>CM065589.1:60387486-60987486 GCA_033119425.1 Bufotes viridis | reverse complement strand
TCCAATACTATGAGCCATCTGTGACCCTGTGGCCACACTATATCTCCAGAGCTTCACACATGAAAGCAACACACACAATACAGAATTTTCTACATTTAGAAGACAACCACTATACAAGACCCATGTAACCATTTACACATTGATACAGTATCCGTATAGGGGTCAGATACTAGTTCTACACAGCCATTGTACAGAACATTATCACACTGTAGACCAGTGATGGTGAACCTTTTAGAGACCGAGTGCCCAAACTGCAACCTAAAACCCACTTATTTATAGCAGAGTGCCAACACGGCAATTTAACCTGAATACTACAGTCCAGTATAGTGTATCTTTCATGTAATTTATCATTTAGCTATAATATCCTGCCTAAATTCAATGCTCTGCCTGTGCTGTTCATAGTGCGCCCTGCGCTGATAAATGGCAGGAAGAGTCTAAGGCCTCATGCACACGACCGTTGTTTGATTCCGTGTCCGTTGCTCCGTTTTTCGTGATTTTCTGCGGACCCATTGGTTTTCAATGGGTCCGTGGAAACCTCGGCAAATGCACCGTTTGTCCTCCGCGTCCGTGGTCCGTGATTCCAGTCCGTCAAAAAAATATAACCTGTCCTATTCTTGTCCGTGAAAAACGGTTCACGGACCCATTCAAGTCAATGGGTCCGTGAAAAATGCGGATGGCCATCCGTGTGTCATCCGCGTTCCGTGTCCGTTTTTTTTGCGGATCCCTTGGCAGGTACTTGGGAAACATTGTCAGCCTGTCTTTTGGTAAAATCTTTTGGGTCATGTCTGCTAAAAAAAACGGAAGACACACGGAAACACAACAGAAGGCGGAACCCCTTTTTGCGGACAGCATAAAAAAACGGTCGTGTGCATGAGGCCTTATACTGTGTAGACGTTAACAAAATAAGACTCTGTTCACACTGCTGTTTTGAGTCTCTGCACTTCCTTCATATTTGACAGGAAGTTTAACTCATTGTGAATTGCTGTTTCTGTCAAAATGCTGACTTTCATGCTATAACCTAAGGCTACGTTCAGACGACGACAATTGTCGCGCGACATTTTCTCGCACTATTGTCGCGCGACAATTTTTATAATGGGAGTCTATGCTGTCGCATTGCGACATGCTGCGACTGCGACGCGACAATCTCAAAATATCCATTCAAGATGTTGCAGTGAAGTTGTGCCCTATTTGTCGCGCGATTTTTTGTCACGCGACAAATGTCGTCGTGTGAAACTAGCCTAAAGGTTAATGGGGCTTCGTGTGACAGATCTGGTCCTGCCTGATAGCTTCTGTCCAGATGAGAGGAATCACATGCATACTGCTTACTGCACCCTGCAAATTTTTTTCGTTTGGCCCATTCATTTATATACAGTTGTGTTCGAAATTATTCAACCCCCAATGCTGTAAAGGGTTTTAGGGAATTTAATGTACATTTGTAATTGTGTTCAGAATGAAATCTTACAAGGACTTTTTAAAGAACCAAATGCAACTAAAATGACATCAATTGTTTTTGTAAGGCCCCATGCACACGACTGTTGTTTGTTTCCGTGTCCGTTCCGTTTTTTTTCACGGATAGGATGCTTCCCCATTTATTTCAATGGGTCCGTCAAAAAATGCGGATGGTCAACCGTTTTTGTTCCGCATCCGTGATCCGTGTTTTCATTCCGTCAATAAAATAGCGCATGTCCTATTTTTTTCACGTTTGCGGACAAGGATAGGCATTTTTACAATGGATCTGCCATAAAAATCGAATCCGTCAAAAAAAACGGTCCGTCATCCGTTTTTTTTGATGGACGCAAAATTTCAAGGAAGAGCGGACGCGGAGGCAGGCAACGGTCGTGTGCATGTAGCCTAATACAGTATTAAATGTTTTTTTTGTGATTTCTTCATTGACACAATTATTCAACCCCTTAGGCTAGGTTCAGACGACGACAATTGTCGCGCGACATTTTGTCGCACTATTGTCGCGCGACAATTTTTATAATGGGAGTCTATGGTGTCGCATTGCGACATGCGACATGCTGCGACTGCGACGCAATGCGACACCATAGTCTCCCATTATAAAAATTGTCGCGCGACAATAGCGCGACAAAATGTCGCGCGACAAATGTTGCAGTGAAGTTGTGCCCTATTTGTCGCACGACTTTTTGTCGCGCGACAGTTGTCGTCGTCTGAACCTAGCCTTAAAGACGACCACTCTTAAGAACAGAGGTTCATTCAAGTGTTTTCGATCAGGTATTGAAAACACCTCTGGATGTCAAGGAGCAGCAATCAAGCATAATAAGCACCAATTAGGCAGATGTAAAATGACTGTGATACTCCGCACCTTCTAGACATTTACTGGTGTGTTTACAGACATGGTTAAGTCAAGAGAATGGTCCAGGAAGCCAAGAGAAGAGGTGATTTCTCTTCACAGGAAGGGCAATGGCTATAAGAAGATTGCAAAGATGTTAAACATACCAAGAGACACCATAGGAAGCATCATTCGCAAATTCAAGGCAAAGGGCACTGTTGAAACGCTACCTGGTCGTGGCAGAAAGAAGATGCTGATTTCGACTGCTGTGCGCTACCTGAAGCACAAAGTGGAGAAAAGTCCCCGTGTGACTGCTGAGGAACTGAAAAAAGATTTGTCAGATGCGGGTACTGAAGTTTCAGCTCAGACAATAAGGAGCACACTGCGTAATGAAGGCCTCCATGCCAGAACTCCCAGGCGCACCCCCTTGCTGTCTCCAAAGAATAAGAAGAGTCGACTGCAGTATGCCAAAAGTCACGTGGACAAACCACAAAAGTTTTGGGATAGTGTTCTGTGGACTGATGAAACAAAATTAGAACTGTTTGGGCCCATGGATCAACGCTATGTTTGGAGGAGGAAGAACAAGGCCTATTAAGAAAAGAACACCTTGCCTACTGTGAAGCATGGCGGGGGGGTCAATCATGCTTTGGGGCTGTTTTGCTTCTACAGGTACAGGGAAGCTTCAGCGTGTGCAAGGTACCATGAATTCTCTTCAGTACCAGGAGATATTGGATGAAAATGTGATGCCGTCCGTCACAAACCTGAGGCTTGGGAGACGTTGGACCTTTCAACAGGACAATGATCCCAAGCAGGGGCAGGGAAGCAGGGGAAGCAGCTGCTTCGGGGCCCAGGCTTACAGGGAGCCCGGCAAGCACGTGTTGTCCTCACTCCTCCCCTGGGTAATCAGCACGTGTCCTCACTCCTCTTCCGATTGCTAATTACACAGTGAATCACAGTGTCCTCTCGCTCTTGTCTATTTAAAACTTACTTATTCTTTCTTTCAGAAAAGCTTGCCCTGGGGATCGAACCTGCGACCATTAGGTTCAAAGGCAAGACACTTATCCACAAGGCTATATCAGCTGCATAGCCAGAGAGCTTAAAAAAATATATATATGACCTCTAGATGTGGAGAACTTTGATAGTGTATCCATACACATTACAGCTGCACCAGCACATTGTATATGGATGTAGCAGAGCTTGGTGTGTTGGGGCAGCTGTAATGTGTATAGATACACTATCAAAGTTCTCCTTATCTAGAGGTCTTATATTTTTTTTTTAGCTACCTGGCTATGCAGCTGATATAGCCTTGTGGTTAAGTGTCTTGCCTTTCATCCTAATGGTCACAGGTTCAATTCCCCTCACAAACTTTTCTGAAAGACAGGATAAACGAGGCTTGCCTAACATGACAAGTATATGTTTTTTTTTTTTTTTTTTAAATACTGGACTTTTACTTTACTGCCACAGGGGAGGAGGGGGCTATTGGCACTATGATATTGGCAAATGGGGGGAGAGATAGGCACTTCATATTGGCACACACATTAGGGGGCAGGGGGAGAGGATGGCACTATGATATTGGGATGGGGGAAGACAGAGGCACTTGATATTGGCACATTATAGGGGGCACTATGGGGAGAGGAGCACAATGGGGGCATCTGGTGCTATATGGCTGGCTACTGGCACATTATAGGGTGGGTTTATATGGCTGACTACTGGCACATTATAGGGGGGGTTATATGGCTGACTACTGGCACATTATAGGGGGGTTATATGGCTGGCTACTGGCACATTATAGGGGGGCTGGGGGGGCTATATGGCTGACTACTGGCACATTATAGGGGGGCTATATGGCTGGCACATTATAGAGGGGGAGCGAAACGCGCGGGTCGGGGGGGGGGCCCAATACAAAAATTTGCTGTGGGGCCCAGTCATTTCTAGCTACGCCCCTGATCCCAAGCATACCTCCAAGTCCACTAGAGCATGGTTGCAGATTAAAGGCTGGAACATTTTGAAGTGGCCATCGCAGTCACCAGACTTAAATCCGATTGAGAACCTCTGGTGGGACTTAAAGAAAGCAGTTGTCGCGCGCAAGCCTAAGAATGTGACTGAACTGGAGGCTTTTGCCCATGAAGAAAAGGCGAAGATACCCGTAGATCGCTGCAAGACACTTGTGTCAAGCTATGCTTCACGTTTAAAAGCTGTTATAACTGGAAAAGGATGTTGTACTAAGTACTAAGATTGAATGTCACTTGGGGGTTGAATAAAACTGATAATGATGTGAGCACAGAAAAGACATTTGTGGTTATTTCATTATAAATGTTATGTTATATTTGTCTGACTTACAAGTGCCTCTTTGATTTAATTGTAAACAAGATGACTGAAATGATCAAAATCAATGTCAAACTGGCCAAAACACTCAATTTCAGTGGGGGTTGAATAATTTTGAATACAACTGTAGGACACACCCCAACTGCCTATATTTGAATCACATTGTAAATAAAACCAAAATGAACACAGACCACACACTAGACTTCTTAAATAAAGATATTTATTTAGACCCACATTTATTAAGACCACCATTTTCGATGCTGGTCTTAATAAGCCCCTGTGCTGGAAGTGGATCGCCAAAGTTATATAGAGGCACTGGCCACCGCTGATTCTAAATGTACGTGCTTCCTTGCTGTCTTACATTTAGACCATTTTCTATACCGTGACCTAAACAAGGCATAGAAAATGATGAATGAGACGGGTCTGCCAGCCCTTCCCTGCCCACACAATGCCCCCTTTTTAGATGTGGCGTGAGCAGAGAAGAAGTCGCAGATTCTGCTGCAACAAGGCGTGCGACAGAATGTGCTCCAGATAGATGCCACAAAAGTGGCATATATCTGTTTGTAAATGATCCCCATAGACCCCAGGTCTTAGCACTGTATCCAGAACCCTGATCATTGACTTTTGACCTCTGGGGGTGAATAGCAGGGTAGGAAGTGACTGCTCCCATGTCTCTGCAGCGCTGTCTTGAGAACAGCGGTACAGTTGGATTTAGGACTGAGGGCATCTGCAGCCGTCGGTGGATATGTAAGGATCTGATGGTCTCAACATTAATTAATATCGTGAGTGTCAGGTCATTATATACTGGGGAGGGCCCTGTAGGTCTAGTAGACTCTATGGCCATGAAATACCCAAACTTTTTCCTGTTGCATCCTGATCAGCAAATCTTCTTAGGTTAGTTTCACACGTGCGGTAAGAGATCTGGCAGGCTGGGCCAGCAGAAAACTATAATATGGTCCGACAAAGATCCAGCCGCTACCTGCCAAATATGTGACCCCATTATAGTTAATGGGGCTGGGGGGCATTCCAGTACCAATGCCGGATCCAGAAAGCCCCATATGTGAAACTACTTTTAGCTATACATCCTAAATGGAGCAGATTTAGGAGTCACTTAGGCCCCTTTCACACGAGCTAGTTTTCCGCTTGGGTGCAATGCGTGATGTGAACGCATAGCACCCGCACTGAATCCTGACCCATTCATTTCAATGGGGCTGTGTACATGAGCGTTGTTTTTCACGCATCAGTTCTGCGTTGCGTGAAAAACGCAGCATGTTCTATATTCTGTGTTTTACACGCATAGAAGTGAATGGGGCTGCGTGAAAAACGCATTGCATCCGCAAGCAAGTGCGGATGCAGTGCGTTTTGCGCTGATGGTTGCTATGAGATGTTTGTAAATCTTCAGTTTTTTATCATGAAAAACACATCAAATTCAAAACGCATTGCACCTGAGCGGAAAAAAACTGTGCATTTGAACACAATCGCAGACAAAACAGACTGAATGTGCTTGAAAAATGGTGCGAGTTTCCCTGAACTCATCCGGACCTAATCCGTATCGTTCGTGTGAAAGATGCCTTAGGAGTCTGGATAATTGGATCCACTTAGGAGTCTGGATAAGAGATTTCTTTGACATGGACACTCTCGTTTCTGTAGTATTCTGTGCCGCTTCTACCTAGTTTGCTTACTGACATGATTATACACTGCTCGTGTCATCTGTATTGTATCTTGCGCCGTTGAAGACCGGGAAGACGAGTTTTCAGAGCATGTTATTGTTCTCATGCTCCAAAGCAAATTGCTTTGACTTTAATGACCTAGAGGAACACAGTGCTCCTCAAGCAGATCATGTTTATACAAAAGGTGAGCAGAGGATCCAGCTTTCTCCACGCCACATTTATACATCCGTCAGATGCAGTTTCACCTTCGGTGTACAATATGTAATGTTAATCTCTTTATTACTGCTAAGTAATAGGAGAGTCATGCATACCGGAGGTTAACCCACTCTCGCCCACCCATGTGAAACACAAGAACATCAGTCTAGTCTTTCATTTTATATACTGTATATATAAAAGCATTTATTGTATAACCAATGACTGCAGCTAAGTTAACATGAGACGTAGGTATGCACATTCTCTGAATAGGATCATCCCCTAAGGATATAGAGTCACATGCGAAAGATTTCTTGCAGACATTTCTGAGACTGAAGATCTGTTTCATTCATCTGAATAGGCTGTTTCCCAGAGAAACACATGGATTTCTGCAAGCCCAATGAATGGGGCACTTGCAGAAATGTCTGCAACATTTGGATTCAAGTGAATCAATGCTGCATTAATTTCTTTTTCTGGATCCACTGTACCCCGCATGAACAAAACCTGCTATAGTGATATACTCCTGTATTTGGATGATTCTAGCATTTATATCCCTTCGCATTATATGTGCTAAATACTGCTTCATAATAGCAAAGGTGCCCATCGGCAAAATGTAGAAAAAGTTACATTCTCCATTCGCTCAATTTTTAATAGTAGACCTTATGCACATCTCCGAATCTCTCTTCTGGTCCGACACATGAATATGAGAATGGTCGATGACTGGGAGAAGGCAGAGATTAAAAAAAATTATATATCTATCAGCATTTTATTTTCAATTTTCATTCGATTTCATTTTCAATTTACAAAAAAAGTGACTTTTCTACTTATCACAAGCCATAAAAAAATGCGGATTTAAGCAGCACACAAAGTAGCAATGACCAATCACCAATATCCAATAAATATATGATATATGTAATTAACATTATCATTGATCTGGCCCTGTGGAATAACTAATCCAATATTTTAACTATTTATTTAACTATTTATTTGAGTTTCAAATACCAGTCCCCACAGCAGCCTCACATTACATCAGCAGAAGGACAGCAGGGCTGCAAGATGGACCATTCTTTATTGCAACAGCTTCTCCATAACTAATCTGTGCTTATAAATCTATATGCAGCATGCAATGTCCGAGGCTCCTAAGGCTTTATTTCGCAGGACTGGAAATACATATATTCTCATCTGATCAGTGCTGAATCTCTGCCTACCATACTCCTAAACCCATTGCAGTACCCCAGAGCAGGGTCACTACAATGAGTTAACTGATTAACTGTTATATTGCTAAGTTAAATGTTGTGATTTGTTGTATTTGTGTACCTACTAGCATTGTATGGACAATTAAGGGTTAAAACCTTGGATCATTCTGTTTGGTTTCGAGGAGAGGGATTTGGGTCCGCACCCTGGTCAGTCAGTGGAGAGTTTGTACTTAGATGTGCTACAATGAAGACCTACATGTGCAAGCTCCTCAGAGCTAGGCCTTAGACTCCTCAGAGCTACTGTAAGAACCTTCACCAATGAGACTTCTATGGCCAGGGACGCTACTTTATCATCAAAAGTGCTCCAGAGAGAAGGAAAATAGAAGGTCCAGAATCTACAAGGCTATGCACTGAGGTCAATCAGCAAGGTATAGTGCATGTTTATGGCTGAGAGACTTTGCAGCGGTAAGAGGGATCATTGCTAATGCACCCCTCCTCACTTGGAGATGGTTTGACCAACCATATCTTATATATGCAACCCTCAAACCAGGAAATGCGGAAAAAGTTAATAAATGCCTCATTGCCTGTCTATGGCTCTGCTTAGAGACTTTAGAGTGTACTACAACCTCAATCATTGCTGCTGTCCATATGCTGCTATTGGGGGAGGATTGCACTGGGTAAGATGTCTCAGAACTGGATCTATTTACTGCTGGGTGTACTATTACTCTTGCCATGCACCTAAGTAAAGTCAGATTGATTTATGGATACCAACTAGCCTGGTTACTGACTCCACTATTCACTGTCCATGGCACTTGCTCTCCTGCCTTGCACCCAGACCAACACTTAACATCAAGGGCTCCCCATTACCATCAGGCATGAGCCCCCAACACCATAGTGTGCCCCACAGGAAGAAAAGGTGTGCCCTCCAGTCCATGCACAGCCCTAAGAAGCCATAACCACTACTTCATCCTCCTCTTGTTCCTCTTGGGGCCGGTGCACATTGCCGCTATGTGACAGTGCTAAAGCACCTCCCCAGTATGGATGCATCAGAAAATTGGCAGCTCCTTGCTCCAATGGGCACAAAAAAGGAGCAGGGCCCAAAGGGGGTACTCATTTGGGAAATGAGTAACATCAGAAACAACACTACATTGTTCAATAAGGGTACGACCCAAAGGTGTTGCTGGTCGCATGCAGCCAAACCACCACCATGGCAGCCTCAAAACATCAAAATTGTCCGGCCATTTTCAATGGCCGCGGGTGGGCATGACTTGGTTGCAAGTGACCATCAACACCTTGGTGTAGTCTGTCTGACACATCAGTTGTAAGTGTCGATGCCACTGCCTCCATGCAGTATAACCTGACACGGCCTATTTCCAATAAATATAAATGTCCTATAAAGCTTTTAGAGCACTCGATGATGGAGAGCGTCGTCGGTCGAGAACATTTCAGCTCCATCGCTATATTGAGCGTTGCTTAGGCAGCGTGGAAATACGTCAGAGCTGAGAATTTTGTTTTGTGTCTTACAAGGTCAGTGGTGTGATCTCTCACTAAGTATTGAAAATCATAATGACACATTAAATAGCCTTAGTGTCCAAGAACATCGTCATATAATGGCAAAGCAATTTGTTTCATTCTGTCTCTTTTGTAATTGCTCTCCGCTCTGGATGTGAGAAGTTATAAAAGAAAGAGATTAAGTGGTGAGTGAAGAAGCACTGACATCATGTTGTATCTTCCCTGTAACTAATTACACACATTCACAAAAAAAATAACTCACTGAGAAGGAGTTGTTGGAATGGAACGAAACTTTCTATGTGTCAATGTAATGATGAATGATATATGTAAGTGAGAATAATAGTAGAGAGAAAGGATATGCTTTCTCCCTCCCTGGGTGTCCTCCTCTCATTCCAACAGCATTTGGATCAGAAAATTAACATGAACCTCTATAATGAACATATTAATATAGACTGTTTAGTGTGTTCATAGGTGAATTTGCCTTCAGCATAGCTTTATAGACACCAATCTACTGTGTCATAGGTTAATCTAGTCCTGTCCACCTGGATATCATCTTCTAAAGAAAGAAAAATCCACCCAACAATCAGCTGATCGCACTGGGTCCATCTGCTAAAATTTCAGTCATTATCGCCAGGCAAATCCCTATTCAGCTGCTTATTTTCCTCTGCTACAGAGGGATCTGGATAGATTGGACGCTTGGGCAGAAATGTGGCAGATGAGGTTTAACACTGACAAGGTTATGCACATGGGAAGGAATAATGCAAGTCACCCGTACAAACTAAATGGTAAAACACTGGGTAACACTGACATGGAAAAAGACCTAAGAATTTTAGATGACATTAAACTTAATGATAGAAATCAGTGTCAGGCAGCTGCTGCCAAGGCCAATAAGATTATGGGGTGTATCAAATGAGGCATAGACGCCCGTGATAAGAACATAGTCCTGCCACTTTACACATCACTAGTCAGACCACACATGGAGTACTGTGTACAGTTCTGGGCTCCTGTGAACAAGGCAGACATAGCAGAGCTGGAGAGGGTTCAGAGGAGGACAACTAAAGTAATAACTGGAATGGGGCAACTACAGTACCCTAAAGATGATCAAAATTAGGGTTATTCAGTTTAGAAAAAAGACGACTAAGAGCCAATCTAATAACTATGTATAAATATATCAGGGGTCAGTACAGAGATCTCTCCCATCATCTATTTATCCCCAGGACTGTGACTGTGAAGACGGGACATTCTATGCGTCTGTAGGAAAGAAGATTTGTACACAAACATAGAAGAGGATTCTTTACGGTAAGAGCAGTGAGACTATGGAACACTCTGCTTGAGGAGGTGGTGATGGTGAGTACAATAAAGGAATTCAAGAGGGGCCTGGATGCATTTCTGGAGTGTAATAGTATTACAGGATATAGTTACTAGATTTCTGGAGAAGAGTCGTTGATCCAGGGAGTTATTCTGATTACCTGACTGGAGTTGGGAAAGAATTTTAAAATGAGGAAAATTGGCTTCTACCTCACAGGTTTTTTTTTTTTTTTTGCCTTCCTCTGGGTCAACTTGCAGAATAACAGGCCGAACTGGATGGACAGATGTCTTTTCTCAGCCTAAATTTACCTGAAATCTGCCAAGTTCATGAAGTTTCATAAAGGCCCTCCAAAGGTGGAGATCATGCACCCATACTGCATACTTTTATTTTTGGGTTGTTGTGTTTCTCTGGCATAGCGCAGCGGGATATATGAGATGTATATTGTTCCACCGAGAACACAATAGGGAAATGATATCATGGCTTTGTTGTTGTCACTGTCACAGTGTGATATCAGCCGCTGCGTGCAATGATATCATAAAAGAAATTACAAAAAACTACCTCTTTTCATAATGTCCTTTGTAATCTAAATGTCAACCAGTAATTTCCCATAATTTGAGAAAAGTTCCTGTATGCAACATAGGACACAAATACTATAGTATTTTTAAAGTCCCAAAACATCCACTCCTCAGCTCTTAAGTTCTGTAGATGTGCAACCAGTGATAGACATTCATGTTGATCCAGAGCAGTGAAGACATTAACTGTAAAGCTTAGAATCTAAACGTTAAAACAAGACCTTTAGAAACCAGGTAAGTAGAGGGATATGCAGATATTACCTACAGATCTCACTCCCAGCCTGGTTTCTTTGTGAAACAACTCCAATCACAGCCGACCAATTTTATTGCTAGGTAAAAGGATTAACCTTTCCTTTGGAGGGGCCATGGTGCTAGTGTAATGACCCTGAGTGTCATTACCACCTCCTTTTGTACCCCCACTATATTTAATGTGTGATCCTGTGTCATCTCTTATATTTAATGTCACTTCCTGCAATGTGTATATGCATTTCCTTGCAAATGTAATGTTTTACATGTAATGTGCCTGGGTACCAGCAGGTGGCAGCAAATCTGAGCAGAGAGAGTTTCTCTGGAGAGGTACCTTCTAGTTCCTTTCCAGCCCTCTTTAGAGAGGGAGGAGTTTAGTTAGTCAAAGTCAGTCCAGCCTACCCTCCTTAGGGAGAGGTTGTGTGTCGGCTAGCAGAGCACTGTCTGCTCTGCTAGGCCCCAGAGGCCCTGCCTCTGAAGTCTAGAGGATTGCTTGTCCCCTCCTGGGCTTGCATTGCCTCCCAAGCTAACCAAGCTTGATGCCAGGATAAAAGTTTCCTAGGATTAAAGTAAGAGACAGACTACAGCTAACCTAAGTTCCAACAGAAGAGGAAGAGTTTCCTATTTACCCAGCCAAGCATAGCTGAGAGAGAGAGCTACCGCATAGCAGAGCTGAGATTGTTTCAGAAGTGTTTGCCTGCACAGATTATGCCAATACCTGCTGATGACCAAGATAAGGTTTGGAAACTGTTTGGATTACCGTTTATGCCAAGGAAAGCTGTGTTCAATGCTACTACAAAGTCTGGACTCCATTTATTCTACCTCTCCATCACCAAGTTCAACTACCCTTTTTGCACTGCATTGGACCACATCACATCTGGGATCCAACCATATCCGGGTAGGAACACCGTGACACGTCTATATAATATCTACAGAGACTGTAGGACACCCTGCACCACTCTGGCAATCCTACCCCTGGGTACCAACATTACCACCTAAAAAGGGGACTCCAAGTCCTCGCTGCTTAACCGCAGCTGGTGTCATGATTACTTGCTCTATAAGAGTGACATATTTCATAAATACCTCCTAAGGAGCAAGGGATACCCCAGGTGCGGCCTAGTGGAACGTTGCACTAGTGCAAGAGGTATGTTCTTTTCAATGTTTTCAGCACATAGTCTACATTGTAGTGGTGGTTCAGTGTAATTACAGCTTCCTCTTCTATTCACTTGAATGAGATGAACAGCTGTAATGACCCTGCACCACCACTACAATATAGATGGCATGTAGGTATACATTGAAGAGAACACAGCTCTCTCACCAACGTCACAGCCCTTCCGAACAGTGTATCAACAGAGGTGCCAAGAGACTCCCACCCATCTGAGATTGGTGACCTATACTGAGGATAGGTCATTGATTTCATGAAACTGGACTATACCTTTAAGTGGCACATAAGACCAAGTCAAGGCAAGAGGTAGGCCACTGAGAAGGGGGGCATTGTATGGATTGCAAAAAAAAAAAAGACAGAAACTCACTCTCTGTACAACTTTGAACTTAAATAGTTGTTACCCAGACAGGAAGTCAAGTAGTTACAAGTAATCGGGCACCATTTAGAATACAGAACCAAGATCCTGCAAGAGGAGAACTAAGCATGGACATTAAGTATATATAACAAAATGATGGTTGTGTCTCAGGAGTCAGGTTTTCAAGCTTACTGAACTCTATGCACCAGTTATTGAGCACCAGTTACCAAGTAAAATGTATTTTTCCTGAGCATTTTGTGATGGGTTACACATTTGTTCTTATCAATCGAAAAAAATCTAAGCATTCATCAATTAGAGATCTGTAGCTATAATGGAAGTTGACCTCGGAGAGAACCTACAGGTCAGTCTTCTTGTGTCATTGACAGTGAACGGTTATTATTTACATTGAGAAGAGACTCACTTGCTAGATGATTCTAATTACAATGATGTAAAAATAACTTGGGCCTTGAGAACTTTTTTTTATACATTCATTATGTATATCATGAACTTGAACCATAGTTGCTGGCCTTTGGATCATATCCTACATTTTGAAGAAGTACCCCCACAAAACTTTTTTATTTTCTGACTTGTTAGGGTACTTTCACACTTGCGGCAGAGTGATCCTGTAGTGACGCTGGAACTGCCTGCCGGATCCATCAATCTGCATGCAAACGGAAAAGCATTTGAAGACGGATCCGGCTACGGATCTGTCTTACAAATGCATTGCAAGAACGGATCTGTCATACGGAGAGATGGATCCGTTATATATTTTTTTTCACATTTTTACCAGTCTGTGCATGGATCTGGCATTGCGGTATTTACAGTCCAATGGGAAAAAATGCCGGATCTGGCATTCCGGCAAGTGTTCCAGAATTTTGGTGGGAGATAATACCGCAGCATTCTGCGGTATTATCTACATCCTAAAATGTCAAAAAGACTGAACTGAAGACATCCTGATGCATCCTGAACGGATTTCTCTCCATTCAGAATGCATGGGGATAAAACTGATCAGTTCTTTTCCGGTATAGAGCCACTATGACGGAACTCTATGCCGGTAAAGAAAAGTGTGAAAGTACCCTTAGAAGGTGCATGATGTAAACTTTAGTGTCTGTACCAGTTTTTACCAGTGTCTGTATTTGTAAGTTACTGTATAACCTCTCTTCTGATCCTCAGCCGTGTCATATGACCAACACTCTGACTTTCCAAATAACACAGCACCTTATGTGTTGACAGGAAGCCATTTTCTCTATGTATTCCTATGGGAGCCTCAATACCAGTCTCATAGGAATGAATAGATAAGTTACTTCCTGTCCTGTGTCAATTGGAGATCAGAGAGTTGTTCACATGACACAGCTGAGATTCAGAAGGGAGGTATAGCTTACAAATACAGGCACTGGTAAGAGGAATACTTTCACTACAGTTTACATCATGTACCTTTGTAACTGGTGAGAGAATAAAGATTTTTGATGGGAGTTCTACTTTTAAGTCTTATTACCAAAAATAAACAAAAAAAAAAAAAAATACACCTTGATTGAATCTTATGAAATGTAAAATAGCAGCCACAATTCTTGTAATTCATTCAGGACAAACCTAATAAATTTGGACCTGTTGGAAACCGAAGTTTGTGGGAAATTCAAAATGAATTTGATTTGTTTAGGAATCAATATGCTTATCTCTATATGTAGATTCTAAATCATTTTATTGTAGACTGTAACGTAACAAAAAATATGCAAAAAGAAGCTGCAAAAAATGTTACCAAAAAGGCATTAAATATTATGCGTGAAACCAAGGACACGCTATACAATAACGTGACCGTATACAGTATATACATTTTCACATGGAAGTGCCCTATTTTAGGATTTCAATAAAACCAATAATCAAGAATTTGTATCAGCATTTATGAATGTAAAGTGCTACAACAAAGAAATGAATGCATAATAGAAATGCAGAAAATCTGCACAAGAACAAGAAACAAATAGTGTTAGAATTTTGTAGTGAGTGGTAATGACGCATAGCCATGTCACACTGTGCTGGGGATGATACATAATCACAATAGCTATTTGTGAATTCTACCAGTGAATGGTATCAGAATGTGATTTAACAGAAAAGCTAATTCCAGCCTTATCTATAATGCATTGCTTAGCAGTAGGACCAGCTGGAGTACATCTGGTGAAGAATAATCGATTAAGACCTCCAGTTGATTTTTATTTGCCAAAATCGAGTTGCAGAACAGATCTGCAATATTAATGCTACATTTTGGAAAATGGATGCTTTCTGATAAAGGGAATGTGTTACCGGGAAATTTGTTGTTACACTAGGCACAATGCCTTGTAGGGCTAGATCAGCTGAATGTAATGATACCTTTCACTTAGCGAACCGATGCCTTATTCTGGAGAAAAAGTACTTTGAATCTGTACACAAACAAGCAGTTAAGTGCACAAAGGGCGGACCCCAGCCACTTTGTGCACCCGTGCTCCTCCTGCTTCCTCTGCCAGCCCGTTCCTTTCTTTGATTGACAGGTCCAGGCGAGATACATCTGCAGGAACCTTGCCCTTTTAACCGAGAAGGAGAAGAAAGGGCAGGCATTGTTTTGCTAAGTGAAATGTATCATTACATTGAGGTAAGCTAGCCTTTCAAGGCTTTGTACAGTTAATTTACTGATGACGGACTCCCTTTAATCAGTCTGCCTGTCCTTCGATAATCAATTATTACAATTTTCCTAATCGGAAAATAAAGATCAGCTGTGTAATAAATGAGAGTGGACCCATATCAAAGAACCCCCAGGGCAAACAGACTGTTGGTTGCTGCATGCCCTTTGTACATATCTTTATTCTATGCCCTCTGAGCTCAAAACTTCCAGCATTACCAGCTGATTTCTAGAGCTGTCTTTCAGGGCAAAAGGAGAGGTATCAAGCAAGAGAGACCTGAAGCACTTGATGGGGTATGAACTGCCATCTGAGCACTTGCCCATGCCAGCATGAAGAACTAAAATTAAAGCGGTTCTACCACCCGGATCAACCCTACCCTAAAAGGCATATAGCCTGGTAGAGTTGATGACGCTGATTAAAATCATATCTCTCTTATTCCTGTCGGTGGTATGGAGAAATAAATTTTTTGAAATTACGCAAAAGAACTATTTGAGCACCAGGAGGCGGGCTTATGCGGTTCGAGCACCACTCCAGCTACACCCCTGGTACTTCATAATGACACCTCTCTGGTTACTATCACGTCCCTCTGCCTTTAGTTTGACTGCGCTAGACTACACTCGTGTCCAGAACGGCACATGCGCACAGCATCACCAGCTTCATCACAACAGGCGAAGATTTTGTGCACCCTTACCTGATGTCAGTTTATTTCAGGAATAATGGAGAGTCATTGTGCGCTTGTGCAGTAGATGAAGGAGCTGTTAAAAGTGATTCAGTAAATGGGGCTAGGAAAGTCATTGGCTTGGTTCAGTCACTGTTAACTGCTGAATACAAAATCAATATTTCCTTTGGAGCAGATGTTCCTCAAGGGAATGACTTTTGCTATGGATGGTTATTCCCCAGTTTACAGCTGATCATTATGACAGAAGCAGCAGGAAACAATGTAATCAGGAATGAATGTCTAAACTGATCAACCCATGTGACATATGGGAAGCTCTATGTGGCCCTAAGTTATGATATAAAACACTAACATCCACAATAGTTTTAGTTTAGCAGTTGTTATGGTGGCAGCCTGTGCCCACTGCAGCTGCACTACTTCTGGTTGGCACTGGTTGCCTTGCTTACCCACTTCATGGTTTTAGGTGCCCAGTCCTGCTGGAACCCCACTCTCCCTGCCTGGTGGTACCTGTCGCCAGAATAGCACTGTTCTTGCTCCTCACAAACTGAGGCCTGTTTCATGCTGGCAATGCCTCTCACCGCCCATAGGGCACCTTGTTCTTACCCAGTCTGTGGGCCTGAGCTGCCCACCATGAACTCAGACTGTTTATTAGATTGAACATACTGCCTGCCAGTGGCGTACATAGAGATGTAAGGGCCCCATAGCAGTCGCATGGTCTGCTGCTATGGTAGTTACGCCTCTGCTGCCTGCCCTGACTATGGCCTTTCCCCGACTATGGCTTTGCTTGATCCCTTGATGCTCCTCACTGGTGTCTCTTGAACCCATGTGTCAGCAGCCTATAGAACAGAGACTACTACAGGAGATAGTAGCCTGGTAGTTCCCCTGGAGTATTCCAGATCACCGTACAGAGGGTAAAGGGTGAAGACCTGGGGGACCACTTAGATAATGCCCTTAGGAGTAGCTCCAAGGCATATCTGTTCCAGTGACACTGCAGATTCACATTCGCTTCATAACAGTAGTTTAGTTAAAGGGGTTATCCAGGAAATTATAATGAGGACCTATACGAGTCCGAGCACCCCCGCTGATCATCTGTTCCAGGTAGCCGCTGCGCTCTGGCTGTGCTTAGTATTGCAGTTCAGTCCCATGCACTTCTATTGGGTTGAGCTGCAACTAGGCCATGTGACCAATGTACTGTGATGTCACATGGCCTAGGAAGAGGCCGCGGCACTCACGGAGCGCCCGCTCTCTTCTAACAGCTGATCCCTGGGGGTCCCTGGTGTAGAACCCCACCGATCTGTAATTGATGATCTATCCACTGTTCAACAGAATGAAGGAAAACAAGGACCACCTCAGTGGGGGGTCATTTATCAAAGACCAGCCTTTTATGCCAGTCTTTAATATCCCCCTGAGAAGCCAGAGGATGCACTTAACTTATGACAAAACGCAGGCCTTGTCATAAACTAAAAGCATCCTTCGACTGTCTGTGTGCTTAAATTAAAATTAATAATTATTAATCATTAATTTTGCAACAGCTGGAGGGCTGCAGGTTGGGCATCCCTGATGTAGAGGAAGTTAATAAAAGTCACTAACGAATGTAATGTTAATATCCATATTGCTTCCCTTGCTGGCTGAATTCATTTTTCTATCACATTATACACTGCTCGTTTCAGTGGTTACGAACCACCCTGCAATCTATCAGCGGGGGCCGTGCTTGCCACACTATAGGAAAAAGCACCGGCCTCACTGGTGGTCGGGACTATGAGAGCAAACATAGGCTGGTGTTTTTTTCCTATAGTGTGCAAACACGACCACCACTAATGGATTGCAGAGTGGTCATAACCATGATGAAAAAATGAAGCCAACAAAGGAAGCAATATGTATAATAACAATACATTAGTAAGTGCCTTGTATTAACTTCCTCTACCTGATAAATACTGCTTGCTAAAATGAGACAACACCTTTAAGTTTTCCTCTCCTGGTTTTAGCTTCGGAAAACCTGAGCATGGTTAAGTAGCCTAATAATGATGTAATAGATATGGCACAGAAGATCCTCCTTTACTCATTTGCAGGTAAATTGCTTACAAAGCAAATAAACTATAATAATCAACATAAAGAGCGAGTGCTGTAACCGACCCCTTAGAGGCTCTACAGAAACTGCAATGCTGGGAAAAAGGAAACTGAGGACGTGTACAGCACGACTGATTTCCTCACAGGAAACTGACAACTAATGAAAAGCAACAACCTTCATTGCTATTTCTGTGAGCAGAGTGCTTCCCCTGTGCATGGGAATGCTCGGCGGTGAATCTCTCCATGGTTCAGTCTATCCACAATAGCTGGAGATCCAGAGATTATAGCAAACAATCAGGGGTTACAAACCACCATGGTGGATAATAGCAATTGTTGTCCTATCGTATGGGAGAAAATATTTGAATAGTGGAAAAGAGGAGGGTGCCACTTTCTTTCCCCTCTGCACAGTGGTACAGTGTAGGCCAAACAATAGATGAGAAGGTAGAGCGCTTCTGTATTCTTAAGTAATTCAGTGATCATGCATTTATATTTGGAATTACCACAAACTTTTGAAATTCTAGGAATTTGATCATTTTCATTTTTTCAATATATTTTAAAGGACAGAAAAATGAAAGGGCATGTATACTTTTGCAACTACTGTATTTTTTATTATTGCTCCAATGTATCTTGAAATGTAACGAGTATTGTTTAAAAATATCCTTCCATTTTGTGACTACAGCTCCTCTGCAGACCTATATACCTCCACGGTTACAGACCACAAACAAACCTTGTGTAGTCTGATTCCTGATATTAAGATCCAGTCTATCAGATTACAGATAAGCAAATTTCTTAGAATACATTTTGGGCCAGAATCGAATGAATTGGTCAGCAGATTGGATTGTATTATAAATAACTTCTATTCTAATCTCTGTGGGGGAGATTTATCAAGACAGGCGCTTTCTGCACTAGTCTTGATATCCCCTGCGCTGCCAGAGGATGCATGACATTATACATTAGGTGCATCCTCCAGCAGTCTGTCTGCCTACACAGAAATCTACGACAGCTCAGAGCTGCCGTAGATTTCTGCCTTCATTTGCACCAAAAAAACTGGCTTAAATGAAGATAAATTTGTCTCCGCTGTTGGCCACACCCCTTTCCCATCACAGCCATGCCCCCTTTTGGAAAAGTGACGAGGGTGGCGTAAAAAAGGTTGCACCTTTTTAAAGAGGACCTGTAACCTCTCCTGATATGTCTGTCTTAGTAACTACTTGCATTCCTCACGTAATAACACTTCTGGGGAATCTACTCTTATGACTCTATATTGTGCAATTCCTTTATTATGCCTTCTAGAAGTCTACAAATAAATTACCAGCAGTCTGCAGTAAAGGTACTGCTTGGAGTTACCAATAGATTATGTGTCTGACTCTGTCCATTCAGTGCTGCCAGTGTCAGACTGTGCAGAGGCACACACCCAATGGCAACACCCATCTGGAGCTTTATTGCAAGCTGCTGGCAGTTCATTCATAATCTTCTAGTAGAAATAATACGGGAATGGCACAATATAGAGCCATAAGAATAGATGCTCCAGAATTGCAAGTAGTTACTACAACATACATGTCTGGAGAGGGGACAGCTCCTCCTTAATAACAAGCTACATTGGATTGTTATGCTTTTTAAAATTAAAAATAGTCCAAAAATTATCCCTTTTGGGGAATGATCTTTGCCAGCGTTTATACACACACACAGTAGTATTGGAAAAAGCAATGGTTTTCTTTGAACACATGGTCCAAAAATTATGCCTTTTTGGGGAGTAGCAACAGGTATGGTGTTATTTTAAATACACATAGAATACATATATAATATATATTCCATCTCCACTCATTCCACTGCCACAAACACATGTGCCAGTGACAGTGTAAGTTCCAGGAAAATAAAGAGCAATGGTTTTTGTGTCGACAAATGCTATGAAAAAATTTCCCTTTCTTGGGAGCAGCAGCAGTAGAGTATGGAACCTGAGGGACAAGGCAGGAGATGTGCATCTGTTAGGGAAGTTGTAGTGACAGCAGAGGCAGCAGCAGCAGTAGCAGTAGAGTATGGAACCTGAGGGACAAGGCAGGAGATGTGCATCTGTTAGGGTAGTTATAGTGGCAGCAGAGGCAGCAGCAGCAGTAGAGTGGGGAACCTGAGGGACAAGGCAGGGGATGGGCATCTGTTAGGGTAGTTATAGTGGCAGCAGAGGCAGCAGCAGCAGTAGAGTGGGAAACCTGAGGGACAAGGCAGGAGATGGGCATCTGTTAGGGTAGTTGTAGTGGCTGCAGAGGCAGCAGCAGCAGTAGAGTGGGGAACCTAAGGGACAAGGCAGGAGATGGGCATCTGTTTGGGTAGTTATAGTGGCAGCAGAGGCAGCAGCAGCAGTAGAGTGGGAAACCTCAGGGACAAGGCAGGAGATGGGCATCTGTTAGGGTAGTTGTAGTGGCTGCAGAGGTATCTCCAGTACTACAGTATGAAACATGAAAACATGGTGAATACTGACAATAGCATATTTGGGCTGGACATAAATAACCACTGTCAGCAATGGCATATCTCACAATTTTGTTGGAGATGAGAGGATCTGCAGAAGTATTTTCTGAACTTGGAGTACTCCAACTAGAAAAACATTTTACAAAAGAGGTACATAATTTTCAACTAAACCTTGGCTTTCAGTTTTAGAAAGGATTTGCACATGCTCCTGTATAGGTGAGAACAAAAGAAAGGGATTGGTTTCAGGGTCAAAATATCCTTTGGACAAAGTAAGGCCTAATAGCGGGCAACTTAGATGGTCTGAGCCATATTGCACGAGTCTTGGGGTTGACGGGTGTTTAGAGCACAAGTGTCTTCTATGAAGTGTCTGAGAATTAGTTCTAAGCAGCCATCTTGGGGCATGTATTTAATAATTTGCCTTTCCAAGAATAGACATAATTAGGCAAGTCTGACAAGGTGCATTTTGAAAGCATTGTACTGGTTTCAAGGCGTGTAGCTTTACTGCTCTTTCAGGTGATTGTTATGTAACATATGTATATAAGCTCGTCTCTACTAACACTTTATTGGATTCCATATCATTTTACACAATTTTTTTTAAATATAATTCACAGAACACAGCAGTATAATAACCTACAGTAACAGCCACCCACAGATAATGTCTAGTGCTTGTACATTGTGAGTGCAGCTATTGAACATATAATGGGGTCATGTAGCCTAGTGTGACAGTAATAAATTACCACAGAAAAGATTAGATAGGGATAAAAAGGTCACTACTTTATGTAACCGAATAATATTAGAAAAAGGACCAGCAGTGTAAATTGTCCTTATCTGGATCAACAGACAACTATTTTTAGACCTAAGTTCAGAAATCTTGAACATTATAGTGGAAGACGTAAAGTCCTTTTAGATGGGCTGATACAGCCTCTGATTGCTGGGAAGTAAGTGTTCCTTCCTGGCAATCGTCTGCTCATCAGTGGAGAGACCGCTGAATTTACATGCAGAGAAGATCCTAACTCCAGTCCTGACAGGTCCCCAAAGTACGCCGGATAGCTAGAATCCTATGTCACCCTATAGCAGTGTTTCCCAACCAGTGTGCCTCCAGCTGTTGCAAAACTACAACTCCCAGCATGCCCACACAGCCAAAGGCTGTCCGGGCATGCTGGGAGTTGTAATTTTGCAACAGCTGGAGGCACGCTGGTTGGGAAACACTGCCCTATAGGACCCTGGAACTAATGTCACGACTGAGTCTACAGTACCTGTTCCTCTAAAGGGAAGGACGAACAGGGGTCTCCCTAAGGCCAAATGACAAACTACAGGGAAAGGCAACACACATATGTATATATATATATATATATATATATATATATATACACACAAAATATAAAAGGGAAAGGAAACACTTATCTTCAATTAAGCTTTGGTAGCACCAGGAACTCAGCCGAGAACCAAACACAAGCTAACCACAAGTCCAACAGAAGCTAAAAACCGCATATCATAGTAGGAGAAACAACACTAGAGAAGGTAAAATGACAACAATAGCCACACCTGGGGAAAGAAGCTGTAGCAAGCACCAGAAACAACAAAGACATAATTTGATCCAAAAGGAAAACATGTCAGATTAAACCACTTGTTGCCAGTCTCACAGATCTCCTGCCACCTGTCACGGGAACGTTCATTTGTCTCGGGACGTCCATGACAGTAACCCCCCCCCCCCTTCTACGGGTGACCTCCGGGCAACCAGGACCAACCTTCTCCGGATGAGACCTTTGAAAGGCTTTCACCAAACGACTTTCACATCAGATGCCAATACCCACATCCTCTCCTCTGGTCCACAACCTTTCCAGTTAACAAGATACTGAAGAGATCTATGGAGAACTCAACTCAATAATCTCTGCGATCTGGAATTTCAAACTGCCGCCCATCGTGACAGGAGCAGGTGGCAAGGGGGACAACTCCAAAGGTTCAAAATATTTCTTCAACAAAGATGTGTGAAACACATTATGAATTTTCAGAGCCTGAGGAAATTCAAGACGAAAAGCTACAGGATTAATAATGGCAGTGATCTTGTATGGATCAATAAATCTTTGACCCAACTTCTAAGAAGAAACCTTCAACTTAATATTTCTTGTGGACAGCCACACAAAATCCCCCACACTTAGGTCGGGACTCGGGACCATTCATACGTTTCCTGTCAGCCACATGTTTATACTTGTTGCCCATATTCATCAAGTTATTTAGAATTTTCTGCCATATAGAAGACAACGATGATGAAAAACGTTCCTCCTAAGTATCTGAACCAGAGAATGTTCCAAATTGCAGGGGAAACCCATATGCAAAAAGTCACAGAAAATAATGCACTATAATAGTAGATGCAAGCATAACATATGGACTAAGCCCTCACTCTATTGATAAAATCTGAGACACTTAGTCAATACATTTGACAAACACAACTAAGACCACCTACCAAGTGACAAGGTGGTCTCAGTTCAGACGGGGTCCTATGCACCTATCCATGCTGTTGCGCATTTATATTCAGGAGCACAGTACCTGCACATATGGTGTGTTGCCCCTTGTTACCTCCATGTGCATCAGCAACCGGTGAGAGGAGGGACACACACACCTATATGTACCACCTTAATCAAGGTCGCCTATTAGATAGGTGGGGCAAAAAGTGCACATGAATATCACTCCCAGGGTAGGAGCGTATTCACACATGAAGGTGCCCCTCCTTCAAGACAAGTCAAACAAATCGTGCTGGATATTATATATATTTATTTTTATTTATTTTTTCTGTGAAACCCATATGCCCCAAAAAACGGCCACTTACCAGGGGACTCCTGTCTACGATTGTTTATGGGAAACTCTGCCAAAGACAAAAACGAGGACCATTCCTCCTGGTTCTCAGAGACAAAACATCTTAACTAAGTCTCCAGACTCTGATTAGTGCGCTCCATCTGTCCATTCTACTGAGGATAAAAAGCAGAAGAAAAAAACTGATGTACCTCCAGCCGAGTACAGAACGCCTTCCAGAATCTGGACACAAACTGAGTCCCACGATCCGAGACCACGTCAGAGGAAATGCCATGAAGTTTCACAATGTTGTCAACAAACACTTGCGCAGGTGTTTTAGCATTAGGTAGGCCAGGCAATGCTATAAAGTGAACCATTTTACTAAAACGATCAACTACCACCAGAATAACTGTCTTTCCAGACGAATTAGGCAGATCAGTAATAAAATCCATAGACAAGTGAGTCCATGGTCTGGATGGAATGGGCAACGGAAATAGAGATCCAAAAGGTCGAGTATGTGTCATCTTAGCGCGTGCAGAGATGCTACAGGCCGACACATAGTTCTCAACACACTTACGCAACACTGGCCACCAGAATCTACGAGAGATGAGGTCGGCAGTGAATCTACTCCCAGCGTGTCCCGTAAGAACCGTACAGTGATGTTCCTCAAACACCTTATGACACAATTCTGATCGAACAAACAATTTCCCAGAGGGGTAAGACTTTGGTGCATCTCCCTGAGCCTCTAACACGTTCAGCTGTAGGTCAGGGTATAGAGCGGATATCACTACCCCTTCCGACAGTATCGGACTCGGATTTTCAAATGACCACCTCCAGGAAAACTACGTGACAAGGCATCTGCCTTGACATTCTTAACCCCGGGACGATAAGTAACAATGAAATTGAATCTGGTGAAAAAAAAAGACCATCTGGCTTGCCTCGGTTTCAGTCGTTTAGCCGACTCCAGGTAAGCCTGATTTTTGTGACCTGTGAACACTGTGATAGGATGAATTACCCCTTCCAACCAATGACGCCACCCCTCAAAAGCCAACTTAATGGCCAGCAACTCTCTGTTACCCACATCGTAATTTCTCTCTACAGCAGAGAGTTTTTTTTAGAGAAAAATGCACATGGGCACCATTTACCAGGTGACGGGCCTTGCGATAAAACTGCTTCTACCCCCACCTTGTGTCAACTTCCACAATAAAAGGTTGTGATACATCCGGCTGCACCAATATAGGGGCAGAAGAGAAGCACTCCATAACCGCAGAAAAAGCTTGCAACGTCGAATCAGACCACACTGAGACATCCGTCCCTTTTTTTAGTCATGTCAGTTAAGCATTTCACCACTGTCGAATAGATCTGAAAAACTTTTCTGTAATAGTTGGTGAACCCCAAAAACCACATAAGAGCCTTCAGATTTTCGGGTCGATCCCAGTCCAAAACAGCACGGACTTTCTCAGGATTCATTCGAAAACCTGAAGATGACAGCAGATAGTCCAAGAATTGCACCTCATGTACAGCAAAAACACACTTCTCTAATTTTGCGTACAATTTATTATCTCTTAGGATCTTTAACACCTGTCTAACTTGATTCTGATGAGTCTCCACATCTTGAGAATAAATTAGTATGTAATCCAAATACACAACAACAAACCTTCCCACAGGTGATGAAAAATGTCATTCACAAAATGCTGGAAAACTGCAGGAGCATTGGTCAACCCAAAAGGCATGACCAGGTTCTCAAAGTGACCCTCTGGGATATTAAAAGCCGTCTTCCATTCATCCCCTTCCTTGATCCTGACCAGATTATATGCCCCCCTTAAATTCAATTTGGAGAACACCTTGGCATCAACAATCTGGTTAAACAAATCAGGAAACAAAGGAATGGGGTAAGAAAGGATCACAGACAGTAATCCATAGTCAAAAACAGATAATCCAGGATGAAAGGTCTCCATATTTTGGGTATTAAGTAAGGTCCTATGGGTGGTAGACTCTAAAAACAGTACATTTTATTGATATACATTAAAATTAGCGCAAATACAATCAACTCTATAGATAAACAGAAATCTCCCAAAAAATCCACAAAATCCTATAAGTGTGGATAGCACCAGGTAGGGAAGGTAGATGACATTGATTATCAAGAATTTGGCTATGAGGAGACAGGTGCGGTATCCCTACCGTATCCCTACTGTCTCTCTCAGCCCGAAGAGCTCACCTGATGGTGGTGAGCCTTCGTCCACGTACCTATCCCTAGAAACCTGCATATCCCTGAAAGACACCTGAACTCCCCGACGCGTTTCCCCCTATCAAAGGGTTCCTCAGGAGGTCAATGAGGCACCGCAGAGGCACCGTACGCTGCTAAATGCATGATTCCTACACATTTATATTGCATCTTGATTTTGTACAATTTTATCTCATTTACTCTAAAATAAAATTAATGAGAGAACAAGCCAATTGACTGAAATGTGTAATGTATGACATTGTACCAGATCGAGCTGCCTCTGCATGTAGCATCTGATGCATCTATTTACCTAAGTTAGTAAATGGACTTGTAGAGGTTTGGTCATTTTTATGGCAGCTGTATTTTTCACACCTCTTTTGTTCCAGGTATTCCTGCCATTATAGTCATTCACCAGCTCCTTTTTATGAGTTTCTTTCTCAGCACAATTAATCGCAGATATTATAGGACACAGTTTAGGTACGGCTTCCTTCCCAGCTGAGACCAGTTAGAAACATCACTGTCATCTTTGTGCTTTCTTTGTTTCACTAGTACAGGCAGTAAATCTGCATTACTCATCCTATAAAATATCATGACTTCTGGCATGTTGCTAGGCAGAATGTGTAATAGGGAACATAACATAAAAAAAACTTTTTGGCTTTGAGTAGCATTGAAGTGGTCCTCTAACTCACCTGTTGTGCAGTTTTGTGCTTCTGGATCTATGGGAGTCATTTACTAAGTTGAAATACATCTCTTCATAACTTCGGCGGATCCACCGCCAGCTATGTGCCTTTAATAAGACCGGCGTCTAAAACTGGCTTTTTACATTGTTATACAAATTTCCTTACCTCGTGCTCACAAGCACGTGTATCAGCTGCTTTTGTGTAAGGAAAGGCCCCAATATTCCAGTAATCAGATAAGATGCTTCATGGTGGCGATCTGGTGAGCCCTGCCCTCCCGCCCAGACTCTTTCTTTATTTACATAGACAAAAGGGATAACAATAGGAAGGGGCAGGCCCAACACCTGACCACTCCCTTCATGTACAGTACAAACATACAGGAAGTGATGACACACAACATTTCTCTCAATCACCACTAGGGGGAATCTTGTTCAGCACCGATCAGTGATCAATGCTCAACAAGGCTCACCAGGATTCTCATGTGGGCCTACTTAGAGGAACAGCGTCACCATCTGCAGCGGTTGATCAGGCGCACTGGAAATAACGACTGCACGTTCCTTTCCGTATATTGTTCTCTTAATAAATGCATCCACGCCAAGCCAATAAATCCGCTCTTTGGGCGGGGGCCCTAGCTGGCGCACATACATTTCCCAAGACAACACTGCTCTGCAGCGCATCAGTCTACCCCTGGTCCACAGCTCAGTGCATAGCACATAGACTGTTTGCCAGTGGAGACCTCTGCGCCCGGCAGCTGATTGTTCTCTACATCCACAGTAAGATATCCACTCCAATGGTTTACACACTGAGAGACATAATGACAATACATGACATATTAAAAACATATCCTAAAAAAATTTCCACAACAGTCCCTCCTCTTTGTCATATGCTGCTCAGTGTCCCTCGATGATTCTTTTCTTCGTGGGGTGACTCAGGAGGTGGCGTTGGTCGCCGGCTGGTTTGGAATCCTCTGCATCTGGTTCATGGTTTGGTCTTTAGGACGTCTCGTCTGTTCAAGCTTCGGTAACTCAGTCAGTTAGACATCAGGCGTATCGAAGGAATGGAAACAAAAAAAACATGAGTACATGTCCTATTTCCTTTGGCCCGGATTCAATGGAAAACCAGTGAGCCCCCAAGACCTCCCAATCGGCTGCAACGTAAGATGCAGGGACAAGCTTTATCTGATATTACGCTCTAGGATGTGCTATTAACAAATGTCTTTGTGTCCCTTGCTAGTTGAGGTGCCTTTACCTTCCTAAAAACTAAACTAAACAAATAAACGGAAGTGATACTCCTCATTCTGTGACGTAGTTGAAGAGCTTCTTGCCGTGACTGGTGTGGATCCAGTTGTCTCGTCCCTCGAACTTCAGAGAGGTTGGCGTCATCATCAGCACCTGGAATGGCCCAAGATATCCCGGCTCTAATCCTGTATTTGGATGTTTCTTTAGCACGACCCAATCACCTGGTTAACTAGAGCTGTGATTTCTCCTTGCAAAAATCTGACCCAACTACTGTCAATGAAAAGGCAATCATGATGGTTCTTGACGTGAGAAAATTGACAGTTAATAGGTCAGAATGGTTAGTAAAACGTTTGAAAATTGTTGTTTTCTACACCACTTTCCCCCCCTTCTCATCGTCCTCAAAACCAGGACGAAGAGAAGCTGGATTCAACATGGTGCATCATCTCAAGGTTAGATGGAGAGATGAGGAAGGAACGAGAGAGAGAGAAAAAGAGATGAGGCAGTTTAGTTGGACGGGAGTACATGATAGTGTTAGTTCATACTGTCTCGGACTTTTGAATGCCCTGTTGCCGGAGCTCGATGAATTTGTGCAGCCACAGTTCTGCCTTCTGGAGGGAACCATGGCTTTGGAGTCTAGTGGGGAATTCTCGGACAAACTTTTCCCCAGATCCAGACCTCAAAGGTCCCCTTTACTTGGGGATGGTCCACTCTGAACCTACAGTCCATTGGTGCCAATCTTAGATTGGCACCTGTACGGCTGCTACCCCCCTTCGTTCGCCCCTGAGTTGCTCTAGCATTTCTGCCACTGACACACGGACTCCGTTCATCCTTGTTAGACCTCAGGAAAAGGAGTAGCGGCGTGAGGAAAGGGGCTCTCACCGACACACAGCGGCCCGGGGCTCTTGCCGACACACGGCGGCCCTCTGAGTCTCCTAATGAGATATACCAGCCTCGGTTTTGGCTCTGAATAGTGACCTGACCACAGGATAGGGCCTCCAATTGCACACAGCTATTGGTATGCCCGGGTGATATATACCACCTTGTCTCCTTACAAAAAGCTCATCAACTCACTTTCCTTTGCCTATATGATTCTATATAGTCAAGCTTTACAGCACACAAAGCCCTTTTTGCAGTGACTGATCAATAACCTCTCGCTCAGCAGCAACCCTTGAATTCAGACAGTAGTTCCCACACAATATCACGAGACCCCCATTAACTAAAGAAAAGTCCCAGATTGAACGCTGCTTCCTATACCATTATTTTTTATGGATGACTTTGCTGGTATTAAAGGAGCATGCAATCTGTTAAAAAAAAAAAAAAAAATTTAACTTGCTGCCAGTGAGAATAATGTACAAAACTTTAAAAAATATATGCAAACTGGTGCACAATCAGAATGCGTAAAAGAGACTGCGCCCTGATTACCACCAGCCACATTCCTAGAGGGGTGTGATTGTCCCCATATCCAATCCTCACCATCACATTTGTCTCACAATAGCAGCTACTTTCTTGAACTACAGTGCAGGCCTCTGGGGGAAAAAAACAAAACAACAAAAATTAAATTTAGAATTTAGCATACCTGACTGCACATTACATTATTAAATTTACAGGCTTCTCCCTTAAAAAAAAGAAAAACAATATAGAAAGGTCCTCTAATATCCAGTTATTGCCTGCAGGGAAAAATAAAGTTAAAACCGCACATCTCCAGGTTCTTCTGTAAATCTCTAAGTTTCCCTGAAAGACAAAACTAATAAAATATTAATTACCACAGACAGAACCTCATCAAGAAAGGTTCACATTGAAACAAAACCTTTGGAGCAGATACAATGTATAGGACTGAATTAACACATCAATATCTTGGAGGGTTCACCTGAAACTATAAACACTGGCAGGAGGATTTCTTCCCACCCAGTCATTGAAATGCTAATTTGCCCAGCCCCAAACCAACTTCAGATTCATTTTACCAAAAAAGCAGGATTTAACATTACAAGGTCCCACAAAACCAGTTTGCAGGGAAAAGAAAAAGTCAATTTAGGTCTTAACACACAAAATTAGAAACTCTGCTGAATTCCAATAACCGATCTCTCTCCTCTGTAAGTTTCACATTTTCACATTTTAACCGTTCATACTGGGATTTAAAATCTGCTTCCTGGATCCATGACCTTGGCTGACCATAGCTTCTGTGCCTTTGCAAAGAACCATGTCTGGGACCATTACCCCACCTTGCTGAATAAACCACCTTACTTCTAGGTGTGGTTCTGGGGTCCTAACATACCTCTGTCTGTTGCCATTAGCAACGTCACAATACCTCGCAATGTGCCCAATCCCCTGCATGCAAAACATCGAACAGCTTGGTTCCCTGCACAAAACCTTCTCTGGGCACATGGTGACCTGCCTTGCTGCACAACATTAATCATCCTAGCATGACTAGATCCTACAACACCATCTGAATTAGGTCCTGTTACCACAGATTTACCTGAAGAATCTTCTGCCACTTTATCAATACTTCCAACCCCAGGAACAGACAAATTGTCCATCTCCATCCCTAAGTCGGATCCACTATGTGACCCACAGTCCTCAGACTTTTCCATACTAACAGCCTGTACATTCTCTCTAACCACAGAAACATTACTTTCTAACGGTTCTTTCAATGCCTCTGGCTGTGCTAAGCACTGAGAACGTTCATCTTCTGTCCTCCTGCAGAGAGCAGACAATTCACTTACAGCACACTGCGCATGCGTCAGGCTCTGAGACAACTGTTCATTCTCCCTACGTAGCTCAATATTACACCTCACAGTACATTCATACTTAGCGCTAGCTTCAGCTGCCTTCTGTTTTCAATTTAACAATTTCCACTATTAAATCTTCCACTTCCCCATCCAAACTCAACTTCAGCCTACAAGACTCCTGATATTTATCCGCTATCCACCCAGCAGCAAATATCAGAGCATACTTGCCTTCACGTTTGCGCCATTTTCTGGTACCGATCAGGTTTGCTACACAATTCTGAGCTTGCAGCCATGGATCAGTAGATCCCTGTATCGCTTGAACAATGACCTCTGTGTTTTTCACCTTTGCTACCTCTTTAAAAATTCCTTCCATGATATACGTACACAAACACCACAATGGTTACTACAAAAATATACTGCTATCGATCTCTGACTTGTCTCAATACTTCCAGCACAGAACTACAGAGCAAAGTCAAACTGTACATAGAAAGGTTACAGAAAGAGGAAATAACTATTCTGGACAAAACTGACATTTGAGGCAAAAACAAACAAATCGCTTTCCATAGACACCAAAACTAAAATGTGAACCAGCTCAAACTAAAATGAATTCCTTGGTAAAACCTGCAGCTCTAAGCTAACCAAGATGTCTGCCAAACGCACATGCTCTTCCCACAAAACAAATCAAAGATGGCCGACAAACCACATGGCATGGTCTTACACAAAGGAAATCAAAGATGGCCGACAAACCACATGCGCGGACACACAAAGAAAGATAAGATGGTGTCTCCAAAATCCAGCAACCTCTAAATGCTGTCTCTCCTGTACAAACACTAAAACAGAATGCTTGTTCTACAAACAAGAATAACCTCTTATAAAATCACACTAACATAAAAGTTACACAAAAACAGAGAAGTTACAACAAAACACACAATACTCTATACTGGGCAGACTAGATGGGCCAAATGGTTCTTATCTGCCTACACATTCTATGTTTCTATGGTCAACACACACATCACAATCTGACCATACAATCTCTGTACAATCAACTCAGATCCACCAAAAACTACACAACGAAAAAACACTTTCCTTGTCCTTACACAAAGAGAGGGAAAAAGTTATTTTACCAAGCAGAAATTTCCTCTGACGCAGCAGACAAAATGACACTTTACTCTCTCCCCTTTTATCTGCTGTGCAGAGTAGAAAAATCTGTTGGTTCCCTTGTTGTACCTGGCTCGTCATCTGTTGTAGAAATTTCCTTACCCCGTGTTTACAAGCACATGTATCAAGCTCATTTTGTGTAAGGAAAGGCCGCACTATTCCAGTAATCAGATAAGATGCTTCATGGTTGAGATCTGGTGAGAACTGCCCTCCTTAGACCCTTTCTTTATTTACATAGACAAAAGGGATAACAATAGGAAGGGGCACGCCCAACACCTGACCACTCCCTTCATGTACAGTACAAACATACAGGAAGTGATGACACACAACATTTCTCTCAATCACCACTAGGGGGAATCTTGTTCAGCACCGATCAGTGATCAATGCTCAACAAGGCTCACCAGGATTCTCATGTTGGCCTACGTAGAGGAACAGCGTAACCATCTCCAGCGGTTGATCAGGCGCACTGGAAATAACGAATGCACGTTCCTTTCCGTATATTGTTCTCTTAATAAATGCATCCACACCAAGCCAATAAATCCGCTCTTTGGGCGGGGGCCCTAGCTGGCGCACATACATTTCCCAAGAAAACACTGCTCTGCAGCGCATCAGTCTCCCCCGGCCCACAGCCCAGTGCATAGCACATAGACTGCCAGCGGAGACCTCTGTTCCCGGCAGCTGATTGTTCTCTACATCCACAGTAAGATATCCACTCCAATGGTTTACACACTGAGAGACATAATGACAATACATGACATATTAAAAACACATCCTAATAACATTTCCACAACAACGTGCTAGTCTTAAAAGCTGTTTGGGTAAGATGCGGACACTTTATTAAGAAATGCAGGCCTCTGTGGGTCAGCATATTTACATTATATTGTATGAATTATGTCTTCATTTCAAGTTTTAAAGGGGTTATCCAATGCCTAAAACATGCCCCCCAATGCCCGAGCTACTCATATAGATTATACTAACCCTGCTCCCTGGCACCTGATCCGTGCATGGCCGCCGCTGCATATCCCCTATGCGCAGATCAAAACATTGGGCGAATAGGGGGTGCAGCCAATAGCAGGCCACGATGGGGATGAGTCTCTCGTGACGCTAGGGGGGCTTGTCCCTGTCTGCTATTGGCTGCTTCCCTGGTCACCGGATGTTTTGATCTGCGTGACAGGGAAATGCAGCAGCGGCATTTTGGGGCAGATTTATCATAACTTCACTCCAGAATTCTGGCTTTTAAAGATTGCAAAATGGGGCTTTTGTGACTCTTTGCAAAAAATTGCAAACATTTTACAAGTTATTGCAGTTTTACACCACACACTCCAGTTTTGAAACATGAGTAGAAAAGTGGGAATGGTTAGCTATGTTAATGAGTTTCACTCCACATTTATTATTGCGACTTTTTAAAAATTTGCAATCTCACTCCAGGAGTAAAAAAACTGGAGTAGCTTCTCTAGAGTCTAGACAAAAGAGTCTAAGGATAAGACAAATTTATCAACATGAGACCATTGCAGATAGTGCCGCACACACGCTATTAGATGTGTGCAGCATTGTAACGAATTTAAAACACAGCTAATCCACAATCGATACTGCCACTGCAGGCACGTCATCAGAGGCTAGCAGTGCAGTGATTGTGGAGCTCACCACAGCCTGCTGCACGCCGATTATTAGGAGTGTAGCGTGAGAGGTTCCACCACACACTCTCGATCTGACCTGTGGTGTACCAAACAATGAATTAATGCTCCTCAACTGCTCCTGAGGAAAAAACGCAGTATACCGGTAAAGAAACGCGTCGAGCAAATGAGTAAATGAGCGAATGAGAACGTTTGAGTGAATGAGAGCATAGGAGAGTGTCTCAAATAGTGACACATAACCCATATCGAATATGCTGAACGCCACCATACATGTCATACCTTGACATTGAGCCATGTAAAATGAGGGCAATCATAGCATAGCATTTATTAGGGGTACAAGACTCTTTAACTGAGTGTAGATGTACCTGGAATCCGGCTCTTTGTAATGATTCTGTACAGGAGAGAATACACTACCCTATAGAGGTCTTGGGAAAGTTTCCAATACGTGATATATGGGCCCCTAATCTAGCCCTTAGATATTAATACCTTTCTTGGTGGATGTGAGCGTTGTTGGGCTGGGATTATATTTACAGTTCCAGACTCACACTCTCACCAACAGCCTGAATTGTTTATTTTTGGTGGAGAACCCATTTTAATATTGAATAATAAAAAGTTTTTAATGTACTTCAATCAGGCAGTTAACCAACATGAGACAATGCAGATAGGTTTGAGTGAACACCTGGAAGTTCGGGTTCGCTGGGTTCCGCCGAACTTTCTTACCCATTGGGGTCAATCGGGACCTGAACTTTGGGTCACTAAAATAGCTTTAAAAAAGTAATAGAAAGGGCTAGAGGGCTGCAAAAGTAAGCAAAATGGGGGTAAGAGCAGGACAATTGCCCTGCAAAGAAATATGGATAGGGAAATGACTTAAAATAACATAAAATATAAAAAAAAAGTTAAAAATAATGATCTTGAACTAGGAGGCGGAGGTCAAAGTGGAGTAGGGGGTTGAGGAGGCGGTGGACATGGCGATTTAGGTGGAAGGGGTGGTGGTGGAGGTAGCCAACACTGTTTTTGTAGTTTTTAAAAAAAAAAATTTCCTTTCTTTTTTTCATTTTATTTTATTTTTAATAAATTTAGGAAGACCCCAAAACATTGGGAAATAGAAAAGAGAATGCAAGGAGAAAGCGCGCTGGAGTATAACAATGGCTGTGTGAGGCCGGTATACTTGTCTATTCTGCACAAGGTACGGATAAGTCCTGTGGGATCCATGCCTGGTTCATTTTAATAAATGTGAGCTTGTCCACGTTGGCTGTGGACAGGCGGCTGCGCTTGTCTGTGATAACGCCCCCTCTGCCCTTGCTAAACACACGTTTGGACAATACACTGGCCGCAGGGCAGGCCAGCACCTCCAAGGCATAAAGGGCAAGCTCAGGCCATGTGCCCAATTTAGAGACCCAGAAGTTGAATGGGGCAGACCCATCAGTCAGTATGTGTAGGCGTGTGCACACGTACTGTTCCACCATGTTGCTGAAATGCTGCCTCCTGCTAAGACGTTCCATATCAGCTGGTGGTGCTGGTTGTTGTCGCGTGCTGACAAAGCTTTTCCACATTTCGGCCATGCTAACCCTTCCTTCTGAGGTGCTGGCGGTGCCCCACCTGCGTTGGCGACTTCTTCCGTCTCCTCTGCCTTCGCCTTGGGCTTCTATTGAGCACCCAGTGTCAGGTGGGAATGCCATCAGCAGCGTGTCTACCAGCGTGCGCTTGTACTCGCTCATCTTCCGATCACGCTCCAGTGACGGAATGAAGGACGGCACGTTGTCCTTGTAGTGGGGATCCAGCAGGGTGGCCACCCAGTAATTAGCACTGGTTGGAATGTGGGCAACTCGGCGGTCATTGCGCAGGCATTGCAGCATGTAGTCGCTTATGTGTGCCAGGCTGCCCAGCGGCAACGACAAGCTGTCCTCTGTGGGAGGTGTATCGTCTGTGTCCTCAGTATCCCCCCAGCCACGCTCCAGTGATGCCCATGAGCTGCTTTGCATGCCATCTTCCTGTGAACATGGTTCCTCTTCCTCATCATCCTCTTCATCCTCCAGAACTGTGCCATGGCTGTACAATTGTGTACAATTGTGTACCTGGTCTCTGTTGCTGCAGGAACCCACCCTCTGAGCCACTTGTGAATGACTGGCCTGATAACCGTGAAACCTCCTCCTCTTCCTCCTGTGCCACATCCTCTTCCATCATCACCCAAAGCATTTTTTCAAGGAGACATAGAAGTAGGACGGCGTCATCGGCACTGGTCATGTTGGTGGAGTACTCCCGCATGGAGACCCACTTGTTGGTGGTGATGTGGTGCTGTTCCGCAGAGCAACTCACCCGTGCGTGCTGCAGCTAAAACTTAGGCTTTCCTTTGACTTAACTTGACTTAACTTGCTGTTTGCAGCTTTGTCACTGGTCACCCCCAGATGGCAAGCTATAGAAATAGATTTCTCACATCTAGGCTGAATCTTATAGGCCTCCCTCTAGCCGGCAGCTACATGACTGCAAACTGACTTAACTTCTAGACAAGAACTCCTAGACTGCCTTACTAGGCCCGAGCTAAGCTAACCACTGCCAACCACTCATCAGTCTGTTGTTCCATGCCCGTCCACAGCTTCTGCGCGGTGTGGGGTTTTTCCCCCCAAAGAGATGAGTTTCAAAACAACCTGCTGTCATTTCCCCCTGGCTGTACTGAAGTTGGTGGTGAAGGTGTTACGCTGACCGGTTGAGGAGGTGGTAGAGGAGGAAGCAGTGTAGGAGGAGGAGGCAACAGGAGGCAAAGAGAAACCTCCTGCAATCCTTAGTGGCGGAAGGACATGTGCCAAACAGCTATCCGCCTCAGGCCCAGCCACTACTGCATTTACCCAGTGTGCAGTTAGGGAGATATAACGTTCCTGCCCATGCTTCCTGGTCCATGTATCGGTGGTCATGTGGACCTTGCCACAGATGGCGTTGCGCAGTGCACACCTAATTTGGTCTGCCACTTGGTTGTGCAGCGCAGGGATGGCTCACCTGGAAATGTAGTGGCGGCTAGGAACCATGTACTGTGGGAAGGCCACCGCCATAAGGTTTTTAAAAGTCTCCGACTCCACCAGATGAAATTACGGCATTTCAAAGGCCAGGAATTTTGAAATGCTGGCATTCAGGTCCAGGAATCACAGGTGAATAGGGGGGTACTTCCTCTTTCTCTCCAGTATTTGGGAGATGCTTGGTGATGGTGACGGAGGTGGTGGCGTTGCTGCCACATCCTCTTTTTGAGTGATGGCAGGTGCCACTGTCACTCCAGAGGGGGAGGAAGAGGCCAAGACTGCAGCAGAAGAGGGAGCAGGGGGAGCCTGAGATCTTTCGTGGTTTTTAAGGTGTTTACTCCACTTCAGCTTGTGCCTTGCATTTAGATGCCTGGTCATGCAGGTGGTGCTCAGGTTTAGAACATTTATGCCTCCCTTCAGGCTCTGATTGCACAGCATGCAAACCAGCACATTGTCTGCAGAACTGCCACGCCAGGGAACTCCTTGGAGCTGGCTTTGGTGTGCTCAGTCCCTGGGTGCGGTGGGCAGTAGCAGGCGTACTGGCTAGAGGACGGCCACTCTAATTTTGCACACTTCTCCCTCTTTTGCTGTGCGGCTGGCGCTGTGTGACCACCACCTCTTCCTCAGAACTGCACATGTTACTCGCATGACCTTAATTCCATGTGGGGTCTAGGACCCCATCATCCTCCACATCATCTTCCACCCACTCTTCACCCCTGCCCTCTTTGCCAGTCTGCACACTGCAGAAAGCTGCAGCAGTTGGCACCTGTGTTTCATCATCAGAGATGTGCTGCGGTGGTCCTTCCATGTCCACATCCTGAGACGTAAGTGGTTGGCCATCAGTGCACTCAATCTCTTCCACTTCTGGGGCAGGGCTATGTGGACGGCCCACGAAAACCGTGCCAGCAGAGTCATCAAAAAGCATAAGTGACTGCTGCATGACTTGGGGCTCAGACTGTTCAGCTGATTTCCAAGGGGGTGAGGTGAAAGATTGATGCCCATGGGCTGCAGGTGCCAACTCTGCGCTTTCAGCAGAGGACCAGGTGGGAGACAATGTGAAGGAACTGGAGGCACTGTCAGCCACCCAATCTACTACCGCCTTTACTTGTTCTGGCCTCACCATTCGTACACCAGTATTCGAGCCTACAAAATAACGGTGAACATTCTGTCGCCTACGTTCATCTGAGGAAGGTGTTTCATTTGGGCGTGTAGCTGGCACAGATCGACCATGTCCTTTCACTGCAACAGAAGCTCCACCAACACCAGCAGCACCACGACCAGGGCCACGCCCCGTATTTGATTCTCTCCTCATTCTTTGAGGTCACCCACTGGACTAACAGATAGATCAACTATATTAATTTCCCTGTGACGTATGCAGTGCAGGTGTACTTGACACAATAAATGGGTATATGTCGCCCACCTAACTAACAGAAAGATTAACTATATTTATTTCTCTGTCATGTATGCAGTGCAGGTGTACTTCACACAATAAATGTGTATATGTCGCCCACTGAACTAACAGATGGATTAACTATATTAATTTCCCTGTCATGTATGCAGTGCAGGTGTACTTCACACAAAAAAAGGGGATATGTCACCCACCGAACTTACAGACAGATTAACTATTATATTTGTATGTCAGGGGTACAAAGATGTTGCATTGCACCCACAAAAAAATCACTGTAGGTCACCCACAGAATTAACAGCCAGATTTATTATTATATTTCTGTGTCAGGGGTGCAAAGATGGTGTATTGCACCCACAAAAAAATCGCTATAGGTCACCCACAGAATTAACAGCCAGATGAAATTCCTAACACTCTCCCTCACTTCAGCTGCCTGCTTTCTGTCCCTGCACTACTCAGAGATGATAGGTGCTGCTACACGTGATCCAGCTTATATAGATGCTGGGTCACATGATGCACTGTCCAATCACAGCCATACCATTAGTAGGCATGGCCGTGATGGCTTCTAAGTGCCCACAGCTTAAAAGCTTGTTTATTGGCTGCCCTGCAGCCTTTCAACAAAATTTATTAAATTCTTCGAACTCGAACCCAAACCTTTCTGGCAAAGTTCGGGTTCCAGTCTGGGTACCAAAAATCGTAAAGTTTCGGGACGGATCTGAACTTTATAGTTCAGGTTCACTCAACACTAAACGCAGACTCAAGCAAAACTGACTTCAAATATTCCATTCACGTGTATGACAAATTCTCCCGTTTGTTTAATTTTCTACAATTTATTTCAATCTCACTATGGAATTAGCATTTTAGACAACTGCAATGCCTCTGTATTGTGTGTCAGGAGTTATACTGACAAGCATCCTATTAGACTTTGCCTCTAACAGAGGCTAATAGGCATGTATGCTGTCAGACCTGGGGGCCATTGTTAGGCCTACAGCTGCCAGAGCAACTACAAACAATTATTGCAAAGATTTTTGCAAAAACAAAGACAATAAAAAAAGCTGTCATGGTGACCAACTGATTGCTGGTGGTCTACCGTCTATGACCTTGGTAAAGGCTACCCATTTATGCCAGGGATGTGCTGGGTTTGCCAGAACGGTTTTCTGTCCTGGCTCATAAGGGGTGCTAAACAGGGATACCCCTCTATAATGCCTAAATGTCCTAATAGGACAACCTCTTGAGCTTACTAAATTTGCTTTATCCAAACGCTTATTTGACTCCATCGTGGTTGAACTTACCTCAGTAAAGGAGTATTTCTCACCAGACACATGAGATCCTACACTCACAACCTTTATCAGTCTTGGACCAAGCTTTTTATGCACCTTTCTTATATTTTAAGTCTTTCAATAAAGAAGTCAGTATTATTGTCATGAGCTTTCAAGTTACAAGAGGACTTCTTTTTCTATTTTACAGATATGCATCTGTTTTTTTTAATTAATGAGTTTTGTAAGACAACCATTTCTTCCAGATAGATAAGAATTTTGATAACTAATTGCTTTCCCAGGCTAGCAATTCTTCAAAGCTTTAGATGTGGATTGTGGGTGGAACTTGGGAGTGCCAGTGTAATAAGATTAAAAATTTGGCACCTGTAATCAGCCAAATTGGGAGGTCATGTTTAGCTCGTTTAAAGTGATGTGTTGGTGCCCAAAGTGAAGACAATTCAGGAGAGAGCTGAATGTCATTTGAACATATGAGATACTATTATTTTTTATGGAATTGTGTATGAAAGCAAATCAAAAAGTGGTCCAGGGAAGAGATTAGTTTTTTTGTTAGCGAGATCCAATGAATTCTATGGGGCCAAAAGCAATCTAATTACTATGGGGACAACCTTACTGGCCCATAATGTTTTTGTGGTAGCAGGTATTGGTTGTGGTAAATTATGAACCTTTCCAATCCATTGTCTTCTCCAACATAGGTGGCATCAGAGGTCAATAGATTAATTGAGGAATATATAGTAGGTGTCAGCTGACAAAATATCTTGTGTTGCTGCATGAAGAATTTTGTGGGGGATGCAACTTCCCTTATTGATATCAACTGATTGCAGGGGGTCTTAGGAGCTATACTTGTAGTTGGCTTTGTTGAGACAAATCCTAACCATCCTGACACTGTTAACAATACTCTCAAGCTCTCTAGCTCCTGTGCCCTCAGCTTATACAGGCATTATCTCTCAAACAACTGGAATGGGCACAGCAGCAGAGGAGCTAACACATGCTGTGATCTTCCTTGGTAACCTGGCAATGCACTTTAAATTTTTGTGACATGCCATGTGCACAGTGGAGCACGGGTCCCCTCTTATCTGCCTGAGAATTTTAACATGTATCCGAAAGAAGAAATTAATAATGATTGTCATACTGAGACATCAGATCTTCTTTGTTTTCTGCATTTTAAATAACATTTATTATACAAAACAATAATTGTATTCAAGGTAACTGGGAACATGATCTTCAAGTGTCATCTGCTCGTACGTGATACATGAGTCAATGCTTCTGCTGACACTCTGATTCTAACAGTAGGAAACAGAGATCTGGTGCAATGTAGGGACATAATGCAATAATAATCATAGAACTTTCCATATGCTTATCTAGAATGTCACATGTCACATGCACAGCTCATCATAATCACATCTGTGCTCAATCAACAGGGACATTCTCAGTTTTCCAGGAGCTCTCCCTGGATTCGCTGTCTACAGAGTCATCCATACAGAGCCATGATTATTATTATTTTATAGCGCCAAAAATTTCCAGTAGGGATGTAAGGGAGAAATGCTGGAGATGATGGTGAAATTAGCAGACAAGAGGAGTGCAGAGAAGGAGGTCTTAGAAGGATTGGATATTACGTTTATGGACGTATTGAGAGATTAGGTCAGAGAGGTATGGAAAGCACAGGTTGTGTATGGCCTTGCATGTCACTATCAGTATCCAGAGAATAGGTCAGACTCATTAGTAAAACAATCTTGGAAAACCCTTTTAAATGAAAAGATATAATGTGCACAAGCACATCAAGTATAATCCTGTAAATGGTGCATCTAATTTTCCTGCTTCGCTTGGGGGGTAATAGATCACCAATAAGTTGTTGTGATTGCTACCTCTTTAATTTATAAAACTACCTCACTGTTGCCTAGAGAAAATAAAAAACAGGATTATCAAGCACAAAATGAGGCGCAGTACCTCTATAGACAAGTACTCTACTACTGTCACGATAGGGATCAGTGAGGCCCTGAACTCCACCCACACCACTGTCCATACCCACTTGCACAATCCTCCCTTGATGATGGCCCACAACTGGACAGTGGTCTATTCCTTACTAGGGCTACGAGGGAAAGTGCAAATCACAGGACAGCAATACAGATGTGCTGCAGCGGGGCAGGGGAGAGGCTTCTCCCTTCCCCGTTACTCTGATAGGTTGCAGGCACTAGACGTCATCGCGCCGCTTGAGCCGTACAGCGCGGACAAAGGCCGGAAGAGGCCTGCATCGCACCACTGCTAGCCTGATAGAGGTAAGAATATGTCTTTATTTTTTTTATATGGTACAACACAGGAGAGGAGCACTGTGGGGGCACTTGTTACTGCCACATGATTGGGGGGCATCTATCGGGGGCACTTCTTACTGGCACATGATTGGGGGCACTTCTTACTGGCACATTATTGGGGGGCATCTATGGGGGCACGTCTTACTGGCACATTATTGGGGGGCACTATGGGGGCACTTCTTACTGGCCCATTATTGAGGGGCACTATGGGGCATCTACTGAGGCCACAAAGAAGGGGTATTTTATATGGGGGCACTATGGGGGAAGGGGGGAGAGGAACACTATGGGGGCTTCTACTGAGGCCACAAAGAAGGGGTATTTTATAAGGGGGCTCTGTATAGGGGCATTTTATACTGGGACACATTATGGTGGGTACTACGGGGAAGGGGGAGAGGAGTACTATGGGGTCATCTACGGGAGGCACTAAGAAGTGGTATTTATACTTGCAAATTATGGGGGACACTGAGGGCATCTACTGGGGCACTATATATGGGGCATTTTATACTGGTACATTATAGAGGGCACTAGGAGGAAGGGGGAGAGGAGCACTATGGGGGTACTATATAGGGGTATTTTACACTGGCACATTATGGGGGCACTATGGGGACATTAGCTTAACTGGGGACATTAAAAGGGGGTATTTTTTGCACTGGCACACATTATAAGGGGGCATTTTTGTACTGTCACATTATAAGGAGAATTATTACTATTGGGGGACATTATGGTGGGCTTTATTAATACTGGGGGTCTATAGGGAACATGATTACTAGTACGGGCACTATGGGAGCATTATTACTTTTGTGGCACAGTGGGGACATGTTGGGGGCACTGTAGGAGCACTATTTCTACCACGTGTGCTCTATCAGAGAATTATTCCTATTAGTGGGACTTTTGGGATTCCTCTGCGTCTGGAGGAAAGAAGGATTGTACACAAACATAGAAGAGGATTCTTTACGGTAAGAGCAGTGAGACTATGGAACTCTCTGCCTGAGGAGGTGGTGATGGTGAGTACAATAAAGGAATTCAAGAGGGGCCTGGATGTATTCCTGGAGTGTAATAATATTACAGGCTATAGCTACTAGAAATGGGTCGTTGATCCAGGGAGTACTTCTTTCCTCTGGATCAACTAGCAGGATGACAGGCCGAACTGGATGGACAGATATCTTTTTTCGGCCTTATGTACTATGTTACTATGTTACTATGTTACTATTACTGTGGGGACACCTTGGCACAGTATCAGCTTACCACAATTATTTTTGGGATGTTATGTTTACACTATTAGTGTCAGGGGCACTATTTGCTGGGCGCCGTTGTTTTAGGGCACTGTGTGCAATAATTATTGAAGGGGGCATTATCTGTGTGGTACTAGTATTATCAGAGGGTTTATAGGTTTCTGCAGTATAATATTGGGGAGCACAGCGGCACAGTATTGGGGGTGGTAGGATGATTTGTCCGGAAGATCGGAGAATGATGGAAAAGTAGTAAACAAAGTTTTTTTTTTGTCAAACTGCAGAGACAAGAAATGGCTGAAAAATGGTGGTCTGGTCTGAAGATCTGAAAGGAGAAGATAAGGAAAGAGAACATCTACATCAAAGGAGACGTCACTGGATGTAAGCAGTATGGGGCGCTGTATTACCCTGTATGTTCTGTACTGATGGGAGGGTGGATATAGAATTTGCCCTACACTGTAGCAGCCCCAAACTTCAGGTCACACTGTGCGTGTTCTGAAATCTGGGAACTCACACGTATTTTCAACATTATCTTTACTTAAAGAGTTATCACTGTTATCTGTGGTGTTACGTATGACTGCAAGTGTTATCTACTACATTATCTGTAAAAAGGGGCGTGGCCACAGGTTGGGTGGGGGTTTTCAATACTTGGCTTGCCCGGGGTGCTGGCCACCCACGCTATGCCACTGCACAGAAGACAAGCCAAAACATACCTAGCCAAGTTTTATAACAGGAGAATCTAGGCAGTGTCAAATAAGAAATATACCAAGCCTGAAAGTCACACCAGAAACTTGTCAAATCCAAAGCATTAAGGTCAGAAGCACGAAGAATCCAGAAGTATACACGGTATAACAGGTTAGTGCAGTGAAGAACCAAATCACAGGCAACTGTGGCAAACAGTTACCTGTTTAAATAGAGTGCTCCATCAGTCACATGGGACATCTGAGTCACTTGATTCCCGATATGTCATGACTCAGGATGTCCTGGCGTCATTCCTAATTGACCGGCACTCCTGCACATGGAGTTGCCCCAGAAACACGGACACCAACAGCACTGCCTGCTGCAGAGCATTCCCAGAGAAGGTAGAAACGTGACAATTGCCTAGACACACACTCAATAAAAGTGGAACAGCAGTCCAGGACACCTTGAGAAATGAGAGACATGAACACCAAAAAGTCACTTAATTTATCATTTAAATTAGACATCAATGTCAATTTTGTTATTGTCATATCCATATCTTCTTCTGTTTTCTTCCTTACATCTGTGCTTTATCCAAATCTTGTCTACTTCATGTACTCAACAGAAACTGAATGTTCACTTTCACAGACAAATCAGTGTGACTAACCAAATGATACCATATATTGCTGCAAAAAGATCTATAAATACACAGAAATTGTCTATTTTTAATGTTGCCGGATATACAGACTGCAAATAGAATTCAATGTTCCAAAGTCATGTAGTTTATGACGCAGATTTTAAGTACAAGCTCAGATAGAGAGCTACATTGTGGATAGAAAGTGGAAAAACTCTCCTTTTTTGATAAAAAAAAATACTTTTTACTATTGCAGCAACCTCCTCTTCCCACAGGGCACACCCTGATGTTGGGGCTCCAGCCTGACGGTAGTTGGTGTGGTGGTTTTTGAGTGAGTGCAAGGAAGGAGATGTTTATGCTGCAGCAAATGGTGTTGGAGTCATTAACCAGGCCAGATGTAACAGAATAAATGTCTCTCTTTATGAAAGTGCAGAATGAGGGTAGTAGAACTTCCCACAGTCTCAGAAAAAGTTCAAAAAATGTACAGTGCAAATGTCCAAGATGGTTTTGTATGGGTATAGGCCAGTTTTAGGTTTAACCTACTCCCACACTCTTTCTCTGTAGAATCTGAGGCTAGAAGTAATGCTTGGGAGAATGTTTGTAATCTGCGTACAGGGTCTAACATACGACTGGCCAGGTCGTGTCCCAGTGTGGATGGTGTCTTGGCAGTATCACAGCAGTAAAGTCTATAAGATTTTAGGCAGCAATGTACCTTACTGACTTGTGTGCTTGGCCATTACTGATCCTGGAACTTCCTCTCTCTTTCTTACTTGCGTACCGTAGTAATAGTGAGGTCTTTCTCCCAGTAGATAATCTTCAGAGAAGGTGATTCTCTGAAACTTTGCTCCTTTGAAGAGGGTGCACGAGGCACAGCTCCTCTACAAACTCAGTTAGACACTCACTAACTGAGCTGATCTAGCTAAACAGTCCATAATTCGGGCTCCTCCAGTAGCAGTATAAGTGCTGCTTAACCCCATAGGAACCATACAAGAACCATACTGGGTATACATGGCATTAACTCACAATAAATGGCAACAAATAGCATGACAAACATTAGAGAACAAACAATTTGCAAGTACCCAGCTCTGGGGTACTGCATTATAAGCCCAGATAAAACGATCTAAATAAAATTGATTCTTTAACATTTCCCCATCCAATATTGGAGATTCAATATGGCTTGGGAAATAAAAATGAACTGCACCATAATGCACACATCAAGATATCAACGTGTAGTAGCCACAGTGTATGTCCTGTGCCAATGAATTCTAGTTGAAGAGCCCTTTAGAATGGAGCTGCTTGGTTGATAAGTGGATCGTCATGTGTGCAACTTCTCTAAACCCCAGAGAACAGCTGTTATGCAGTAATGAATAGGCACCATATAATACTTGGCAAGTATTGGGCAAAGGATCTCCTTCTTTGATACCCATATGCCCTCTTAAAGGGGTTGTGCAAGAATGGGGGTTTGGGGTTTGGCAAACCTCCCACTTGGCCGGACCTGTAAAGGGAAAATTACTTACCTGCTCCCCACGCTGGCTCCAGCCAATCACTGGCAGACACCAGATTCCCTTGCGTCATATGACCATTTGTCCTGATGTAAGGGGAGCCGGTCACCGTCGCTGTCAGTGATTGGCTGCAAGCGATATCAAACCGCTTGTTTACAGGCAGGGAGCACAGCGTAGCTTTGCAAGCCTAGGGGAGATGGAGCAGGAAGCCAGTGTCGGGAAGATGGTAAGAAGAAGAAGGTGCATCCTTTTTGCTGTGCCATGTGGTATACTGTAGCTGTATCCCTGGTACCCTAGGAGCTAAACTAATAAAAGTAATGTGCAGGGCTAGATAATCAATCCCCATTAGTTTTGTATATAAGGGATGTGCAGTACAAAAAATTACGATTTTTCTGGTAACACTTTGAGACCATCACACTCAAAACTACACGAGACAAGGGGTCCTGGTGACATTACATTTCCATGGCTTTACTAGATTTTCCACTCCCTTGTTTGCTAACATTTCAGTAACTGAGCAGACCACATGTCTATGCATTTGCTCAGTAACCATTAAACCAAACCTACAAAGATATAGTTGCAACCTCACGGGTTTACAGTACTTGTGCCCTTGTTTTTCATCATACTGAATGTTTGGGGATTAAAGTTTTTGTTGTGTATTTTGGCAGGATTTAGGTGCGATCTCTATGATTTAAATCCTGACAAAATCCATTACTATTCCACTGGCAATGTGTGGAATTTTATGGTGGCTTTTCTAAGTGAAGATCCTGACCCTTTGAACATGCCCCAACTGTGTTCTCTTTCCAGGTTGAGATACGCTAATCATGGAATCACAGTAAAGGTTACTGTGGGCTGCACTTAGTGTTACGTATTTTCCAACTTTGAAATGCTGGCATCAGGAAAGAAGTGTCAAGTGTCTTATCACACCCCTTTTCTATGGCCATGCCCCTTTTATCATAGGCCCCTCTATTTTTATGGTGCATCACACCCTTTTTTGTGATTCACCGCACCCCCTCAATTAAGGTTTGGATCAGGGTGCCATGAATGGTTGTTTTCTGGGAGAAAACAGCCCTCCATGTGCAACCTGGGAGATTTGCCAACTCTTCTGAGAGTCAAGGAGGGCTCTCCTTTTTCCAGGAACCTCCAAGGCGTTCTAGGACACATGACAAGTGTGGTATCATTCACTTCAATGTACAGTACTGGTTTCGGGTGAGTTGGCACTTGGCAAATATTTTATAACTACTTTTATAAAAATGAATTCTTGACACAAGATTACAGAGAACATTCGGTAGAAAATAAATATGAAAGATCTATTTTTACACATCATATTGATACTGGCTGTTGCCCTTACTGATACGCATGGGTTCACTTGTGAGCTTGCTAAAAACATTTGTTTGGCATGAGATTTGCAAATGTTAACTTTATTGTCCAAATATAAAGGCAAATACCTTCATCTGAGGGAAGTCAGTGATGTTTAGTGTTATTTGCTGGATCTTAATTCATAACTGATTGAGGAATGTGATGTATCACGACTAAAGCCAAGTTGTCAGTGGCACAGCTGACCACACAGCTGCACGCTCTTCCGAGTCAGCAGCAGGTATCTGTTGGCAGGCACCCATGTATTGCCATTGCAGGGACCTGTTTTGGGCCTTAATGACCAGGCAATTTTTTTTTTTTTCATTTTCAACTGAAAAAATGTGTATTATTTTAACTTTTAATTTTTTTATTTAATAAAATTGTCTTACTTTTTTTTAACCATTTAATAGTCCCACAAGGAGACTATAATAGGTAATATTTTGATCACTTCAAATAACTGCAAATAAAGTATTGTAAAAATATTTATGTCTCATTGACACTTTTTTATGTCTTACAGGTTGTTCCTGATGGTTCTGCCAGCTGTTGGGACATGCCAGGAAAGGACAAGGGACATTTGGGACATTCAGGACAGAAGAACAGTGCCCAGAATTCAGGACTGCCCACTTGGATACATAACACTTAGGGCACATGCACACAACCGTATGTATTTTGAGGTCCACAAAACACGGATCCGCCAATAAAAATATGACATCCGTGTGACATTGTTTTTTTTTTTGCGGATTCTTTGTAACAATGCCTAATGTCCGCAAAATGGACAAGAATAGGACACAATCTATTATTTTGTGGAATGGACATATGGACACGGAATGCACACAGAGTAATTTCCATTTATATCAAGCCCTATTGAAATGAATGTAAAAAAATAGAACATAAACGGAAGAAAAACACGTTCGTGTGCATGAGCCCTTAGTGTGTTTTCTTTTTTTGGTAGTCTTTAGGGTCTTTAAGAGTTACCAGGGATGCAGCCAGGAGGACAATAAGCAGAAAGATCTTTCAGTAGTTTTCTCAGACCAGGCGCTTTACTCCCCAGAGTCAAGGAGAAGTCCTCAGCTGTGTTGGTTTTCTCAGTTCTGTGTCTGCTTTTTCTTTTCTGCAGCACCTTTTTGGTATATAATTGCAGTAAGGTTTATACTGAGATGTGTGGGCTTTCATCCCACTCACACGGAGATCAGTTTTTCCCTTAATAAAATCCTCCAGACCCTTTGAAGAATCTGCAGAGCTTCAGCTAGTGTTTAACATGGACAGCAGCCTACTGTAATTCCTTTGTAATGTCTCCAGTTATGAAGTGGCAATAACTGCAGTAATTATTAAAATAAAATCACATGAAAGAACAAAAATTACTTTCTTCCTAAAAGGTAAGATTTCTAGGACGGATGTGGGATACTTACTGTATGCACGCTTATCCACTGAACTATTCATTATAATGGGTGTATGGTGTAAAATGGTACCAAGTCAATACTATGTGTCTCATTTGTCTCTGGTCTCATGTTCAGAGTCCAGCAGGCAATTCAGGGAAAAGGGAAAGAGCTGCTCCCACTTCCGGTAGTATTTACTATTGTCGTACAGAATCCTTTGGTTAACTGGCAGAGTCTGACTACAAGCTGTTTCCTCTGTAGTCAGATTCTATCAGTAGACGTTCTCTATAGGCTACCGAGCACACAGACTAAAGGTCCCTTTACACAGGACGACAGAGCAGCAGATTGTCGGAAAGTAAGTGTCCCTTCCTGACAACCTGATGATCGGCGGTGGAGAAGACATGCAGTGATCTCCTCTAGAGTATGGGGAGGAGAGATCGCTAAGGCCACCGCCCTTCCCCATACTGACTTGTTGTTTGTCGGCAGCAGATCCTGTTTACACAGTTTACACGGATGACGTCTATGTGCTTTCCGTATTTTGCTGAACAGAACAGCTGGCTCCTAATAGAACAGTCCTATCCTTGTTCATAATGCTGACAATAATTGGACATGTTCTATTTTTTTTGCGGAGTAACTTCCGTTTTTTTGCAGACTCATTGAAATTAATGGTTCTGCATACGGTCCACAAAAAAAACGGAACAGACAGGGAAAAAAATACGTTTGTGTGCATGAGCCCTTAGATAAAGCTTATATATGATGCAGGAACTTGGTAAGAAGTTGTCTTGCAACTAGGACAGCTGCCGGCAAGTAGACAGCAAACAAAAAACGTATGGCAGCACACCATTACACATGCAAACAATAGAACTAGGGATTATTCTGGAATACAGTGGTACTATACCTACTATGCATGAAAAATTGAAGCTTTTTGCGCACAGTTTTGATCAAATGTGTGTTGGGCCCATCTACTGGCGTCAAGGCGGCTTCTGCAGAAGGGTACCTAACACTAACAGAACTGCCTCTCCTGGGCCTAACCTAAGCCTACAATGTTCAGGGCGGTGTAGGAACCAGCTATATTTATACTCTGCTCAGAATCCTTGAGCAGATGGGCGGGGAGCTGCCAGCAAGTGACTCCGTTAGATGTTCACACTCCACATTTGCTGGTTCCTGCTATAGACAACAAAAGATATGATATCTGCCTGCCTCCAGCACTTTGCGGGGACTGTGCTCCTGAAAAATGCGCAACAGCATGAATAGGTTAGCATAGGAACCTGCCTGAACTGAGACCACCTTGTCGCCGGTAGGTGGGCTTAGATGTATTTTGATCAAAAATAAATGTATTGACCAAGTGTCTCAAATTTTATCAATAGAGTGAGGGCTTAGTCCATATGTTATGCTTGCATCTACTATTATAGTGCATTATTTTCAGTGACTTTGTATTATGCAGCCATATACATCCGCGCATTTAATACCATATCGTGCAGGATGGTTTATATATATATATATATATATATATATATATATATATATATATATAGTTTTTTCTGTGATTTGTTTGATTTGACTTAAAGGAGTGGCACCTTCATTTGTTAACACGCTCCTACCCTGGAAGTGATATTCATGTGCACTTTTGCCCCACCTATCTAGTAGGCGACCTTGATTAAGGTGGTTCATAGAGGTGTGTGTGTCCCTCCTCGCACCGGTTGCTGATGCACATGGAGGTAATAAGGGGCAGCACACCATATGTGCAGGGACTGTGCTCCTGAAAAATGCGCCACAGCATGGATAAGTTGACATAGGAACCCGCCTGAACTGACACCACCTTGTCGCTTGGTAGGTGGGCTTAGATGTATTTTGATCAAAATGTATTGACCAAGAGTCTCAGATTTTATCAATAGAGTGAGGGCTTAGTCCATATGTTATACTTGCATCTACTATTATAGTGCATTATTTTCTGTGACTCCAGCACTTTGGGCCAATAAATAATAAAAAAAAAACTTCTGTCTCCCAGCTAAACATTTCTTTAAAAAAAAAAAGTTATTTTAGTGTTGGATTGTATAATACATGCAAATTTAACAGATGTTCCCTGATTACCTTAACTGCTTGGAAAAGTAATGAAAACTTTTCCAAATAGATAAATAACTTTAGAATAATGAGAATATCAGCACAACAATACTGATTATGAGCACCATAAAATCAAGCCAGGTTATTATTACAATTCGTTACTGGATGTGGAATTTCACTTGGCATTCATGAAGACCATCTAATTGACATTTGCCGCCAAGGGACATTTTTGTATCGCTTTTATGTATTATTTATTGTTATTGTCTTTGTGTTTGAAAGGTCCAAAATGTGGAGATGTTGTATTTATTTCTGTTTATATTGGTATCCATTATTTCGAATATGAAGTTTACTACATCCATGCCCATATAAGCTTTTTATGAAATCTACCAGTATACTGTAAAGGGGTTTGTCTGATTTACAAAAATGATTTTCAACTGTCATATTAGGGAATTGTAAGTTAACAAATGGACTATTATCTACCAGCCGACCAAAAAATAATCTATGCTCTCCTGTAATGTTTCATGCTCTCCTGGAGACACCATATCCATGCATTGCACAGACAAAGCACTTGTTTCAGTGGGAGCTGTGTAATGCTTCATTTCCCCTGTGTTAGCACTGTAGGGTCCCAGCAGTGGGACACCTGTAGGCTCTGCTCATATCCCACCATGAATGGACAGCATGTGTGGCATCCTCTCTATTCACTGCTATAGGACTTCCGAAAATAGCCCAGTCGGAAAATACTATATTGGTGAATGCAGTCATGGGCGCACTGGCCATAGACCCTACAGGGAAATTTCCCAGTCAGCCATTGCCCAGGGGGCCATCTGAGCTGTCAGCATGAATTATTGTAGCAGCACCAGGCACTTGTGCACCTGGCCAGTAGTGGTGAGCAGCATAGGCAATATTTGTTTGTCGCAATATTTATCGAATTTTTCGCCTAATATTTGCCATAAATTCGCAAATTCTAGAATTCATGATCTCCAGTCATTATTTTCTTGATTGCGAAAATCGACAATGTAATATGCGTGCATTGCGTGTGCAATACAGGGGTGGGTCACTTTTGCTACATTTTTCAAGCTGCTAGAAGTTTCCTGAGACTGGAGAAAATGGTTGGCAACACCTTTCATGACTGTGAGGAAGAACTCCTGATCACTGCATTTTTTTTTTTTCAAAAGACGAAAGACAAAGACACTAATCCCTATCACAGCACAGCAATTCCTATCACACTACCCAACACCCTGCACTGGAACCTATCAGCTACACTATATCACTATCTAACCTACACTGACTATCTCCCACTAACTATCTGTATTATATATATGATATATATGAGCTAACTATCTAATGTAATTAAATAAGGAACCAGATGACTTAGCAAAGCACAGAGCACAGCAATGACACTACTGTCTCTCTTAGAACTGCGAAAAACAGCAGAAAATTGCTGCTGTGGAGGTTCTTATAAAGTAAGCGGGTAGGAAACCTTCCTATTGGATGCTAGGGATGTTGCTAAGCTCAGACAAAGATATTGCAGCCTTCTCATTGGCCCACAAGCAAGAAGCAGTGAGGGTACTGATGAAAATATTCGTGATTTCGAAGATATAACTCTGTATTCTAGATCTTTGCTAATTTTTGAAGTGTCCATATTCGCAATAAAAATTCGCGGTTAGAATACTCGCGATCAACACTACTGGCCAGTGGCCATAGGTGCCCTCCTGAATTGAACTGTTTTGTTGTCCTCGGGACGATTATACAGGCTGCAGTATTTTGTTCTGTGGAGGCAGTACTTCGTGCTGCACTGTGGTAACTGGTTCTGCTGGGGCATTACTTTGTGCTGTACTGTGGTATTTGGTTCTGCTGGGGCGATATTTTGTTCCGCACTATGGTATTTGGTTCTGCTGGGGCAAACTTAAGTTCCCAGTGCTCCCCTGAATGGACTCTTTCCATTCTTGGCAGGACCCTGTTCTTGACACAGGAGTGGTTCTGACAGGCGTCACCTGCACCTATTTGAGATTTGTAGCATACCCTATCGATATGCCATATTTTCAGATGGAGATACAGTACCGCTTTAATGTTTGATGTTTGTGCAAGTCTGAGCACTGGGATCCTTACTGTTCAGCACAGTGAACTTGTCCTTTCAAGCGGATGGTCCTGGCACTGCTGCTTGTCTACTTCACGTAAACCATGTCTTTTATAAATTATGTTAAAACTAGACATTATGCCCGTTACAATAACGGGCGCGAGAACATTAGTGCTGGCACTGTTATGGGGAGGATGTGTGGATGGCACTGTTATGGGGGATCTGTGGATGGCACTGTTATGGGGGAACTGTGGAGGACACACTGTTATGGGGGATCTGTGGATGACACTGTTATGGAGGGGATATGTGGATGACACACTGTTATGGGGGATCTGTGGGTGGCACTGTTATGGAGGATCTGTGGAGGACACACTGTTATGGGGGATCTGTGGATGACACTGTTATGGTGGATCTGTGGATGACACTGTTATGGGGGATCTGTGGATGGCACACTGTTATGGTGGATCTGTGGGTGGCACTGTTATGGGGGATCTGTGGATGACACTGTTATGGAGGATCTGTGGAGGACACACTGTTATGGGGGATCTGTGGATGACACTGTTATGGGGGATCTGTGGATGACGCACTGTTATGGGGGATCTGTGGATGACACACTGTTATGGGGGATCTGTGGATGACACTGTTATAGGGGATCTGTTGCTGGCACTGTTATGGGGCATCTAAGGATGACACTGTTATAGGGGATCTGTGGCTGGCCCAGTGCAGTCACTGTATTCTATTGCACTGGGCCCCGCTTAGTGTAGTAATACTATGTATAACTGTAGGCTCTATTCCTTCACTTTCTAAAGTATCAGGCAGGACGCAGGAGGCCAGGTGGGCACTGGCAGCGTAACTCACTATGTCACGCGCCCGCGCCGCCTGCTTCATTCATGAAGTATGCAGAGCAGGGGCGTCACGTAGTGAGTTACGCTGCCAGTGCCTGCCCGGCCACCTGCCTCCTGCCTGATACTTTAGTAAGTGAAGGAACAATGCCTACAGTTATACATAGTATTAATACATTAAGCGGTGCCCAGTGCAATAGAATACAGTGACTGCACTGGGCCCCGCTGCCATTACAAAACGGTTCGGTGCCATGTGCTGGTGTTCTGCCAGATTTGCGGTCCCTGCAGTGTGTGGAGTGTGTGCCGATTGGTCTGTGCACCGCGCATGGGCACTTGACTAATCGGCACACAAGCATGGACACCACGCACACAGGGCTTTTATTAGTATAGATGATGGGGGTTGGAGTGTAAAATGATGGAGGTTGGAGTGTAATATGTATACAATGTATTTCCTCCTGTATCCCTGTCTATCCATATAATATATCCCCTGTAGCCCCCTCCCTAGCTCTCTCTAATGTCATGGCCGGAGTGTGGAGACATAGTTTTTCTTGTTTTGCAATCTGCTCCTGGTTTTGCCTCATCTGGAGCCTGGGTACCTGGGTGTCCATCACATGATCAGGAAAGACTGATGTGGGCAGGGCACTGTGATGGTTTGGCTTCTAAGAGGCGTGTCTTCACCTGTAACCCCTCCTCTATTCAATCAGTATATGTTTTTATTGGGCAGCAAACCCAAAAGGGACGGGGCTAGACAGGACCAAAGCTTTTATTGTCTCCTCACCGTAGGGAGGCTCCGCCTCTAGGGGGCGGGGAGTGTGCCGTGTAATGACTGAGCCGCTTCTGCTCTCATAACAGGAGAGCTACCATAGTGTAGCCATAGTCATGGGTTCTTCCCATCTGCTGCCCGGTCTTCTCTTCTGCCTCATAGCTGTCCAAGGGGCTTCCACCCGATATGCCCCCGACCGGGACAGTTGTAGTCAGAGTCACTGGCGGATCCAGAGCCTGGTCTCGGGAGGGGCACTTTGGGCGATTGATACGCCCCAGCTCCCATCACTACAGAAAAACAGCCCCACTTACCTCTTCCATCCAGTGACGTCTCCTGTGATGTAGATGTTCTCTTTCCTCATCTTCTCCTTTCAGACCTTCAGACCAGACCGTCAGGTTTCGTCTCTGCAGTTTGACAACAAAATAAATCTCAGTTACTACTTTTCCATCATCCTCCCATATTCTGGACAAATTATCCTACTACCCCCATATAAAATACATCAGTAATGTCCCCATAGTGCCCCCCGGAGTCTCCTCTCTCCCCCCATCATGTCCCCCCCCCCCCAATCATGTGCAGGCTCCTTTCCCCACCCATCCCCCTTCCCCCAAAATTATTTGCAGGCTCCTTTCCCCAGCCCCCCCAAATCATGTGCAGGCTCCTCCCCCCAAAATCATGTGCAGGCTCCTCATGTGCAATTGCCCCGTTGCCCCCCCCCCTGGATCCGCCACTGGTCAGAGTAATGGGGGAGGAAGGGGGTAGGGAAGTTTCCCCGTATCTGCTGCCTGCAGATCGGGATGACACACGCGGGGCGTGCAGGTATGGGAGCTTCCGGCGGTGTCTGTACGTGTGTGCTAATTGGCCGGCATCCTGCACATGCACACTTATGAAATCAGCACACAAGCACGGACGCGCACTTACACACAGCTTTTATTAGTATTGATGGTTGGCCTACGAACACCATGACCTATGTACAGGTGGAGGCATGGAAGTATGACTGCTGGGACTGGCCATTAGTCCCCTGTAGTGCGCATTTGCGACCTCTATTCACTTTTATAGGACTACCAGATATAGCTGTGAGATGTACAGAGCAGTCCCAGGTGCTGTGGACACATGTCCAGTACCACTGCATTCACACAGGGGACTTGAGGAGTCCCTGTTTTCATGATCAGCGGGGGTTCCATTGCCTGGACTTCATTTATTACCTATCCTATCAGCGATATATTTTATAATTATGTTTTTTATTATTTTATATTTATAGTTTGTGGTTACATTTTGCTATATTAAATTAATCGACAATGTTTTTACACATTTTGAACAGGCTTTGCTTGGCTACAGCACTATAGTGTGGGTGGGCAGAGTTGTATACTTTGTCATGAATCTGCCCGCCCCATTCACTTCCCCGTACTAGACTATGGATTTTCCCATGAGCTTGGAGATCTACTTTAACTATAGACCCAAGAGAAGAAGCTCCAGAACATTGCGTCCACTTACACATCCTCACTAATGGGTCTCTACGTTTAAAAGTCAGGCATTAAAATTAAGGGCTGATATATAAGGAATTACTGTATATTCTGGTGTATAAGACTACTTTTTAACACGTGAAAATCTTCTCAAAAGTCGGGGGACGTCTTATACGCCGGTATACTGCGTGCTGAAACCTAAGAGGACCTTTCACTGGTCCAACGATTGTTAGATAATGATATCTATTTGTAGAGCGGCGCCCAGGGATCTCCCTACACTTACTATTATCCCTGGGCACCGCTCTACACATACGGTATATATCATTATCTAACAATTGTTGGACCAGTGAAAGGTCCTCTTTACTTCCAAGCCTTACTGGACGAGCTGTCCTTCTCCAGCTTCAGGGAAAGGCGCCCTCTAGCTGAGCCACCGTGTGCTGCATCCCGGCCAGTCGCTCCTGAAGCAGCCCCCTCTCCCTGCTCTCAGTGGTTTTCTCATGCTCGGATCGTCTATTTAATTTTTATTTGCTGTGCGTTGGAAGAGGGGTAGTCTTATACGGCGAGTATAGCCCAAACCCCATATTTTAACAGAAAAAGTAGGGGGTCGTCTTATACGCCAGAAAATACGGTATCTTCTGGCCGCATAACGCATTCACAATATAGTTGGGAAGTACATTTCATTAATCTTGCCTTTCTTACGAGAAAGATAAATGGGATATGTAGGAGTTGTGACAGATGTATCTCTAATAATTGATCTGCTTTAGTCTGCGCTCTGTTCCAGCAGATGCTGAGCCGGTGATCAGCTATAAGTAGCTTTCATCTTATGCATCACTAAGCTCACTGCTATAAGTCAGATCAGTATTCGCTCCCAAACAGCCAGAACAGAATTTCTCCCATTACTTTCAACAGCTATCTCTTATGCGAAGGAAGATTAATGAGCTTTTTACATGAAGCGAAATTATAAATAATCCATCAAAGCCACATAAAAACCATTCATTGATGTGACAGCATCTACCCTTGAATTCACAGGCCTGCTTGTGTCCCATCGGCCCAAGTTTATGGCAGTAGAGTGGTAGGGGCACTTTTTTTTTTGTATTTCCCATTGTCTTTATTATTGCAAATGAATAAGGCTTAGGGTACATTACCACGTTAGGCTACTTTTACATCTGCGTTTTCCTTTCTGGTATTGAGATCCAGTAGAGTTGTCTTCAGGTCTACCTTAACATAGTAATGGTTTTAATAATCCTTGTTAGCGCTAAGCTATCAGCAGTAAAAAGATGGCACTCATACTCATACCTCGCAATGGCCATTTTGCCACTTAAGGAGACACTAGTTTTATCAATTGCACATGGTAGGTGGGTTGCCATGTTGGTGATTTTGCACTGGGGCTTAAGGCCTTCAGGTTACATTTATCTATGATTAAGTAAGACATTTATTTCCACCAGTCTGTCATATTAGTTGGAGCACTTACTGTACAATCTGTAAAATGTTTCTCAGCTGTATTTTGTACAGTTATGTTCATATTCATGGTTCCGTTTGGAGCCTCCACTGGAATAGCGCAGACTGCAACACTAGTCTTATCGTCAAAGCCTAGGCAGAACTCTGAAGCACATCAGTAGGGTCCAGGGGTAGATTGGGAGCTTAAAGTGGCCCTGGAAAAAATACTAAAAGTGGCCCCATTTTGTAGTTGGGTCCAAATTGATGGAAGGCAGTGCCAGCAGTACCATATTGTGGTACATGATATCACCCCAAGAGAGTCAAATACCACAGTCCATCACTAAATTACATCTCCAAAAACTTCCACTGGCCGTGAGGAGGGCCCAGATGGCCCCCTGGGAAATTTCCCTGTAAGGTCTATGGCCAATCTGCCCCTGGTAGGGTCCATTTGCGCCATTCGGATCCATCATATGATGGATCTGACACAACGTCCTAGCTTCCATACATGATCTGAAATCTCTACAACTCCAAAAACATTTACATAAGCATATAACTGATATAAGCAGCTCTATTGTACATGCATTTTATCCATTCTGTCATAGCTTCTGTGGCTCCATTAACACTTTTGTTACATGATCCCACACACTGATTGCTAAAGACTACACAAAGCCTGACATTGTGTAGCGCTCATCTATTTAGACCAACTGAGACACCGGTCACATGGCCCATTCATGGGTACTGTCCATCTTCATAGACTTACTCACTGAAAGAGCACACAGCTAGCAGGGATCCAGCTATTATTGGCAGATATTTCAGAACATCAAAGACTATGATTGTACCATTAGGTCATTTGCCAGAAGCATTGTTGTGTTCCTCAGGTCAGAAGGTTGAACATTCTCTGGCTGAATTGATTTTTCATGGTTTTTAGAGTAACTTGTGTGGTCCGCAAGTTCATGATTCTTTATTCAGCTGTTGTAGATTTTAGTTTATGCTCATGACGAGAAAAAAAAAAAAGAAGAAATTTACAGATATGCATAACTTGTAAAACGGATTTGTACCATAAAGAATTTAATCCAAAAGCTTTTGCCACCTTGACTCACGTGAATGCTGGGTGCCAAATACTAAAGACAGCAATGTTCCTTTTATGCTTATCGTCACTAAAAAGACCTAATTAAATTATAGAAGAATGCACTTTCTTTTCTCTCCAAAACTTTGTTCGATATGGATAAACGTGGAAAGAAAAGCAGTAGTGATGGGTAGGGACATTGCTACAGCAATTGCACCAGGGCCCTAATATGCCAGCGTGGACCAGGATCTACTGTTTTAAAAGTAAAAAGCATTAGAGCTCATGTATTTCAGTAATATTCCACACTAGGTTTTGGAGCAGAAAAGTCGCAAATTTTGTCGCAGGTGCTATTGTGTAAATGTGTGACTCTTTAGCTTATCCCTATACCCTTGCCACTTTTCCAAAAGATGAGCAGGATGTGGCTACAAGGAGACAGGTTGAAAGCTGGAGCTCCACGGCAGACTCATTTAACATGCGACCCCAAAAATTAGTGCACATTACTGTCACGGAGGGGAGTGGGGGGAACTTCCCTCTGTACACCGGGAGGAAAGCGGGGTAGCAACTTAGCCAGGACACTGAGAAAAGGGAGCTAGTAAGCGTATGAGTAGACCTGGATGGTAGGACGGATAATACCCAGGAAACCTAGGACCCTGAGTTGCCCTGATAATCCCTTAAAATGAAGAAAGTACTGAGACAACCTGTTCATCCCAGACATGGATGAACAGGAGTCTCACAGGCCTTGCTGCAATAGAAGTGACCGGCAGTGCACATGGGCAGGTAATAGCCCAGAAAGGGCTCACACTTACCTGCCGCTGCAAAAACAATGAACCGACCCCCATGCGGACAGGATGCATGGTGGCCCCCGGCAGAGCTGCACACTGACTTGTGATTCCCCCTCCGGGAAACCCTGAGATCCCCTTCCGGGGGTACAACACACACGGAACATTTCTAGAAAACATGCTGGACTACAGACACCAACAGACCAGACATGTAACAACCACTAGACAAGACAACAACCACCCATACATAAACTTTACCAAACATATGCAAGGGTAGTGAAGGGAATGAAGACAACGGGATGACATAGATGACATCGAGGAGACATCGATGTGCCGCCAGGAGGCCCTCAAAGACTGGGCAGAAGGAACACCCAGGACAGGAGCATAGCTCCAGCACAAGCAGAAGCTGGAGTAACTCCAGCCTGGAGGCCACTGGTAAGGTAAACACCAAGTGGCCACACCCAGCCAGGTAGTTAACCCCTCCAGCACCAGTATCTCACAAAACTGAGTACACCCCTCACATTTTTGTAAATATTTTATTCTATCTTTTCATCGGACAACACTGAAGATCTGACACTTTGATACAATGTACAGTAGTCAGTGTACAGCTCCTATAACAGTGTAAATTTGCTGTGCCCTCAAAATAACTTAACACACAGCCATTAATGTCTAAACCTCTGGCAACAAAAGTGAGTACACCCCTAAGTGGAAATGTGCCCAATCAGCCATTTTCCCTCCCTGGTGTCATGTGACTCATAAGTGTTACAAGGTCTCGGTGTGAATGGGGAGCAGATGTGTTAAGTTTGATGTTATCGCTCTCACACTCTCTCATACTGGTCACAGTTCCACATGGCACCTCATGGCAAAGAGCTCTCTGAGGATCTGAAAAAGGGAATCGTTGCTCTACATAAAGATGGCCTAGGCTATAAGAAGATTTCCAACACCCTGAAACTGAGCTTCAGCACGGTGGCCAAGACAGTACAGTGATTTAACAAGACAGGTTCCACTCAGAACAGCCCTCACCATGGTCGACCAAAGAAGAGGAACGCACGTCCTCAGTGTCATATCCATAGGCTGTCTTTTCAAAATAGATGTATGAGTGCTGCCAGCATTGCTGCAGAGGTTAAAGGGGTGGGGGGTCAGACTGTCAGTGCTCAGAAGACCATACGCCGCACACTGCATCAAACTAGTTTGCATGGCTGTCGTCCCAAAAGGAAAACGCTTCTAAAGATAATACACAAAAAACCCTGCAGACAGTTTGCTGAAGACAAGCAGATTAAGAACATGGATTACTGGAACCATGTCCTGTGGTCTGATGAGACCAAGATAAACTTATTTGGTTCAGATGGTGTCAACCAGGTGAGGAGTACAAAGACTGCAAATGACACCCATTGTTGGTTTTTATAGGTAACAGCACTGTGCTTTCTTTGTGCAGCAACCGTGCAATTAACACCAATTATTTTTTAAGATAAGGGCACAAGCATGTATTGCCGTCAGGGGTGTAGCCCCAAAAATCTGGGGGGGGGGGACAGCACTTATGGGGCCCCTGTGTCCCCGCCCACCCTCAAGCCACACCTCCGCCCCCCCCCCCCCCCAAGTGCCAAAAATCTCTCCCCTCCCCTCCTTATGGGCCAGTGGGTCCGGTTAAAAAAAAAAAAAAACACACACACACACACAAAACAAGACACTTATACTTACCTCCATCCGTCACAGCGATGCGATGCAGGCCTCTTCCGGCCTGTGTCCCGCGCTGTACGGCTCACAGACGGCGCGATGACGTCATCGCGCCGCCTGTACCAACATCTGATAGGCTGCCGGCTTAGTGCCAGCAGCCTATCAGAGGAGCAGGGAAGGGAGACGCCTCTCCCTCTCCTGCTCCGCAGCGCAGCCATCTGTATCGCTGTCCTGGGGACGGCGATACAGATGACTATGGAGATGAACGCTTCCACAATGGAAGCGTTCATCTCCCTGTGCCCTGCCACCGCCGCACACATTGCCCTGCGAAAGCTGGGGGGGATTTTTGCATACCCGTCCCCCCCGCATTATTTCTTGGGGGGGATCCGACCCCCCCGTCCCCCCTGCTTCCTACGCCCGTGATTGCCGTTGTCAATAGTGACAGGGCCACTTTGCTCTCCAGTTGCCAATGAAATGTGGCCACCATGGACCTTAGAAGAGGCCTAATAGATGCCTAGAAGGACAAAGAAACAATTCAATAAAGTTTTTTTTCCTAATCACAAAAATTAAACAAAACACTAAGCACACTTTTTGCATGAAAATTACTTTTATTGTATAAAAGTGATTAAACTCAAACTAGAATAAACTATACATGTTTGGCAACCCTGTAATAAAAATGGCTTATACAATGATTCAAAATCATTTATATGGCACAGTTTTTCTTCCATCTCTCCTCCTAAAGGGATTGTCCCATCTCATCATTTCCAGGTATAGCATCAGTCTGAGGCACCCGTTTAACTTATATGTTTTTTGGATATGTTAGAAGGATGGGAAAATGTGATGTGAACCCACCCTTATTCCACTACAAAGGGAATTACGGAAGCAGGCGAGCACTGGCCCGCTCACCTGTTTCTGTAAGAGTGGCCACCTAGGGCCACCCTGGAAGTGGCAAGATGGGACAACCCCTTTAATGTACCCCAAAACAGTATAATAAAAAAATACTAAATCATCCCACAAAAAAAAAAAAACATACACAACTAAATCAATCGGAAAATAAAAAGTTATATCTTTCAGAATTCAGGAGAAATAGCTGCAAATCAGAGTGATTCACATTTTGGAGGATCAATCGAAAAAGGATTTTTTTTAAAGATTCACTCTAATACATTTCACCTTTTCCTCTGTAAAACTTGCAGCTAAAACCTTCTTTTCTTGATAAGGCTACTTTCACACTACTTTTTCCGGTATTGAGATCCGGTATTGCATCCATTTTGTCCCCATTAATTGTCAATGGGGACAAAAACGTAACTGAACAAAGCGGAATGCTCCAAAATGCATTCCGTTCCGTTCTCATACTGGAAAGCAAAATGCTGCGGTTTGCTTTCCATCCTGGGTTGCAGAGCAAGACGGATCCGTCATGAGCCACAATGCAAGTCAATGGGGGACGGATCCGTTTTCTCTGACACAATCTGACACAATAGAAAATGGATCCGTCCCCCATTGACTTTCAATGGAGTTCATGACGGATCCATCTTGGCTATGTTAAAGATAATACATACAGATCCGTTTTTAACGGATGCAGATGGTTGTATTATCAGTAACATCTATGGCAAAGACGGGGTTAAACTCTAGATAAATACAAAAAATCCTCGTATTCATCTGTGCTTTGTGTACTTTGGGCCAGCAGCGGTTTTGGCATGACTGCAGAACAGACACTCCCAAGTTGTCTATTTGAAGACAGTTAATAAAGAAAGTTTAATTCTAGCACTGTGTGTTCTGCTAAGCAAACGAACATCTCAGGATTGTCCCGAACTGTGAGTTTTTAAACCAACAGTTTCTTAAAGGGAATCTGTCACCAGTTTTATGCTGCTAGGTTGTATGAGCCCCCATATTCACGAGCTTCTGGACTTCTCCACCCCCTGCCACTGATTGACAGTTTTCTCCCATATGAATCAGCAGCAGGAGGGGGAGAAAGCCAGGAGCTCATGAATATTCAGAACTCCGCGGAATGTGCTGGAGCTGTTCGATACAAGATTTTAGCAAAACGGCTGGGTCAAATAAAGAACGGGACCCAGCATTTTGTTAAGGGGATCTGTCACTAGTTTATATTGCCCTTAGTTAGGAGACCATAAAATTGGTGACAGATTCCCTTTAACTCCAGAAACCACCATAAGGGGGCATTCACACCACCGTATAGTTTACCGGATACTGGCCATGTGCATCCCGTATTTTCCCCTTCCTCAAAACGGACTAGAATAGAACATGTTCTTTTTTTTTTTTTTTTTGCGGGGCTGCGGAATGGACATATGGATACTATCAAATACTATTGAGAGGTTATGTTAAGATACCAAAAACTGTATCTGAGTGTAATCTAATCAGAGCTGAACCCGGACATACCCACAATTTCCCCCGGCAGCTCCTTTGATATGAGCATCTCCTTTTCCCTGTACTGAATGGCGCGTGACATTACAGGCTCTCCATAAAGACTGCCGGGCGGAGGCTTCTGCCTAGCAGTGAGCCCGTTGACGTCACTGGCACTGATGGGCGGGCTTTAGTGCTGCCCTAACCTGTAAAACGGCTATGGCAGCTCTAAAGCCTGCCCATCAGAGCTGGTGATGTCACGAATACACTGCGGGGAGGAAGCCCCAGCCTAGCAATGTACGGAGGTAAACAAACAAGCCCTTGTCCCGTGCGATCCAGTGCAGGGCAAGGGAGGGCATCGGAGCATGAAATGCTCCGATGCTCAGATCACAGGTGCAGGAGGGGTGAAAATGTGGGTATGTCCGGGTTCAGCTTTGAACCCAGACAACCCCTTTAACTACTTCCTGGCACTGTCTTCCAGGTCCCCTGGATGTAAACGTCCTGTTTGATGCTGTTGCAGCCAATCGCTGACTGCAGTGGTGATGACCTGCGCCATAACAAATGGTCACGAAATGGAAGAAGAGTAGGTCATTGCTGTGGCCAGCAATTTGCTTCAGCGCCATCAAACAGGACGTTTACATCCAGGGAGCCTAGCAGATCAACCGAGGCCGTGGAGTGAAGGAACCGTGAAGTAGGTGAGTATGTGTCCCTTCGCAGGTCTGCACAGGTGCTCAACCACTTTAAGTTAGTACACAGTCGAGGCACATTTTTATAACCATGAGTTAATATCCAGAGTAATCACCGTGTGCAGCACAGACAGCAGCTAGATGGGCTGGGAGTGACTAAGTAAGGTTCTGGTAGTTGTATAGGTGTCTGGAGTCATGCTGACTGCAGTGAATCCCACAGCTGCTGAAGGGTGCGTGGAGGAGGATCCATAGGACAAACATGATGATCAGAGTGGCTCCACAGATGCTCGCACATGGTGACATATGTCTTCAATCAAGATGGCCATAGCGGCCTCTACCCGATCAAATGGATAAGGTGAATATATATATTTTTTTACTAAATTAACCCCTGAAAGCCCCCAAAGTTAATCTCAGATGCTACGATCAGCGAAGAACACGTAATCTGAGAAGATTCAATGAAGGGGGTGGGGGTGGGGGGCAGTGGCACCGTTCCCCATCATTGTGTCCACTACATACAAAGAAATGCGTTTCGTGATGAAGTAATTCGCAACAATGCATAGGGAACCGGCCAAATCGAACTTACAATAACGTCACTCATATCTACTTATAATGGTCCAAATTTTGCCCACTCTGGCTGCCATAGTTAAAATAATTATATAGCAATGGTAATAATAATTGGTATAATAATATTATTAATAAATATATAATCAACACCAGGGCTGGACTTAAAATTAAGGCCTCTCAAGGGTTAATCCGGTTTAAAAAAAAACACATGCTCAGTTCCATCTTTCAACTGTCTCCTGAGCTATGATAGGGAGATAGCTGCAGTAGAAAGGACACACACCCTATGCTGTAATAGGAAGAGCTACAGGAGAAAGGCCTGTAGCAGAAAGTACACACCCTCCAAGCTGCCAGGTTAATAGAAATTTAACAGAGTGATTGCAGAAATGAATGGGGAGATCTCTGGATTCATGTGAGGTACAGGGCTGGTTCTAGCTTTGTTAGAGAGAGATTGCCATGGACTGTATAATGTCTGATTTTCATTTTTCACATTAATCATGGGATATACCCATTATCGTCAATGACATAATAATCTTAATACTGGGTGACGCTGTAGCATACATGAATTGGGAATAGACCTCTTGTGAATGAGCAGTTCAGCACAGCAGCCCACACCAACATTCCCCTTCAGTTCTTGGTGCATTAAAGGGTTGCCTGACGCCCTCACAGACGAGCGCTGATTCCCCCTCCTACACACATATGCTGGGTATTAGACACAGAAAACAGCAATTCTCTTGTTGAATTTCTTCTAGCCCTTTGGATAAATCTGATACAAAAGAGAAGAAGAAAAAGAAAAAACTAAATGAAACACAGTTTCAATAATAATGGTCGATTTATTTCTAAAATGTTAACCCAACTTTTAATGGCCCCATAAAACTGAGAGTAATACGAGCGTCAGATTGGATTGCGAGCCCTGCTGGAGCAGGGATTGATGTGAGTGATTCTAATCTGCGTACAGCATTTCAGAACGTGTAGCGGCTTTATAACTAAACGGAAATAAATAATAAAGCCAGATATTTTGTTTCACAGAACTGATCCCATCAATCTTCAGCCAGATACCCCAAGTGGTGTCTGCATTACTAATACATATTCTAATCCTTTTTGCAATCTTTCTGAAAAAGGGGCTTTTACTAAACTGGTTCTCTTCACTCCCAGCGATCAATGATGACATCTCATCCAGTCTGCCGAGGATCAGCAGAAGCGATGATTCAGTAGCATTCAGTAGGTGAGGTTTTTTTTTTTGTTTGTTTGTTTTCTAGAAATGGTTTGCTGATCCTCATTGTAAATTGTTTTTGGGGCCAGAAAACCCCTTTAAATAATAAACAGGGCCCCATGGAAAATTATTACAGAAGTGTGAAAACACACGCATACACTATCCATACACACAATAACACATTTACAGCCACAAATGCACGCACAGGAATTACGAATAAGGGTCCAGTTTAAGGGTCCATTCACACGTCCGCAATTCTGTTCCGCATTTGCGGAACGGATTTGCGGACCCATTCATTTCAATGGGGATAGAATATGTCCCGGCCGGGTCCGCAATTGCGTTCCCGAAAAAAATAGAACATGTCCTATTCTTGTCCGCAATTGCGGACAAGAAAAGGCATTTTCTATGAGAGTGCCGGCGATGTGCGGTCAGCAAATTGCGGAACGCACATCGCCGATGTCCGTGTTTTGCGGATCTGCGGATCCGTGGATCCGCAAAACACACACGGACGTGTGAATGGACCCTAAGGCCTATTATTTGATTTGTTTGTCATGAAGAAGGATCGAGATATCACAAAGGTCTGAAACGCGTCACTGTTTTCACATCTTGTATTGAAGTTTTAACCGCTGGAATAAAGTCGCAGAATAAGATTCACCCGAGCTGAGCTGAGCTGATTTTTTTTCTCTTGCTTGATTATATGCTCCCGCATCCAGGTGTGGCATCCGTGCACAGTGGGTGTTCTATGCTGGTGAGAGCTGCCTTACTTTCTCTTTCAAGGCCTATTATTTATATCATGTTTTTATGTATAATATATTTTTAAAGAATTTTTGATTATGTCATTTTTCCATGTCAATATCGATATTTAAAAAAAAAAATACATTAAACCCTGCAGTCTGTGCACCAGTTACTAAGCCTATAATAATAGGCACCACTTCTTGGTCTGTACAGATCACATTACTGCAGTAATCTGTTTATTTGTCATTCTAATCCTGCCTGTAATGATATCACCTCTGTGTACAGATATAACAAGATCCACCATTCACAGTTGGTGATGCCAAAGCTTATCTATTCTTTCCTTGTACAATGTCCTCAGCACAGATCACACAGTATGCCCAGAAAACTCTCCTATAGAAGTCAATGAGGTCCCTTCCAGACCATTGTGTCTATGGACCATGAGGCTGCTGTAAAAAAAATGTCTTAATGCTTTGTAAATGCTGTTAAGAACAGCTCAGGCAAGATGGCCGCCCCATAATCAGGTTCAGGAAACTAAAAAATCTGCACTCAGAAAATAAAAAGAGATTAGAAAGAAAAAGATATGTGTTAATATCTGGCTTTAACTGACAGATAACATTTTTGGTGACACATTTCCTTCAAACGCGTCATCACATGTTGAATGACATTTTAAAGTGCTTCAAATAAACTCCAATTTTATTATTTTGTGGTGCTAGAAATTTTCTTAGACTTTTTCCTGGATCTGTGCTTCTACATAACAGTGCTTCGGATATTTTGTTTCATAGAACTGTTTCCGTCAACTTTCAGCAAGGTAAGAGCAGGTTTCTCCAACGTAGAAGGAGGTGGTGATGGTGAACTCAGTAAAAGTGGCCAAGAGGGGCCTGGATGTATTTCTGGAAAGTAATAATATTATAGGTTATAAATACTAGAATTCTAGGGTTGTTGATCCAGGGAGTTACGGTATTCTGATTGGGAAGGAATTTCCCCTACTAAAATGAGGAAAATTGGTTTCTACCTCACAGTATTTTTTTTTGCCTTCCTCTGGATCAACTTACAGGATAACAGGCCGAATTGGATGGACAGATGTCTTTTTTCAGCCTTATAAACTATGTTACTATGCTAAACGCACCACTCCACACTTTTAGACGTTTTGGTCTACCGTATCCTATGTCTGCAGCCTTCAACCTAGGCATTGCAGAAATATTCAACAAGAACCTCATTGCCTGACTTTGTTCCTGCAGAGAAACTTAGAGATCTATAGCGGAGCGCTACAACCTCCAATAGTGTCGCTGCCCATACTTTGCTATTGAGCAAGCATTGTACTGTGTTATATGCTTTTGAACTTTGTTTTTTTACTGCCAGATGTACTACTTCTCCCATTCTGAACTCTAGTAGAGATACGTATTTATTAATACATTTGGCCTGGTTACTGACTCCACCCACTCTCCTACCTTGCACTCAGACAAACACCTAACATCAAGAGCACCCCACGTAACACCAGGCAGGATTCCCAACACCAGGAAGTGCCCTGAGGAAAAAAAAGGGTGCATGACCCCCGGGACAACCAGAGGGAGAGACTGCCACTGTGAACTGTGAGTACTACCACCACCAGTATATCCCTTACCACTACTGCCATCCTCTACTCCCCTCTCTCAGGTTGCTGCAGAAATTACTATAGTATCAGTAGCTCAATAGTAATAGTACCCGTAGTAGCTCTCTGCCATCATTTAAGTGTTTAAGCTTTTGTAAAATGGCCTCCCTTAAGCTTTTTCAAGTAGTGAGTGCAGAATCCAGAATTTTATCATTTAACTGTTGACTTCCAGAAGCTAAAAGCATTGAAAGCGTTTTCCAATACTCTTTTTAATTCTTTCCACAATAATGGACACCATGACATATTGAAGTGGATTCAATAATATCGTAATGATAATTACAGAGATTACTGAGCAGAACCCCAGCAAACAAACTCAAAGCAGCTACCTGTCGTTATACGCCACTACAGTTAGCAGAGCCTAAGGCTACCCCTAGGTACTCACAAGAGCCAGTCGCAAGGCAGAATGGTCTTCGCTGCTAGAGATGCAGGTTGCGTCTGCCAAGTAAGGTGAGAGAAAAAAAAAAGGCGTGAGTTTACAAGTCATAGACCCAACAAGATTATTAAAGGAAAGCAGAAAGGATAATAAAACAAGCCAGAGTCAAAACCAGGAGGCATAGATACAGCCATATCAGCAGACAAGACGTTAATCAGTAAACCAAGCCAAGGTCCAAACCTGGAGCTTACAGATGTAGCCAGATCAGCAGATGAGAGGTATCCGGTGGAACTGGCCAAAGTCAGTACACAAAGGGTAAAAAGGCAGGTATAGAGTTCAGGCACAAGGCATAGAAACACAAACGAGAGTCAAGACACGATACTACATCTCAGGCATTGACCTAGTGTCATTGCCTGATTTAAAGAGTTACTGTACTTTCACACAACTTACCATAAATCAATAGTACAAGTGACCACAAGAAACTTTGTAATATGTCTTGTCAGTGAGAAATGTCTAGTTCTTAGTTATTTACCTCCCCTCCACTAGAGATGGAGCAGCTCCACAGGAGGATCATATTACACATGTCAATACAAATCTATGGAGAGGGGAGGGGGGAGTTAGCAGCAGCAGGAGTGACACGTGATTCAAGAGAGACACAAAAGAGGCTGCACAGTTACCTAAGAGATTTATAGCACAAAATTTGCAACCAATACAGGTCAGTACCTATCTGTATGGCTGTACAGCTTCTTTACTTTGTGTGTACAGTGGATGACAGCTGGTCTCCACCTACCATGATAGATATACAAACTTAATTTTTAGCATTTACAGAGGAAAAACGCAAAAAATTGCCAGATGCAAGTGATATAATGCCCAGTAATAGTGTTATTCCTCATGTACACACACTGTACTGTTGATTAATGGAGAATTTGTTGAAGTTAGATACCCTTTTAATCTTCACACCAAGCTAACGCCCTGAATGGCTTGATCCTAAGTCCCATATGCCTGATTGGCTGACCTGCCAGAGCTTTACTGGTCAGCATAGCAATCTTAAGGGACAAGCCATACAATTTTTACACACACCATTCCCTGTCTCCTCCAGAACAGCCACACGAGAGACGCCCATGCCGCTCCTGATCTCCCCCAACAGTGCATTTCCAAGCAGAGGGACAGACTTCACTCGATCAAGGTCAGGCAAGTTTATAACTAAAGAGAAGCGAATTTTTCAAAAATTAGATTCGCCGGTTCACCAAATTTTTTGGGAAAAATTCAATTCGATCCAAATATATTTGCAGCAAATTATGTTTCAAAAACGGCTATTTCCTGGCTGCAGAGAGCCTTTATCAGGGTGTAGAACACTGTGCCTTGCAGTAACATGCATAGGCATAGTCTGCTTTGGTAGTGAAATAAAACTGTGACTATGTATGACATGCAGATGACAGGTGTCGCTCTTAGAATCACTGCATACTTCACTTATTTGCGCAGTCACGGGGCCAAAACTGACTAAATAACTCAAGAATCTACTCAGCCTTACAGGTAGATGTTAGCGTCAAGAAAGCACATTCCTTTTACACCCTCGTCAGCTGATTCCCCTCGTCAGCTGATACACATAGATGTCTACAGAACCTGCTCTATTAAACTCTTATACAAGTAGAGCCCCCCTGACAGAGAGTGGAGAGGGTGGAGAGAGTGGAGAGGGCGGAGAGTGGAGAGGGAGTGGAGAGTAAGTTTGTGTTGATGTCACTGATTAATTTTCCCCATTCTCTGATCCGTCACAACAATTACCCAGAAAAAACAGATCAGCAGCCTCAGGAGGAGGCCACAGAGTGGCACAATGACAGAGTCTGGAGGTGGCAGCAGAATGAGGAGACCACAGAGCGGCACACTGACTGAGTATGCAGATGGCTGTGGCATGAGGAGACCACAGAGCGGCACAATGACAGAGTCTGGATGTGGTGGCAGCAGCAGCAGTATCAGGAGGAGGCCACAGAGTGGCACAATGACAGAGTCTGGAGGTAGCAGCAGCATGAGCAGACCACAGAGCGGCACAATGACAGAATCTGGAGGTGGCGGCAGCAGGAGGAGGCCACAGAGCGGCACAATGACAGAGTCTGGATGTGGCGGCAGCAGCAGCAGTATCAGGAGGAGGCCACAGAGTGGCACAATGACAGAGTCTGGAGGTAGCAGCAGCATGAGCAGACCACAGAGCGGCACAATGACAGAATCTGGAGGTGGCGGCAGCATCAGGAGGCCACAGAGTCGCAAGGTGACATGTGGGTGGGTGGCAATACCAGTACCCACTGAAGATGGTGGGTGAAAGAAGGAGCACTTGGCATCAGATGTGTGGCATCAGGTGGGTAACAGCATCAGAATAGTAGCTGAGACAGGTAGCCAGAAGAAACCAGTCTCTTTTGTCAAATTGTTGGTGTGGCACCATGGATGATCTAGTCTGATGCATCAGGCATTGATGTGTGGAAATCCTGGCTGATCCACGCCTGATTCATCTTGATGTAGTGTCCCACAATGTGCTATATGTGGGCACTTTAAACTCTTGTCATATCAAATGTATTGTGGTATCATGCTGTAGTTCCCTTTAACAGGCTGGCAGTGTCATTTACCTTTATTCGCTCCTAGGTCGTGCTGGCACCACTTATATATATAGATTGGGGGGTGGTGGGAGGTGTAAAGTTAGTGTGTCCGATGAGAATGAAGGGATGAGGAAGTTAATGGAGGAAGTGGAAATTTGTATTTCCACCTAAATAATTCCCAAAAGAATTTACCACATATAAGTGCAGCGCTTAACGCAGAATACAAGATTTTTTTTCCACCAAAATAATTCAAAAAAGATTTTAGCGCATATAAGTGCAGAGATTAGTGCTCAATACAAGTTTTTTTTCCACCAAAATAAGTCACAAAAGATTTTACCACATATAACTGCTGTGCTGAACTCCGAATACCTTTTTTGTTTTCTACTGATATATGCCACTAAAGGCTTTACCAAATATAACTAGAACAGTGAACGCTGAGTATATTTTTCTTTTTCCACGTATATACGCCACTAAGGGCTTTTCAACAGAGGGTTATAGGCTGTCAGTTTCAAAAAACCAACAGCACCTGAGGCGGAGTGAACTGAAGGGAACGGGACGTAGCGGAGGAAGTAGGTCAGCGCTGAAAGAGTGAGACGCAGTTCTCGTGCGGTTTCTGTGCTGCAGAAAAGTCCCCGTAGTGTTCAGTAAGCAATACAGCAGATAGATGCGGGCTGGTGTGAATTAGTTTGCATTTTTATGCAGGGTTAGTGCATAGTGTATTCACCTGTATTGGTGCGCCGCTCTTATGGACGTCGTCACGTAAGCGCGCAGTGTGTGAAATGTAAATAAAAAACTTCACCACAAAATAATTCGGTCAATACCGCAAAAAGGAGTTTCCCACATATAACTGCAGTGCTGAACGCTGAATATATCTTTATTTTTCTACTGAAATACGCTACTAAAGGCTTTACCACATATAACTGCAACAGTGAACGCTGAATATATATATTTTTTTCTACTGATATACATCAATAAAGGCAGCAGCGAATGGCAAATGTATAATTCTTTTTCTACTGATATACTGTACGTCAATAAAGGTTTCTCTACATATAAGTGCACCAGCGAATGCATATTTCTTTCTGCACTAAGATGCTGTGAAATGATTCCTCCCTATCCTTTCCCTGCACGTATAAATAGTTTTTTCTGTTTTTTTTCGTTTTTCCATTTGCTGTCCATAGCGCCTTCACACGTCTGCCCCTGCACTCTGAATGCTGGAAAATGTCTGACTGTAAGATGGCCACCGTATTTATAGGGCTGTGACATCACAGGGCTGGCTGGCTGCTGTTTGGCTGCATGCAGGCATGTCAATCTGGGTAATCCCGCCTTCCCAGAGTTCCTTGCCCCATGTCCTCTGTCCTCACACGTGTAGCTGCCATTTTAGGAAAATTGCGATTAGTGATCACAAAGCGCGAGGAAATTCGCATTCGTTGTGAATCGAATTTTTCCTGAAATTCTAAACGAATTCCATTTTCATATTGCTGATCTCTATTTATATCAAATATTTCCTCATGCACACGACCATTGGTGTTTTACTGTCCGCAAACCGCGGATCCGCAAAACACGGAAGCTGCTCCGTGTTCCGTTCCACAATTTACGGAACGTGGCCCATTGTAGAAATGCCTATTCGGACAAGAATAGGACATGTTCTATTTTTTTTGTGGGGGCACGGAACTGAGCAACAGATGCGGACAGCACACAGAGGGCTGTCCTCATCTTTTGCGGCCCCATGGAAGTGAATGGGTCCGTGCCCAAGCCGCAAAATATGCGGCTCGGATGCGGACCACAACAACGGTCGTGTGCATGAGGCCTAAAAGTAGGTTTACTACCTGGTAAACCTAAAATACACATAATTGATACCACAGGTGGAAAAAATATGGATGTTTTACTGTTCTTCCACTGTTTGGCTGGTAAAAGGCAGATAGGAGGCAGCCAAGACTACAAAGCCACGTTATTGTGCTCCAGCCTTGCATTTTTTAATCTGCAGGAGACAGTAGGTTTGGCAGATTTTTGAAGGCTACTTATAGTTTGTTCTATTTTGTTCTGCAGATCAATTTTACTGAGGCGAATGCTCTAAAATTAACTTACCACCGTGTTCCTGGGCCCATTCCAATACCTCTTTGGTTATGGCATGTTACATTTTCATGCTGGTTTTGACTGATCAGCAAAAGTCTATGGTACAGAAGGATTTGTATACACTTCCAGTAAATAAAAAAAACTTAATCGGCACATTCCAGGAACAGTGCTGGAAGGTATGTTCTAGTAGCATCATGTATGTACATGCACATATCACAGGCTTCTGGGGCAACCATGTAACATATAGAGTCGATAAGAGAGATAATAATAAGTAGTGTTGATCGAGCACCTAAGTGCTCGGGCCGAACACATCGGGATGCTCGGGTGCTCTACAAAGCACCCGAGTATAATGGAAGTCAATGGGAGAACCCGAGCATTAAACCAGGCACCCTCTGCTCTGAAGAGGGGAGGTTGTCTGGTTCATGGGAAAAGGTCAGAAATTGATGGAAACACCGCCGAAATGGTTCAGTAACAGCATGGGGAGGATATCTGGATGCATCTTGGACTCCCAGTTCGCAGCTGGGAACGATGTTGTCCGAGTAGTACGCCACTTTTACAGACTGACAATAATACGCACAAAACCAAAGATAAAATCGATTTTAGAGGAAAAATTGTTAAGAAACATTCTTTCCTGTATATTTACTTGTATATAAAGTGCAAGTGCTGCCAAACATTACAAGCAAGAGGCACTCTGATACAACCTGTATATCACATAAAGGAGGGCCTTATTCACATTGTGGTACAATTGTTCATGTAGTGCGACTCCTACACTTATAAAGCCTATGCACTAAGTGAAAGGGCTGCCAAAAATTACAAGGACCCGGCACTCCAATGCACCCTTTGTTATACATAAAGGAGGGCATCATACATACCATTGAAAAATTATGATTAATGGCCTGCTGGTGACCTTCAAAAACATTTGGAGCTAGGGCCTGCTGATCTGACTATCTAAAACATTAGGGTTGAGGGCCTGCTGCTGAGCTAACCCTCTTAAACATTAGAGGTGAGGGCCTGATGGTGTGCTGACCCTCTAAAAGGTTGTAAGTGAGGGCCTGTAGGTGAGCTGACCCTGTAAAGCATTATATGCGAGGGCCTGCAGGTGAGCTGACCCTGTAAAAGATTGTAGGTGAGGGCCTGCAGGTGAGCTGACCCTGTAAAGCATTATATGCGAGGGCCTGCAGGTGAGCTTACCCTGTAAAAAATTATATGCGAAGGCCTGCAGGTGAGCTGACCCTGTAAAAGATTATAGGTGAGGGCCTGCTGGTGAGCTGATCCTCTAAAAGGTTGTAGGTCATGGCCTGTAAGTGAGCTAACCCTGTAAAACATTATATGTGAAGGCCTGCAGGTGAGCTGACCCTGTAAAACATTATATGCAAGGGCCTGCAGGTGAGCTGACCCTGTAAAAGATTGTAGGTGAGGGCCTGCTGGTGAGCTGACCCTCTAAAAGGTTGTATGTGAGGGCCTGCAGGTGAGCTGACCCTGTAAAACATTATATGCGAGGGCCTGCTGATGAGCTGACCCTCTAAAAGGTTGTAGGTGAGGTCATGTAGGTGAGCTGACCCTGTAAAAAATTATATGCGAGGGCCTGCTGGTGAGCTGACCCTGTAAAACATTATATGCGAGAGTCTGCAGGTAAGTTGACCCTGTAAAAAATTATATGCGAAGGCCTGCATGTGAGCTGACCCTGTAAAACATTATATGCGAGGGTCTTGGCCACTGAGTCTGGACTTGGTTGACCAACTGCTTAACCAACTGCTGCAATCCAACCGACCACCTGGTCGCACTGGTCTGACTTCAAGAGTGATGTCCTGCGCCGCCCTGCAAACTGGGACATGAAGCTAGGTATCGTGGATAATTGTTTTTCTTGTGCTTTGGCAGCAGGCACAGTTTCAACGTGCCCAGGGCCACGGCCTCTGCGTGCACCATCAGCATCATGGCCATTTCCCCGTCCTTTACTGCTTGCCTTCTTCATATTAAATGTTATATATGCTTGAAAGTAAGTCACACATACAGTAGCAGACAGTAGTGTAGGATTTGGAAGTTTAAGTGCAAAAAAATGTAAAAAAGTATTTGGGATGTGGAAACGTCACACAGGAGATAGCCTTCAGATAATGTCAATGCTGTCACCAGCGGCTAATAAAAATTACAGGGAATGTCACAGGTATTTGGAATGAGGAAACGTTATACAGGAGAGGTACCACCGGTAATGTCACTGTCCGCAGCATCTACGGAAAAACTACACTGTATGTCACAGATAAAAATTTAATGCGCACACATTACACTTTAGATGTGGCACTGGTAATGCCACAATCAGAATCGGACACCGTCTATTGAAAAAGTACACTGTATGTCACAAATACATTTTTTTATCGCACACGGTACACTGGAGATGTGGCACTTGTAATGTCACTGTCAGAAGCGGACACTGTCTATAGAAAAAGTACACTGTATGTCACTAATAAAAAATTTCAGCGCACACAGTTCACAAAGTACACTGGATGTCACAGATATTTTTAGGATGCGCGGACTTTACACAGGAGATGTGGCGCAGATAATTTAACTGTCCGCAGCAGCCTATTAGACGCTATTTAGCACAGGATGTGCTAAAAAAATATATTGCTGCTGCCACACACAATAGTGCTTAAAAGGACTTTTGGGTCTGTAAAGTTTTAGCAATTTAGCGCAGGTTGCGCTAAAAATATATATTGCTGCTGCTACACACAATAGTCCTTAAAAGGACTTTTGGGTCTCTGAAAAGTTTTTCTAATAAAACTAGTGCAATATCACTCCCTACACTGTCTGTCCCTTCCTATGCACAGCTCTCCCTGACTAAGACTGAGCCGAAAATGCGCCAACTGGTGCTATCTAGCACCCGATGACGCGTTCTGGCCAGCGAATCACTGTAATGCCAGTAACCAACATGGCTACGGCATTACAGTGAGGGCAGTACTTACCTGCATGTTTATTGGCTGCATAGCAGCCAAGAAACGTGCGGGGAGGAGACTCAAGCATTGCGCTCGAGCACATGCGGTATTCGGCCGAATATCGTCATGTGCCGTGCATAGCGATGCTCGAGCCGAACTCGAGTCCACGTGCTGTCCGTTTTTCCCCCAGCATCACAGCATGCTGAGAATTTCTTGACATGGTCCATGTGAAAAATTTCTCATGTGCATATACCCAATCAAATGAATGGGTCTGATTTGAGTCCATGAGCTGCCAGTTGTAAATTCGGACTGAACCCAGATCGAAACATCGTCCATGTGGCATTAGCCTAAGGCCTCATGCACACAAACGTATTTTGGGTCCGCGTCCGAGCCGCGTATTTTGCAGCTTCAAATGGGGCCGCAAAAGATGCGGACAGCACTCCGTGTACCGCGTCCTTTGCTCCGTTACGTGGCCCCGCAAAAAAAATATAGCATCTCCTATTCTTGTCTGTTTTGCGGACAAGAATAGGCATTTCTACAATGCCTCCGTGTTTTGCGGATCCGCGGATTGCGGACCGCAAAACACCTACGGTCGTGTGCATGAGGCCTAAGGGTGTATAACAGCATACTGTCCTTAGCGTTTATGGGATTTGCGGGGAAATATACACCATCCAATAGTTTATAGTAGAGATGAGCAAATCAATTCCTCAAATCATTCAGGGTCCTGCATCAACGATGTGGTGTCCCGAAGCTGAGCATGCTCCTCCTGCGGCTTTATTAACAGGGCTGGATATCTAGGCTGACCCTGACAATCTTGCGCCTGCGCTGCTGCTCCAGGAGGCTCAGCTTCTGCTACTGGAGCAGCGACTGGAGCAGTGTAGTGGTGTAAAGGCTGTTCGAGTAGCAGGAGCAGAGCCATTGCCCAAGCACCACTAATGGAGCAGCAGCACAGGTGTAAGATTGTCTGATTGTCAAGCGCCAGGGAGAGCGTCTTCAGCTTTGGGGACACCCCATCGCAGGTGTAGAATCCTGCTTGATAAGACGAATTCTTATGAATTGATTCTCTCATCTCTAGTTGGGAACATGATGTTTTGGATTCATCATTTATTATAAAATCACAATTCAAAATGATTCAGAAATGTACTTTCTGTTAAAAGTCGTCATTTTGGCAGATGCAGCGCACATTTGCTTGTACAGGACTTAGCTCTATTTTCTGCAGCAGCCAGCTTGATGACAATATAATTATCTGTCAGTTCATTTTGGGCTAATGATCTATTAGCTGTAATGCAGAGAGTTACTTGGATCTTCTCTGTGTGTGTAAGCTCTTCTTTCTGCACAGCAGGTCTGCTTCAATTAATGGGAGTCATTTCATTTTACAGTCCATCATTTTGGCATTTCAGCATGTTAAGCAGTTAAATTTTTATACCATGCTGCACTGATAAGAACACAAAGTGCTGAGATGCTAGATCTTTGCCAACATTTCGGGTGACATGCACGCCCACTTTCTAATGCATCACTTTTCGCTTACCAGACAACGCACATTCTGCTTTCTAATAATAATCAAATGAATTCAAATAAAATTTTCTTTTGGGCACCTTATCATAAAACTGGTGTAAAAGGCAGAGGTGTGGATAGGCATGGAAAGAGCCAAGGTACTCGGGTGAGTCCACTGGTCACATGGCCTTTCTGCTGCTCAGTCCCATTCAAGTGAATTGGATTTAGCTGCAATACCAAGCACAGCCACTATACAATCTACGGCGCTGTACTGTGAAGAAGCTACTGCGCTTGTCTGAGGCTACTTTCACACCTCTGGTATGAAACTCCGGCATAACAGTCCGGCAGACAAGTGGAGGATCGGCCAGAGACAAACCGCAGCATGCAGTGGTTTGTGTCTGGCCGGTTCTCCACTTGTCTGCCAGAACGCGTACGGATCTCCGCCAGACCCCATTATACTTATTCCGTCCACATTCAGCCGGATCCAGAGAATTCCAGAGGCTGCTCTCTGGAATTTGCCTGCGATTGCGTTCAGTTATTCAGTTTTTTCCGCGCGGGTGCAATGCAAAGCGGGTTCCTAGCAACCATCAGTGAAAAACGCATCGCACCCGCACTTGCTTGCGGATGCAATGCGATTTTCACGCAGCCCCATTCACTTCTATGGGGCCTGCGTTGCGTGAAAAACGCAGAATATAGAACATGCTGCGATTTTCACGCAACGCAGAAGTGATGCGTGAAAAACAACGCTAATGTACACAGCCCCATTGAAATGAATGGGTCAGGATTCAGTGCGGGTGCTATGCGTTCACGTCACGTATTGCACCCGCGCGGAAAACTCGCTCGTTTGAAAGGGGCCTAAGGGTGACTGAATTGAAGATATCCTGATGCATACTGAACAGATTGCTCTCCATTCAGAATGCATTAGGATAAAACTGAACTCAATACTGGAAAACTTTGACGCACGTGTGAAAGTACCCTAAGTGCATCCGTTTTTATATAATACAAAGTGTTTTTTTTTCCTGGAAAAAAACAACCCCTTAGTTCTAATTAGAGGGGTAGCATGACTTTGGGAGGACTGGAAACCACTAGTTTTGTCCATATAGTTTTGCACAGGGGTAAATTTTCTTTAAGAGTCAGGAGCAAATCTGCTTTCTGTTTTGATGTAGGGAAGGTGAGGTTTAGGAATAGACTTAAAGGGCATCTGTCAGCAGGTTTGTACCTATGACACTGGCTGACCTGTTACATGTGCGCTTGGCAGCTGAAGGCATCTGTGTTGGTCCCATGTTCATATGTGCCCACATCGCTGAGAAAAATAATGTTTTAATATATGCAAAAGAACCTCTAGGAGCAATGGGGGCATTGCCGTTACACCTAGAGGCTCCGTTCTCTCTGCAAGTGCTACTACCACTGCACTTTGATTAACAGGGCCAGGCAGGGAAAATGTCATCACACCTGAACCTGTCAATCAAAGTGTATAGGGTGAGGCAGTTGCAGAGAGAGCAGAGCCTCTAGGTGTAACGGCAACGCCCCTGTTGCTCCTAGAAGCTCATTTGATAAATTAAAACACTGGGTCTTAACAGGAACTGTCCCTCCTGACACGAAGCAGGACCAGGCCCCTCCTTCTAAGAGGAGAGGGACTGAGTGGTTGGCCCTGTTTCTGTCAACTATTTGCCGACCCTATCCCTTACTGGAAGATACAGCCAAACAACACACGATATCAATACATAACTATATTCAAAACAATTGCAGATGCCCCCCGGTCTGGAGTACTGCACATGGCATAAAACCATCACGGCTTTGCTTTTGTGGTTGAGGGGTCAGTTGGAAGTTGTAGATAAGGGATGGTGGACTAATTTTAAGTAATAGATAATGATAAGCCTCATGTTGTTGACCAGACTGAGCTGTGGGAAAGAATACAAATGCAGGATATTAGGGGGTCATTTATTAAGGCCGGCATTTTAGGCGGCAGCCTCGGCATAACTGCAGTGCATTCAGCGCCAGTCTAAATGTAAGACAGCTTCCTTGCCATCTTACATTTAAACCATTTTTTATTTACTTCTAAAACATGCGTAGAAAATACTGGATGATACGGGCCTAACGGCTCGTCCCCTTCCTCACCCACGTCATGCCCACTTCTTTGGACCTGCAAAGAATAACAAAAGGGTTAGTCAGCACATCCCAATATGCAGGTGCACGTTGCTATGGCTGAAAACAAAACTAAACTAAATATATAATGCAACAGCACTCTGCGATCCAAATAAAGTACAAAAAAGTATTTATATTGCTAATGCTATGCTTAAATTAGAGATACTTGGCAAATACATTTTGTACAAAAATTTTTGAGCCCGTCTGCCACACGTCAAGGCGATCTCCGATTAGACGGGTTCCTAACACTAAACCACACATGTTTATGTGCCATAAATAGCTATCATAACATTGAGGGAGCGTAGGTCCCACATGCATGCTGGGCCCCTTTTAATTTTTGTCATTTTGGTGCCAAAATGGCCTCCATTGAATCTAAAGAATACAGGAACCAACATGCATGCCGAGCCCACTCCACACATCCCCGGGTGCCAAATGGCTACCAGTGGATGCAGTAAGAATACACTCCATACCTCTCATGATGGCACAAGGCTTTCAATGAGTGGGGGAGGGCAGGCTAAGCTTTATACTCATGCTAATTAAAATCAACCTATGAGGAAACAGGCAGTTCAGGAGTGCACGACCGACTAGAGTCAGCCACAACTCCAGTACAAACTGCAAAGAATAACAAAAAGAGGTTAGTCAGCACATCCCAATATGCAGGTGCACGTTGCTATGGCTGAAAACAAAACTAAACTAAATATATAATGCAACAGCACTCTGCGATCCAAATAAAGTACAAAAAAGTATTTATATTGCTAATGCTATGCTTAAATTAGAGATGCTTGGCAAATACATTTTGTACAAAATTATTTGAGCCCGTCTGCCACACGTCAAGGCGATCTCTGACCAGACGGGTTCATAACACTAAACCACACATGTTTATGTGCCATAAATAGTTACCATAACATTGAGGGAGCGTAGGTCCCACATGCATGCTGGACCTGGTGTAAGCAGGGAGAAGTCTCAGATTGTGGCATAACTAACTGTTTATCCGCCATCTGCTCCTGAAATACGCCTAATATGGGCATATAATAAATGACCGCCTTAATTTTTTAATGACACACATCACTATATAATGGGTCAGACTGATATTTTTCTGCATATAAAATCCTGATTGCGACATAGAATTTAGGACAGGATGACAATGAGACTTGATTTTATCTATTGAGCTCTGGTTACAATCCAAATGAATATTGAATAACAAATGAAATTGCATTCAGCCTTATAGATTGTAGTTGTCACATAATAGTTAAAGTCAACCTGCCCTAGCCTAACTTACGTGTTTTTTGAATTGGAGGGTATGTCCACAGGGGCCATTCTGTACATGCTGTGGATTTGCCATAGCGGTAATTGTCAGTATAATACTTTACCAGCAAAGTGGATGAGAATTTTAGCAAAACATCCATATGCGGCTCAAAAAATTCAAGGCGTACACTGTGATGCAGATTTCTGTTGTCGGATTTCACCCAATGCAAAGGGCAACATCCACAGACCACTCATCCGCAGACGAAATTGAAAATTTGTATGTAACTCATGCCGATTTAGACGATTTTGTTGAGAATTTTGCTATAGTCTATCTCAGTGATGGCTAACCTCCAGCACTCCAGCTGTGGTGAAACTACGACTCCCAGCATGCTCCATTCAATTCTATAGAATTCAGAGAACAGCCAAGCAAGTGTGCATCTTGGGAGTTGTAGTTTTGCCACAGATGGAGTGCCGGAGGTTAGACATCACTGTTATCTGGGCATAATCAATCTGTGTTTATGCCCCAGATTTGCCCAAAGCATGTCCATCCCCGATAGACGCAGAATTTCACATTTCTAGACGGTGGCGAAGGATCACTTGGTATCTACGTGCCGTCTGACCCGATATGTGACACATATGGATGTTTGTAGCTTTCTGAAACGCATTTGATGTCACAGTGTGACACTTCAAAGCTTTGATACCTACATACTAATAAGGACGGACATTTGCAGATCTTAGCTGTTGGCACGGAGTTATCTTGATCTTGTAGTCAGCATTAAGATGAAGTGAAATGTATTAGCAATTCCTAATTAAAAGTCCCAGTTCTGCAGTGATTCCTCAGCAGGGAACCATTATGTTATTTTAATATGTATGCTCACGCTCCATCTGTCACTTAGATTTCAACACAGACCAAAATGTCATCCAAGCAATAATCGCTGCTTTGTTTTACCATCCATGGTAAAAATATTCTACCTCTGCAGCGGTAAGATGGTGCCAAGAAAGTGAAGAGACATTTCATGATCAGAAGGAAAGCACCCCACTTATCGCTTGTGGGTGGATGATGAGACACGTCTGACTTGCCAAAAGTCTGTTTTACAAGAAAAGGAGAGTTCTTTCTTCCGGCAATCCTCCTGTAATTGGTATGAGCTTCCTTAAAGGCTCCAACCATCATCACATTCTTCCAGATGTACTGTACTCTCCGCGCTCCTTGATACAACTTGTTTTTAAAGGAATGTAAGGAAGTGGGAGTGCAATACTTCATAGACATAGCATGCCTATAAGATGATGTCCTATACGTGCAGGTATATGGTAGCATCTGCATAATCTACAGCATTAGGGCTTGTGCACACGGCTGTAGTTTTGGTCTGCAACCAATCCGTGTTTTTTGTGGATCGGATGTGGATTTATTCATCTCAACAGGGCGGCGGACAACACACTGTGAGCTATCTACATCTGTAAGTCTGTTCCACGGCGCCGCAAAAAAAATGTACCATATCTTATTCTTGTCCATTTTGCGAACAAGCATAGGACATTTCTGCTGGAGTGAAAAAAAGAATGGCGGCATGCACTCGGCCGATATCTGTGTTTTGCAGTTCCATAACACTTACGGCCATGTGCATGAGCCCTTATGGGAATATTCTTTCTAAAATATACATTTTTAAACCATCTACTGTATGTATCAGTATTACCTAAGGCTACTTTCACGCTAGTGTTTTTACTGGATCCAGCAGGGTTCAGAACCAACGTTACTTATAATACAACCGTCTGCCTCCGTTATGAACGGATCCGGTTGTATTATCTTTAACATTGCCAAGACCGATCCGTCATGAACTCTTATGAAAGTCAATGGAGAACGTTTCCGTTTTCTACTGTGGCAGAGAAAACAGATCCGTCCTTATTGACTTGCATTGGGGGTCATGCCGGATCCGTCTTGCTCCGCATCCCAGGACGGAAAGCAAACAGCAGCCGGTTTAAGAACGAAACGGAATGCTTTTTGGAGCATTCCGTTCTGTTCAGTTCAGTTTTGTCCCCATTGACAATGAATGGGGACAAAACGGAAGCGTTTTTTTCTGGTACTGAGCCCCTATAACGTATCTCGATACCGAAAAACTAAAACGCTAGTGTGAAAGTAGTCTAAAATGGGTTTTCTTATCCAGGATTAGAAAGATGCGTTTTGGTAACAAATAGCACTACATTTGTCCATTGGCTATATCTGGTTGCAACTCAGCCCTTTTCTCTTCAAATGTGAAGATTTGCGATACCAGTAAAAAATCATCAATAGAACGGTTGCTGTTTCTGGAAAAGGAAATATATATATATTTTCTAATAGTGGATGCAAGGGGTTTTCTGGGAATGCAATATTGATGAGCCTTTCTTTAGCATAGGCCATCAATATTGGATTGGTAGCGGTCCAACTCCCGGCATCCCCACCGATCAGCTGTTTGAAGAGGCTTTGGCATTACATTGAGTACTGCAGCCTCTTCCAATGATGTCACATCTATCGGTCATATGGCCTATGTGCAGCTCAGTCCCATTCAAGTGAATGGGCCTGGACTGCGATACCAAGCACAACCACTATACAATGTACGGCGCTGTGCTTGGTAAGCGGTGAGGAGACGGGAGTGCTCACCGAAGTGCTGTAGCCTCTTTAAATAGGGGGTGAATGGGGTTGCCAGGAGTCAGACCTCTACCGATCAGATATTGATGACCTATTCTCAGGATAGGTCATCAATATGGTACTCCTGGAAAACCCATTTAAATTCATTATTATCTGAGTGTGTAGATTAGGTTCTTCTGCTCTCTTTCAGATCCAACATCTTACTGTATGATGATCCGTCAGTGAAGGGGGAGCCAGAGTGGACATCCTTTACCAGATCTCTATGTAAGAAGGCTTGGAGAGAACTCGGTGTGGCGCCTATTATTAGACTTAGTGGCCAGTGTGAAAACTGCAGGATTTTTTAATATATGGATAGTGACATGGAATATTAAATAAAGCCTCAACAAAAATTCTTTATAGATATGTTTAACATAAAAACTTGACTTATACATTAGGTCATTTTCTGATGACACACTCCCTTTAATGGCTATGGACACCTTAAGGACAATTTTTTATTTATTTCATTTATTAATTGTATGATTGCATTTTACTCTTTTTGTGATACATGTGGTTAAAAATCGGTCTGTTTGCAGAGTGCCCCCCCTGAGTTCCGTCAACTGACAGCTCATGTGAAACCTTATCTCTGATCTCCTGATTTCATTAACACTTATTATAGCTAAACTCTTATCAAACTGATAATAATTTGGCTTCAATGAGTGTTTATAAGGTCGGGAAATCAGAGATAAGGCCTCATCTGAGATGTCATTTGACAGAACTCAGGAGGGATAGTCTGCAAATACACTGATTTTTAACTGCATTTATCACAAAAACTGCTCAACATTTTTAATAAAGACCAATAAAAAAATAGTTTTAGCTGAAAATGAGTAAAATTCAATCATACAAAATTACCCTGAAGGTGTACATAGCCTTTAAGGATTGATTTTACTGTCAGATGTACACATTGTGTTGGTACATACAGATGTAGCAATCCACATCTTGATTCTTAAGATGTTAAAAAATTATTCCAATCTCAGAAAATGGGGGCATATATATAGAATATGCCCCCATTGTTTCAATAATTTTCAATGGTTTTTGTGATGTGTCATCACCTTGTGACGTGATATCAAACTCAAGTTTAGAACTGCAACATCTGTAGATCATGCTGTATGAATGTTACACGACCTGATCCTGGAGTTTCTCAAAATGTATGCCTTCTGGGATACCTTGACCTCACCAAGGGAAAGGAGGGCACCATTCCATGGTTTCTCCTGTAGGGCTGATTGGATTTCAGCAGCGATTGTCCACAAAGATAATAATAAGTAGCATCTAAACTTGTTATGCCTTCAAAAACTAGGTGCTAACATGACTCTTACACCATGATCCTGGAAGCCATTACAGTTACTTTTAATTCTAGAGACTTGACACCATACTTTCAGCTTGGGGCAGGCATCACATAGCAGTCATCTAGCCTAGATCTCTTACGTAATTTGCTTTGCTCTATCAAAAATCACTGAAAAAAGTGCACCACAATGATAAGGACCTGACAACACTGGCTAATCCCTCAAGCTGATGTTAAAAGCTGAGCCATTCGCCAATATCTCCCAGTCAGGAACATATTGGAGCCCCTCATGCACCACGTCAAGGTTTCTCAGCATGGCATGGGGTCCTACCACTAGACTACCTATGGTGTGTGAACAGGGCCTGAAAGGTGCTGATATCCAGCTCATAGCCCCAATCCCACTCACCTGCACTGCAGGACCAACAATGCAATGGGAGACAATTGAGGCCGCAGGCCGCACCTACACCAGACCATGGGACACAGGCTCCCAGGTGCAGCAGAATGTTACCAGCCATACGCAATGTCATAATCAATACATATTTTGGCTTTATATGTATTGAATGTGCCATTGCGTATGGCTGGTAACATCAGCTTGAGGGATTAGCCAGTGTTGTCAGGTGCTTATCCTTGTGGTGCACTTTTTTTTTAGTGATTTATGTGTTTTATATATTTTCATCCGCACATTGTTTCATTTTGTGTAGGATGTTTGTGTGGTGCATGTGGTTCGTGCCGGCATTCTCCATTGTATGCAATTTTTGCTGGGGTTGGCCACTCATTGCGAACCACATGCGGAGGAGCTGCTCCCCCAGTTAGAAACACACAACAGTGTTTGGGGTTTGAGCAGTGCAGCCATTTAGGGCACGTTTATTTCTGCGATTTTTGCTCTATCAAAAACCTAATATTTCACCATATGGACAACACTATATCGTGTCTGACTTTTCTCTAAGTTGATTAACATATTATCACAAGAACAAAATGTGATTTAACAAAGAAGCCCCCGAGTGGTCCTCCATTGACTGTACTGAAGCAGCTGGAAATGAATGTACAGATTTTCATTGCACCCTCCAGTAAATCAGTCCATCGGAAAATGACTGTCTAGTGCATCCCACTGTTTTCAGCGTAAAACACGGAGCAATTATTTTTTTCCTTCTGTGCCTACATATGAAATAAGATTTTAGGAGCCCAGTAGGACGGCACATTGTCTACAAAACACGACATAGTCACTCCATAGCCACAGACAATAGAGGACCTCTCCGCCTGCTGAGATGTCAGCCTCAATACGAGATAACTATGATGAGATTACTTTGCCGGTTACCAAGAGAAGGACGATTTCACAGCTCAGCTTCTTCCAGTTCCAGAAATGACAGCACGTATTGATTGGATGTTAGTCATGCACCAAAAACACGGAAAAAAGCAACAGGACTCGAGGGTATATATGTTAGAAAGCATTGTGTTCTGAGATGGCACCGCACAGACATGACAAGTCATGATAGAATGGACTTGCTCCACGTAAGCACTTCATGTATTCCCATCAGGTCACTAGAACACCCATTAGGGCAAGGAACAGCTATAGCCTTAGGTATTGCATGTACTAGAAGATATGAAGGCCATTTATAGTCTTAAAGTGTGTGATACATGGTAACCATAATTATTATCATTATCATTATTATTATTAGAGATAATTGATTTGGCTGATTCATCGAATTTTACCCAAAAATGTGTTTCGTGACAAATTACTGAATCACGTAGCGTATTGTTTTGTAAGTAGCGGGAGCAATGACAGGGATCTGCAATAGCGCTGCTCCCCATCATTCTACCCCTCAGAAGAAAAAAAAAATGAAATCATACTTACCGCCTCCATATGCTCGTGACGGGCCGACGGCTGCCATCTTACTTGAAGATCTGGCACGAAATCCCGCACGGCCTGAGGTGACGGCCTGTCAAGAGCAAATGGAGGAGGTAAGTATGATGTTTTTTACAGTATTTCAGGTTAAATCGATTTGCTACCACGGAACACCAGGAAATTTGGCTTCACCGTGAATTAAATTTATCCTTTATGCTTCGTTGGATTTGATTTGCTCATCTCTAATTATTATTATTATTTTTATTATTACTATTTGTTTAAAAGAACCAATAATCCCATAATGCTATACATCTAAGAGGGGGTATACATATATAATATTAACATGCATGAACTTATTAACAGACTGGTACAGAGGGGGAGAGAACATTTATACTGCCTGGTCCTGTCAATCAAAGTGCAGAGGGTGGTGCAGTTGCAGAGAGAGCAGAGCCTCTAGGTGTAATGACAATGGCCCCATTGCTCCTAGAGGCTCATTTGCATATATTTAAACTTCATTTTTTTAAGTAATGCAGGCACATATAAACATGGGACCAACACAGATGACTTCAGCTGCCAAGCGCACATGCAACAGGTCAGCCATTTTCATAGGTGCAAGTCTGACAGATGCCCTTCAACCTCTTAAGGACACAGGGCATACCGATACGTCCTGACTACTTCCAGACGTAGTGTCTAAAAACCAGTCCGGCAAAATCTGCCTTCCAAAAACCACATGGCGCTCCTCTCCTTTCCCTCTACACCCTGCCGTTTGGCTATACAGCAGTTTACAACCACGTATGGGGTGTTTCTATAAACTACAGAATCAGGGCAATAAATATTAAGTTTTGTTGGCTGCTAACCCTTGCCTGGTGACTTGAAAAATGGATTAAAATGGAAAATTTTCCAATAAATTGAAATTCTGAAATTTTATCTTCATTTGCTATTAACTCTTGTGGAACACCTAAAGGGTTAACAGCGTTTATAAAATAAGTTTTGAATACCTTGAGGGGTGTAGTTTCTAGAATGGGGTCATTTTTGGTTGATTTCTATTATGCAATCCTCACAAAGTGATTTCAAACCTGAACTGGTCCCTTAAAAGTGGGTTTTTGAAAATTTCTTACATTTTCAAGATTTGCTTCTAAACTTCTAAGACTTGTAACGTCCCCAAAAAATAAAATGGCATTCCCAAAATGATCCATACATGAAGTAGACATACGGGGAATGTAAATTAATAATTTTTTGGGCGGTATTACTATGTATTATAGAGGTAGAGAAATTGAAACTTGGAAATTTGCTAATTTTTACCAATTTTTGGTAAATTTGGTATTTTTTTATAAATAAAAATTAATTTTTCCCCCCATTTTACCAGTGTCAGGAAGTACAATATGTGACAAAAAAAACATTCTCAGAATGGCCTTGATAAGTCAAAGCGTTTTATAGTTATTCACACATAAAGTGACACTGGTCAGATTTGCAAAAAATGGCCAAGTCCTTAAGGTGAAATAAGGCTGCGTCCTTAAGGTTAATATATATTTCCAGCGTTAAAGGTGTTGTTTTTATATTGATGGCCTATCCTCAAGATAAACCATTAATATCACATCAGCGGGGATCTGACACCCTGCATCACCCACCAATCATCTGTTTCTTTGTAGCTCCCCTTCATAGTGTAATGGATAGAGCTTATAACTGCCGCGCTGCTCCCATTCACTTTACTGGTAACCAACTCATCCCACTACACAATGGTTGTGTTGTTCTGGTGCTGGACCTACAAATAAACATTTGCTCAGCAGGGGTGTAGGGTGTTGGAACCAATGCCAAGCTGATATTGATAGCTTATCCTGAGGAAGTAGAATGGAGCAGGAGGTCATGATGACATAACTGCAACCTTCTGCACTGGGTCTTAGGCAGTGCGATGACATGATCACAAATGCCATGCGTCTTGACACAGGTGTTCGTGATCACATTGCCTGAGAGCCAACGATGGGGTCATCATTATGTCATTAAAACCGCCTGCACTGGGACTCGGCAACTCAAGCCGCAAGGCAGGAGGAGAGGCCTGTCTCCTGCATCACAGATGGTGGCGGGAATGGGAGTCATGTTTTTTGTTTTTTTTAATACTATAAATCAACTTGAGCACACAGCTGAAAGGCTAAACATTCCGATTTTCATCCCACCACTTAAACTGAAACATAACATTTGTTTACTATAATTAAAATGATATATACACTATACTCATTATAAAAATAATCGGTTATCCACTGCAGCTATATTATACTCATTTTGTGATATACAACGCTCTGTGAATAATTGCCTCTTACCAGTTATGTGCTTCAGAAGGGTATTGAGTTCTGGCATTATATACTCTCAGTATGGAGGGGCATTATAAAATGGCACTATGGGGGGGCATTATATACTGGCACTACAGAGGGGGTTGAGAATTATATATACTGGCACTATAAGGGGCAGCATTATATACTAGAACTACTGTACAGTGGAAGCATTATAAATACTGCCACTAAGGGAGAGCATTGTACATACTGGCACTACAGGGGGTATTATACAGGTATTACTATAGGGATATTAGACATACTGGTACTACAGGAGTGACTATGGGGCTATTAAACATACTGGCACTACAGGGGGTATTATACAAGGATCACTATAGGGATATTAGACATACTGGTACTACAGTGGGCACTATGGGGCTATTAAACATACTGGCACTACAGGGGGTATTATACAAGGATCAATATAGGGGGTATTAGACATACTGGTACTACATCAGGCACTATGGGGGCCATTAGACATACTGGCACTAGAGGTTGCATTATAATACAAGAGCATTACAGGGGAGTTATAACTACAGACGGCACTGTAGGGGGCATTATAACTATTGGGGACACTATGATGGCAGTTTGAGATGAGCAAATCGAAGTTGATGAAGTGGAATTCGATCCGAATTTCAGGAAAAATTCGATTTGCACTGAATCCGAATTTCCTCATGCTTCATGGTAACAAATATATATATATTTTTTCTGATTAATGAACTCCCCTCCCAAAAAAATTAATAATCATAATTCACCGCAGAAGGTCAATTAAGACGTATTCTTTTTCCTATTTCTACAACCCAAAATCAGAAATATAACAATTACAATTCACTGCCGAATGGCTAATGGGACGTATATATTTCCTTTTTCTACACCATGTAAATGGCTGTAGTACAATGTAACTTCACCGCTGAACAGCAATTAAGACATTTTTTTTTGTCTTTTTTTTTGCTGATTGGCTGCATGCATGGCATTATGGGTGATCCCTCTTCCCAGAGTTCTTTGCTCCATGTCCTAACATGTGTAGCAGCCATTTTAGGAAAAAATGTGATATGTCTTAATTGCCGTTCAGCGGTGAAGTAACATTGCACTACAGCCTTTTTTGGGGGGTATTTTTTTAATTTTAATTTAATTATTTTATTATACAGTATGTCAGACAGACAGATGACAGGCCCTTTAAAGGGAACGGGCAGTGGGCAAAATGTTTCTATCGCAGACAGCAGATGAAGGGGGGGTGGCAGCAGGAGTCTCAGCAAGAAGCCTGAGCTCCCGCTGTCAACTAGAAGGTCGTGTCTTGACCAGCAACCCAGCGGGGCTTGAATGGTTGACTCGGTCTTCAACTTCGTCACAACTAACATCAGACACCCCCAGCCAAGAGTCGGTGGGTTTCTCTGACACGACGCTTAGTTAGCATGGCTCGGGAGCGGGCCCTGTGCCCCCACCTGTCCTGAACCTTCCTCTGTCATTTTCAGTTCCCTCAGAGCAAGAAGTATTATATTCCGTAGGCTCGGCTCCACTTTTCAGCGAGGACAAGCTACTAGAGTACAGTCAGCAGCTACTGTCTAGCCAAGATCTGGAGGAGACAACCCCCGCTTCCTCCGGTAGGTGGGCAAGTAGTAATGATGATAGTCGCGTGGGAGCAGGTGTTGTGAGCGGTCAGGCTCCTGGCCCTGAGACCATTGGGGAGGACATTAGTGACGTGCAGACAGTAGCGGATGATGATAATGATGCTGTAGCCGATCGCACTTGGTAGCTGGGCGAAGAAGGGGCTTCATCATCACCATCAGGAGAAGAGGGGGGCAGCTTGCACGTGAGGCAGCGGCTAAGCCAGCAGGGTGGCAGCGAGTCAGCAGGGTGTTAGCAGTGGAAGGTTGGGAGCCAAACGTGCCCGGGGTAGACCACCCGCTGCACAGGAGCCTTCCGGCCCGGAAAGTAGCGGTGCAGGGGTTCACTTAGGCAGCGGTAGAAGGCAGTCAGCAGGGATGGCTGGGGGGAAAGGAGGAGGAGGTGAACATGACCGTTTGCCGAATTTGTAGGCAGAAGGTGAAGTGTGGCCAGGGTGCCAATGTTGGCACCATGGCCCTGCGTCAACACATGCAGCGTCACCATAAAGTGGCCTGGGAGAACTGTGGCTCTGATGTGGTGGTCCTGCCTGCTGCAGCAACCACTGCATCACCCAGTAGCACACACCCAATCTCTTGCAGTCAAGGCTTCACCACCTCAGCCGAAGGGAGCTGTCTGTCCTTCCCATCATCTGCTGGTCCTCATGATCCTCGTCAGTCATTCTGTCAGCAATTAATCACCGAAGCGATTGCCAAGAGACAACAGTTTGCGTGCATTCATCCAACGGCGCAGAAGCTGAATGTGCTTCTGGCAAAGTTGCTAGTGCTGCAGTCAGGGCTGGGACAAGGTCCACCACCAACAGAGGCTGAGCTGCCCAAGTGCGCTCACCCCCCCCCCCAAACTTTGGATCAGGGCCCCTCCCCGACACAGTGCCCGGTCACACCCTCTGTGTCCGCAATTGTCACGCCCCTGATCGCCCAGTAATGCCTCTCACTGCCCCTAATAATGTCCCCAGTAGTGTACCCCACTGCCCCAGTAGTGCCCTCCACAGCCCCTAGTAGTGTCCCCCACTGCCTCCAGTAGTGCACCCCACTAGTGTCCCCCACAGCCCCTAGTAGTGTCCCCCACTGCCTCCAGTAATGGCCCCAGAAGCGCCCCCCACAGCCCCCAGAAGTGCCCCCCCACAGACCCTAGTAGGGTCCCCCACTGCCCCTAGTAGTGTCCCCTACTGCCTCCAGTAGTGCACCCCACAACCCCTAGTAGTGCCCCCCACTGCTTCCAGAAGTGCCCCCGACTGCCCACAGACTTCATGTAAGGGGGCCCGGCATTTTCACTGTACTTAATGCTGGGCCCCCTCAGAGCGCTCCTCTCACCTCCATTATGTTCACTGCTCCAGGCTTCCGGGATCAGGCCCCAGCGCTGCCACTCATTAAGCAGGTGGGCGGAGCCTAACAGAGGTCCGTTAGGCTCCGCCCACCGGCTTACTGTGTTTCTAGTTAGAGGCAGCGGGGCCTGATGCTGGAGGCCTGAAGCAGTGAACATAATGGAGGTGAGAGGAGCGCTCTGACGGGGCCCGGCTCAGGGAATGACAGGAGGGAGTGCTGAGCGGTTCCCCCCTGTCAGTCCCTCTCCCTCTGACCGGCCCCTGCCTGAGCCCTGAGGCTGGAGCGCCCTGAGGCTGGAGCCTCCCCAGCCTCTGTGTCGGCCCGGCCCTGGCTGCAGTGCCTCCCTTTCCAAGTGGTGGACTCTGCACCTTTCAGAGAACTGATGGCTTGTGCCGAGCCGAGTGGAGAGTCCTAATCCATAATTTATTTGCGAAAAATGCAGTACCAGCCCTGCACACATATGTAAAACAGAAGGTGGGCCAGTCCTTGAGCCGGTCGTGTGGAGCTGTAACTATGGTCAAGGACAATATATGTCCTTTACGGCCCACTGGGTAAATGTGGTTCCTGCCCAGCCACACCAGCAACTTCAGCATACCACATGTGCAGGGCATGGAGGTGTCACGCTGTTCTGCATCTGGTTTGCCTGGGCAAACCGAGTCACACAGGGGAGGAACAGCTCCGCGTGCTTTATCAAAAAATCAAATCCTGGCTTTCTCCTCGACAACTCAAAATAGGAACCATGGTGACTGACAATTGGAAGAACATGGTATCGGCGCTGCATCGTGGAGGGCTCTTCACCATGTTAGACCTTCGCTACCGGTCGAAAATGGGGGCCTTTTTTTACACCTGCTGAGAGGGAGGACAAACTGAACCACTATCGAGACATCCTATGTAGTCAGTTGGCCACTGCCTATGTGCGCCATCGCCCATCCTCATACAGGTCTGCCTGGGGGGGCCCTCTGTGCTCACGTTCCACTGCCATGGCAGCTGGGGGGTGGGGGGGCAAGAGCAGTACCAGCTCCATCAGCAGCAACTTAAGTCTAGAGTCGCTGATAAGCAGTTTTCTTTAACAGCCTACTAAAAAAATGACTCACCAGCAGCAGCTAGACATAGAGCAGAACCTGAACCAGCAGGTTGTGGCATGCTTGAAGTGCATCCTGCCACCCCACATCGAAGATCCTCTGGACTACTGGGCAGCCAAACTCGATTTGTAGCTGCAACTGGCTGAGTTTGCCCTAGACAAGTTTTCCTGCCCGGCCAGCAGTGTGGTATCAGAGCGCGTGTTTAGTGGCGGGGCCATAGGTTTCCCAAGAAGAACTCGCATGCCCACCCAAAATGTGGAGAAACTGACCTTTGTGAAGATGAATCAGGCGTGGATCAGCCAGGATTTTCAAACATCAATGCCTGATGCATGAGACTAGATCATCCATGGTGCCACACCAACACTTTGACAAAAGAGACCTGTTTCTTCTGGCTACCTGCTTTAGCTACTATTATGAAGCTGCCATGCGCCTGATACCTCACCTGCTCCCACCTGCTTTTACTGCCAGCCACCATCTTCAGCTGGTACTGGTAATGCCCACCACCTCCCCACTCTGTCACTGGGCCACTCTGTGGTCTCCTCATGCTGTTACTACCTCAACACTATGTCACTGGGCCACTCTGTGGTCTCCTGATGCTGCTACCACTTCACCACTCTGTGGTCTCCTCATGCTGCTGCCACATCACTACTCTGTGGTCTCCTCATGCTGTTGCCACATCACCACTCTGTAGTCTCCTCATGCTGCTGCCACCTCACCACTCTGTGGTCTCCTCATGCTGCTGCCACATCGCCACTCTGTGGTCTCCTCATGCTGCTGTCACCTCCCCACTATGTCACTGGGCCACTCTGTGGTTTCCTCATGCTGCTGCCACATCACTACTCTGTGGTCTCCTCATGCTGCTGCCACCTCAACACTATGTCACTGGGTCACTTTGTGGTCTTCTCATGCTTCTGACACTTCACCACTCTGTGGTCTCCTCATGCTGCTGCCACTTCACCACTTTGTGGTTTCCTCATGCTTCTGCCACCTCACCACTCTGTCACTGGGTCACTTTGTGGTCTTCTCATGCTTCTGACACTTCACCACTCTGTGGTCTCCTCATGCTGCTGCCACTTCACCACTTTGTGGTTTCCTCATGCTTCTGCCACCTCACCACTCTGTCATTGGGCCACTCTGTGGACTTCTCATGCTGTTCCCACCCTCCCCACTCCATGCCACTATTTTTCCTTTTTGGCCTGGTTGACATCATCATTTATTTGAACTTTCTTCTGATCTGTCAAAAGGAAGGAAAAATGAGACACACAACGGATCCTGTCTATGTAGCAGCAGTAAGGCCTGTATGACATGGTCCCTATTTTGCATCAGAATTGGCTTATAATTTGGTAGACAAAAGCAGGAGTGGGTACAAAACACAGTAGACATGCAAATATACCATTCACGTGTCATCTTGGTTTTGGATCCACTCCTGTTTCTTTTTAGCTTTTTTGAATTACTGACTAAATGCTGACTGAATGAAGGCGGATGCTCAACAGACAGGATCCATTTTGGGGGGTTATTGTTCTGATGGATCAGAGTAAGGGCTAAATAATCAGTGACATCAACACAAACTTACTGCTGACACCATTTTCACTCTGTCAGGGGCACTCCACTTGTATAAGCGTTTAATAGAACAGGTTCTGTAGACATCTATGTGGAATCAACTGACGAGGGTGTAAAAGGAGTGCGCTTCTTCTTGACCCTAACATCGACCTATAAGGCTGAGTTCACACTTGAGTTAGTTGGTCATACTGACTCACAGTATTGTTTCACTGGCACAGCAGACTCCCTATGCGTGTTACCGCAAGGCACAGTGTTCTACACGACTATACAGTCTCTCTGCAGCCAGAAAACAGCTGTTTTTTAACAAGATTCGTCACAAATTAATTCGGATCAAATCGAATCTTTTCAGAAAATTCGGCGAATCAACTTAATCAAATTTTTGAGAAATCTTCTCATCTCTGCAGTTTGCCAGTCCACAGGGTAAGCGACCGGTTAGGTCACGGACATAGGCAGGCAGACCGAGGGGATGAGATTTGTACTCACAGTTATAAAGTCCCTGGGCAGGCATGCAGTTAGTGATAGAGAGGTCAGCACGTGGCCCCTCTGGGGCACTCTCTGGATGAAGGGACACAGGCTAGGTGGTATGTGAGGTGCCCTTGATGCCAAGGTTTAATGTGCCTGTGGCAAGGTCTCTTGCAATTCGTGACGCCAGTGCCTTTTACGGTGGCACAAATGATTTGTAGCAGGAATTATTGAGGTACAACAGATTCTGTTGATTATTAACTTCTTTACTGAGCAGCCAATTATGTACAGTTCTTTATATAATTCCGCTTTGGAGGCAAATGGTATAAATGCAGTGATTTTCCTGGTATATAGGCTTGGTAAAGAATGAGATAATCCTAGCAAGGTGGACAGAGGGTAAGATGCTTACTGGACAGGACTTAACTTGATCCCGGGTAACTCAGTAGCTGTATTGGTGCGGTGAATAATAATCCGACTCCTGCACCTCGATTCTCCCAAGGCCCAAATACAGAAAAGGGTTGCTTTATCCTTGGGGAAGGCTCCTCTGAAATATATTCTCTTGCTGGATAAATTACACCACTAGCCGCTGCAGGCTGACTAGCCCCCTACCATGCAGACCGACTAGCCTCCACTCCCCTAACTAGACCCAGACCTGTCTATATCCCTACAGGGCGGTCCCTAGCTCCCTCTAGTGGCTTGGGGGAATACTAACACCCTGACAGGCCTGTACCAAGGAAACTCTCTACAATTTATATGCAATATGACATAATGAAATGTAAATGGAACGACATGTTGCATAAAATGACCATAACACCATTGTGTAGTGCCCACCCATACGTAGTGGGACACTACATACCCCTCTGAAATAACCTGTGTCAATAACCAGGCACACAGACTGGGGAGGCTTGCCCCGCCCGCTAAACGCTAGTCCCCTGAAAGACAAGAAAGAGATATGTACACAATATATAACAACACTGTGGCATTACTTTTGACTGCACTAACAAACATTATTCTTGAACCTGCAAGAAAGGTAGGTTATAATGCACAGGTATATCAGGCAGCGAAGCTGGCAAAATGACACAATTTTAAAGGGAATGGAGTATGGGCGTCGTTCTCTTCACAGTTGGTAAATCTGGGAACAGGGGCGCTGACCTGGCACAGTGTTAGGAAATACGCCAGGATAGTCCATTCGTTTGGGAAAAAGTACAGAACAAAGTTCCTGGAGGCTCTAATACACAAAAGTCTGTACCCTGGAAGATGAAACAGTAGAATCACAGAGGCTCAGGTCCATTTGAATCCATCTCTGGGCATTATAGGGGTTGGATAACCCCTTTAAAAACATAGTTGGAAAACATTACATACAGCGCTACTGAACAAACAGGATAATACAGCCCCACATACCTCATACATTTAGTGATGTAGTTGTAGTTGTCTCTGCAGAGTTTGACAAACATACATCTTAGTTTCCTGCTTTTCCATAATCCTCCTCACATTTTCTCAACACCCCATCCAGCCCGCCCACCCCAATACTGTGCCCCCCAATACTATACTGCTAAAATAGACCCCCTGAAAATACTAGTACCACATAGATAGTGCCCCCTTAGATGATACCCTATAAACACACATACCGCACTATATGGATCACACCCTATATACTAAAACAGTGCACTTTACAGAGAACATCCTATACACACGGAATATATACACACACCCTAAACACACACACTCCACTATACAGAGAACACCCTAATTCACAGACAAACCACGCTATACAGAGGACACCTTATACACACACCACACTATATAGATGACACCCTATACACACACACTAAACTATTTAGAGGACACCCCATACACAGACACACTGCACTATAAAGAGGACACCCTATACACACACACTACACTAGAGGACACCCTATACACACACACTCCACTATACAGAGGACACCCTATACACACACCGCACTATATAGAGGACATCTATACACACACCGCACAATATAGAGGACACCCTATACAGACACACCGCACTATACAGAGGACACCCTATATACACAAACACTGAACTATATAGAGGACACCCTATACACACACACACTCCGCTATACAGAGGACACCCTATACACACCATACTATATAGATGACGCCCTATACACACACCACACTATATAGAGGACACCCTATACACACACACTAAACTATATAGAGGACACCCCATACGCAGACACACCGTGCTATAGAGAGGACACCCTATACACACACACTACACTAGAGGACACCCTATACACACACACTCCACTATACAGAGGACACCCTATACACACACCACACTATATAGAGGACACCTATACACACACCGCACAATATAGAGGACACCCTATACAGACACACCGCACTATACAGAGGACACCCTATACACATACACACTCCGCTATACATAGGACACCCTATACACACTATACTATATAAATGACACCCTATATAAACACACTGCACAATATAGAGGACACCCTATATACACACACACACCACTCTATATAGATGACACACTATATAGTGACACATAGTGCATTATACAGAGAACACCCTATACACACCGCACTATATAGATGACACCCTATGTACTGACACACAGTGCACTATACAGAGAATACCCTATACACACCGCACTATATAGATGACACCCTATGTACTGACACACAGTGCACTATACAGAGAACACCCTATACACACCGCACTATATAGATGACACCCTATGTACTGACACACAGTGCACTATACAGAGAACACCCTATACACACCGCACTATATAGATGACACCCTATGTGCTGACACACAGTGCACTTTACAGAGAACACCCTATACACACCGCACTATATGATGACACCCAATACACTGACACACAGTGCACTTTACAGAGAATACCCTATACACACCGCATTATATAGATTATACCCTATGTACTGACACACAGTGCACTATACAGAGAATACCCTATACACACCGCACTATATAGATGACAACCTATACACTGACACACAGTGCACTTTACAGAGAACACCCCATATATATAATATATATATATATATATATATATACACACACACACATCACACACTGTATACATAATCCATATACACACATCACACATATAGAGATGACCCCTATACACACATCACATAGATAACACTTACCCTCTTCACACCCAGTTCAGTCCTCCTCCTGTGCCCTGCTTGGCTGAATGACCTTGATCAGGTGACTGTGATATCACCAAAGGTCCTGCAGGTTTCTGCTTGTAGCCCCGCCCACTTTCCAGTCCTTAGCTGACTGCTGGATTGCTGGGGGGAGGGGCGTGGTGCTGGTTCTGGAGGAGAGGCATCCAGTGCAGGAGAAGGAACTGCACACTGCACAGCCCTGAGCAACGGCTTCTTTCCCCCTCCTCCTGCAGGCTAGTGAGCGCTTCCAATATGGAAGCGTTCACTAGTATTCGCTTTATAAGATGCACTGCATCATATAAAACGAAAATAGGTAATTAGCAGAGCACTTCTGGCAACTGCGACCTCTTCGACCCCTATAGCTACGGCAGTGACTGGATGTAAGAGATATGTAGCACTGTGTTCTCCTGTATGTTTGCTAGTGTTGAATGTAATGTCTGTTCAAAAATTTGCTGTGGGGCCAGGTAGTTCTAGTTACACCACTGAGCCAAACCAAACATGTATGTGTATGGGGATGTCGGGAGAGATATTGAATGTGTGTGGCAGCCTTCATTACATTCATCATGGCTAGCTCTATGCGGCCTGTTTTATCAGTGAACTTCCTGGTGACAGATTCCCTTTAATGCTATTTGGTTTCATATGCAAATGACTGTCTGCAATCCATTACTGTAACAATACATTTGTGACTGTGTCATTTACATGCCAAAGCAAGTACGTATACATCGAGTGAATTGTATAGTGACTAATACTTGTAAGCATGAAAAACAGCTGGTTCCAAAACTCGGAGGGGGCAGATGTCAAGTCTGAGCCTGCACCAATGAATGTCTTCATAATTCAATTAAATCGATGATAATTGCTGATTAAGAAATAAACAGCAGAAACGTCTGTGCAATTTTACAAGCAGCTTTTCTGTACAGTCTGGTAAAGGTCTCATCAACGAAAACCAGAACGTGTGGGATAAATACCCTTTTGGCTGTAGCCTAAACTACTTCCTCAAATACAGGCCTTGTAGTTATATCAGCATTTTGTAGCGGCTCTCCTCCCTTTTTCTCTCTTCCTATCAGTCAGTATGATTGCCCTGCAATCGTTTATTACCCCCCCCCCAACCCTACATAAGATACGTAACGTAATATAGAAACCAGCAGAAGTACAGAGATATGTCATACTATGGTGATGGAATGGAGGAGGAAGGTCCTGGCAGGACAGTACCTAGATGTTTTCTATTGCAATTGAATAGAAGAGAGGCTTATCTTTTGGCTATTAGTGGGGTGAGGTCAGATGGCCAGCTAGTTACCCATCTGCCCATTTGTACTCTGAGAAACCACTTATCTCTGAATAAAAGATTTTCTTTTTAGGGTTTTCTATGCTTGTTTGTGATTGAAGGGGTTATCTCCTCTCCACAAGATCTGAGATAACTATAAGATTGGTGGAGGTCCAATCATTGGGACAATTTCAATGAGTGGAGTGGCTGGTCAAGCATGTGCAGTCCCGTTTCATACAGTCTCTATAGAACTGACAGAGATAGCCTATTACAGCAGTCCCCCTCCCATAGAGTATGAATGGAACCACCACTGCATGCTTGACTTCCCATTCCACTTTGGGATATGGGGCCTCCTGTTCTCACGATTAATGGAGGTCTTAGAAGTTGGACTCCCACCGATCCAATAGTTATACCATGTCCTGTGGACAGGGGAACACCCTTTTAAGTTACAGTCACAGGCTTAAAATCTGACTATAGGCATAAATTGCCATTGTGCAGTACCTATTAGTTATGTACCCTTTAAAGGGGTTATCCCATGATTAATGTAAACAATGAAAAACAGACATAACGTACATCACAACTTATTTTTAACAAAGCTAGACCCAGCCCTGTACCTCACATGGATCCAGAGATTTCCCCATTTATTGCGCTGCTAGATTTATATCAAGTTGGCAGCTCAAGGGCAGTGCCCTTTCTTAGGGAGCGTGTCTTTCTTCTGAAGCTCTTTCTCTATCACAGCTCAGGAGACGAAGGATAAAACTGAGCATGTGCGGCCATCTCAGTGAGCAGGACAGAGAAATAAGAAAACAAACAAACAGCAGGTGGCGCTATACAGATACATTTTATTGAATAACTTAGTAGTAATTTTTCATTAAATGCAATTACAAAAGTATTCAGGTCTATGTGCTGGTTTGAAAACTGCAGAATGTTTAATGGGACAACCCCTTTAACCATGAATTAATTCTGGGGCTGTTCACCACTCCTATATTTCATGTGGTTTTTGAATAGGGCTTTTTTGGGTGGGACTGTTTTTGGTTAAAGTTGTGGGACTCTTTGCAGTCTTACCATCCTCTTTTGTAGCAGGCAAAATGCAACATCAGTGCAAACATTCGACTGCATTTGTGCCATGCAGAGAGACGCGGGGAATATGCTGAGAGGACTGGATAATGATTCAAAGAGCTACTTAGTATGCAGTCTGGTTGTTATTGGTAAAAAAAAACAGATTCAGAGAACCAGGGTGACCATCCCACCCATCAGCCAACATCTATGGAGTTACTAGACTCTCAAGTAAAGTACGATGTATGTATTGACCCGGTTGGGAGGCATGAGGGAAGAGGATGGTAATGGTAGTAGTGGCAGATACTGGTAGCTGTTCTGCTTCCTCACTCCGTGAGCTGTGCACAGTGAAGAGGAGATGCACCTGGTATTGCATTTTCCCCAGGGCACACCTTGATGGAGATCTCCTGCCGGATGGAAGGTGTAGTGCCCTTGGTATTGCAGTGATCCAAGAGGAGGAGATCAGAGGAGAGGAGTGACAAAAGCAAGAATGGAGGTTGTATTTGGTACTCACTCTGAAGCTCCCCTGGGCTCTGCAGTGATGGAAAGGGTACACTTTTTCCTCCTCTCTAGGCACACCCTGGTTTTGGAGCTTTTCCTGCCTGATGGTGGTTTGGGGTGTCTTAGATGGTATTGAATTGTGAGATGCGAGGAAGATTCCCCTGCAGCAGTGGAGACAATGATGAGGCAGTTGTGTAGTAGAACAGTTCTTTACTGATGATTCAGGTTCAAGCACCTCATTGGCAGTTCTCAGCATGCATGGACTGGCAGATGTTACACAAGTGCACTTTCCACAAATACTACAGATTGCAGAGCTGCAAAGGAAGTTAATAGACCAAATGTCTCTTCTCACACTGCACTTCTCTAGCTGAATCTTGCATAAGCATCCAGGAATGGAGTGTATCATTTCTCTTTCTGCAATGCAATTACAGTGCAAACCCCAATGTCAGACTATTTTCTGCAACTTTATTACAGGTTTCTGTACTTACAGTTTATGCTTCCACAATGATCTCTGCAAGTTTTGGATATTCTCTTATGCAGATGGACAATTTGCTTCAAGGATGTGTCCAGGCACCCCAAGACGTTAATCTCCTTGACACGTGACTAGAGAGACTCAGTGTTCCTTTTCAGACAGTAATACCCCAAAGAAACTTTCTCTACACCACCTCTTTTTGGGCTTTTTATGGTCTTTCTCTTGCCTTGCTTTGGCTGGTACCTGATCTAGGGCTGGCTTTTCTCTCAGCTCTCTCATTTGTGCTCACTCCCCTCTGCTTTAGGCCTCCTTCAGACGGCCGTAGTGTTTAGTGGATCTGCAAATTGCGGACCCGCAAAACACGGACATCGGCCGTGTGCATTTCGCAATTTGCGGACCGCACATGGCCGCAACCATAATACAAAATGCTTATTTTTGTTTGCAGACAAGAATAGGACATGATTAAAAAGATTCAAGAACCCACTAGCGCTACGCCTATCCTCCTCACTGTGTTAGCAGCGGTATCACAGCAGAACCGCAACGTATCTGCTGCATTTTCAACGCGTTTCGGATAGAATCGCTATACTTCGTCAGGAGCAAGGGTTGATGGATACTACCAGGCATGTCCCCCTCTTATATGCGCGCATACATTCCCGCTCTTTATTTTAACCCCGTGAGTGCTAGTGTTATTTAGTCAAATGCAAAAATCTCTACTGCCATGTTTAGGCCCGTTGGTGCTAATGTGCCCATATTGAATATACATTTAGTTTCTGCCCTTGACATCTCTTTGATGAAGTCACCCCCCTTCTGTTTTTTTTAACTATTTCTAAAACGCAAAAGTTTGAATTTGTAAATCTTGATTGATGTTTGTCTTTGTAGTGCCGCGATACGGGGTGTCCCTCAAACTCTCTCTCGATATTATATATATGTTCTCCTATCCTTTTCTTTAGGGCCCTTTTGGTTCTGCCAATGTAGATTTTGTTGCAGGGACAGATGATGGCATAGATGACGCCTTTGCTGTTACAGGAGATAAAGTCACGTATATCATGGGTATAGAATTCACCCGTGTTTTGTATTTGTTTCTGTATTTTTATTGTCTATGATTTTTTACATCCCTGACATTTTTTACATGGAAAGAAACCTTTCAGGCTCCAATCCTGCCATTTTTCTTCTTTTTTCTTGTGTCTACCTATACATGTATTGGTGGATGCAATGGCATTGCCTAAGTTCATTGCTCTTTTGAAGATGAACCTTGGGGCTTTGGGTACCAGCTCCCCTATTATTTTGTCCTCTCCCAGGAAATTCCAGTATTTCTTTATCACCTTCTTAAACCTGAAGGCCTGACTGTTGTAAGGCATGATGATGGGTGGGATAATCCACGATTCTTCATTTTCTATGGGTTCTTTAGTTTTTTCTCCTAGTAACGTCCGTCTGTCTATCTTTCCTATTTCTGTTCTGGACTTTTTTAACTTTTCCGGGCTGTACCCCTTTATTTAAAATTTTCTCTGCATAAGTTCGGCTTCTTCCTCATAGTGTGATCTGTTTGTACAGTTTCTTCTTATTCTTAAAAATTGGCTTCTTGGCACATTCTCCAGCCATTGGGGCAGGTGACAACTCTCCATAGAGATGAAACTGTTAGCATCCGTCGGTTTGTTGTATGTTTTGGTGCATATCTTGCCGTTGTCAATGAATATTGTTAAATCTAAAAAGTGAATTTCAGTTTTGCTGTATATTGGCGAAAATTCTAAGTAAAACTCGTTTTTATTTATTTCTTTAAAAAATGTTGCAAGTTTCTCTCCCCCCCTTCCCATATAAATACAATATCATCGATAAAACGGTGCCATAGGACGAGGCCCGACCGGAGTCCGCCATTTTGATGGATAAACTCGTGTTCCAATCGTCCCACGTATAGATTGGCGAACCCCGGTGCGAACCTCATCCCCATCACAGTCCCCCACTTTTGTAGATAAAAATGGTCACCGTATGTAAAATAATTTATCTCTAATATAAAATTGATACAGTCAAGAATAGGACATTCTGTATCCTTTCCAAGGATGACTGCTGAAAAAAAGAAAAGGTGACATATGGGAATTGGGTCTCATAAGGCACAGTGCATGGCAAAGTCAATGTCTGAGTACATTTCTTAATGATCTTTAATCCATCACAGAAGGCTCTTCACAGACAAAGGAGAAAAGTTATCAAAACTGGTGTAAAGGAATACTGGCTTAGTTGCCCATAGCAACCAATCAAATTCCACCTTTCATTTTCCAAAGGAGCTCTGAAAAATGAAAGGTGGAATCTGATTGCTGGCTGCTATGGGCAACTAAGCCAGTTTTCCTTTACACCAGTATTGATAAATCTCTCCCACAGTCTCTTTCTAGGCATTAAGCTTAATGGTTGCATGACTTCTCAGAGGACTCAAGCATATAAAAGTCTTTTGCTCTGGGCATAACTAGTTAAACACTGCATATATTTATTGTTGCATAATCACAGAGGAAGTCTGGTACTCCGGGCACAAGTCTTTTTTTACGTTGCACGTAAGTGTTACCTTTAACCGGAGAAGGGAAAATAATGCAACAAGCACAATTTGGATGGGAAGGGGGAGGGGGGTGATTATAGAGGGTGGCCCATGAATAAGTAGCCCACCTCCAATATCGCCAAGTCAAACTGCCTAATAGTAAATCTGTCTTAGTTGTCCATAGTAACCAAACAGAGCTCAGCTTTCAATTCCTACAGGGCTCTGAAAAAATGAAAGCTGAGCTCTGGACAACTAAGACTTACTATTAGACGGTTTGATTTGGAGATGGGCTACCTTTTCGTGGGCCACCCTGTAGAATGTAGTCCATGAGGGGTAGGCTCATGGATGGCCTGGCAACTACAACCCCAAAATTAACATTAGGAGTCTCTATTCAACTTGCTCCATTTTCCTCCAAGTGGGCAGAGGTTGGCCTGAATAACCTACCAGCAGATATTCCAGGAGATACTTGTGTTTTACGGCACGACGATAAACAAATAAGTCCTTTCTAGTCAGAGGTCCCAGATGAAGCCAAACCTTTGGTCTTTAGCAGATGTTATATATATGTAGAGAGAGAAAGAGAGAGAGAGTATGCACCTTATAGACATTAGCATCACTCTGTCCCCAGTGGGGCTCACAATTTACAGAAGACCTTTCACCTCAAAATGCAAGTTGAAATAAAGACATACCCTAACTTGCCGGCCCCCGGTGGTGCTTATTCAGTTCTTCTTTTTTCACTATGTGCCCCCGTTTGTCTGCGGTGCTCCCCGCAATATTTCCCGCCTTCCATGCTAATGAGCCATTCGGCTCAACTGGGCGGGCCTGCAAAAGTTCTCCCGGGCGTGTCTTTATTCTCCCTGGCACGGAGCACATCCAATCAACGCACTCCGCTCTTAGCCAGGGAGAAGAAGCTCCAGTTCTCGCGAGATTCGCGAGAACTGGAGCGATTTCATCCATCCTGAGCTGGCGCCATCTTGGATTCCCGCGGCGAGCATTCACGCTGCTCCGATGCTCGCCGCGGGAATCCAAGATGGCGCCGGCTCAGGATGGATGAAACCGCTCCAGTTCTCGCAAATCTTGCGAGAACTGGAGCTTCTTCTCCCTGGCTACGATCGGAGCGTGCTGATTGGATGCGCTCCGTGCCAGGGAGAATAAAGACACGCCCGGGAGAACTTTTGCAGGCCCGCCCAGTTGAGCCAAATGGCTCATTAGCATGGAAGGCGGGAGATATTGTGGGGGGCACTGCGGACAAACGGGGGCACATAGTAAAAAAAGAAGAACTGAATAAGCACCACCGGGGACCGGCAAGTAAGGGTATATCTTTATTTCAACTTGCATTTTCAGGTGAAAGGTCCTCTTTAAGTTCCCTATCAGTATGTCTTTGGAGTGTGGGAGGAAACCCATGCAGAACATACAAACTCCATGCAGATGTCCTTGGTCTGATTTGAACCCAGGACCCCAGCGCTGCAAAGCAGTAGTGCTAACTACCGAGCCACCATTATGACGGTCCCTTGCCTTTTCTCTAGTCCGGAATTATGGACCAGAAAACGCGTTAACAGAGAGTTCACCCGTTCCATCTGACGGCTTTCTGAGGACAAACATGTTCTGGACAAATTTCTGCAGCCTTTGCTAAAACCTGACCTTAGCTGAATGTGTGAAACATGAGGTGAAACAGCCATTGGGGAAGCAACAGGTGGAACAGCTGCAGTGAAAGTCGATGACTGGTCAAAGTAATCTTTTAGAGCTTCTTTGGTGTTCCACTCTAAATCAGGATACCACCTATCCATGCTGCATAATCATCTGCTCAGATTTCCTTGCTTTCTGAACACGGATTCAGACTGTTTCTTTCTGGACTTAGCTCGTCCCCTAGATTCACTTGGATTAGAGAGGCCGTGACTGGACTTCCCGTGCTTGGCGCGGCACGGTGGAGCAGACATTCGGAGGCAAAATTAGTTCTACTGTGGAGCAGCAAACAGTTGTTTTCCCGCTTTTAGAAAGAGATGGCACCTTAATTTTCCAGCCGTTAACGGGCTGTTCACAGCAGCAATGGTGCAGCAGAAATTCAGAGTTAACTCCTTGTGTGCTGGTTATTGACAATTTGCACAGAGCAAGAGTTCTTTCACTAACATCAAATGATGGTAGTGAGGTACAAACTTCACAATTTTTAATAAAGATTGCTGTAGTGTACGCATGTATTTGGGCTCCTGATTACATCTACCATGTACTTCTTGTGCCACACAGAAAGTCTTTCAGGGCAGTAAAAACTAAGAGGGTTAAAAGATAGGCAATGTAGGGTGTAGACACTCAAAAACAGCTGTAATAGTATGACTGTGGGCCAGAGGCCTTCACACCAGATCAAGGCTGGTAAAGTCCTGGAGCCTAAGGCAAGCGTTACCTTCACAGAAGTCAGGCCACACCCACTGTTTATGGTGGTACAACCATCTAAATGTTCTGCTCCACAGTCTTTCTCTAGGATGTTTCCTGGTTACTTCTGTAAACCCCAAACATGACTGCAGCTGCTTACTTGCAGGTCTGGGGTTAGCTGCATTCTGTACACACTACAGCTTGCACACTCACTAACTTCACCGGAAAGAGCCAAGCCCAGATATTAGGGCCCTCCCTTTCCCGAAGGAAGCAGTTAAGGGACCGGACATAACTCTTCGAGTTAGCTTTACAGTGAATACAAATATTACACCTAATACACTATGTTTAATCATTAGCAGTGGGTCAACTGGATTTTCCATGTCCAATTCTGTCATTCCCCCAAGAAAAGTGGCTGCACACCTTCGCCATAAACACTTAAAATACATGTTAATGGGGAAATCAACCATCTTGTTTTGGCTAAAAGCTGTTTCATAGTATTGTCTTATACAAATCTTTTAAAGTTTCAAAATGACATTTCAGGAACTCTGTGAATTTTGGATTTTTAAAAAATCCAAAATAGGTTGAGTCCGGTTTCTTATAGTGGTATGTATTTATCAATATGAGGTGTCTGGGAGTTTTCATTGTCTTCATATCAACGACTACTTTACATCAGAGCACTTGACATCCTTACTGTAATTATTGCTTTAGTTATGCAAAACTGGACAAAAAAAATCATCAACCAGCAATTAATTCTCATGTTTGAAACTCATTGGACAACTTCCCGACTATCTAGCTAAAGTTGGACGGCAACCTTGTACGCTGACTGATGTGCTCATGACTGCTTCCCTTGCAAAAGATTTTCTGCATAATTATAGGATGTTAACCACTACAGTGCATGGAACAGTCTCAACATTTAAAGATGTTGTACATTCCCTTGACAATCTGATCACAAAGTGCCTCCTTAATCTGACAATGTGTTCAGTTTCCCTGCAGTGCCACTGAGCTGGTGTGTTGTTCCTTTGGATCTCCTGCTCCTCCATTCTTCCTTAAGCTAAGTGCATTTTGTTGTTCGCTTGTGTGTGTTGTTGTCTAGGCCTCAGGGAGACGCTGGTTCCTTTATCTGGGAAGGAACCAGTAGTCTCATTCCCTGCCACCACTCCTAGGGCCTTCCAGGGTCCAGGGCTTGGGTTCCAGTGTATGAGTATTTCCACCTTCTGGGTCTACTCATACTGGCAGGAGTCAGTGAGAGGTCTAGGGATTCCTAGGAGGTCACCATCCCTCTTCCTTAGCTTTGAGGCTTAGACTCCGGTCTATTCCGTCTGTGTGTTATCTGGTGTTATCCCCTCCCCATTTTGTTTGTGTCAGTGCAGCGATAGATACTGTTTCTACACTGGTCAATCGTATGAAGTGACTGTCTTTGGAGGTGGCTGACCTCCGCACAGCTGTCTCGCAGTTTCAGAGACCACAGGCGGCGGCTTCCAGCAGCGGTAACCAGGCCTGCCTGAACCTAAGGTCACTCTCCCGGATAGGTTTTCCGGGGGAAGTGATAACTTTATTCGGTTCAGGGAGTCGTGCAAACTATATTTTAGACTACGTCCTAACTCTTCTGGGGACGAGAGTCAAAGAGTGGGGATTATTATTTCGTTACTGAAAGGTGACGCTCAGTATTGGGCTTTTTCTTTGCCGACCAGATTACAATCCCTCCGGTCGGTAGATGAATTTTTCAGAGCTCTGGGGATTATCTACGATGACCCAGAACGGGTCTCCCTGGCCAAGACTAAGTTCATGGCTTACTGCAGGGAGAGCGTTCTGCGGAGTCCTATTGCTCTGAATTTCAGAGAAGCGCAACTGATACTGAGTGGAATGACCCAGCCCTCCGTAGTCAATTCTGTCAATCGTTATCCGAGAACCTGAGGGACGCCTTGGCATTTCACGATTATCCAGAGTCATTGGAGGCAGCCATGTCTCTGGCTGTACGTATTGATAGACGCCTGAGGGAGAGATCTAAGGTTCCTCTCGCTCAGGACGCACTTATGGGGAAGCGGGCCTCTTACGACACTTTGGGTAGGAAGGCACTTGAGCTCATGTCTAATGAGCCAATTCAGTTGGGGGAAGTCACTCCTGGTCCTGGTGATAAAAATGTTAGAGTTAGGAAAAGACTCTGCTTTTTCTGTGGTAAACGGGGACATTTTTGTTAACGTATGTCCTTATGTTAAACGTCAAGGTGAAAAAGAGAGAAAGAAAAATAATGTCTTTAGACTCAATTTATTGACAGTGGGGCAGGGGTTAACCTAGTGGATGGCCAGTTCGTCCGGATGGTTTGACAACAAGCACATTAGACAAAAATATTTTGGTGTTTGTCACAAATGGTGCAGGACATTCGCCTAAAGGTGGGAGATTCTCATCAAGAATTCATTTCGTGTTGTGTGCTGGAGGGTCTGCCTGCTCCTCTGGTGCTAGCTTTACCGTGGTTAACCAAACATAACCCTACCATCGATTGGCAAGCGAGACAGATTCTTGATTGGAGTGATTTTTTGCATAGACAACTGTTGTAGCACGTTGCTTTCTATTGTAACCACTAAAATAGTACCTTCTTTTATTTCGTATTTTTCTGATGTATTCTCTGAAAGTGGAGACGAGGAGTTACCTCCACATCGGGAGTCTGATTGCCTGTCAACCTTATTCCCAGAGCTAGGTTGCCCAAGTCTCGGTTGTATAATCTTTCTGAACCTGAAAGAGTAGCCATGCGAGAATATATCACCAAGAGTTTGGCTAAAGATCATATTAGACCATCCAAATCACCAGTGGCTGCAGTGTTCTTCTTTGTTAATTTTTTTACGGAACTCTTAGGCCATGTTTGGACTTCCGTGAGAAACATAGAAACATAGAATGTGCCGGCAGATAAGAACCATTTGGCCCATCTAGTCTGCCCAATATACTGAATACTATGAATAGCCCCTGGCCCTATCTTATATGAAGGATGGCCTTATGCCTATCCCATGCATGCTTAAACTCCTTCACTGTATTTGCAGCTACCACTTGTGCAGGAAGGCTATTCCATGCGTCCACTACTCTCTCAGTAAAGTAATACTTCCTGATATTACTTTTAAACCTTTGCCCCTCTAATTTAAAACTATGTCCTCTTGTAGCAGTTTTTCTTCTTTTAAATATTCTCTCCTCTTTTACCGTGATGATTCCCTTTATGTATTTAAAAGTTTCTATCATATCCCCTCTGTCTCTTCTTACTTCCAAGCTATACATGTTAAGGTCCTTTAACCTTTCCTGGTAAGTTTTGTCCTGCAATCCATGTACTAGTTTAGTAGCTCTCCTCTGAATATCCTTCTGCAGATATGGTCTCCAGTTCTGCACACAATACTCCATATGAGGTCTCCCTAGTGCTCTGTAGAGCGGCACGAGCACCTCCCTCTTTCTGCTGTTAATGTCTCTCCCTATACACCCAAGCATTCTGCTTGCATAACCTGCTGCTCTATGACATTGTCTGCCCACCTTTAGGTCGTCTGATATAATGACCCCTTAATCCCTTTCCTCAGATACTGAGGTTAGTAATGTATCACTGATTTTATATTCTGCTCTTGGGTTTTTACGCCCCAGGTGCATTATCTTGCACTTATCGACATAAAATTTTAGTTGCCAGATTTTTGATCATTGCTCTAGTTTTCCTAAATCCTTTTCCATTTGGTGTATCCCTCCAGGAACATCAACCCTGTTACAAATCTTTGTGTCATCAGCAAAAAGACACACCTTACCATTGAGGCCTTCTGCAATTTCGCCGATAAAGATATTAAACAATATGGGTCCCAGAACAGATCCCTGAGGTACCCCACTGGTAACAATACCATGGTCTGAACATACTCCATTGACTACAACCCTCTGTTTTCTGTCCTTCAGCCACTGCCTAATCCATTAAACAATATGTGAGCCCACGCTCAAAGACTGCAGTTTATTGATAAGCCTTCTATGTGGGAGAGTATCAAAAGCCTTACTAAAGTCCAGATAAGCGATGTCTACTGCACCTCCGCCACCTATTATTTTAGTCACCCAATCAAAAAAGTCAATAAGATTAGTTTGACATGATCTCCCTGAAGTAAACCCATGCTGTTTTTTATCAATCAACCCATGGGTTTTTAGATGTTCCACAATCCTCTCCTTGAGTATGGTTTCCATTAATTTCCCCACTATTGATGTCAGGCTTACTGGCCTATAGTTGCCCGATTCCTCTCTACTACCTTTCTTGTGAATTGGCACGTTTGCTAATTTCCAATCTTCTGGGACAACACCTGTTACCAGTGATTGGTTAAATAAATCTGTTAATGGTTTTGCTAGTACACCTCTAAGCTCTTTTAATAGCTTTGGGTGTATCCCATCAGGCCCATGTGATTTATTTGTATTAATTTTAGACAGCTGACTTAGATCCTCTTCCTCTGTAAAGACACATGCATCAAAGAATTCATTAGTCTTCCTCCCTAACTGAGGTCCTTTTCCTTCATTTTCCTTTGTAAAAACTTAACAGAAGTATTCATTGAGGCAGTCAGCTAGTTTTTTATCCTCTTCCATATACCTTCCTTCTTTTGTTTTTAATTTGGTAATTCCTTGTTTTAATTTCCTTTTTTCATTTATGTATCTGAAGAATGTCTTATCACCTTTTTTCACTGACTGAGCTAATTTCTCTCCTGGCTGAGCTTTAGAAGCTCTTATACCTTGCTTGGTCTCTCTCTGCCTCATCTTATAGATTTCCCTGTCATCCTCGTTTTGGGTGTTTTTATACTTACTAAATGCCATCTTTTTGTTTTTAATGATTTTGGCCACTTCTGCTGAGTACCACAGTGGTCTCTTCCTTTTTTTTGCTTTTACTGACAAGCCTAATGCACTTTTCTGTTACCTTCAATAGTGCCAATCGAATGAAAAGTGCTTCAATCGAATTACAGTCCGTGATCCATATCCCCTTTCTTTGATCCCAGATTTGTTCAATCAGATTGTCGGTGCCAAGGTGTTCTCTAAATTGGATTTGAGGGGGGCATATAATCTGGTAATTATTAAGGAGGGGGACAAATGGAAGACGGCCTTTAATATCCCTGAAGGTCATTTTGAGAATTTTTGTCATGCCTTTTGGGTTGACCAATGCTCCTACTGTTTTCATCATCTGCTGGGCAGTTTTGTGGTGGTGTATCTGAATGATATTTTAATTTATTCCCTTGACATGGAGACGCATCAGGATTATGTGAGACAGATCCTAAGGGAGAATAAATTATATGCTAAGATGGAGAAGTGTGTATTTGTGGTTCCAGAAGTGCAATTCCTTGGTTACCTACTCTCACCTTCGGGTTTTCGTATGGATCCGGAAAAAGTCAGAAAATCTGAAAGCGCTGATGTGATTTTTGGGGTTCACCAACTACTACCATAAATTTATCTTGATTTACTCGACTGTTATTAAACCATTAACAGATATGACTAAGAAAGTTGCGGATTTCTCAGTCTGGTCTGATAAAGCATTACATGCCTTTTCAGCGGTAAAGGAATGTTTTGCTTCTGCTCCTATACTGGTGCAACCTGATGTGTCACAGCTATTCATTGTGGAAGTTGACGCATCCGAGGTAGAGGTTGGAGCAGCCTTGTCGCAGGGTCCGTCTCCTAGCAAATGGCGCCCATGTGCTTTTTTCTCTAAAAAAAAAACTCTCTACTGTTGAAATAAATTATAATGTAGGTAATAGAGAGTTGCTGACCATTAAGTTGGCTTTTGTGGAATGGCACCATTGGTTGGAAGGAGCGATTCATCCCATTACAATAATTACTGATCACAAAAATCTGACTTATCTGGAGTTGGCTAATTTCCTGGACATTCTGGTGGACAGGGTTGTGTAAATGTATTGAGGGCTATGTGTCAGCTTGTGAGACTTGTGCAGGTGCCAAGGTGACACTTACTCGGCCTTCAGGATCTCTACTTCCCTTGTCTATCCCGTCCCGACCGTCGACTCATATGTCAATTGACTTTATCACAGATTTGCCTAATTCCTAAGGGAAAACTGTGATTCTGGTGGTTGTTGATCACTTCAGCAAGATGTCGCACTTTATAGCATTATCAGGTCTACCTAATGTTAAAACTCTCGCACAAGTGTTTGTTGATAACATTCTGAAACTACACGGTATCGACTCTAATGTGGTTTCAGTTTGTTTCCAGACTCTGGAAGGCGTTCTGGCCTAGGGTTCCCATTGTCCTTCTCTTCGGCTTTTCATCCTCAGTCGAACAGACAGACTGAACGCACTAACCAGAATTTGGAGACTTATTTGAGATGTTTTGTCTCCGAGAATCAGGAGGAGTGGTCTTCATTTTTGTCGTTGGCTGAGTTTGCCATAAATAACCGTAGACAGGAGTCCACTGATAAGTCGACTTTTTTGGAGCATATGGGTTCCATCCGCAGTTTGGCAAATTTTCTGGTACTGAGACTTCTGGTATACCGGAAGACGAAAGATTTTCCTCTTCGTTGTCATCTATTTGGCAGAAAATTCTAAAATTTTTAAAAAATAGGCAAAAAGTATAAACATATGGCTGACAAGAGACTTATGAGTGGTCCGGACCTGAAAGTGGGTGATTCTGTGTGGCTGTCTACAAGAAACATTAAGTTGAAGGTACCTTCTTGGAAGTTGGGGCCAAGGTTTATTGGGCCATATAAAATCTCTGCCATTATTAATCTGGTTGCTTTTCGTCTTGAACGTCCGCAGGCTGTAAAAATCCATAATGTTTTTCACAAATCATTGCTGAAAAGATATGTCGAACCTGCTGAACCGTCCTCCTTACCTCCTGCTCCTGTCTTGGTGGACAGTAATCTTGAATTTCAGATTGCCAGGATAGTGAACTCTCCATTATCTCGTGCACTGTAAAGGTTACAGTCCAGAGGGATTCCTAGGAGGTCACCATCCCTCTCCCTTAGCTTTGAGGCCTAGACTCCGGTCTATTCCTTCTGTGTGTTATCTGGTGTTATCCCATTACCCGTGACATTATCAACCGCCCAAAAAACACGAATATATTTTCTTTCCGTGTCCATTCCATTTTTTTACGGGCCATATGCGGAACCATTCATTTCACATACATGCCTGGCGGTTCCCATTAAAAGGGATTGTCGATTCCTTACATTATCCTATTGGCTCAGTTGATGGGAGAGGGTGATCCATTATACAGAGAAGTGAAAATTCCAGGACGTGTCTGACAACTATTTGTTCATACGATGTGAAAGGGTTTAATTCCAAATGGAAGCATTCCATTTCATACCCCAATCTTCACTTAGCAATTCTTCCCATCCCCCATGGCACAGACATACCATACCCACGCCCCCTGCGACCTTGGAAGAGATACCTAGATCTGATGAAGGTGAAGTCACACCTGAACCAGATGACGAATCAAGTTCTGACTTTGAAGATGATACAAGACCAAAATTGTTTTCTCAGGAGGAGATGAATGATTTGGTCAGAGACTTGAATCTTTCCAAAGATGCCACTGAGCTACTTGAATCAAGGCTGAAAAGCAGGAATTTATTGTTGCCAGGAGTGTCATCTTCATGGTTCAGACATCGTGAAAAGGAGTTCCTTCCTAAGGCTAGTTTCACACGAAATAGCGGCAGGACGGATCCGACAGGCTCCGCCCTGCCGCTATTTCGCCATGCCGCCGGACTGCTGCTCCGTCCCCATTTACTATAGCGGGGGCGGAGTTCCGGCGCAGCATGTCAGTGCACGGAAAGAGAACGCCGGACTAAAACGACGACATGTCCTACATTTAGCCCGGCAACCTCTCTCCATGCACTGCCATGCTGCGCCGGAACTCCGGCCCCGCCCCCATTATAGGCAATGGGGACGGAGCGGCAGTCCGGCGGCACGGGAAATAGCGGCAGGACGGATCCGAAAGGCTGAACAGCATCTTTGAAAAGATTCAAGTCTTTGACCAAATCATTCATCTCCTTCTGAGAAAACAATTTTGGTCTTGTATCATCTTCAAAGTCAGAACTTGATTCGTCATCTGGTTGAGGTGTGACTTCCCCTTCATCGGATCTAGAAATCTCTTCCAAGGTCGCAGGGGGCGTGGGTATGGTATGACTGTGCCGTGGGGGATGGGACAAATTGCTAAGTGAAGATTGGGGTATGGAATGGAATGCTTACATTTGGAATTAAACCCTTTCACATCGCATGAACAAAAGTAACAGTCGTCACTTTGGTTTTTTTGCTCTAGCCATACCATAGGAATTCCATAACGAAAAGATTTTTTCTTACCCTTGAACCAGGTCCTCAACACATCGTTTGCACACTTTATGAGGCGCCCAAACTTTATCTTGATCTCCAATTTTAAGTCCAAAGTATGTGAAGTATACTTTTTTCACAAAGTCTGTAATATTCTGCTGTTGCTTCAACACTGTATATTCACCACAGATGAAACAGATACTGTCTGGAGGGATCCACTTCCAAGAGAGGGTGCTGGTGAGACGGTTCTCTTCCTCGGGAGATACCTCTTTGCATGACACAACTAAAAATATGCTAGACTTTATAGTGTGAGAAAATAGGAACCAAAAGAGGCCAATAATAGAAAAAGTCACAAAGCCATTGTCATCCCAGTGACAATTGTAGGTGTGTATTCTATATTCTGAATGTCACTTTGCTTTATCTTGACTCGGGGCAATGTGCCAAGTTCCCACACAGCTGCTGACAGTCTCACACCAGCCTTAAAATTGTGCAATGACCATAGTGCCCTTGTCCCAATGCATTGTGGGAAAGGGATAATATAGCAAATCTTATACATTTTAAAATAATTGTTTGAATTCAAATCCTGTTTTCCAAATAATAAGAAAATTCGGAATTGTATTAAAATTGTACTTGCTGTAGAAGTACCCCACATACCAAGGGGAATATAGGGGTCATTTATTAAGACCGGCTATACCCTTATAGCTGGAGATGGATTCGCCAAAGTTATGAAGAGGCGCAAAAATAGAAAATGACCCACACCACGGCCACTTTTTTAGACCTGTCATGAGCAGGGAAAAGTCATAGATTGCGGTGCAACTAACTGTTGTGCCGCAATATAAGCCTAATATAAATAAGCCTAATATAGGCGTATTTCTGGATAATAAATTACCTCTATAGTGTATAAATGTTACACGCTACTTTGTAGATAATAAATAATTGCATCAGCCATATCCCTCTTACCAGCTAAAGCAGAATTGACTCTACAGTACAGTACAGCACATTAGGCGAGACATAAAAGTTTAAGATCATGTTCACACTGTGAATGTTGGCTCATTTTCCGCACCGAAATCTGCACTGAAACGACTTTCAAGCGATTGATAATCTGCATTGCAGAAAAAAAATAGTACCTGTCTGCTGTGCTGACATGTCTGTTACTAAATACATGTTCCCAGGAAATAACAATCCTGGAGTATTTTTTTAGAACTCTGCATTGTCCATGGAAATGTATGAAAACATTGTTAACAGGGCTACCTGTAACACAGGGGATGTGGATACAGGGATCTGGAGCTGCAGGGGAACCCCCAGGTCGCTGTCTCTGGAAGTAGTCTCTGTTCAGTAACAAGTGACCGGCAGGTCGAGTGACACTGGAGCATACTCCCAATGGGATTGATGAGAGCAAGGTCAAAGGACAAGCCAAGGTCGGGACAGACAGAGTTAATTCAATCCAGTAAACAGGTAAATGGTCAGGGCAAGCAGAACAGGCTCAATATGAAGGTCAGACAAGAGTAAGGTGAAGGCAACGTGCGGTCAGTCCAGAGGACAGGCATGGGAGGTCAGGTCCTAAGCACCTTCGGAGGGCTAGAGATGCTGCTCGGGCTTCTTATCTTAGCACAAGGCACCATAAAAAACCCAGCCATCGACTGGGAACAGATCAGGCCGCGTTAGTTCCTGCCTCTGCTCCTAAGGGCAGGGAATAGGTAAGCAATGCAATTCTGGTCACTATACCATGTGGGCACAAACTGCCAGCAACACAGGGTTACTGGAGAGGTAAGTATTTCAACGGTCTTGTCCGCAGGCACAGACCGCCGGCATTACCTTACCATTCTTCTATCCAAAGGGCATACCCCTACATACGTTGGCACTGTTCAATCAGTGCTGAAAGTGTACATGTATTTATTGATTTCAAGGTGGAATAAAAGAGGAATGGTACAGTGGTGCTCTACCACTGGCATTTGAGAGGGGAATACAAGGGAAATGTCAATCGATTTAACAGTTCTAGTTTAGTTCCACATGGCGCTGTCTAGCTTATGTTTCCCCAAATTAAGTGCAATCAGTAAAGCCGCTCGATGCTGAGCCTTAGTATGGGTAATACTCTGTAATAAATAATGCAGTAATGTTTAATATATCGCGTTTTGATTGCAGGCAGTGAACTTTGTACACCATTAATGCACGTAATATACTGCGTATGCCAAAGAGAAGCTACAATAGCAGACAAGTCAGAACCTAGTGCCTTTATTACACCAATGTTCGTCAGAATTGTACCTTCAGTTAGAAAACTCCCAAACTCCAGGCATTTCATCTCTTGCCGGGCTCTGTACACCCTTATTAATGAATTGCTTGTTAATGAAATTCCATTGTTCTACATCCTGTTGGCACCTCGGTTGCAGTTACACATACCCTATGTATCCCCTTCAGCAAATATTAACTGCACAACCAGTGATAAAAGTAATAACACATGCTATGTAAGCCACGACCTTATAAAATGTTATATGTAGGAAATAAATGCAAAATTGATGGGGTTTCCGATAATGAGGTATGACATGAGAAAGCCAGCTGCCAAGTAAAGTCTGGTCTATTCATGCTTCCAGCCCTTCCCTCCAAGATAAGATGTAAAAAAAAAAATTAAAGCTTACTTGGCTTACAGACATTTTTATTCATCTCGGTTGCACCGGAAATATTTGCCACCCCTGCTTAAAGGAACACTAAACCTAGAAATAAATGAGAAGAGTAAACAGGAGATATCCTCGCCCCAGATGGATGTCTGTCTGCATGATTCTGGTCTTGTAGAAATCATGCTGAGAAAGAGGTTGGATGGGTTTTCTCATCTTAGACATTGGTGGCATATCACTATACATTGGTGGCTATAGCCATATTATTCGATTCGCCGCGAAGCCAAATTTCCTCGTGCTTCGTGGTAGCGAATTGATTTTCCCCTGAATGGTGGTAAAAAAAAAAAAAAATCATACCTACCTCATCCGTTTGTGTGCGAAGAGACAGCCACCGCCATCTTTATTGAAGATCTCACATCGAAATCCCGTGTGCGGTGACGTAGACCACTCCGGCCGACGTAATGACGTCATCACTGGCCGCGTGAGATTTCGTGCTCCAGAAAAAGAAAATAAGGAGGAGGAGCAGGGACACAGCTGAGCTCCTGGGACACATAGAGAAGATTTCTTTAAATATTAATCAATTTTTACTGTAATATGAGACCACGGGAATGGAGGAGACGAAGACAGGAAAGACTGCTATAGAGGAATAGGATTAAGCTGCAGTACCAAGCACAGCCACTGTACAATATAGGGCACTGTGCTAATATAAAGAGGCTATATCGCTTGTCCAAGCCCCTGCAAATAGCTGGCAATCAACTACCTGATATTCATGGCCTATCCTGAGCATATCTCTTCAATTATTAAAGGGCATCCGTCAGCAGATTTGCACCTATGGCACTGGCTCACCTGTTACATGTGCACTTGGCAGCTGAAGGCATCTGTGTTGGCCCCATGTTCATATGTGCCCGCATTGCTGAGAAAAATAATGTTTTAAAATATGCAAATGAGACTCTAGGAGCAATGGGGGCATTGCCCTTATACCTTGCAACTGCCGCGCCCTCTGCACTTGGATACTTGGATTGACAGGGCCAGGCAGGTGTGATGATGTTTTTACTGCCTGGCCCTGTCAATTATAGTGCAGAGGGTGCAGCAGTTGCAGAGAGAGCAGAGCCTCTAGGTGTAATGTCAACGCCCCCATTGCTCCCAGAGGCTCATTTACATATATTAAAACTTCATTTTTCTCAGCAATGCGGGCACATATGAACATGGGACCAACATAGATGCCTTCAGCTGCCAAGTGCACATGTAACAGGTCAGCCAGTTTCATAGGTACAAATCTGCTGACAGATGCCCTTTAAGTCCTGGACAACCGCTTTAAGGTGATCCGCCAGGTGCCTTTATGATTGCTTAGTGAATTTGAAAAAACTGGCTATATTTATCCTCCCCAATATAATTTGTGGTCTAATTCACTTGAACACATGTAAGTGACTCTGTGTGCAAGCAAATAAATGTGGAAAACCACTTGCACAATATTAATTTATAGTAAAGCTGCAAACTCCACTTCTGCCAGAAATTCAGCAGAGTCAGCATTCTGAGAAGGTGCTCCAGCGTCTCGTGTTTATCCTCGGATGTATTCAGTAAGGAGCAGCAGATGTCTGATTGCCGGGCGCTCCATTAATTGCTTTAGAAGTGAAGGAGAACTAAGATGTGAACAGGGAGGGAGACTTCCTGACACTTGTTTTGGAAGTTCTGAGAAAGTTTTCTTGCAGGAATTCCTACTCTTTTTCTGGGGCTCAGTACAAAACAGGAACAATAGTGTGAACACAAGGCCGGGCACACCCAGGTCATATGCTGAGAGATCCAGTCTTTTAGTGAGCGTCTCTTGCTGCTACCACCATATCTAAACTGGCGATCACATTACTTGCTTTGTAAGCAAATGTAATTATATCTTAATAATAACTAATGTGATTTGGTGCATTTCTGGCTCATAAATGCTGCATCAAGTATAAGGATATGGCTAGACGGCGACAAATGGATGTGACCAGGATTGCAGGGGCATCACAGTGTAGCGGTGATCCCATACAAAGGAATGGGATCGCATGTGTGTGCAGCGTCCCACATATGTGTGTAAAAGGGACACTTTAAACATTTTCCTATTTATGTATTTATTTGCATTGTATGGTATTTCCTATCAATCAGTCCGGCATTGTCATTTCACCCATTCGCCCCTAGGTGGTGCTGGCTCCACTTATTTATATGGCTTGAGGTGTGTTAGAACAGGAAGTAGATATACTCTGTGCTTCAGAGTAGAGTGAAGAGGAGAGGAGTCTCTATGGAGGAGAGAAACAGGCACAAACCAACATGTAGCAGTTTTTTCCTTTGCTCTGGGCCCTGATCAAGCGTGGAGAAGACAAGTACAGCAACCAAGCACCAGACAGTGAGTCTATGTATAAGTATGGAGTGAGCCTAGTGAGGGTTGCAGCTGAGCTTAGCTTATGGACCTCATGAGCACAAGTGCCTGAGAGCAACTCTAGAAGTTCCAGGACACACTATTCAATCCTTAAAGGGCATAGTGGAAAACCTAAACCTTTTAAGAGAGCATCCTGTAAACAGTGAATCAGAGTGTTTGCCTGCCACGAGGGAGATCGCCCTTATTGGATAGCTCAAGATAAGTAGAAACCAGCATATTTAGTACCAGAGTGCTATAGTTTGGACTTAGAATAATTACAGAAGTCTTGTCTGTAAAGTGTCACCCTAAAGCAGGCATGTCCAAACTCCGGCACTCCAGATGTTGCAAAACTACAACTCCCATCATTCCTGGACAACCTACAGCTATCAACCTACAGAAGGGCATGGTGGGAGTTGTAGTTCTGCAACACCTGGAGGGCCAGAGTTTGGACATGCCTGCCCTAAAGGGAACTCCTCAACAGATACTTGCCTAAACCTGATAAAATGAATACAATTGAACCAATTTCTGAGTCATTACTTATGCCATACAAATGAACTGTGTCTGTGTCGGGTTCGCTGCATGTGCTGTGACTGCGACTTCTGAATCACAAAATATCACAATGCCCCTGCGATCCACTGTCGCCGTGTAGCCTGACCCTTAGATCTACAGGGTGGGCCATTTATATGGATACATCTTAATAAAATGGAAATGGTTGGTGGTATTAACTTCCTGTTTGTGGCACATTAGTATATGTGAGGGGGGAAACTTTTCAAGATGGGTGGTGACCAATAGCGGCCATTTTGAAGTTGGACATTTTAAATCCAACTTTTGTTTTTTCAATAGGAAGAGGGTCATGTGACACATCAAACTTATTGGGAATTTCACAAGAAAAACAATGATGTGCTTGGTTTAAACCTAACTTTACTCTTTCATGAGTTATTTACAAGTTTCTGACCACTTATAAAATGTGTTCAATGTGCTGCCCATTGTGTTGGATTGTCAATGCAACCCTCTTCTCCCACTATTCACACACTGATAGCAACACCGCAGGAGAAATGCTAGCACAGGCATCCAGTATCCGTAGTTTCAGGTGCTGCACATCTCGTATCTTCACAGCATAGACAATCGCCTTCAGATGACCCCAAAGATAAAAGTCTAAGGGGGTCAGATCAGGAGACCTTGGGGGCTATTCAACTGGCCCACGACGACCAATCCACTTTCCAGGAAACTGTTCATCTAGGAAAGCTCGGACCTGACACCCATAATGTGGTGGTGCACCAACTTGCTGGAAAAACTCAGGGAACGTGCCAGCTTCAGTGCATAAAGAGGGAAACACATCATCATGTAGCAATTTCGCATATCCAGCGGCCTTGAGGTTTCCATTGATGAAGAATGGCCCCACTATCTTTGTACCCCATATACCACACTATACCATCAAATTTTTTGTTCCAACGGTCTTGGAGGGATCTATTCAATGTGGGTTAGTGTCAGACCAATAGCGGTGGTTTTGTTTGTTAACTTCACCATTCACATAAAAGTTTGCCTCATCACTGAACAAAATCTTCTGCGTAAACTGAGGGTCCTGTTCCAATTTTAGTTTTGTCCATTCTACAAATTCAGTGCGCCGATCTGGGTCATCCTCGTTGAGATGCTGCAGTAGCTGGAGTTTGTAAGGGTGCCATTTGTGAGTAGCTAATATCCGCCGAAGGGATGTTCGACTAATGCCACTCTCCAGTGACATGCGGCAAGTGCTACGCTGTGGGCTCTTGCTGAATGAAGCTAGGACAGCCACTGATGTTTCTTCATTAGTGACAGATTTTATGCGTCCACATTTTGGCAAATCCAACACTAAACCAGCTTCACGAAACTTAGCAAGCAGTTTGCTAACTGTAGCATGGGAGATGGGTGGTCTCGTAGGGTGTCTTGCATTGAAATCTGCTGCAATGACCCGGTTACTGCGTTCACCAGACATCAACACAATTTCTATCCGCTCCTCACGTGTTAACCTCGGTGACATGTCAATGGCTGTAAACAAAGAGAAACCTGTAAATAACTCATGAAAGAATAAAGTTACGTTAAAACCAAGCACACCATTGTTTTTTTTGTGAAATTCCCAATAAGTTTGATGTGTCACATGACCCTCTTCCTATTGAAAAAACAAAAGTTGGACTTCAAAATGGCCACCATGGTCACCACCCATCTTGAAAAGTTTCCCCCCTCACATATACTAATGTGCCACAAACAGGAAGTTAATATCACCAACCATTCCCATTTTATTAAGGTGTATCCATATAAATGTCCCACCCTGTATATATGAAGCAAATGTGGCAAGAGAATAATCTCTTGCGCCTAGTTCACCTGTTTTGGTTTTCCAGTTGGACAAGGCAGCGTGGCTTGGCTGATGTGTGACCCTTCACATTCTGACATTATCCAATCATTGCTAACAGTGTCAGACTGTGCAGGGACACACACCCAACTGGAAACAACCACCTGGACCTTCACAGCAAACTGCATAGCAATTCATTAATAACTTTTAGCAGGAATAACACAATACAGAGTGACAACAATAGATGCTCCATATTTGCTATTACATGGGAAATGTCATTAGTTACTACAACAGACACGAAAGGAGGTCATCTATAAATCCCATTTATGTCAAGAGTAGATTCTGCGCATGCACAGTAATATCCTGCTCCATGCTGAAAATTTATGACAGCCATTCATTCATATCAGTATCAATCATGCCCCCCACTAATGAAACTAGAGTTGAGAGAAGTATTCAAAAATTTGATTCGGCTCAAAATTCCAAATCAAATTTTCTTCGTGATGAATTACTTCATCAGGAAGTGCATTTCTTTTTAAGTAGTGGGTGCATTGCGCCGCTTCCCGTCATTATACCACGCTGATGCCGCATTTATACATGATCGTGGCATCTGATAGAGATAACACAAAACAAATAATCATACTTACCTCATCCATTTGCTTGTGACCGGCTGGTCGCCGCCATCTTGATTAAAGATCTGGATCGAAATCATGCACAGCCAGTGATGACGGCATCAGGCCGGCCAGGGTGGTGACATCAGACGTCAGCATGCACAGGATTTTGTGCAAGATCTTTAAGCAAGATGGCAGCGGCCGACCTGTCGCAAACAAATGGATGCGGTAAATATGTTTTTTTTTTACACTATTTCAGATTGAATTGATTCGCTACCACAAAGTATGAGGAATTTGGGCTTCGTCGTTAGGCCTCTTTCACACTAGCGTTTTAGCTTTCCGTCCTAGAGATCCGTCCTCGGGTCTCTAGGACGGAAAGCTACTGATCAGGATTATCCCCATGCATCCTGAATGGAGAGAAATCCGTTCAGGATGCATCAGGATGTCTTCCGTTCAGAATGTCAACGTTTTTTGGACATTGACAAAAGCGCAGCATGCTGCGGATTTGTCTCCGTCCAAAAATCCGGAAGACATGCCGTAACGCCGGATCCGGAATTAATGCCCATTGAAGTGAATTAATCCGGATCCAGCCTTAAGCTAAACGTCCTTTCCGGCGCATCGCCGGATCCGACGTTTAGCTTTTTGTCAATGGTTACTATGGCAGCCAGGACGCTAAAGTCCTGGTTGCCATAGTAAGTAGTAGGGAGCGGGGAGCGGCATACTACATTCCGTGCGGCTCCCGGGACGCTCAGGATTACGTCAGGGCGCCCCAGTGCATAGATCACGTGATCGCATGGATCACGTGATCCATGTGCGCGGGGCGCTCTGACGTCATTCAGGAGCGCCCCGGGAGCCGCACGGAATGTAAGTGTGCCACTGCCCCGCTCCCCACTGCTACTATGGCAACCAGGACGCTAGTAGCATCCTGGCTGCCATAGTAACACTGAAAGCATTTTGAAGACTGATCAGTCTTCAAATGCTTTCAGTTCACTTGCGTTGTGCCGGATCTTCTCCTTGTTATTTTGTTAGACACCATCTGGACAATCAGCAGTTATACATATTTTTTCCCTCCCAATTTCTTATGTAAACGAGAAATACCGTCCGGACCAACTTGAGAAGTGTTGGCACAATATAATACAGTGTATTGTTTGCTGAATATCACAACAGGACAGTGTGTAGGAGCCGAGGTTATAACAATGTCAGCATGATAGTAAAAAACATCACTAGGAAGTATAAAGATAGCAAAATCTGAGCAATGATCCTGCAATGCTTCTCTAACCCCTTAAGCTGTGAGTTGGTGGCTCAGCTGTGAAGATTGAGAAGATATGATTCTGTTGGCGGCAATTCACTGGTAATATGTTTGTCTTGTGTCTTATAAAGGTGAAAACTCATTCTAGACTTTAACGCGAACCTGTCACCAGTAAAAACCTGTGCAAACTGGAGGCAGCATGGTATGGAGCAGAATGAGCTGAGAAGATTGTGAAGAAAGACCTTCAGTAAAACATGTAATTCATTCTTTTAAATCTCAGTTCTTCCTGTGATTGACAGCTATCTTTGTATGTACACTTATCGTATTTTTCACCTTACAAGAAGCACCAGCCCATACGATGCACCTAGGTTTTAGAGGAAATCTATTTTTCATTAGACCTCAGATCAGGCAGGCAATCAGACCCCCAATGTTAATCAGACCTCAGCTGACAGCCCCAATCAGACCCACAATGTTAATAAGACAGTCAATCAGACCTTAGATCAGACCACCAATGTTAATAAGACCTCAGTAAGACCTCAGATGAGACCCCCATGCCTTTTATCAGCCCCATATGCCATTTATCAGCCTCCATTATGAGCCCCCATGCCATTGATGAGCCTCAGTGCCATTTATGAGCCCCCTTGCCATTTATGAGCCTCCATTATGAGACCCCATGCTATTTATGAGCCTCCATTATGAGCCTACATGCAATTTTTAAACCCCCTTTCCACAGAGCAAATAAAAAAAAAAAGATCACCTCTCCTGCTCCGGGCGCCACCGCTCCTCACCTCTAGCACGCTCTGTCTTCTTCCTGCTGCATCTGTGTTGTGATCCGACGCACACAGTGTGAGGTCAGCCGACAGCCGAGGACCAGGAAGCAGTGAGTACAGAGCCTTCACCGCTTCTCGGTACTCTGGTACTAATGAGCACTTTCATAATGGAAGCTCTCATTAGTGTTCACCCCATAAGACGCAGGGACATTTTCCCCCCACTTTGGGGGAAAAACTGTGTCTTATGGGGCGAAAAATACGTTATATAGCGGAAGTTGTTCATCACTGTGTAGGACCACCTGCTAGACCCTTACGCCCAGAATAAGCATAAAATTAAAGGCTATGGACAACTTTTGGATTTTTGTTATTGCTTTCTACTTATCCTGGGCTAAAACGTTTTTACGATTAGTCTTTATTAAAATATTTCAACCGTCTGTCATCTACAGCTCACAGGTTTCACTGATTCCGCAGACTGTTCTTTCTGCTTTTTACTGAAATCTGTCAGAGAGCTGCTCTGCCGGCTCATTCAGTAGCCCTCATCTCTGGTCTTCTGACAGCTCATTTAAGATGAATTCTTCATATTGTGATTATAATTTAGCTATAATGAGAGCATATCAACGATCAGGAAAGTAGAGATAAGAGCTAGAGATCAATCTAGCCGTCAGAGCAGCTCTCTGACACAGTTCAGTGTAATGCAATAAAAAACTGTCTACAAAATCAACGAACCTTGTAGGCTGTAAAAGACAAACTGTTGACATTTTTTAATAAAGACCAAATGGAAAAATCATATTAAGCCTCTGATAAGTAGAATGCAATAAAAAAAAGCACCAAAAGTGTCCATAGCCTTTAAGTGAATAAATTACAAGTTACAAACTATATATCAGTCTCCTCCTATAGGTCCACTTTTATTGACAAAGTGGCTTCCCAACCGTAAAACTGTCTATATGTTAGCCATTTTAGATTACCAAAAGGGTCACTTTAGACCAGGCATCCTCAAACTGCGGCCCTCCAGCTGTTGCAAAACTACAACTCCCAGCATGCCCGAACAGCCTACAGCAGGCATGCTCAACCTGCGGCCCTCCAGCTGTTGCAAAACTACAACTCCCAGCATACCTGAACAGCCTACTGCTATCTGCCTATAGCAGGGCATTGTGGGAGTTGTAGTTTTACAACAGCTGGAGGGCCACAGGTTGAGCATGCCTGGCCTACAGGTATCAGCCTACAGCAGGGCATTGTGGGAGTTGTAGTTTTACAACAGCTGGAGGGCCGCAGTTTGAGGATGCCTGCTTTAGACCATTTGTAACTGGCTGCTGAAACATGTTGGATTTCATTTTTGGACTGTTGTCGGATGCACCAATTCTTCATCAACATTCTCTGCTTCATATCATAAGCTGTTTCATTGGGATATTGTATATGAAGCCAATGTTCAAAGTGTCCTCCTTTTCACATCAACTCTTAATGACAAGTCATTCACTATATGGCTGCATGATGGAAATTACTAGTGTTTGGCAATTAATGTTCTCTGTACACAGCCCGGTCAGGTGAAATTGTTCTGAACCCGGATAGAAAGCTTACATTGCTGCCAGCGCAGAGAAAACTACTTCTCATTCAGTGCTGGGGACTTAATTGTGAATCATCACTACAGTTAAGTATCACTTTCTCAGCTTTTTTTCTATAAAATATCTTCTCACATCACTGCAGAAGTATATTTTTGCCATTAAAGGAATATGGCTCATGCTATAAACCATATTCCTTATGCATTTTTTATGTGATGTAACTGCAATAGGTAAATGGAGAAAAAATAATAAAGTCAATATTTAATCAGTGTAGATAAAATACAAGACCCAAAACAAAGTGAAGACCCAAAACCAGACTGGCGTATAGCAAATGTGGTGCCAATATTCAAAAAGGGTCCAAAAACAGAGCCTGGAAATTATAGGCCGGTAAGTTTAACATCTGTTGTGGGTAAACTGTTTGAAGGTTTCTAAGAGATGCTATCTTGGAGTACCTCAATGAAAATAAGCAAATTACACCATATCAGCATGGCTTCATGAGGGATCGGTCATGTCAAACTAATTTAATCAGTTTCTATGAGGAGGTAAGTTCTATGAGGAGGTAAGTTCAATGGATGTCGTATATCTGGACTTCTCCAAAGCATTTGACGCTGTACCACATAAAAGGTTAGTATATAAAATGAGAACACTTGGACTAGGAGAAAATATCTGTATGTGAGTAAGTAACTGGCTCAGTAATAGAAAACAGAGGGTGGTTATTAACGGTACACACTTAGATTGGGTCACGGTCACTAGTGGGGTACCTCAGGGTTCAGTATTGGGCCCTATTCTCTTCAATATATTTACTGATGATCTTGTAGAAGGCTTGCACAGTAATATATCAATTTTTGCAGATGACACTAAACTGTGTAAAGTAATTAACACTAAAGAGGACAGTTTTCTGCTACAGAGGGATCTGGATAGATTGGGGGCTTGGGCAGAGAAATGGCAGATGAGGTTTAACACTGACAAATGTAAAGTTATGCACATGGGAAGGAATAATGCAAGTCACCCGTACATACTAAATGTTAAAACACTCGGTAACACTGACATGGAAAAGGATCTAGGAATTTTAATAAATAACAAACTAAGTTGTAAAAACCAGTGTCAGGCAGCTGCTGCTAAGGCCAATAAGATAATGGGTTGCATCAAAAGGGGCATAGATGCCCGTGATGAAAATATAGTCTTACCACTTTATAAATCACTAGTCAGACCACACATGGAGTACTGTGTACAGTTCTGGGCTCCCGTGAACAAGGCAGACATAGCAGAGCTAGAGAGGGTTCAGAGAAGGGCAACTAAAGTAATAACTGGAATGGGGCAACTACAGTACCCTGAAAGGGTATCAAAATTAGGGTTATTTACTCTAGAAAAAAGACGACTGAGGGGAGATCTAATAACTATGTATAAATATATCAGGGGTCTGTACAAAGATCTCTCCCATCATCTATTTATCCCCAGGACTGTGACTGTGACGAGGGGACATCCTCTGCGTCTGGAGGAAAGAAGGTTGGTACACAAACATAGAAAAGGGTTCTTCACGGTAAGAGCAGTAAGACTATGGAACTCTCTGCCTGATGAGGGGGTGATGGTGAGTACAATAAAGGAATTCAAGAGGGGCCTGGATGTATTTCTGGAGCGTAATAATATTTCAGGCTATAGCTACTAAAGATGGGTCGTTGATCCAGGGAGTTATTCTGACTGCCTGATTGGAGTTGGGAAGGAATTTTTTCCCCTTAAATGGGGAAAATTGGCTCTACCTCACAGGGGTTTTTTGCCTTCCTCTGGATCAACTTGCAGGAAACAGGTCGAACTGGATGGACAAATGTCTTTTTTCGGCCTTATATACTATGTTACTATGTTACTAAAGTACTGCTTTGAAATAAAAAAAACATACAAAAGAGAAATGGTCTTACTGAGTCTAGTAGAATCTTGCTATTGAGTAAAAATGAATACACCAGGTGGGATCAGGAAGGGTAGACCAGGCTGCCCCTAGTAATCCCTACACCAGATCTGGTTTTCCAGGTGGATGAAGTGACTGCCCTGTTGGGAGTGATCCCCCTGGAGTTTCCCTACTCACTGCCTACAGCAGAGACCTGGATACAGTCCTATTATTGAAATGTCCAAAATGTCCCGATCCAGGAGTGCCTATGCGTAGCTGATGCTGTGGGCTATGTCCCAACACGTTTACACTGAACCATGGCATTCAGTCTTATCAGGGAACCTATAAATTTAAGTGAAATATGCAGGAGTTTCTGTCAGGGATACTGTCCCACATCAGATCATAAATAGTACGGGCTAAACAAAGAACCAGTACATATCTCTTGGTTCCCAGAAACAACACAGCGTGTGGCACAGTGCGGAGGACACTGCGTGGTACACCCCAGGCAGGCAGCAAACACGGTGTCTTGCGATAGGCTGCCGATATAGCCCTGACCTCTGAGATATATGAGGTGGCCTGCCCACAGACAATGGCATGAGTTGTGGAGGGCTGGAGCCCCACCATGGTCCCACTCGGCGGACTGTTCATGGCTTGTTAAATAGATGACTCCTTTGACAGGGACAGAATTGATTACAATCTATAGGTATGAGAATAGTGAGAGATAATGTAATGTTATATGTGAGGGACATGAACATGTGGAGTCACTGTGGGTAGAAATACATAGAGGCAAAAACAATAATAAAATACTAATAGGAGTTTATTATAAACCACCTAATATACCAGAGTCCACAGAAAATCTATTACCAAACGAGATAGATGAGGCAGCAAATCATAATGAAGTCGTTATTATGGGGGACTTCAACTACCCAGATATAGACTGGGAAACTGAAAGCTGTACATCCCATAAAGGAAACAGGTTCTTGGCAATAGCCAAAAACAATTACCTTTCCCAACTGGTTCAGGACCCCACTAGAGGGACGGCCACACTTGATTTAGTATTAACCAATAGACCTGATAGAACAACAGATGTGCAGGTTGGGGGACACCTAGGAAATAGTGACCATAAAGTAATAACCTTCCAATTATCCTTCAAACAAGAGTTTTTAAAGAGAGGAACAAAAATACCAACTAAGTGAGGTTATAGGCCTAACTAACTGGGACAAAGTCCTCAAAAATAAAAATACAACCACAAAATGGTAGATTTTTAAAAGCATTGTAACATCTAATTGTGAGAGGTACATACCTTATAGAAATAAAAGACAAAAAAAAAATAATAAACCAATGTGGATAAATAGAACCGTAAAGAAAGCAATAAATGACAAAAAGAAAGCATATAAATCACTAAAACAGGAGGGGAGCCAGGAAGCACTGATAAAAGAAAAAAAATAGAATATGTAAAAAACGAATAAAAACTGCCAAACTAGAGACCGAGAGATTAATTGCCTAAGAGAGTAAAACTAACCCTAAAATGTTCTTCAATTATATAAATGGTAAAAAATATAAATCTGAAGGAGTCGGCCCTTTACATAGCATTGAGGGGGGTGTTGCAGAGAGCAATGAGGATAAAGCAAAACTATTAAATCTTTTTTTTCTCCACTATATTCACTGAGGAAAATAAACTGTCAGATGAAATGCAGAATGTAAAAGTAAATTCCCCATTAAAAGTGCCCCGTCTGACCCAGGAAGAAGTACAACAGCGACTTAAAAAGATTAAAATAGACAAATCGCCAGGACCAGATGGCATACACCCCCGTATCCTAAGGGAATTAAGTGATGTCATAGCCAGACCTCTATTTCAGATATTTGCGGACACTATACTAACAGGGAATGTTCCACAGGATTGGCGCATAGAAAATGTGGTGCCAATATTCAAAAAGGGTCCAAAAACAGAGCCTGGAAATTATAGACCGGTAAGTTTAACATATGTTGTTGGTAAACTGTTTGAAGGTTTTCTTAGAGATGCTATCTTGGAGTATCTCAATGAAAATAAGCAAATAACGCCATATCAGCATGGCTTCATGAGGGATCGGTCATGCCAAACAAATTTAATAAGTTTCTATGAGGAGGTAAGTTCCAGACTTGACAGCGGCGAATCAATGGATGTCGTATTTCTGGACTTCTCCAAAGCATTTGACACCGTACCTCATAAAAGGTTAGTATATAAAATGAGAATGCTTGGACTGGGAGAAAATGTCTTTATGTGGGTAAGTAACTGGCTGAGTAATAGAAAAAAGAGGGCGGTTATTAACGGTACACACTCAGATTGGGTCACTGTCACTAGTGGGGTACCTCAGGGGTCAGTATTGGGCCCTATTCTCTTCAATATATTTATTAATGATCTTGTAAAAGGCTTGCACAGTAAAATATCAATTTTTGCAGATGATACTAAACTGTGTAAAGTAATTAACACGGAAGAGGACAGTTTTCTGCTACAGAGGGATCTGGATAGATTGGAGGCTTGGGCAGAGAAATGGCAGATGAGGTTTAACACTGACAAATGTAAAGTTATGCACATGTGAAGGAAAAATGCAAGTCACCCGTACATACTAAATGTTAAAACACTCGGTAACACTGACATGGAAAAGGATCTAGGAATTTTAATAAACAGCAAACTAAGCTGTAAAAACCAGTGTCAGGCAGCTACTGCCAAGGCCAATAATATAATGGGTTGCATCAAAAGGGGCATAGATGCCCGTGATGAGAACATAGTCCTACCACTTTACAAATCACTAGTCAGACCACACATGGAGTACTGTGTACAGTTCTGGGCTCCTGTGAACAAGGCAGACATAGCAGAGCTGGAGAGGGTTCAGAGGAGGGCAACTACAGTAATAACTGGAATGGGGCAACTACAGTACCCTGAAAGGTTATCAAAATTAGGGTTATTTACTTTAGAAAAAAGACGACTGAGGGGAGATCTAATAACTATGTATAAATATATCAGGGGTCAGTACAGAGATCTGTCCCATCATCTATTTATCCCCAGGACTGTGACGAGGGGACATCCTCTGCGTCTGGAGGAAAGAAGATTTGTACACAAACATAGAAAAGGATTCTTCACTGTAAGAGCAGTGAGACTATGGAGCTCTCGGCCTGAGGAGGTGGTGATGGTGAGTACAATAAAGGAATTCAAGAGGGGACTGGATTTATTTCTGGAGTGTAATAATATTACAGGCTACAGCTACTAGAGAGGGGTCGTTGATCCAGGGAGTTATTCTGATTGCCTGATTGGAGTCGGGAAGGATTTTTTTCCCCTTAAGTGGGGAAAATTGGCTTCTGCCTCACAGGTTTTTTTGCTTTCCTCTGGACCAACTTGTAGGAAACAGGCCGAACTGGATGGACAAATGTCTTTTTTCGGTCTTATATACTATGTTACTATGTTACTATATGTAAGGTCGTAGATTTAATGAAAAGATTGTGTGTAGGGTAGTACCATGAATTGGGAGACATAGACAGTATATATAATGAATATGAAGAAACAACAATTGGGTGTGTAGATATTAGATGGCAGTGGGGAACTATAGAGATATATTAAATGACAGTGGTCATAAACATATGGTGTCCATGGTCATAAATATATGTAGGGAAGCATTGTTAAGTGGAAATGCGTCGGGACATAGCCCACAGCATCAGTTACGCATACCCACTCCTGAATTAGGACTTTTTGGACATTTCAATTATCAGACTGTATCCAGGACTCTGCTGTAGGCAGTGAATAGTGAAACTCCAGGGGGAGAACTCCCAACGGGGTGGTCACTCCACCCACTGGAAAACCAAATCAGGTGTAGGACATTTAGGGATTACTAGGGGCAGCCAGGACTTCCCTTCCTGATCTCCCCTGGTGTATTTATTTTACACGGTAACCAGGTTCTACAAGATCCCGTACGACTGTTCCTCTTTTGTATTTTCACTTCAAAAGGGCATTTTGTTTGTTTTTAGCCTTGTATTTTATCTACAATAATTAAGATCTATGTTTTAAATATTGTCTTTCCCAGTAGCGGCATGCTCCTGGTTTTATATTCAATGTGATTCTCTGACAATATTACTTAGAGACATACCATCATGTATATACCAGCACCTACTGTGGTTATTTAAAATTTGAGAAAAATTACTAATATTGAGAATGTGTCTGTTGGAGTAAAAAACTGGCATGACCACCCAAAGTGTTCCAAAACCATAAATCATGTGTCACTGCTGTCATCTTGCTTTGACAATGTAATTATAAAAAGTTGTCTTGAGTACAAGTCTTTTTGCTCTGGTCTGTACTGACCTCTAGAGGTTCAACATGTTGTGCATCACGTGTCGTAGAAGCAAATGCTTCACAAGCCAGGAAAAACAGGCACCATACATATATAGAAACCTGCCATTTACACAAAAGATAAGACGGAAGAAACTTTTATTACGATTATCAATGCACTATATTTAGAAACAACAAGGCAGATGTGTGACATTTCAAATTAGTATTTGCTATCTTGTGTTATTTTATTGTGTTTCTAACCCAGCTTATAAATGAAATGTTGGGCATTCCGAAACAAAGCTTGGTTTTGTACAATCCAGAACACTGTCACATATTGCAATGGCCATGTCTGGGGTGGCCCCAAGGCTACGCTGGGTCCCCGAGATACCGTTGAGGTGTCACCACTAGTGATAAGCAGCATAGGCAATATTTGTTTTCGCGATATTTTGCGAATTTTTGGCCTAATATTCTCCATAAATTTGCAAATTCTAGAATTTGTGATCTCCAGTCATTATTTTCTTGATTGCGAAAATCAGCAATGTAATATGGCTCACTTTTGCTACATTTTTAAGCTGCTAGACACTAATCCCTATCACAGCACAGTAATTCCTATCACACTACCTAACACCCTGCACTGGAACCTATCAGCTACACTATATCACTATCTAACCTACACTGACTATCTCCCACTAACTATCTGTATTATATATATGAGCTAACTAACTAATGTAATTAAATAAGGATCCAGATGAGTCTGCAAAGCACAGAGCACAGCAATGACACTGCTGTCTCTCTCAGAACTGCAAAAAACAGCAGAGAATGGCTATATTTTAAGGGGTAGGCAACTTTCCTATTGGATGCTAGGGATGTTGCTAAGCTCAAACAAAGATATTGCAGCCTTCTCCTTGGCCCACAAGCAAGAAACAGTGAGGGTACTGATGAAAAAAAATATAGAATATTCGCGATAATGAAGATATAGCACTATAATCTAGATTTTCGTGAATTCTCAAAGTGCCAATATTCACGATAAAAATTCGCGATTAGAATATTCACGATCAACACTAGTCACCAAGTGTTGCGACTCTCTAGGGGGATGGGAAGGCGTGGTGGACTTCAATGGGAAATAAGCGAGAGAGTCAGGGTCTACAGTAACCCAGTGTGCTTCTTTACTGGAGGAACTCAGGTACAAAACAATACAGGTGAGGCATAGGGCTGGCCTCTCCAGTCCCCTCTCTGCCAAAAGAAGTGTTAGTGCTGAGGAAAGCTGTCCCTCTCGCTCTCAGACGACTAAGATCCTGGTCAGATGCTGGTGATCCAGGGTCTATGGCAGACTTTCCCCGCCTCAGCATCTTCTTCTGACCACTGGTGCAGTCTAGCAAAGTCTCTACTTCTAAGTAGTGATCCCTAACTGCAGACCACTAGGCGCTCTGACTGCTCTCCTTCTATACAGTTTCTAGCTGAACCAGTGGGTGAAGTGAAGGGGAGAAACACAGATCAAACAGATAGTGTTACAATTTTCATCATTTTCATAGACTTGCATTAGAACGTCAATAATAGTCAATGGGAATGACAAAGCAGTTTTTCCAGAGAAAAACAAGCCTTCAGACATAATAACATAGACATCCAAAAAGTCAGTCTGTCTTGTTGTGGTGGTAAAAAGTCTGACTTTTTCCCTCCAAAATATACTCTTATGGTAACTGTAAAAAAATTATTTGCTTCTCATTATTAGCTAGAAAGTCTTCAAAAATCTCTCAGTATTCAGAAAACCCTTTCCACGGTGACGTGCAAATACAGTGAAGAGGATATATACCACAACAAACATATAAAATACATTTACACAGTATTAAACAGTATAAGTCAGTGCAAGTTAATCCTTTAAAGTGCAATAAAGGAAGGAGTTGATGACTTTGCACTTCAGGGGTTCTTCAAAGCACCCCTGCTCCAGGGCACTGCAATAATCAAGAATAGTGGCCAACTGTCCCACTCGAATACAATATCAGGAGCAAATCATAAAAGGAAAGAGAGGACAAATACAACTTCCAAAAGTGCATCAAGAAAAGTACAGCCCAGCCTGTAGCCTAAAAATTTATGTAAATCATCAAATATAGGCAATGATTACCTGCTACTGCTTTTTCTCAGTACTTGCTGTTTGGCTACTTTTTAGCTTAACTCCATCAGATTAGAGCTGTGATCTGTGACTACGGTTTAGCTACATTGCCTACAGGGACACTACAGTGGTCTAAAACACACCTCCTCACTCGTAGACCGTAAGCCCTCACGGACAGGGCCCCTTCTCCTTCTGTACCAGTCTGTAACTCGTCTTGTTCATGCTTTGTGCAATTGTCTGTATTAGGTATGTGAACCCCTTTCATATGTAAAACACCATAGAATGAATGGCGCTTTAATAATAAATAATAATAATAATCATGATACAGTATGAAATTGCAATGGCAGACACTGACAGCAAAGAGCCCCTGTGCAAGGTTTCGGTCGTGAGCCGTTCGGGCATGGCCAGCTGTGGTCGAGAACCATGTGGCGAATAAGCCATAGCTGCCTTTTATTTAGCTAATGAAGACTGGCTATACAGTGTGGTCTTTCTTAGTTAAATAAGAGGCAGCTGCCGCCTAATTGACTACGTGGTTCTCGGCTACTCCCTGAACAGCTCATGACCGTATCATGTGATCATACCTTTGGCCCCCATGCCTTCAAAGTGGTCCCTGCCTTTGGATCGCTGTGATTGGTCAGTCAGATTTGACTGACCAATCGCAGCGTTCAGCAGCACAGCTCCGATCTCCTCAGTGAGTGTTGAGGAGATCAGGGCTGCGCTGCTGTGTCTATTGTGCCCTGATCACCGCCCCTTCAGGATGGCTGAGCGGGACCAGGTAACAATGAGGGGGCAGATGACCCACCCGCCCCGCCCCTTAATTATCCAGGATGGCCGCCGAGTGGTAGTAGATTGTAAGCTGTAACATACAGCTGACAATCTACTGTAACGGCCGACATCGGTGTTGGCACTGATGTCGGACGTTTAACCCCTTCCATGCCGCGGTCAGTAGGGACTCCGGCATCAGACGCTGCGCTGCTGTGGCAGCATCCCGATTGATCATAACAGAGAAAGGGAGCTCCCTCCTTCCCCCCTCCCATCAGGCCCCTGATGTGCTGTGACAGCATCCTGATGGTCACCATGGCAACTGGACAGCTTACACAGACATCCAGGCTTGCCATGGTATGCATTCAGTATGCTGTCCGCATCCGCAGTTCCGGTATGCGGATCCGGAAAAAAAGTAGTGCATGTCCTACTTTTGGCTGCAAATTGCGGTCCGTGGCCCCATAGTAGTCAATTGGTCCGCAAAAATGCAGCAAATGTCAACCGCATGTCATCAATTGTGGATCCGCATTTGCGGATCCGCAGGAAATAGTTCAGCACTGAGGAAAGTAGTAGAGAAGTTGGCAGAAGCAAGTGCTGATATTGAAGGGTGATAAAAAATGAGTTCTTTTGCTGTGTAGAAACTCATCGTGCGTATCCAAGAGCGCCCAGCCCCGTGGGACACCAGAGCAGATGTGTACCATGAACGGGATAAAAAGGACAGGTCGTGGGAGGAAGTGGGGAAATAATTACTTTCCACTGCATGGACCTCAGCATCGGTGCAAAAGGAAGAAAAAATCTGTGAGTATATAATTTTATTAAAAAGTATGTGTATTGTAAATTTTTTCATACACACATCCACTATTTGTGCTGTTCCAGTACATATGGCCCACTCACGGAACATAAAGAGTCACGCACACATCCGTGGAGCACGGTCCATGTAAACCCAGCCTGCCGTGCTCTGGAGTGCACGGCGTCATTGGTTGCTATGACGCTCTCTGTTTCTGCACTCAGCAGCATCGCGGGCCAGTTTTACATGGACCGTGCTCCACGGATGTGTGCGTGACGCCTTATGTTCTGTGAGTGGGCCATATGTCCTGGAACAGCACAAATAGTGTACTTTTGAGCGATACAGTACTTTATATGCTTATTTGCACATATTCTATGCTTCTTCATGACAGATGCCAACTCACTTTTGTGTAACTATAGTAAATTACCGTATATACTCGAGTATAAGCCGACCCGAGTATAAGCCGACCCCCCTAATTTTACCCTAAAAAACTAGGAAAAGTAGTGACTCGAGTATAAGCCGAGGTGGATCTGTGGATGGCACTGTTATGGGGGGATCTGTGGATGGCACTGTTAAAGGGGGATCTGTGGATGGCACTGTTATGAGGGATCTGTGGATGGCATCTACAGCCCCCCATCCCATAAAAGTGCCTTTCACAGCCCCCCATGCCATAACAGTGCCATCCACAGCGCCCCATCCCATAACAGTGCCATCCACAGCGCCCCCATGCCATAACAGTGCCATCCACAGCCCCCATGCCATAACAGTGCCATCCACAGCACCCCATGCCATAACAGTGCCATCCACAGCCCCCATGCCATAACAGTGCCATCCACAGCGCCCCATCCCATAACAGTGCCATCCACAGCCCCCATGCCATAACAGTGCCATCCACAGCACCCCTATCCCATAACAGTGCCATTCACAGCCCCCCATGCCATAACAGTGCCATCCACAGCCCCCCTTCCCCCATTACCGCTCCTAAATACCTCCTCACATGCTCCAGGCAGGCCGGGCGAGCGCAGCGTGAATGACGTCACGTGCCTGCGCCGCCTGCTTCATTCATAAAGCAGGCCGGGCAGGCACGTGACATCAGTCAGTCAGCAGTGAGCGCACCGACCCTGCTGCAAATGCCCGCCCCCGCTCCTCCTCCCACTCCACTCTCCTTTTACGTGTATGACTCGAGTATAAGCCGAGTTCGTGTTTTTCGGCACAAATTTTGTGCTGAAAAACTCGGCTTATACTCGAGTATATACGGTATATATATTTTGTGCAAGAGGCCTATTCAGAAAATGTCTGGCATAGCATACATTATAAATTCCCTTTCTGAAATGCATAACTTATTGCATAGCAAATATTTTTTCAACTTTAATAACCATATTTTTGAATCTATATTTCAAATTTTCTTAGATATGAATTGATAATAGGCCTCTTTCCCAAATTTGATTATTAGGGCTCACGCAAATGGCCGTTGATTGTTAATTCCGTGAATTGGGGAATGCCGTATGCGGGCCGCAATACGTCCACGGCCGTGCAACGGCCATGTGCATGAGCCCTAATACTAGAAGGATGTTTGTATCATCTCTCATACACATGACCATATGCCCTCTGAGACACATGGTCCGTGAACAGGCCATATGTCACAGAACAGCATTGATTGCGTGCACGGGAACAAAATCTCACTTTGAGGTTTTATTTTAAAATTTGTCAAGTAAATTTGTATTAATAATAATACATTTTAATAATTTTTTATTATTATTATATTTTCACTACAACAAATTAAGAAACGCTGGAACACATGCCGGGACCAGTTTCGGTAAGAAATGAACACTAAACAGGAGCGGTGACAGTGGAAAAAAAAAGAAACCGTATATGTAAACAGCGTAATTTCTAAAACAAATTATGGAACTAAGAACGTAAGTAATTTTTATATAATATTTTTTAATATTTATATAAAATTTGATATAAAATAATTTAATAATACAATTTTTTTTTTTACAGAACTGTTGACAACCTCTCTGAATGTTCAGCTTCACAAGCACCGTCCACTGAAGTGGAGGAAATACAAGCACCATCCACTGAAGAGAAGCCAAGACAAGTGGAGGACGAAGACCAGGAGGCCTTGGGCGAATCTTCCGTTTCAGAAGGGCTGCAGCCTACAGGGGAAATCGATGTTAATCAAAACGCCGTACAGCCAGTCCCTGATTTCATCCCAGAAGAAGCTGCTGCACCAGTTTGCTGTTCATCTGGCAGACGAGGTCGATGTGTCATGATCGATTCCGGTTTAGATCTTCGAGCCCAGGTTGATACTGTGGTGCTCGAATATCTAAACCGTAATCGATCCAACGGCAAGGAAGACTTAGCTTTAAAGGGCTAGCTCCTTCCTTGCGCCATGTGCCAGATAAACGGCAAACTCGGAGCCTTGCAACTTTAGCGCTGGTGGTTGATCAATTTGTAGGGCCTCAGGAGCCACTTTCCCTTGTGAATTATGTTGAAATGTTCCGAAATCAAATGCTTAATCTTAAGATTAAAATTTACCCTAAGGTAATCGATTACACCGGCGCTGGTAAGTGGACTTATATTAGTGCTTGTTACCTAGGCTTGGGTAGTATGTAATATGTTATTGGTGGTAATAAACCACGCTCCTTTTACATCTGAAGAAGTGAGTAGGGGAGAGGCTACAGCTCTGAACAGAAAAAACGCTGGACTCATATTAACTACTGGACTCAAATGAGCTCATTAGCATATGGATTAAAAGTACTTTTTCTCCACAATAAAGCTAACAGATCACCAAGTGAAAGGTATCATTATATTCAGCAGGGTGAGCCCTACAAGGCAGCATGCCTGGTGTATCAGTGAATTTCCTGGTGACAGGTTCCCTTTAAAAGGCTAGGGCAGTGCTAAAGCCGGCCTATCAAAGCTGGTGACCTCACCAAACACACTGCTTGCTGGAAGCTTCTGCCCGGCAGTGTGTTAATTTAACAAAAAGAGCCCTTTCCATACACGATCAAGGGCAGGGCAAGGGAGAGCATTGGAGCATGAAATTCTGCGTAGAAGTTTATTCTTAGTGGATTGCAGGCCTGATTACGTCTGGTGTAGTCCTTGTTCAAAGCTGAACGCAGACATATACCCTTTTTATTAATAAAAATGGGACATGTTCGTGTTTAGAAAAATAAACGTGGCCTAAATGGGTGGGACTGCTCCAAACCCCAAACACTGTGGCGTGTTTCTAACTGGGGGGGCAGTTCCTCCGCATGTGGTTCGCAGCGAACGGCTATCCCCAGCAAAAATTGCATACAATGGAGGATGCCGGCGCGAACCACAAGCACCACACAAACATCCTACACAAAATAAAACATGTGCGGATGAAAATATATAAACACATAACTCACAGAAAAAAGATGCACCACATGGATAAGCAACTGACAACACTGGCTAATCCCTCACTCTGGTGTTAAAAGCTGAGAGATTCGCCAATATTTCCAATCAGGAACATATCGGAGCCCCTTTAGGCACCACTACACGGTATCTCAGCATGACATGGGGTCCTACCACTAGACTACCTATGGTGTGTGAACAAGGTCTGAACAGGTATTAAGCAGCCTACAGCCCCTCCCACTCACCTGCATTGCAGGACCAACAATGCAATGGGGAACAAATGAGGCCGCAAGCTACACCTACAACAGACCATGTGACACCGGCTTCCAGGTGCAACAGAATGTTTACCAGCCATATGCAATGGCACATTCAATACATATAAAACAAGAATCACAAAAATAAACGTGGCCTAAATGGGTGGGACTGCTCCAAACCCCAAACACTGTGGCGTGTTTCTAACTGGGGGCAGTTCCTCCGATGTGGTTCGCAGCGAACGGCTATCCCCAGCAAAATTGCATACAATGGAGGATGCCGGCGCGAACCACAAGCACCACACAAACATCCTACACAAAATAAAACATGTGCGGATGAAAATATATAAACACATAACTCACAGAAAAAGATGCACCACATGGATAAGCAACTGACAACACTGGCTAATCCCTCACTCTGGTGTTAAATGCTGAGAGATTCGCTAATATTTCCAATCAGGAACATATCGGAGCCCTTTAGGCACCACTACACGGTATCTCAGCATGACATGGGGTCCTACCACTAGACTACCTATGGTGTGTGAACAAGGTCTGAACAGGTATTAAGTAGCCTACAGCCCCATCCCACTCACCTGCACTGCAGGACCAACAATGCAATGGGGAACAAATGAGGCCGCAAGCTACACCTACAACAGACCATGTGACACCGGCTTCCAGGTGCAACAGAATGTTTACCAGCCATATGCAATAGCACATTCAATACATATAAAACAAGAATCACAAAAATAAACGTGGCCTAAATGGGTGGGACTGCTCCAAACCCCAAACACTGTGGCGTGTTTCTAACTAGGGGGGCAGTTCCTCCGCATGTGGTTCCTGATTGGAAATATTGGCGAATCTCTCAGCTTTTAACACCAGAGTGAGGGATTAGCCAGTGTTGTCAGTTGCTTATCCATGTGGTGCATCTTTTTTCTGTGAGTTATGTGTTTATATATTTTCATCCGCACATGTTTTATTTTGTGTAGGATGTTTGTGTGGTGCTTGTGGTCTGCGCCGGCATCCTCCATTGTATGCAATTTTGCTGGGGATAGCCGTTCGCTGCAGAACCACATGCGGAGGAACTGCCCCCAGTTAGAAACACGCCACAGTGTTTGGGGTTTGGAGCAGTCCCACCCATTTAGGCCACGTTTATTTTTGTGATTCTTGTTTTATATGTATTGAATGTGCCATTGCATATGGCTGGTAAACATTCTGTTGCACCTGGAAGCCGGTGTCACATGGTCTGTTGTAGGTGTAGCTTGCGGCCTCATGTGTTCCCCATTGCATTGTTGGTCCTGCAATGCAGGTGAGTGGGATGGGGCTGTAGGCTGCTTAATACCTGTTCAGACCTTGTTCACACACCATAGGTAGTCTAGTGGTAGGACCCCATGTCATGCTGAGATACCGTGAAGTGGTGCTTAAAGGGGCTCCGATATGTTCCTGATTGGAAATATTTGCGAATCTCTCAGCTTTTAACACCAGAGTGAGGGATTAGCCAGTGTTGTCAGTTGCTTATCCATGTGGTGCATCTTTTTTCTGTGAGTTATATGTTCGTGTTTAGCTGTGAGGGCATACACAAATTTAAAATATAAAAATGAATAAATAATTTTTTAAAGACGTAATTAGAAATTAGGTATTAGAATTTAAAATTTTAAAATTAACTTGGATTTTACAAAATACCTCAGCCCGCAAGCCCACATCAAGGGTCCTCATTCTCTTGCGAGTCCCTAATCTAAACTAACATTATGAGCATCTAACTAAACTAAGAATCCAGTGAAATAGTAAGTTATCCAGGTTTTTTGCCATGATGATCGCTGACAAATAGGAAGAAAATGATGCCAGCCAAGCAAAGGTTTCTCACACAGCTCTGAACGACACCAAAACCTGTTCTATCACATGTCCTGTTTTAACAACATATTTTTTTTTTTGGTACCCTAGCAACATTTATTCCTCTTTTTTCATTTGCGGAAACTGGGATCTGCAAAAAAATGGATCGTAAATCTGGAAAGAAAAAATATGGACGTGTGAATGGACCCTAAGGCCACCGGCCAGCACTATAATAGAAAATGCCTATTCTTGTTCACTATTGCGGACAAGAATAGGTCATGTTGTATTTTTTACCGTAAATTGAAGTGTGGATGCGGAAGTGTGGATCCGGAAATATAGATGTGGATAGCACATAGTGTGCCCTATTGAAAATAAATGGGTCCGCACCCATTCCGCAAAATTGCGGAACGGATGTGGAACCATTTTGCGGATGTGTGAATGGACCCTTGCTGTAAATGAAAATACACTGCAGTACACTAGTCAAAAACACTACACTGAGTCAAAAAAGTGTAAAAACAAGTTTAAAAAAATAAATGAAAAAATTAAAGAAAAAGTAAAAAAACATTTTCCCATATACGCACATTTAAAGTTGGGTAAAAATGAAGAATATAAAATACCCTAAACGTGTTAGGTATCACCACGTTTGTAACAACCAGCTCTATAAAAATATCACATGACGTAACCCCTCAGATGAACACTGTAAAAAAAAAACTGTGTCAAAATTTTTGTCACCTACCTTCACAAAAAGTGCAACACCAAGCGATCAAAAGGACGTATGCCCCCCAAAAGTACCAATCAAACCGTTGCCTCATCCCACAAAAAAGCTAACCCTACCTAAGACAATAGGCCAAAAAATAAAAAAAACTATGGCTCTCAGACTATGGAGGCACTAAAACAATTTTTTTTGTTTCAGAAATGCTATTATTGTGTAAAACTTAAATAAATAAGAAAAAGTACACATTTTAGGTATTGCCACATCCGTAACAACCTGCTCTATAAAAATATCACATGACCTAACCCCTCAGGTGAAATCCGTAAAGATAAATAAATAAATAAAAACTGTGCCAAACTTACCAATTTTTTTGTCACCTTGCCCCAAAAAGTGTAATAATGAATGATCGAAAAATCATATGTACCCAAAAATGGTACCAATAAAAACGTCAATTCTTCCTGCCAAAACGAGCCCCTGCACAAGACGATCAGCAGAAAAATAAAAAAATATGGCATTTAGAAAATGGAGACACAAAAACATAATTTGTTTTCAAAAATGCTTTATTATGTAAAACTGAAACAAACAAACAAACAAACAAAGAAAGTAGACATATTTGAAATCATCACGTCTGTAACAATCTGCTCTATTAAAATAACACATGATCTACCCTTTCAGGTGAACGTTGTAAAAAATACCCTGTCAGATGCCCTGTCATGCACCAATACAGCAGTTTATCACCACATGTGGGGTGTTTTGTAAACTGCAGAATCAGGGTAATAAATGTTGAGTTTTGTTTGGCTGCTAACCTTCGATGTGTTAAAAAAAAATGGATTAAAATGGAAAATCTGCCCAAAAAGTAAAATTTTGAAATTTCATCTCCATTTTCTTTAATTCTTGTGGAATACCTAAAGGGTTAACAAAGTTTGTAAAATCAGTTTTGAGTAACTTGAGGGGTGTAGTTTCCAAAATGGGATGATTTATGAGGGGTTTCTACTGTGTAAGCCCCACAAAGTGACTTCCGAACTGGTCCCTAAGGCTGGGTTCAGACTTGAGCGTTTTACAGCGCGTTCCTACGCGCTGTAAAACGCTCAACAGGCGAAAAACCCATGTTTCCCTATGGGCATGGTTCTCACCTGAGCGTTTTACAGCGCGTACGAATGCGCTGTAAAATGCCCTACGCCCAAAGAAGTACAGGAGCTTCTTTGGGGCGTATTGTCGTGCGTATTGTGATTGACGCCACAGTGTTTGCTGTTTCCTATTTCCAAATACGCGCTGTAATACGTGAGACAAAAACGCGCGTAAAACGTATCAAATACGCTCAAGTCTGAACCCAGCCTTAAAAAGTGGGTTTTGGAACTTTTCTTAAACATTTTAAGAATTGCTTCTAAAATTCTAAGTCTCCTAACATTCCAAAAAAATAAAATGACATTTACAAAACGATGCCAACATAAAGTGGACATATGGGGAATGTTAAGTAATAAATATGTTATGAGGTATCACTTTCTGTTTTAAAAGCAGAGAAATTGACATTTTGAAAATTTAGGATTTTTTCATAAATAAAGGTGAAATACATTGACTCAAAATTATGACTGTCATGAAGTACAATGTGTCACGAGAAAACAATCTCAGAATGGCTTGGATAAGTAAAAGTGTTCTAAAGTTAACACCACATAAAGTGATAGATGTCAGATTTTCAAAAATAAGCCTGCTCACGAAGGTGTAAAATGGCCCGATCAGTAAGGGGTTAATGGGAAATTTAGACAAAGAAAAATGCATATATATGTATGTATACATGGAGGACACAAGCAGAACACATACAGACACACACTGTTCACTTCAATGGAGCCGCGCCTAGGCCAGTTCATACTAGTCGTGACGTCACTGGGCCGGCAGTAAACAGCGAGAAGGCCGCGATGCTCCTGGAGCGCTGCTGCCTTCTTAAACAGCTGATCGGCGGAGGTCCTGGGTGTCGGACCCCTGCTGATCAGATGCTGATGATCTATCCAGAGGATAAACGTGCACAGGATTAAATAAAGTCTATGGCCATGATTTATCATACCTTCACTCCAGAATTCTGGCATCAAAAAGTCCCAAAATAGGGCATTTGCGACTTTTCACACTCATTTGCGCATAATTTTGCGACTTTTTTACGTGTACACCACTCACTCTAGTTTTGTAAAAATTGGCGTGGTTAGCCATGTTAATGAGTTTCACTCCAGATTTATCATTGGAACTTTTTTAAAAAAGTCGCAAAAATGTCGCAAAAAGTCCCAATTTCACTCCAGTGAGGACCATGCTTATCTTATGCGACTTTTTAATAGAACATGCGACTTTTTTGCAAATATGTGCGACTTTTGTAAAGCCGTTTACTGAAGGATGAACTACTGCCATCAAACCACATTTATCACAGTATTAAAGGACCATTAAAATATCTGACTGAGCCAAAAGTGACTTTGGACTTATGTGAAATTGGAGTAAGATGGAAGTGTAATGATAAATGTGGCCCTATGAATTTTGTGAAGCTGGACCACTGCTTTTGCTCTCTACTGATTTCAAGTGAACGCCTTGGCTCCCGAGGTCCATGCTCATACATTTCCTAGGTGAGCGCACCATTTCTCTTGTGTGTACTATCCAGAGGATAGATCATCAGTTTAAACAAAGTGCAGAACCCCTTTAAGTACCAGCAGGATGTGATGTGATGCTGCCATCTAATGGTCACAATAATTGTATCTCCTCTAAAAGAGAGGAAAGAGAATTATACAGCTTTTACATTGCTGCCACCCACCCATCTCCTATTGTAGTAGTACATACCTCCCAACTTTTGAAAATGGCAAAGAGGGACAATATGTGGGGCACGCATCACGGCTCTTTTTTCCATACTAGGCCACGCCTCTAACTCCGCCCAAAGCATAATTATTGACTCGTCAGAATTGCAGCTGGTGGGGATCGGTTAGGTGAGTGTAAAATCCTTTATTTTTTTTACAGCATGTGGAGACCTGGGGACTATTTTTTCTCTTGCGCTTTAATATCCATTTAAATATTAGCACGAAATTCATGGGACTAGAGATATTTTACGGTCCAAATTATGAAGTTATGGTCTAATATACAGGCAGAAACCATACTGATAGCTTAGTAGCAAGCAATTTAGTAAAATTATTAATGCACATTTATGCATTCATTCCTCAGGTCAAAAAGAGGGACATTTAGGGATCAAAGGGGGACAGAGGGACATGGGTCCAAATGAGGGACACTTAGGAGGTATGGTAGTATACACTATTCTGAGAAACGGTATAGCTATTTGTACCCACTATGATAGGACACCATATGGAGGGGAGCCTACAGACTTATAGTACTTTGCAGAACACTATTAAACCTAACCCTGATCTTGAATATTGTCGTATTGTTGCAAAAACGAAAACATGTGGTACAGTCCTGCACTAATATTATTGTCGGTCTGATTCTTCAACTAAAAAGTCAAAAATATATATTTGCAGTGCTAATAAATTATGTTGTGTAACAAAAGTAACTGCAGAATGAGAAACAAGAGGCGCTGCAGTGACAGTAATGTGATAAAACGGGTTAGAAAGGCTTGTCTATAGATTTTTCATGTCTTCTTTATCAGTCCAGTAATGTTTTTTGTCACACAGTTTGATTCTGCAGGAGCAGCATGAGCGATCGATTTCTGCTCACTGTCAGTGTGATGTGTGTGGTGATATCAGTATCTTGGCATGCGTTATACAGACGAGCAGAAGACAAATTGGTTTCTGTTAATGACTCTACAAGAGGCCTATCCAAGTACTCCATCCCACATTATACAGTAAAATATGCTTAAAAGATAGAAGCATAAAGGGTGGTTTGATAAGATATGCCAAGTGAAAAATATTACTCATGGAACGATTCACACGATTCATTCAAGCTATCCATAAAATGCTGGCTTCAACTGTTGTCTATTGAAACACATGCTATTCACTGAATTTTACGACTTTAATATTCTATTTTATTATTGGGCATTGGATTTAGGTTATCCCATTAAGAGACAGTCCCGATCATGGCGGCTAGGTGTCCGCATTATTACACAGCTGACACCTTACGCACGTGGAGCAGGTTCTAAATCGTCAACCTTCTCTATAGGTATACATAAGTTATTTTGTATTAAGAGTTTAAATCCAGTGACGCTTCTTTGAGACCACCTAAAACTAAATAAAAAATATTCTTCTAGAGGGTAGTCTACTTAAAGGGGTTCCCTACACAGCCAAAACTGCATCTTCTCATCATCTTGTGAATTATAAGGTACGGGAAGGGGGGGCGATAGCAGGCCGAGCCTCCCTAGCATCGCGAGTCAAGAGTGGCAAGGAGGGACTATATAGACATGTGTCATAGGCTCTATATAAGATCCCATGCATGTGTTTTAGCTAGGGACAGACAGAGTCAGTGTAAGTGCTAAAGCAGCATTTAAAGCTATAGTACTCGATATTGTATTAATGTGTACCTGCTCCATCTACATCATATCATTCACAATCACAGACACAAATCTACAGTATTAATCCTTTGCTAATATAATGTTGCCTGATGTATTTTTCTACGCCAATGGGATCATTTTCGGACTGCTTGTTGAAAATAAGCCATTTGCTCCATCTCATACATCTGTGTGTATATAAACACCAGCAGACTTCTACACCCAAAAGGGACAATTTCTGGGCCTTTTTAAAATTTTAAAAAGCATAAAAAAAGCTGACAATGCAGCATGTTACTAACCCCTTTGCAACCTCTGCCGCATATGTACGGCAGAATTCATGTCTTTAAACATGGCGCACGCTTGCGCATGCAGCGGGCATCATAGCCACCATGATTTCTGCTGTTTTGAACAGCAGATGCCCGCGACACATGTATGCGATCAGCCATAAGAGGCAAATTTGCATATATTAACCCTTAGGATGTACGGCGCTGGAAGCAGGGTCTGAAATCCCAGCAGCGTAGAGCTATGGCAGGTAGCCATATTTCCTAGGAGCACATGGAGGTATTTATGCCCCCCTGCAGCCCTGATCGCTGCTATTGGCTGGATTCCTTAGACATGCGCTTAGCAGCTCCGGCTGCGATACGGAGCTGCAGGGCAGGGGGGGTGGGTCAGTCATGTGGAGATGACCGTTGCTGGTCAGGCAGGGGACACCAGTCTTTTGGCTCCAGCTGCTCAGGAAGAGGCAGAAGTTGCCTGCATGCAGCCATTCTAGCTGGTGACTGCATGCAGAGAGGTTCTGTGTCTTTCTGTGCTGCTGTTGGCTTGCTGGGACTTGTGGTGCACCACTACTGCGATTTAACTCTTTCCTGCTGAAAAAAGAAGAAAAGAACAAAAGAAGAAATAAGAAGAATATCTGGAATAGCTGCACAGATTTTTTTTGTCATTTACAGCTGTTCCAGATCCCTAAACCACCCTCCGTCCCTGTCCTGAGTTTAGGTTTGTGCACGAACGCACCATCTGCGTACGTGCATTTTGCAACCACTGAGCACCGATCAGCAGTGTCCATTACTGATTGCGTCTGCTCAGTTTGCACTGCAATTTTTTTTTTTGCAGAAAATACTTTTTTTGTGCAGAAAAAACTTTTTTTTTTAACAACTTTTCTTCTAAATTTAATTTCAAATTTATTACACGTGTGAAAACACTACATACACACCCCTTACACTAAAAAAGTTTACTCATTTCACACGTTACACCCCAATAAAATAAAAATGTCCCATTCATCCCAATGAGTATACTCAGCTGAAGAGGCACACGCCATGCTTGCCTCCGATACCGAGTCTGCCAGTGAGGGAGAAGAGGATGCCACTTCCCTCTACCCCCTCATCATCATCCGCTGATAAGGGACCCTTTAGAAGGCGCCCCAGGGTAGCAGAGGAGGAAGCCACATGGACCCCACCCCCTGAGAATTATCAGCCCCAAATTCCTGAGACTGTGCGGGCTTCACTGAAATAGATTTTTTTTAAATCTTTTTCTCTGAAGATTTTTTAAATTTGATGGTAACCCAAACAAATTTATACGCCCAGTAATTTATTTCCCAGCACCCTTCATTGCCATAAGCTAGACCCCAAGGTTGGAGCCCAGTAAATGCAGCAGAGATGATGAAAAAAACCAAGATTATTCAGTATTGGAGTGCGGATGTCTTGTACCACACTCCAATTTACAACGATAATGCACAGTGCCCACCCCAGAATGACCCTGCATTTTACCGTCTGTTCAAAATTAGGCCTGTCCTTGACCACTTCAACCAGGGGTGGGCTGGGATGGGGGGCAGGGAGGCAATTGCCCCCCAGGCTGCCCTAAAGCATGTTAAAAATGGCCGCTGGGCTAGTCTTTAACGCAGGACAATTGGCAGCTGCCCTGGCCCAGTTCTTCCTGGGGCCACCGGCCACCAAGCAGGGCTGTCTTTAATACAGGGCAAAAGGGGCAGCTGCCTTAGACCCCCAGGAGCAACTGAGCCCCACTGACTACTCGTAAATTAGCACTGGAGGTCCGGGAGGACCAGGAAGCGGTGAAGGCTTTGTACTCACCCCTTCCTGGTCTTCGGCTGTCGGCTGTGCAGGGCTGTGTCACGCTGTGCGCAGCCTTCACAGCACAGCCGACAGCAGGAGGATGCAGATCGCGTTGGAGGAGAGGAGCGGGGGTGTCCAGGAGCATGAAAGGGTAAGTGTTTTTTTTTATTTTATATTTATGAGACTGATGGACACTTCTGGGGACTGGTGAGGGCACTAGGGACTGAAGGAGAGGTTGCTGGGGGCTGATGGAGAGGCTGCTGGGGCTGATGAGAGGCATTGGGGGCCGATGAGAGGCACTGGGGACTGATGAAGAGGCTGCTGGGGCTGATGAGAGGCATTGGGGGCCGATGAGAGGCACTGGGGACTGATGGAGAGGCGCTGCTGGGGGCTGATGAGAGACCCTGGGGGCTGATGGAGAGGCTGCTGGGGGCTGAGAAGCAATTGGGGACTGATATGAGGCTACTGGGGGATAATGAGAGGCATGGGGCCCTTATCTGAGGTCTGATTGGGGGTCATTCATATTGGGGTCTGAGCTGAGGTCTAATTGGGGGTCTGATCTGAGGTGTTATTGTGGTCTTATTAACATTAGGGCTGTTAGCTAAGGTCTGATTAACATTGAGGGTCTGACTGGTGGTCTGTCCCGAGGTATAATGAAAAATATTTTTTTATTATTGCCCCCTCTAAAACCTAGGTGCTTCTTATAGGGTGAAAAATACGGTACTTGCTTGCTCCTCCTCCCGATCTGCCCTGCCCTTTGTGTACGCCACGCACCGTGACGTCACATGGAAGCACTGCAATACTAGGGTGAGCCCCGGTCTCCTTTCTGAATTGCAGAGTGGTGCCCACTTCCAGCCCTAAACCCAGATGCCCAGAGCACTGATCCTGAGCCTGCTGGAGTCTTCAGAACTGTAAGCATTTACAGTAATTCACTGTAAGCTATATTATATATACTGTATTTATATATATATATATATATATATATATATATTACTTGTTTTATGTAAGTAAGGGTGCTGGGTGGTTGGAGAAGGGAGGGATGCAGAAGGAGGGTGGGGTGGATAGAGCGGTTAGTAGAACAGTATTATCTGCACATTGTAAAATGTAAAAAAAGTAATCTGCAAAATAGTATATATTTGTGTCAGAAGTTGTGCTTTTTTAATTTTTAGAATAATAATACAGCCATTTTATTTGATATTTTTGTGCTGATTCTTTTTCCCCTCTATTTTAAGGGACACTATAGTCACCAGAACCACAACAGCTAAACGTAGTAGTTCTGGTGTCTATAGCATGTCTCTGCAAGCCTTTTAATGTAAATACTGCCTTTTTAAAATCTGACAATGAGTTACATAAAACCAGCAAACATTTACTAATGTAGTGATTTAACTTTGGCCTCCTGGATCTCGCCTTCCCACACCCTAGCATGCAATCACGCCCTCTACCAGAACACAATGTGCAGTTTGTGAGTGTATTACAGATCACCTCATGAATACAATGCACAGGAATGTGCAGTGTGTGAGTATATCATAGCCAACCCACTGCTTTCCCATAGGGAAGCATTGGGAGGCTATTGCAATGCGCGTGCGTGGCTTCATAGAGATGCTTTGAATCAATCCATTTCTATGAGGATTCTTTAATGTGAATGCCAGTGTTGCACGTTGTGCAACACTGGACTAGGAAGCAACTCTAGTGGCCGTCTGATGAGTGGCCACTAGAGGTGTTCCTTGGCAGTAATGTAAATACTGCCTTTTTTTCTAAAATGGGCCTGATATTCTGGATGGTGAGCTGATTCGGTGGTGCAAAGGGCCACTGGACTTGACTGGATTTGCCCCCAGGATAAGGCTGCCAGCCCTCCCCTGACTTCAACGCAAAGTAAAAGGGTAAAATCCCACCAGCAAGTGGGCAAGGTATGGCATAAAACTGTATAGAGAGTATCTCTGGGTACATTCACAAGTTCTGGGTTTATGAAGGGAGGGACACCCGGATTGAACCCCCAGAATGCCCTTCGTCCCTGGAGTTAGTGGGAAGATAGTGTGGGACTTACTGCACCCACTGCTGGATAAGGGTTACCATCTATACGTGGATAATTACTACACAAGTCTACCACTGTTCCAGTCACTAAGTTCCAGAAGTACTGTGGCATGCGGCACAATACGCAAGAATCAGAGAGGCCTCCCTAGATCCGTGGTAGGGAAACACAGGCCTCATAGAAATAAATGGGGCTGCGTGAAAATCACAAGAATCCGCAAGCAAGTGCGGATGCAGTGCGATTTTCACGCATGGTTGCTAGGAGACGATCGGGATGGGGACCCGATCTTTATTATTTTCCCTTATAACATGGTTATAAGGGAAAATAATAGCATTCTCAATACAGAATGCTTAGTAAAATGTGGATTGAGGGGTTAGAAATGAAAAAAATGTACTCACTTTATCCACTTGATCGCGTAGTTGCCAATCTCTTCTTTCTTCTTTAATCATGAGCTGCTGGCTAAGGGACCTGTGGTGACGTCACATCAAATGGTCCAATCACATGGTCCTTTTCCATGGTGATGGACCATGTGATTGGACCATGTGATGAGCTCAGTGATGTCACCACAGGTCCTTTAACAGGTCATGAAGAAAGAACAGGAGACCGGCAGCTACGCAATCAATTGGAGGAAGGTGAGTTAATTTTTATTTTCATTTTTAACCCTCAATTGACCTTCTACTAAGCATTCTATATTAAAGAATGCTATTATTTTCCCTTATAACCATGTTATAAGGGAAGATAATAAAATCTACACTACAACTAACCCAAACCCGAACTTCATTAAAGAAGTTCAGGTCTGGGTACCACATTCACTTTTTTCTCATGCGTGTGCAAAACGCATTGCACTCGCGCGGAAAAAAATTAACCACACAACGCAATCGCAGTCAAAACTGACTGAAATTGCGTGCGCACTCACAAGATTTCCCCACCACGCTACCGCATCCTATCCGGCCCCAATCCACAACGCCCGTGTAAAAAGGGCCTTATTCTTGGCGTATTCGGGTGGAAATGGGGAACAAAATGTGGGTGTTTTTTTCCTGTTTACCCTTGTGAAAGTGAAAAATGTGGGTGTAAAGCAACTTTTTCTGGAAAAAAAAAATAATTTTTCATTTTTACAGCCAAGCGTTTCCTAATTCTGTGAAATGCATGATGGGTTAAAGTGCTCACTACACACCTTGAAATATTCCTTGAGGGGTGTAGTTTCCAAAATGGGGTCACTTTTTGGAGGTTTCCACTGTAGGGCCACCTCAGGGTGTCTTTATATGCGACATAGCTCCCAATTACTATTCCAGCTAAATCTGCTCTCCAAAAGCCATATGGTGCTCCTTCCACTCTGAAGCATGCTGTGCGTCCATACTTCAGTTTTTGAGCACACCTGGGGTGTTTCTGTAAACTCCAGATTCGGGAGTTTGAGACGAGAAAACAGTCTCAGAATGGCCTGGATAAGTAAAAGCGTTTTAAAGTTATTACCGCATAAAGTGACACATGTCAGATTTGACACATGTCAGCAATAAAAAAACAAAAGTAACAAAGACTTAAAATAGTGTATCACAGCCCGCACTAATCAAACCAATGAACCTATAAGCAAACCTATAAGAAAAAGAGGCATAAAAAATTACACTTTATTGTAAAATATATCCATAAAAGTAGAGAAAATAAATCGGAACCCGACCCCCCCACACACACACACATAAACACGCTCCCACAAAAGTTGGAATTACCTGCCACTGTCACAGAGGTTAATGAACTTGTTACAAATCAAAAATGGTCTAACACCTTGGGGTGTCCTGTATAGTAAACCCAGCTCTGCAGTGGGGGTAGGCTTAAACCCCACCTAAGGCCTCTTTCACACGGGCGTCATGTTTGACGCCCGGATAAGAGGCAGGTGCGTTGCGGGAATCGCTGCGATTTTTCAGCGCGTGTGCTAACGTTTGTAGTGCGTTTAGCACGCGCGTGAAAAAATCTGCATGCTTGGTACCCAGACCCGAAGTCAGACTTCATCACTGAAGTCTGGTTTCGGGATGAGTATTCTGTATATGTAATTATTTTCCTTTATAACATAGTTATAAGGGAAAATAATCGCATTCTAATTACAGAATGCAATGTTCCCCCGGCTATAGAGGGTTAAAAATAATAAAGAGTTAACTTACCTTCTCCCATTGTACGCGCAGAGCCCCAGAACGTCTTCTCTCTTGATGGTTGGGATGCTTGAGGACCTGTGGTGACGTCACAGGGTCACATGGTCCAATCATAGAAGCATTTGAGTGGACCATGTGACCCATGTGATCCTGTGACATCACGGCAGGTCCTTCATCCAACATCTGTTGGATGAAGGACCTTCGGTGACGTCACAGGATCATATGGATCACATGGTCCACTCAAATGCTTCTATGATTGGACCATGTGACCCTGTGACGTCACCACAGGTCCTCAAGCATCCCAACCATCAAGAGAAGACGTTCTGGGGCTCTGCGCGTACAATGGAGAAGGTAAGTTAACTCTTTATTATTTTTAACCCTCTATAGCCCGGGAACATTGCATTCTGTAATTAGAATGCGATTATTTTCCCTTATAACTATGTTATAAAGGAAAATAATAACGATCGGGTCCCCATCCCGATCGTATCCTAGCAACCATGCGGGAAAATGCGAACGCATCCGCACTATGCTTGCGGATGCTTGCGATTTTCCCGCATCCCCATTCACTTCTATGGGGCCTGCGTTGCGTGAAAATCGCAGAATATAGAACATGCTGCGATTTTCATGCAACGCAAAAGTGATGCGTGAAAATCACCGCTCATGTGCACAGCCCCATAGTAATGAATGGGTCCGGTTTCAGTGCGGGTGCAATGCGTCCTCCTCACGCATTGCACCCGCGCGGAAAACTCGCCCGTGTGAAAGGGGCCTAAGAATTCCTAAACTCCCCAGTCACTGTAGAACCAAAAGAGGTGGGGGGAAGGAAACCCCAGCTAGTATCACGAAAGTATAAATCAGGGAAATAACCCACCTGTGGACATGTTTGAAGGAGCGTAAAGCAGAGGGTCCAGAATGCACCTTGATCCGTATTTTGCGTATCCCATGAGCTGATCCTATTCCCGCCCCTCACTGCCCCTTATAAGCCCTAAACCCCACCCTTAACAGCCCCCCGCCCCCCACCTCCATTAACCCTGAGCATCCCAACCCACTCCCTCCAAACCCGTGTCATGCCAGGCCTACCCCCAGTCCTGCAGCCTTAAGTCCGGCCTGTGCTTGAATACAATGCACAGGAATGTGCAGTGTGTGAGTATATCATAGCCAACCCACTGCTTTCCCATAGGGAAGCATTGGGAGGCTATTGCAATGCGCATGCATGGCTTCATAGAGATGCTTTGAATCAATGCATTTCTATGAGAATTGTTTAGCGTGAATGCCAGTGTTGCACGTTGTGCAACACTGGACTAGGAAGCAACTCTAGTGGCCGTCTGATGAGTGGCCACTAGAGGTGTTCCTTGGCAGTAATGTAAATACTGCCTTTTTTTCTAAAAAGGGCCTGATATTCTGAATGGTGAGCTGATTCGGTGGTGCAAAGGGCCACTGGACTTGACTGGATTTGCCCCCCAGGACTAAGGTTGCCAGCCCTCCCCTGACTTCAACGCAAAGTAAAAGGGTAAAATCCCACCAGCAAGTGGGCAAGGTATGGCATAAAACTGTACAGAGAGTATCTCTGCGTACATTCACAAGTTCTGGGTTTATGAAGGGAGGGACACCTGGATTGAACCCCCAGAATGCCCTTCGTCCCTGGAGTTAGTGGGAAGATAGTGTGGGACTTACTGCACCCACTGCTGGATAAGGGTTACCATCTATACGTGGATAATTACTACACAAGTCTACCACTGTTCCAGTCACTAAGTTCCAGAAGTACTGTGGCATGCGGCACAGTACGCAAAAATCAGAGAGGCCTCCCTAGATCCCTGGTAGGGCAACAAAGGCCCCATAGAAATAAATGGGGCTGCGTGAAAATCACAAGAATCCGCAAGGAAGTGCGGATGCTGTGCGATTTTCACGCATGGTTGCTAGGAGACGATCAGGATGGGGACCCGATCTTTATTATTTTCCCTTATAACATGGTTATAAGGGAAAATAATAGCATTCTCAATACAGAATGCTTAGGAAAATGTGGATTGAGGGGTTAAAAATGAAAAAAATGTACTCACTTTATCCACTTGATCGCGTAGTTGCCGATCTCTTCTTTCTTCTTTAATCATGAGCTGCCGGCTAAGGGACCTGTGGTGACGTCACATCAAATGGTCCAATCACATGGTCCATTTCCATGGTGATGGACCATGTGATTGGACCATGTGATGAGCTCAGTGATGTCACCATAGGTCCTTTAACAGGTCAAGAAGAAAGAACAGGAGACCGGCAGCTACGCAATCAATTGGAGGAAGGTGAGTTAATTTTTATTTTCATTTTTAACCCTCAATTGACCTTCTACTAAGCATTCTATATTAAAGAATGCTATTATTTTCCCTTATAACCATGTTATAAGGGAAGATAATAAAATCTACACTACAACTAACCCAAAACCGAACTTCATTGAAGAAGTTCAGGTCTGGGTACCACATTCACTTTTTTCTCACGCGTGTGCAAAACGCATTGCACTCGCGCGGAAAAAATTAACCACACAACGCAATCGCAGTCAAAACTGAAATTGCGTGCGCACTCGCACGATTTCCCCACCACGCTCCCGCATCCTATCCGGCCCAAATCCACAACGCCCGTGTGAAAGGGGCCTTCTTCCAAACCAAGCAATGGAGGGCCCCATTACTTCTGCAAGTTACAGTGGCCGAGTTGTACCAGGGCAACATTTCCCTGGTGAAGTCCCCCAAACAGCGTGGAAGGGAAGGACCCAAAAAAGATGCAGGGTGTGTTCTAAAAGGGGGATAAGAAAAGACACCATTTACCATTGCGAAACCTGCCCAGAAAAACCTGCCCTGTGCATCAAAGATTGTTTCAGAATCTACCACTCATCCACCATGGAGTATTCATTTAATTTCATCCTTGATGTACCCTGTAGTTTTACCACCTTATATCTCTGATTTAGTCCACTTTTCACTAACGACTACATATTAATTTCTGTAAAACACCTGTTAGGTTAAAATGTTCGTACGGGGTGCTCTTTCCGAAATGGGGTCACTTCTTGGGTTTTTCATTTCTGGGGACCTCAGGAATTTATTCAATGCGACATGGCACCTAAAATAAATGTCTGCCAATTCAGGTCAGCAAAATCCATATTTAGCTGTTTAAGGGCTCTTTCACACTTGCATTCTGAGGATCTGGCGGGCACTTCCGTCCCGCTGGATCCGTCAGAACGCAAGTCGCCTGAAAGCATTTGAAGACTGATCAGGATCCTGATCAGTCTTCGAAATGCTTTCAGGTTACCATGGCAGCCAGGACGCTACTGAAGTCCTGGCTGCCATGGTACTCCGCAGCAGTGCACTTACCTGCGCTGCGGCCGCCGGGCGCTCCTTCGTGACCTCACAGGTCCCTGCGGCGCATAGATCAATGTGCCACCCGGACCTGTGACGTCATAAGGTAGCGCCCGGAGGCTGCAGCGCAGGTAAGTACACTGCTGCAGAGTACTTACCATGGCAGCCAGGACTTCAGTAGCGTCCTGGCTGCCATGGTTACCGATCGGAGCCCCAGCTTACACTGGGGCCCTGATCTGAACTGCTGCTGCGCATGCGCAGATTTAAACTTCGGATCCGGCAATGCGCCAAAACGATGTTTAGCTTAATGCCGGATGCGGATTAATGCACTTCAATGGGCATAAATTCCGGATCTGGCGTTACGGCATGTCTTCTGGATTTTTGGACGGAGACAAATCCGCAGCATGCTGCAGTTTTGTCAACGTCCAAAAAACGTTCACATACTGAACGGAAGACATCCTGATGCATCCTGAACGGATTTCTCTCCATTCAGAATGCATTAGGATTATCCTGATCAGTATCTTTCCGTCCTAAAGCCCCGAGGACGGAACTCTAGGACGGAAATCAAAAACGCAAATGTGAAAGAGCCCTGACTCTAGAGCCCTGCATGTGCCCAACATCATTTTTTGAGCACTTATGGGGTATTGCCGTATTCGGGGGGAAATGGGAAACAAAATATGGGGTGCATTTTGTCCTGTTTCCCCTTGTGAAAGTGAAAAATGTGGGTGTAGAGCAACTTTTTCTGGAAAAAATGTGTATTTTTTATTTTCACAGCCAAGCGTTTCCTAATTCTGTGAAACGCCTGATTGGTTAAAGTGCTCACTACACATCTTGAAATATTCCTTGAGGGGTGTAGTTTCCGGAATGGGGTCACTTTTTGGGGGTTTCCACTCTAGGGGTACCTCAGGGTGTCTCCATATGCGACATACCTCCCAAAAGCCAATCCTGCAAAATCTGTCCTCTAAAAGCCCTATGGCGCTACTTCCCTTTTGAACCCTGCCATGCATCCATACATCATTTTTTGAGCACATATGGCCTGGGGTGTTGGCGTATTCGGGTGAAAATGGGGAACAAAATGTGGGTGTTTTTTTCCTGTTTACCCTTGTGAAAGTGAAAAATGTGGGTGTAAAGCAACTTTTTCTGGAAAAAGAAAATAATTTTTCATTTTTACAGCCAAGCGTTTCCTAGTTCTGTGAAACGCCTGATGGGTTAAAGTGCTCACTACACACCTTGAAATATTCCTTGAGGGGTGTAGTTTCCAAAATGGGGTCACTTTTTGGAGGTTTCCACTGTAGGGCCACCTCAGGGTGTCTTTATATGCGACATAGCTCCCAATTACTATTCCAGCTAAATCTGCTCTCCAAAAGCCATATGGTGCTCCTTCCACTCTGAAACCTGCTGTGCGCCCATGGGGTGTTTCTGTAAACTCCAGATCCAGGAGTTTGAGACGAGAAAACAGTCTCAGAATGGCTTGGATAAGTAAAAGCGTTTTAAAGTTATTACCACATGAAGTGACACATGTCAGATTTAAGGTGAAAAGTGGTTTGGTAGTGAAGGGGTTAAAACATCATTTTTCTCAGCAATAAAAAAACAAAAGAAACAAAGACTTAAAATAGTGTATCACAGCCTGCACTAATCAGACCAATGAACCTATAAGCAAACCTATAAGAAAAAGAGGCATAAAAAAATTACACTTTATTGTAAAATATATCCATAAAAGTAGAGAAAATAAATCGGAACCCGACCCCCCCCCCCCACACACACACACACATAAACACGCTCCCACAAAATTTGGAATTACCTGCCACTGTTACAGAGGTTGATGAACTTGTTACAAATCAAAAAATGGTCTAACACCTTGGAGTGTCCTGCATAGTAAACCCAGCTCTGCAGTGGGGGTAGGCTTAAACCCCCACCTAAGAATTCCTAAACTCCCCAGTCACTGTAGAACCAAAAGAGGTGGGGGGGGGGAGGAAACCCCAGCTAGTATCACGAAAGTATAAATCAGGGATATAACCCACCTGTGGACATGTTTGAAGGAGCGTGAAGCAGAGGGTCCAGAATGCTCTTTGACCCGTATTTCGCGTAATATCTTGCCAGGAGGCTCAGCTCATTTTTCTCAGCAATGCGGGCACATATAAACATGGAACCAACACAGATGCCTTCAGCTGCCAAGTGCACATGTAACAGGTCAGCCAGTGTCATAGGTACAAACCTGCCGACAGATGCCCTTTAACAACATGCGCACCAGAAAACGGGTGCACATTACACCAGGAATCTTCTCCAGCTCCTGGCTGGTGTAGATTTCAGTTCTAATGCACTAAGAGCAGAAGACATGACAGATGTGTTAAGTGGGTGCAGGGTTTTTGCTAAGACTGGCATGTAAAACAGCTAATTACTTGCCATTTATTATATGTAGTATGTATGTTAACCCTGATATTGTAACATTATGCAGCAGGCTCATCTATGGCAATAAATAATGATCTTCATCTTACCATAAAATGCTACATCTGTACTTTCATGTCCCATTAATTATGGTTTATTTATTGTCATATTGCTCTTATGCTGCTACTGTAATTTGCGCTGTTAAAGTATGCAGTACCTGTACTTTAAATACACTTTTGATCTATCCTAGTGAAATATTAAAGATTCTGAATGGTTGGGGTCTGAGTGCTGAGACCTCGATCACTAAAACGAGGAGAAAGAAGTGCTTATGTAGCACCTCAGACCTGGGGATTCTACAATTGTAAATAGTTTTGTATTATAATGTTGTATATTTCATTGTATGCGTCTGGTCATTTGTTCCAGCAAGGAATGGTTAAAGGTATGCAAGGAAAAGTGCTAATCACTCTGTTCCTCCCCCTCTTGGTAGGAGTGGGCTGGTCCTGCTGAGTTCCTGCTGATACAGAGGAAGGAGAGGAAGCTCAAGCCTGAGCTCCTGCTCCAAAAGAGAATTCTCCAGAGAGATCAATCATTCATCTGCCTGAAGTGGAGTCTTGAGACACTAGACAGTGTAAACTGCTATAACCAGTATTAAAGATGCTGCTGCAAGGTGAGAAGACACCCATCACCTAGAACGTTACCACCGAAGTACTGAATTTCCACCATTCAACCTGCCTCCATAATGCTTACCGGTGCCAGAGAAGTTTTGCACTTGAAATCTGCTGCTACTGAATGTATTTGAAGTTCTACATCGCACTTAGTAAAAAGACTTTGTTACGTTTAATTCCGGCCTCTTTCTTGAATACTACATTTCCACTGCACTGATCCCCAAGAAGCAACGACCTGGGAATCACTATGAGAATATCAAATGTTTGTTAAAAGTGCAGTTACACTTTGTCCCTGCTATCTTCCTGAGCTCTGATGTAATCAGTCCCTTCCTGGGAGCCATTCTTGTCTTGTTCTTGTGGTGTTCAGACATCGGTGTTGAGATCTGGCTAAGAATCATCTTTTCGCCTACTGTTGTGTGCATATCTACAAGTGTCCAGCTTTAAAATAGATCTCATCTGTATTCTTCTACATGCCTCTTCAGCGGAGTTGACATTCTCTGATAGATTTCAAGGTGTAAGTACCGATCCATTACAGACAACTATAGCCATGCTGTCTCAAGAGCCTGACACTTGCAATTGAATTATTGAGACAGAACATGTACTATTTATTGATTACATTTTTTTCCCATTCATTTTTTTCCAACAGTCAAATTTGATTAACAGAATAAAATTAGATTGGAAACCATCATGTGATTTCATTTTGAAATTTTGTAATTGCTTAATTTTTACAGTGTGATTCTGGCTTGATAGAGCTTACTACAAACTACACTATGAACACACAAAAACATATATACAGTATATATATATATATATAATCTGTATGTGAACTGTATCGTCAACAAGATCCCAATAAAAGGTTCTTGCATATTCACCTGTAAAATCTAGGGGCCTGTACCATGGTCAGTTTTGTGTGTGGCCCTTGATGAAATTATGGGACCCCACTCATGATTGGTGCAGTAAAGAGGCAGACATGTTGCACTCAAGTTTTAACACATTTTACTCCTACATGGTCAAAACACTTGAAGGTTACAGTCAAGATATGTACAAGCATGGTGGTTACAAGATCAATTAAAGGTACAGAGCTTGGCAGCAGAAAAGGCAACAGACGTCTGTCCTTGAGGGCACCTAGTGCATTGGTTACAGTCTTTATTAGAAGGTACAGAGGGTACGGGTTGCAGTCTTATTGAGGGTACATAGCCTATTGGTTGTAGTCTATCAGTGAGGGCACACAGCATATTGGTTGTTATCTATAGCAGGCTCCAAGAGCAACTCGTGTTGATGGCACGGGATAGGGCATTTTTGGATGGCATTCTTGCAGTTTCTGATCTTCCACAGTCCACAGTACAAACACTCTCCATGAAGTGGTCTGAAACCTCTTGTAATGCTGCCAGGGACCCCTCCAGGAAAGGGTTCTCCTCAGACACAGCAGTTCCACATAAGGCCAGCACTGGTCAACAGGGCAGCAGTTTTCCTCCCAATAGGATTAGAGGATAAACAGACCTTGAATGGCTCTCTGAAGAAACCACTCTCACAGACTATGCCAGTTTGCTACTGCAACAGTCTGTCAGTCTCGTGCAGCTATACTATCTCGACAGAGCTATACTTGATATACTGTACTGTCTATTGCTCCACAAAAAAAACTGTTCATAAGGCATGCCAGAATACCCCTTATATAGTTGACTCCACTCTGAAGAGCTACAGCACAAAGAAAATGCCCCCTGAGAAAGGACACTCCCCTCGAGCTGCCAGACTGAAATAAATCTAGCAGAACAATTGTACCAATTAATGGGGCGATTTGTGGATTCACGGGAGGTACAGGACTGGTTCTAGCTTTGTTAGAAAGAGATTGTCATGTACTATGCCTTGTAGAGCTTAAAGTGGTGGTTCACCTTTATATTGTTTATTACAGACCCTACAGAGTGGCCGGATCCGCGATGGGGATCATGCAGTGTCCCAATTCTATGGCAGTGTGTCAGTGCAAATGGGATTTTCTATGTATTTCTTGCACTTATGCTGCTAAAAGACCAAAACTGTGATTTATGCATTTTCTGTGTGAAAGACAGTGTGGCGCTAACAGGCTGCAGCCACCAGCCACTAGGAGTGGCTATATCCTCTCCTCATAGGGAGGAAGAGCTAGATCAGTCTAGAGGTAGACAGAGTCTAGACAGTGAAGTTAGAGGAGCAGGCATATAGTTTACCTCTGGATTAGATTAGTAGATTAATAGATATATGTAAGGAGCATGTCAGAGGCAAGGAGGAAGCGCGAGGAGAGGTTCTGTGGAGCAATGCTGTCTTACATAAACCTTTGAGACTTCATAGACAGGTGTCTAGGAGATTGAAGTCCTACAGTGCCGGGACACACGTGAGGAGTTGATTGGCAATCTGTGGGGGGAAAATATCCACATCACACAGAGGACATTATGGAAATGTATATTGTTACTCAACCTGTGCAAAAGGTGCAGAACTTAGTCTAACGTTAGGGTCAGTCTGATGGTTGCATCACATTGCATTGCATAGAAAGAGAAGTGTTGCACCCCCTATTCCTGGATGATTATACCAAGGTCAGCTAGAGACATGCAGTGTAAGGAAAACTGCTCCAAAGAGAAAGCTTAGCATGTTAACTCTGGCTGCAGCTGTGTACCCTGTAAGAACTGTGCAAATTACACTTGTCTATCATCTTTCAGTCAGTACATGCTTAATCTGTGACTAATGTACTTGAAATTGACTGATCAGTAAAGAACCGTTTGAAGGAAGTGTCCAAACTGTGAGTATAGCTACTACCATCTTCCACACATATGTCCCTGTCGCCTGGTGGCCGCAACCAAATTTACCCGTTCCCACTGCTGGATTCCAGCTCCATCTCTGCGTAGCCAGCTTTGCAGGTCATGGGTCTTCTCATTTAAACACATGTGAACCGTGCAGCATGTGACCCAGTGACGTGCCATATGGTTGACACGTCACTGCTGCGGACCTGCCGTCAGGACCTGCAGAGCCAGTGAGGCAGCAATGGAGTCAGAAACCCAGCAGTAAGGATCAGGGTTCTGCCACACTGTGGGGCCTGTACAAAATATCATAAAGTTGAACAGCCACCTTAAGTCATGAAGTCCAGAGAAATGTCTACACTGGAGAAATAACTTCTCTCATTTTTTTTCTGGGATTATAAGAAAGGAGGAAATGTAAATAATTGGCTTGGTGTGAGGATCACTGAAATGTGGGTGGAAGTTTGTGTAAATGTTGTGACACCATAATTTAAATAGTATTGTAAATGAATGTTTAGATAGTGATCTTCTGGGAAATGTTTACAAGGAAAATGTGGAAGAAGTTCCTGCATCAGAGGGAAAGAGCAATAATGAAATTTGGAGAAGGTACAAAACATGTATTTCACATCTTTCAATTTTACCAACAGATGTAGCAGAGTAAAAGTTGACATTCGAAGGCAAATCACTGACCAAAACATTATGCAACCATGGACGACACATATACAACAATCTCAGTGAGCAATCCACTTATTAATACTTCACTTACAGCAATGTGATCAAGCAACAAAATGCAACAGACATAGTTTGATCACACACATGGATTTCGGGTACACTCACCCTCAGCCTCCATCATATCATCTATATTGCCCGAGGACATCATTAGTAGTCGTGATAAATTTTTGCTGTGAATAAATCAAAACACATTAAAAAATCTATCATAAAATACTCTGTGCAACCCTTTATGGAGTTCTAACCACAAAACAGTGACCCCACAAAGCTGCACCTATTGAACCCGGTTAATATTCATACAGTAAATCCCAATTGGTCAATCCCAGATGTGTTTCACCCTGGGATTAGAGATGAGCGAACACCTGGATGTTCGAAAATGTCCGGGTTCGTGATCCAAACTCAACCCGAACTTCATCACGAACCCGAACCCCATAGAAGTCAATGGGGACCCGAACTTTTGGGCACTAAAAAGGCTGTAAAAGACACCCAGAGGAATAATATACCGCAATAAACGCATTGCGATTACAACTTTGAGCTAACGATCACCATGGGAACGCCTCCTCCAGTAGAATGTACTGTCGGATCTGAGAATTAAGTTGAAATCGCAATGCGATTCTTATATATTTGCTTAATCGCATTGCGATTTCAACTTAGCATTGCTAAATAATTCCATCCATATCGTTAACTTACTGAGTCAGTAAGTTAACGAATATGGATGGAATTATTTAGCAATGCTAAGTTGAAACGGCAATGCGATTAAGCAGATATATAATAATCGCATTGCGATTTCAACTTAATTCTCACATCCGACAGTACATTCTACTGGAGGAGGCGCTCCCATGGTGATCGGTAGCTCAAAGTTGTAATCGCAATGCGATTAAGCAAATACATAAGAATCGCATTGCGATTTCAACTTTTAGTACTTAACTTTTAAAATCGTACACCACTTTAAGTTCCAAAGTTGCAATCGCGTTCGAATAGAACTTAAAGCTGTCTCTTAGTCAGTTTTAGTATTGGTGTGTTGTAATAGAAGTTACATTCGTACGCTGAATATAACTTAGAGCAATACAGTCAACTTTACACTGTTAGTTTTATTATCGCGATAATACAACTATTCAAGAATCGTGTACGTGCGTCTGTACGTGTGTGCGTTACCTCGGATCGGATCGAGAGAGACGAGAGTGGAGATTGGTGACTGTCCCAGCGATTATGGCGAAAAGTAATTTCTCTAAAGAAGAGCTGGATTTCTTAATAACTGTAAGTAATTGAACTTAGTTGGTGTGTAATGCAGTAATGTGATTTAAACTTATTAATGATTTTTATTAGCCAAGAAGCCTGCAGGCCTTCACTGATCTCATAACTGCCTTACACATGTCCTACTGCTTGGTGACATAAACTCATCACAGGCTTTAGCAGACTGCACAACTACATGAGTGATTAGTGAAAGACACTGTTAAAGGGATGACGATGTTCAAGTCACTTTTAAAGGGATGACGATGTTCAAGTCACTTTTAAAGGGATGACGATGTTCAAGTCACTTTTAAAGGGATGGCGATGTTCAAGTCACTTTTAAAGGGGCGGCAATATTCAAGTCACTTTTAAAGGGATCGCAATGTTCAATTCACTTTTAAAGGGATGGCGATGTTCAAGTCACTTTTAAAGGGGCGGCAATATTCAAGTCACTTTTAAAGGGATCGCAATGTTCAAGTCACTTTTAAACGGATGGCAATGTTCAAGTCACTTTTAAAGGGGCTGCAGTGATCAAGTCACTTTTAAAGGGGCGGCAATGTTCAAGTCACTTTTAAAGGGATGGCGATGTTCAAGTCAGTTTTAAAGGGATGGCGATGTTCAAGTCACTTTTAAAGGGGCTGCAGTGTTCAAGTCACTTTTAAAGGGGCGGCAATGTTCAAGTCACTTTTAAAGGGATGGCGATGTTCTACTCTTTGACTGTTTTGATATTAAATGTTATTTTTGATGGTTCTTATGACTATGATAACTAATAATTGTATTTTTGAACTGTGGGATTACATGATTTAATTGTTATCTTGCAGGAAATATTGGAGAAGGGGTACGACCGCAGAAGGTCAAGGGGCGAAAAGCAGGCCATAGTGCGGAGAATTGCTTTCCAGCTGTGGCAGAAGCATGGGTGCACTCATCGGAAGGATGCGATTCTAAAAAGTGGTCAGATCTGAAGCGCCACAGGATGGATCTGATCACTAAGATCAGAGATAAATCTTTTCCAGGTACAATACTTATTTGCATAACTGAGCAGATAGATAACAATATGTTGGTGAGAGAAATAAGTATTTTAACCCTTTACAATAAATCACTTAGTACAGTGGTGTTGAACTGATGGGAAAGGGTGCTAAAGGTGGCAATATGAGACCTCTTTCTGGGCCACATATGTTTTTTGACTTTACACAGTTGACTTTGGCCCCTGAAGCTTGTCCAAACTCCTCGCACGTCTGGACGAGTGTAGACAACAAGCATCGATCAGGACAATTAGGCCACATGCCCAAATGAAGTCATAGACTCGAATCACTCTTGATCCCTGGGGAGTGGCCCAACACCCAATAGCAGCAGTGAGTTGAAGCTGAACTTAATCAACGATGCTCAAAGGCAGAGTGCAGGGGGTACCCACAGGGTCCTGGTCCGGCAGGTCAAGGCAGACACTGATGATACTACACTTGATCTAAGCCAAAAGGAGAAGAAAGATAGGTGTAGTTAATTATTATGCCATCCAGACACTACCATAGATTAATTTGTGTACCTTTAACTGTAATTTGGCGTTACTTGTTTATCTTGGCATTTTTAAAAAATTTGGTCATCATCATCATTACAGATGCCCTGCTTCCCAAAGTGAGAGCCAAGCTCTCTAAAAAGAAGAAGGCGGTGGAGGTGGAGACAGACCACTCGGACGAGCAGGAAGAGGCAGGGCCATCAGGCTATCGGGCCCATAGCCCACCTGCTGCAGTGGAGGAGGGTGATGACTCTGAGAAGGCAGAAGAGGAGATGGTCACTACCCCCCGACAAGAAGGTAAATGGATGATGTGGATATTTTTATTTATTCAGTGTCCCAGAAAGCTAATGTTACGGGTGGGAGTACTGATTTCCATAACGTATCTAACTGACACATACATTTTTGGAAGTACGATATAACAAGCATGCAATATATAAATTTTTGTAAGAATATATTTTAACAAACTAAATTATTTTTTTAAATGAAGAAAATATAATAAAACAGGCAACAAATAAAGTACAACACATAACAGTAATATAAAAATAAACACTAAAAAGTAATTGATCAACATCAAAACCATTAACGTAACTACTAAGTCAATAACCCAAAACTAAAAGGAACTATTATTAATCCTACCTAAACCAATATATAACAGATTTCAAGAAAAAATATCATCTGCTTTATATAACAATTAATGATTGTATTTTAATGTACATTTCCAAATTTTATTTCATTTATTTTACAGCTGACAACATCATGTTAAAAAAATAAAAACAATGCGAAGGAAGCACCAGCTGCGAATGCAGCAGTTCAGGGAGCAGCAAACCAGGAAGATGAGGCAGCTCAAGATGCAGTTCTCCCACCAAATGCGAGCCATGGAGGAGGCTCATCTTAAGGACATCGATGATCTGCTGGAGGAGCAGAGAAAAATTAAAAATTACCCTAATTTTTTTGGTTATTTATATATTTATGTTAAAAATAATTCTATTTTGTTAAAGATTATTTTATAAAACTATAATGTTAAATCAAATTTATTGCGTTTTGTTTGATTGGAAACAAAGGGTACAGATAGTGTTGCCCATATTAATAATTATTTTTCATTACTGTAATCTTTCAAGGGTTTCAAGTTCAACTGGTTTATGTGCTAGATCTGGTAAGGTTTCTGGTAAGGCTGTAAAACACACCCGAAAGGGCTAGAGGGCTGCAAAAGGCAGCAAAATGTAGGTAAATCCCTGCAAACAAATGTAGATAGGGAAATGATGAGTTAACATAAAATAAATAAAAATTAAACAATATTAATTGGAGTGAGGTCCCATAGCACAGAATCAGGCTTCAAGTCACCCACCAATGGAGAAGGTCACTTACTATTATTTCGACCCCAGCACCCAGACAAAGGAGAGAGGTCCCACAGCAGAGAATCTGGCATCATATCAACCACCACAGGAGTAGGCCACCATTTAGTTACTTTGACCCTTCACCCAGACAGAGGAGAGAGGCCACACAGCACATATTCAGGCATCATATCAACCACCGCAAGAGAAGGACACTTTTAGATACTTTGACCCCTGCACCCAGGAAGAGGAGAGAGGTCCCACAGCAGAGAATCAGGCATAATATCAACCACCACAGGAGAAGCCACGATAAAGTTACTTTGACCCCTTCACCCAGACAGAGGAGAGAGGCCCCACAGCACATATTCAGGCATCATATCAACCACCGCAAGAGAAGGACACTTTTAGATACTTTGACCCCTGCACCCAGGAAGAGGAGAGAGGTCCCACAGCAGAGAATCTGGCATCATATCAACCACCACAGGAGTAGGCCACCATTTAGTTACTTTGACCCCTTCACCCAGACAGAGGAGAGAGGCCACACAGCACATATTCAGGCATCATATCAACCACCGCAAGAGAAGGACACTTTTAGATACTTTGACCCCTGCACCCAGGAAGAGGAGAGAGGTCCCACAGCAGAGAATCAGGCATAATATCAACCACCACAGGAGAAGCCACCATAAAGTTACTTTGACCCCTTCACCCAGACAGAGGAGAGAGGCCCCACAGCACATATTCAGGCATCATATCAACCACCGCAAGAGAAGGACACTTTTAGATACTTTGACCCCTGCACCCAGGAAGAGGAGAGAGGTCCCACAGCAGAGAATCTGGCATCATATCAACCACCACAGGAGTAGGCCACCATTTAGTTACTTTGACCCCTTCACCCAGACAGAGGAGAGAGGCCACACAGCACATATTCAGGCATCATATCAACCACCGCAAGAGAAGGACACTTTTAGATACTTTGACCCCTGCACCCAGGAAGAGGAGAGAGGTCCCACAGCAGAGAATCAGGCATAATATCAACCACCACAGGAGAAGCCACCATAAAGTTACTTTGACCCCTTCACCCAGACAGAGGAGAGAGGCCCCACAGCACATATTCAGGCATCATATCAACCACCGCAAGAGAAGGACACTTTTAGATACTTTGACCCCTGCACCCAGGAAGAGGAGAGAGGTCCCACAGCAGAGAATCTGGCATCATATCAACCACCACAGGAGTAGGCCACCATTTAGTTACTTTGACCCCTTCACCCAGACAGAGGAGAGAGGCCACACAGCACATATTCAGGCATCATATCAACCACCGCAAGAGAAGGACACTTTTAGATACTTTGACCCCTGCACCCAGGAAGAGGAGAGAGGTTCCACAGCAGAGAATCAGGCATAATATCAACCACCACAGGAGAAGCCACCATAAAGTTACTTTGACCCCTTCACCCAAACAGAGGAGAGAGGCCCCACAGCACATATTCAGGCATCATATCAACCACCGCAAGAGAAGGACACTTTTAGATACTTTGACCCCTGCACCCAGGAAGAGGAGAGAGGTCCCACAGCACAAATTCAGGCATCATATCACACACCACAGGAGAAGGCCTCTTTCAGTGACTTAGGCCTTGGACCCAGACAGAGGAGAGAGGTCAGAGATTAGCTTCATATCCCCCAGCACAGCAGAAGACCGCTTTATTTGACTTAGGCCTCAGCACCCAGACAGAGGACAGAGGTAGCATGGCAGAGGTTATGGCTTTATGTCACCCGATAGTTTAACAGGCCACTTTCATCTAGTTAGGCCCCGGCGCCCAGACAGAGGAGAGTTTCATTCAACTGTGGGTTACATAAAATTTGTATTAAATAAAGAAGTGGCCCGTAGTACAACAAGACATGTTTTAGGCAGTTATTAAGGACTACTCTGCACAAGGGAGGGACAGGTCCTGTGGGATCCATGCCTGGTCTCATCTTTATGAACGCCAGCTTGTCCACATTGGCTGTGGACAGGCGGCTGCGCTTGTCAGTAATGACGCCCGCCGTGCTGAATACGCTGCTCTGATAAAACGCTGGCCGCCGGGCAGGAAAGCACCTCCAAGGCATAACATGCTAACTCTGGCCACGTGGACAATTTTGAAACCCAGAAGTTGAATGGGGCCGAACCGTCCGTCAGTACGTGGAGGGGTGTGCAGACATACTGTTCAACCATGTTAGTGAAATGCTGCCTCCTGCTAACACGCTCCGTATCAGGTGGTGGGGCAGTTAGCTGTGGCGTGAGACAAAACTTGTCCACATTTCTGCCATGCTAACCCTGCCCTCAGAGGAGCTGGCCGTGATACTGCTGCGTGGGCGACCTCTAGCTCCTCCTCTGCCTTGGCCTTGGCCTTCCACCTGTTCCCCTGTGACAGTTGGGAATGCTCTCAGGAGCGCGCCTACCAGCGTGCGCTTGTACTCGCGCATCTTCCTATCACGCTCCAGTGCAGGAAGTAAAGTGGGCACATTGTCTTTGTACCGGGATCCAGCAGGGTGGCCACCCAGTAGTCAGCACACGTTAAAATGTGGGCAACTCTGCTGTCGTTGCGCAGGCACTGCAGCATGTAATCGCTCATGTGTGCCAGGCTCCCCAGAGGTAAGGACAAGCTGTCCTCTGTGGGAGGCGATCGTCATCGTCCACCGTATCCCCCCAGCCACGCACTAGTGATGGGCCTGAGCTGTGTGGGCTGCCACCCTGCTGTGAACCTGCTTCATCCTCGTCCTCCTCCACCTCCTCCTCATCCTCCTCGTCCTCCATTAGAGTGCCTTGGCTGGCGACTCTGTGAACCTGCCCTCTGCTGCTTCAAAAACCTCCCTCTGAGCTACTTCTAACAGACTGGCCTGAAAGTCTTAGAAACGAGCCCTCCTCCTCCTCCTCCTCCTCCACCTGGGCCACCTCCTCTTCCATCATTGCCCTAAGCGTTTCTCTAGGAGACATAGAATTGGTATTGTAACGCTGATAACAGTGTCATCGCCACTGGCCATTTTGGTGGAGTACTCAAAGCAGTGCAGCAGGGCACACAGGTCTCGCATGGAGGCCCAATCATTGGTGGTGAAGTGGTGCCGCTCCGCAGTACGACTGACGCGAGCGTGCTGCAGCTGAAACTCCACTATGGCCTGCTGCTGCTCGCACAGTCTCTCCAGCATGTGCAAGGTGGAGTTCCACCGGGTGGGCACGCCGCATATGAGGCGGTGAGCGGGAAGGCCGAGTTCCGCTGTAGCGCAGACAGGCGAGCAGCGGCAGGATGTGAACGCCGGAAGCGCGCACAGACGGCCCGCACTTTATGCAGCAGCTCTGACATGTTGGGGTAGTGGTGAATGAACCTCTGCACCACCAAATTCAGCACATGCGCCAGGCAAGGGATGTGCGCCAAACCGGCTAGTCCCAGAGCTGCCACGAGATTTCGCCCATTATCGCATACCACCAGGCCTGGCTTGAGGCCCACCGGCAGCAACCACTCGTCCGTCTGTTGTTCAATACCCCGCCACAACTCCTGCGCGGTGTGGGGCCTGTCCCCAAACATAAGAGTTTCAGAATGGCCTGCTGACGTTACCCCGGGCTGTGCTGAAGTTGGTGGTGAAGGTGTGTGGCTGACAGGAGGAGCTGGTGGAAGCAGTGGAGGAGGAAGCCGAGTAGGAGGAGGAGGCTACAGGAGGCAGAGAATGATGCCCTGCGATCCTAGGTGGCGGAAGGACGTGCGCCAAGGAACTCTCCGCCTGGGGCCCAGCCGCCACTACATTCACCCAGTGTGCAGTTAGTGAGATATAGCGTCCTTGGTCGTGCTTACTGGTCCACGTATCTGTGGTTAGGTGGACCTTGGCACAAATGGCGCTGCGCAGTGCACACTTGATTTTATCAGACACTTGCATGTGCAGGGAAGGCACGGCTGTCTTGGAGAAGTAGTGGCGGCTGGGAACCACATACTGGGGGACAGCCATGGCCATCAGCTGTTTGAAGCTGTCTGTGTCCACCAGCCGGAATGACAGCATTTCAAAGGCCAGTAGTTTAGAAATGCTGGCATTCAGGCCAAGGGCCTCGAGGGTGACTAGGTGGGAATTTGCGCTTCCTCTCAAAGGTTTGAGAGATGGAGAGCTGAACGCTGCTGTGTGAAATAGTGGAGACGCAAGGTGACGGTGGCGGTGGTGGTGGTGGTGTCGGTGGCACATCCTCTGTTTGCTGCTCGGCAGGTGGCAACATTCCTCTCGAGGCGGAAGCCGAGGCAGCAGCGGTAGAGGTAGCAGGGGGAGCCTGAGCGTGTTCCTTGTTTTTGAGGTGTGCACTCCACTGCAGTTCATGCTTTGCATGTAGATGCCTGATCATGCAGGTGGTGCTCAGGTTAAGAACGTCAATGCCTCGCCTCAGGGTCTGATGGCACAGCGTGCAAACCACTCTGGTCTTGTCCTCAGCACATTGTTTGAAGAAGTGCCATGCCAGGGAACTCCTTGAAGATGCCTTTGGGGTGCTGGGTCCCTGTTGGCGCTGGCCAATAGCAGGCGAACTCTCGGACGGCGGGTGTTCTGCTTTTGCCCCTGCTCCCTCTTTGGCTTCGCTGTTGTCTCGGTCTCACCACTGCCTCTTCCTCTGAACTATTTAAGTCAGCGGCACGACCTTCAGTCCATGTGGGGTCTAAGACCTCATCGTCCTCTGCATCGTCTTCCACCCAGTCTTCCTCCCTGACCTCCTCCTGTTCAGTCTGCACAATGCAATAAGACGCGGCAGTGGGCACCTGTGTTTCGCCATCATCAGAGACTGGGTGACTCTGCTGTGGTGGTATTCCCATGTCGTCATCATCTGGATACATAAGTGGTTGTGCGTCAGTGCATGGTATGTCTTCCACCGCTAGGGAAGGGCTAGGTGGACGCCCTGGAAACCCCTGCCAGCAGAGTCTTCAAACAGAAGAAGAGACTGCTGCATAACTTGAGGCTCGGACAGTTTCCCTGATATGCATGGGGGTGATGTGACAGACTGATGGGCTTGGTTTTCCGGTGCCACCTGTGCGCTTTCCGCAGAAGACTGGGCGGAAGACAATGTGGTGAACGTGCTGGAAGCACTGTCGGCCACCCAATCGACTAATGCCTGTACCTGCTCAGGCCTTACCATCCTCATAACGGCATTGGGCCCCACCAAATATCGCTGTAAATTCTGCCGGCTACTTGAGGGAGTTGGTTCACTACTTTGTGCGCCTGAGGCCGAACGGCCACATCCTCTGCCAGCAACAGAGACTCCACGGACCCCACCACGACCGCGCCCTCGTCCCTTAATAGAATGTTTTCTCATTGTTGCGATTCAACTCGCACCACAATAAAATATATTATTTTTTAGCCCCAAAATTCCCACACTGGAAGATATACCGTAATTCCTTTTTCCGGTATTAATTACAAGAAAACTGCTGCAAATTGGACACCAGAATTTTTTAAATGCTACTTATGTTAAATGAATTCCTACAGTGGGAGAACTATTTCCTTTTAAAGGAGTAACAACGTGCGGCCTACTATTTCGGGTGTCACCAACACCAGATTGATTAAATTGGCCTTTTGGAACCAAAATGACAACACTGGACACTATAATGCCTTTTTCTGGTATTAATTACAAGAGGACTGCTGCAAATTGGACACCAGAATTTTTTAAATGCTACTTATGTTAAATGAATTCCCACAGTGGGAGAACTATTTCCTTTTAAAGGAGTAACAACGTGCGGCCTACTATTTCGGGTGTCACCAACACCAGATTGATTAAATTGGCCTTTTTGGAACCAAAATGACAACACTGGACACTATAATGCCTTTTTCTGGTATTAATTACAAGAGGACTGCTGCAAATTGGACACCAGAATTTTTTAAATGCTACTTATGTTAAATGAATTCCCACAGTGGGAGAACTATTTCCTTTTCAAAGGAGTAACAACGTGCGGCCTACTATTTCGGGTGTCACCAACACCAGATTGATTAAATTGGCCTTTTGGAACCAAAATGACAACACTGGACACTATAATGCCTTTTTCTGGTATTAATTACAAGAAGACTGCTGCAAATTGGACACCAGAATTTTTTAAATGCTACTTATGTTAAATGAATTCCCACAGTGGGAGAACTATTTCCTTTTAAAGGAGTAACAACGTGCGGCCTACTATTTCGGGTGTCACCAACACCAGATTGATTAAATTGGCCTTTTTGGAACCAAAATGACAACACTGGACACTATAATGCCTTTTTCTGGTATTAATTACAAGAAGACTGCTGCAAATTGGACACCAGAATTTTTTAAATGCTACTTATGTTAAATGAATTCCCACAGTGGGAGAACTATTTCCTTTTAAAGGAGTAACAACGTGCGGCCTACTATTTCGGGTGTCACCAACACCAGATTGATTAAATTGGCCTTTTGGAACCAAAATGACAACACTGGACACTATAATGCCTTTTTCTGGTATTAATTACAAGAAGACTGCTGCAAATTGGACACCAGAATTTTTTAAATGCTACTTATGTTAAATGAATTCCCACAGTGGGAGAACTATTTCCTTTTCAAAGGAGTAACAACGTGCGGCCTACTATTTCGGGTGTCACCAACACCAGATTGATTAAATTGCCCTTTTGGAACCAAAATGACAACACTGGACACTATAATGCCTTTTTCTGGTATTAATTACAAGAGGACTGCTGGTATTTCAGAACACCGGAATTTTTAAAATGCCTCGCTTTGGTACATAAATTGCCCACACTGGGAGAATTATTGCCTAAACCTTTTACAGTATTATTTACTGAAGGAGTGCTTCTTCTGGTCTAACACCAGAATTATGTTTGTTACAGGGAAAGATTTTTTTAATTTATATTTCTGGCAAAAAAATAAAAAATTTAATTTCTGGCTGACAGTATTGGACCTGGCTGTAGTGACACTGGCTAGCCTAGCTGGAACAGCACATTCATGGGATTTGCTATCCAAGTGGGTTACTTTCAGTTTCACCACTGATATATTAAATATATTGGCAGTTAGTAGGGGTGACACAAGCACAGCCAAACCCCTGATGTAGTATATCTATGAAAAATCGACTATTACATGAGATTAATGGACGCTGTGGCAGCTTTTGCTGGCGCACCACAAGTCCCAAAATGGCCGCCGCCTATCAGCCCAGTAACATGTGCCAGAAAATGGTCTGCCCAGCCAGAAAAAAATTGACTTTGACTGAGCAGCTGAATCGCTGTTGTTCTGTGTCACAGGAGTAGATTTTTCAATTCTTTGAGCTTTTCTTTGGACTCTGTGGCAGCTTGAGCTGGCGCACCACAGGTCCCAAAATGGCCGCCGCCGGTCAGCCCAGTTACATGTGCCGGTAAAAATCGATCTGGCCAGTGTAAAAAAATAAACTTTCAGTGAACAGCTCAGCTGAGTTGTTTTGATTCACTGGTGTAGATCTTTCACTTCTTCTCAGGTTTTTTTCCTCGATTATTCCCTGCCTATCTCGCCCTCACAGCAGCTGCATCTATCCCTGTTCTATTCACATCGGGAGTGAGCACGTCCCGACGTGCGCACAAGCTTATAAAGAGGCTGAGTCACATGCTGCACTTGGCCAATCACAGCCTTGCCAATAGTAGGCATGGCTGCGATGGCATCTTAGGGCAAGTAGTATGATGCATGTTGATTGGCTGCTTTGCAGCCTTTCAAAATGCGCCACAAAAATGACGAACTACAAAACCGAACCCGAATTTTTATGAAAATGTTCGGGTTCGGGTCGTGTCACGAACACCCCAAAATTCTGTACGGACCGGAACTATTCTCGAAATGTGCGCCAACAACACTAGTGCTATTCGTATCCCACTCTTAAGTTCTAATCGCATTCGATTTTAACTTATGCTTTTTTTTGACAGGCATCGTATTCTATTTTAACTTACTGCTGATGCCTGGCAAAAAAAAAAAATGCATAAGTTAACATCGAATGCGATTAGAACTTAATAGTGGGATACGAATAGCACTGCGTGCTAGAACAGCACGCACACGATTATTCAAATTTTGTATTATCGCGATACAAAACCAAACAGTAAAGTTAAAATCGAATGCAATTAGAACGTGTAGTGTGATGCGATTTATTTGAGTTCTAAGAATCGCATTGCGATTTCTGCTTCAGCCGGATTCCGTGCTAATGGAGCGTCTACATCACCATGGGAAAAATGCTAGAATGTACTGTCGGATTTGAGAAGTTGAAATCGCAATGCGATTAAGCAAATATATAAGAATCGCATTGCGATTTCAACGTAATTCAAACATCCTACAGTACATTCTACTGGAGGAGGCGTTCCCATGGTGATCGGTAGCTCAAAGTTGTAATCGCAATGCGATTTCAGCTTTAAGCCTGTACTATTCTGCTATATAGTACTTTCAAAATGCGCCGAGAGAACATGCCGAACTCCGAACCCGAACCTTTTTGAAAATGTCCGGGTTCGGGTCCGTGTCACGGACACCCCAAAATTCGGTACGAACCCGAACTATTCTCGAACTGTTCGCTTAACACTACCTGGGATATAACCAGGATTATCAGTGAGTGGCAAAAGATGGGTTAAGATGGGTTTTTCTATATGAAAAAGAATATTGTGTGGCACACATATATTCAGGTCTTCACTGAAAACTAATCAATTCATAAAATTCATAAACATTTCATAAATCAGACTATTTTTTTCTAATCTCATACAACCCTTTTAGAGAGGACTTCTCACCTCTCCCCTTTCTGTTTTAGTAAAAACTAGTGTTTTCCATAAAATAATAATTCTGCAGCAACTTTGCGTTATGCCATTCTTCTTTCATTCCTCCCAGAAAGGTATAAATAAATAGACAACTGGGTGTTATCAGTTTGGTGTCTGTCCCTTATTATGCACCTGGCTCTCATTGCCAGGGTCAGAGATAACTACAATCCCAGCAGTGTAATCCCTCAGATCGCTTGGTACTGCACATCCTGTATTGTGTTCTGTCTGTGCCAGGATGAGCTGCTCTTTTTTATTTTTCTGGACAGGGGTATAAAGGGGTATTCCAGTTTTAGTGATTATATTTATTTTTATTTAGAGAATAGGATGTTGAACAATTTTCTAATTACAGTACATTTATGTTGCTTTATTATATCCAGATATTAGCCTCCTCTTCCTCTTGATGTTGGGGTTCCTCAGGGTTCTGTCCTAGGTCCTCTACTCTTCTTTCTCTAGACAGTCCCCATCGGACAGACTATCAGTAGATTTGGATTTCAGTACCATCTCTATGTTGATGACACCCAATTTTACACTTCACCCCCTGAAATCACCGCTGCTTGACTCCAAAACACCAGTTATTACCTGTCGGCTGTCTCTAACATTATTTACTCTCTGTGTCGAAAACTAAACCTCTCAAAAACTGAACTTCTTGTCTTTCCCCATCTACTAACTTACCTAAACTTGATATTTTAATATCGGTCTGCAGCACTATTATAACTTCTGGGCAATCGTCTCCTGAGTCATGTTTTGATCTTTCCCATATCCAATCACTTGCTTGCTCTTGTCGCCTGCAACTCAAGAATATCTCCAGAATCCACCCTTTTCTTACGGTGGAAACAGCCAAAACTCTTGTTGTCGCCTTGACTCATTCTCATCTTGACTACTTAAATTCATTACTAATTGGTCTCGCTCTCACAAAACTCTCCCCCCTTTAGTCTGTCCTAAATTCTGCAGCCAAGGTCATCTATCTATCCACCTGCTATACTGATGCTACTAGCATGTGCCAGTCACTTCACTGGATGCCTGTCCATCACAGAATACAGTTCAAGTTTCTCACTCTCACCCACAAAGCTCTCCACAGTGCTGCACCTCCATACATATCCTCCCTCATTTCCGTCTACCACACTACTCGTTAGTGATCTAAGATTAAAATCCTCCATAATTCGTACATCTCATTCACATCTTCAAGACTTTTCTCCAGCTGCACCTACTCTCTGGAATGCTCTGCCCCAGAATAACAAGTTAATTGCCACCTTTCCTACCTTCAAACGTTCCTTAAAAACACATCTTTTCAGGTAGGCTTATCATGCTTCCTAAACTAACTGTTACCCGAGTAACCCCTCCCCCACATTCCAACTCCTTGGACCTGAACTCTATCCTCCGTCAGTCCCAAACCCAAAGCAGATCAGCCTACACCAGTCTTAAGTACAAAAATGGCTCAATTACTACATATCACAATAAACTACCTTTGGTGTCATCCCCATTTGTAAGGGCCCTCACTCCAAGTGTTTCAGTTGTATATTAGCCAGTTACGCTGTGATGTCTTTTGTTTTGTACATGAACTCTCTAAAACTGTAAAGTGCTGCGGAATATTAACAAAATGACAACATCACCTAGAGACAGGCAGCCATTTTGCAATTCACCTATAGACAGGCGACCATTATGCCCGATATATCTATTGGCTTGCACATGACCTTATCCTTTAGTCTTGTTAGACAATTGTTAGAACTTTTTTTGTATCTGGTACCTACTTTATTTGTAGTGGGTAGGTGTTATAATGTTGCTACATGGAGTCGGCCTTCTTCCAATGTGGATGCAATTGCTGCCAACCATTGTTCAGTGGTCCCTTTTTCATCTTTTTTACCAATGTTCTGTGGACTCTTCTTTATATGTTTTTAATATAATCATGAAATAAAGCAGTCCCCCCCCCCCACACACTTTTGCTTTGGGACTGCAGTTGGGATGACTGCATGGAGGATGTTGGGGGTAGTAGTCCCATGGTTAAGGTATTACTGTTGTTTAATACTAATTCACTAATTACCTTTTTTTTCTCATTGTTTAGGTTACATTTTTTTTGGAGACCAGTTAGTTCTAAAAACGTAAAAAATGTCCAGTAAGTATAAATTTCTATAGAATTTTTTCAATAAAATTCTATTGTTTAATTGTTTTTAATTGTTTCAATAGGCTTTTCAAGTGAGGCCGGGCACTCTCCTCCAAGACAGCGAGTTCGCTTGCATACGGTATGTAATGTTTTAAATCTTTATTTTATTATTAGACATTCTTCAGATACATAAATAAAAAAAGGAAATTAAAAAAAGGAATTACCAAATTAAAAACAAAAGAAGGAAGGTATATGGAAGAGGATAAAGAACTAGCTGACTGCCTCAATGAATACTTCTGTTCAGTTTTTACAAAGGAAAATGAAGGAGAAGGACCTTAGTTAGGGAGGAAGACTAATGAATCCTTTGATGCATGTGTCTTTACAGAGGAAGAGGTTCAAAGTCAGCTGTCTAAAATTGATACAAATAAATCACAGGGGCCTGATGGGATACACCCAAAGCTATTAAAAGAGCTTAGAGGTGCACTAGCAAAACCAATAACAGATTTATTTAACCAATCACTGGTAACAGGTGTCATCCCAGAAGATTGGAAATTAGCAAACGTTGTGCCAATTCACAAGAAAGGTAGTAGAGAGGAATCAGGCAACTATAGGCCAGTAAGCCTGACATCAATAGTGGGGAAATTAATGGAAACCATACTCAAGGAGAGGATTGTGGAACATCTAAAAACCCATGGGTTGATTGATAAAAAACAGCATGGGTTTACTTCAGGGAGATCATGTCAAACTAATCTTATTGAATTTTTTGATTGGATGACTAAAATAATAGATGGCGGAGGTGCAGTAAACATCGCTTATCTGGACTTTAGTAAGGCTTTTGATACTGTCCCACATAGAAGGCTTATCAATAAACTGCAGTCTTTGAGCTTGAGCTCACATATTGTTGAATGGATTAGGCAGTGGCTTAAGTACAGAAAACAGAGGGTTGTAGTCAATGGAGTATATTCAGGCCATGGTATTGTTACCAGTGGGGTACCTCAGGGATCTGTTCTGGGACCCATATTGTTTAATATCTTTATCAGCGAAATTGCAGAAGGCCTCAATGGTAAGGTGTGTCTTTTTGCTGATGACACAAAGATTTGTAACAGGGTTGATGTTCCTGGAGGGATACACCAAATGGAAAAGGATTTAGGAAAACTAGAGGAATGGTCAAAAATCTGGCAACTAAAATTTAATGTCGATAAGTGCAAGATAATGCACCTGGGGCGTAAAAACCCAAGAGCAGAATATAAAATCAGTGATTCAGTACTAACCTCAGTATCTAAGGAAAGGGATTTAGGGGTCATTATATCAGAACGACCTAAAGGTGGGCAGACAATGTCATAGAGCAGCAGGTATTGCCAGCAGAATGCTTGGGTGTATAGAGAGAGGCATTAACAGTAGAAAGAGGGAGGTGCTCGTGCCGCTCTACAGAGCACTAGGGAGACCTCATTGGGAGTATTTTGTGCAGTACTGGAGACCATATCTGCAGAAGGATATTGAAACTTTGGAGAGAGTTGAGAGAAGAGCTACTAAACTAGTACATGGATTGCAGGACAAAACTTACCAGGAAAGGTTAAAGGACCTTAACATGTGTAGCTTGGAAGTAAGAAGAGACAGAGGGGATATGATAGAAACTTTTAAATACATAAAGGGAATCATCACGGTAAAAGAGGAGAGAATATTTAAAAGAAGAAAAACTGCTACAAGAGGACATAGTTTTAAATTAGAGGGGCAAAGGTTTAAAAGTAATATCAGGAAGAATTACTTTACTGAGAGAGTAGTGGACGCATGGAATAGCCTTCCTGCAGAAGTGGTAGCTGCAAATACAGTGAAGGAGTTTAAGCATGCATGGGATAGGCATAAGGCCATCCTTCATATAAGATAGGGCCTGGGGCTATTCATAGTATTCAGTATATTGGGCAGACTAGATGGGCCAAATGGTTCTTATCTGCCGACACATTCTATTATCCCATATCCAAAAAATTAATTTTTTATATCTTTCACAGCAATCGTCAACGGAGGAGAGGTGTTCCGGCCCTCCTACCACAGTGGGGGAGGAGGAAGTCGGGGGTGGACACCAGGAAGTGGTAATTAATTTTCTTAAAAACGTTTTGAGTTTTATTTTTTTAGTTTATTTTTGAGTATTAAATTTTATATTCTTTTATTTTAGTCTAATCCTCCTGTGGCCTCAAGAGGTCGTCAACAACCATCCACAAGGCGCCGGGGAGCACGCGGCGGTCGGGGACATGTGAGTATATATCTCAGTTTTGAATCTTGTTATATAATATGTGCAATTTTTTAAATTATTAATTAATTTTCTAATTTCTTTAGGGTTCAAGGGCCTCTGCCAGAACGGATGAGGAGGAATTAACTGGATTTTATATAGACAACGAACTCCTCATCCATCTGGTGGAGGAACGCGTACCACTCTGGGACCATACCGACCGCCGCCATGCAGATCATCACCTGACCCGGAGTCTGTGGATGGATATTTGTTCAAAGATTGTACCAAATTGGGACGACCTCAGTGAAGGCCAAAATGAAGACTGCAGTGTAAGTATACTTAAATTTTTTTATTATATTATTTATCAGTCATGTCCAAACTGCGGCCCTCCAGCATTTGCAAAACTACAACTCCCAGCATGCCTGCCTTATCCAGGCATATCGTGAGTAGTAGTTTTGCAACAGCTGTAGTGCTGCAGTTTGGTAATGCCAGTAATTGGAGAGTAATGTTTATTATTATATTTTTCAGAGACGTCAGTCATGGTGCGGTGGCGCTCAATAAGGGACTGCTACAAAAAGGATTATAATGAGGGGGTTCATCGCCCGAGTGGGTCTGGTGGAACCCGCCGGCAGCCGTACCGCTATGCGGCTGCCCTAGGGTTCCTACGTAGAACGCTAGAGCTGCGAAGGTAAGTATAAAATGCCTATAAAAATGGTAGAATGTAGAAGTAGATTTTAAATGCATGCTAATTGTTTCTTTTTTTTTTTTTTACAGAACAACTAGCAGTACTCGGGCGCCAGAACCTCCTCGGGAAAGAGATGAAGAGGCGGTCCCTGCTGAGCTGCCCCCTGCGGATCCCTCTCCACCTCGTCCAGCACCTGGTCAGGATCCTAATCGTCCTCTACTGGTGCCCTCTGGCGACGCAACAATGGCTGCTATGTCGCCACTTTTTGAGGCATTGATGCGTCGCCTGTGATGACTGTGTCGCTCTCCAGGCGGTGGGAGAGGGTGTGTTGGATAAAGGCCTGACATGCTCTCCCACCGCTTGGGGAGCGACACAGTTCCAGTACAAGTATCCCAAAGGGGCACTCGACCATTCTTCGTGCCCTTGTCAACCGATAATAATAATTCCATTTGGTGGCATCCAATCCACGGCTGGAGTAGGGTTTTAGTAGGTTTCCTGACATTTGGAAGGCTTCATCACCCACCAATACATATGGCATCGGTGGACCGTTGGTTCCAGGCATGGGTTCAGGAGGTGGAAAGTCAAATTGCCTATTGTAAACACTCCGTCCCATGAAAGAGTTTTTAAAAATCATTGAATCGTTGGTGCGGCCATATGCACCAATATCAACGGCCACAAACCGGTACTCTGCATCAGCGATGGCCATTAAAACTATAGAAAAATATTTTTTATAATTAAAAAATTCTGAACCGGTACCTGGTGGCTTTATAATACGGATATGTTTTCCGTCCACTGCGCCGACACAATGCGGAAATTGACAAACCTCTATTTGTAACCATCTCTGCCGATTAGGAGTAGGTATGAACTCCTCATGCAGTTGCTCCCATAAAACTTGACAGGTATCTTTTACTATTGTGGAAATAGTTGAAATTCCTAGACGGAAATTATAGTTAAGCGAGGTGAAACCGTCACCTGTAGCCAGAAAGCTGTGGAAAAAAAATTAGACATTAGATTATTAATGTTACATACCAAAAAATAATATCTTATGGATGTGTAAAATTTCATATGGCCTGAATGACTATAATTATCAAAAATATCCATTGTCTCCTTAAAATTTTTAGATACTTGAATGGATCAATATATATTTACTGTCAGTAATATTTATATAAAATACGGACCGATTATTATTGCTGCTAGAAAGATTGTAAATGAAATATAAATAATAAACAACACAAATAAATAGTAAAAATAAATATATCTATATGTAATTATCTTACCGGATGGTCAACATTAGTCGTTCGGTTGGTGACACACTCCTGCGGAAAGAAGTATCCATTCTTGCCAGTCTCGGTGATACTCGGTCTAGGAGCTCATCAAAGGTAGCCATATTCATTCTGAAATAGTTGATAAATTTTTCAGGATATTCACGTAACTCCGGGTAGAGGAGTTCGAATGCTCCTTCGGTAATACGTGCAGATGAAATTGGATGAACCCAATACCGACGAAGACGACGCCGACGTCTATCTCGCTCTCGTTGCCTCCTTCTAGAAACAAGGATCAGGGCTTTGAAAGCAAACTCCTGTTCAGGCATCATCCTGGCGACAATCCAGAGCAGATTCTGAGGTATTCACCTAGGTTTACTTTTTTTAGCCAAAAATATTTGCATATTTTATTAGTTGTAAAACTTTATCTCTAGATTTTTCTGATAAGAAAAAATTTACATACCGGATCCGATCATCCGTTCACGATGGATCCGCTGTTTCGACGGATCCGGACGACGGATCCGGACGACGGATCCGGACCCATACCGGATCCGTCGTCTGGATCCGGAAATATACCATTGCGGTTGGCTTCAGGATTTCCGGATCCGTATCTTAGAAAAAAAGACGCAACAACAATGATGCTTTGACACGCGTTTTTCCGGATTCGGTGTGTAATTCCGGCAAATGTATTACACAACGGATCAGGACAACGCAAGTGTGAAAGAGCCCTTAATTTGCCTTTGTAACTGAATGTGATCAAAAATTTTTGTTCCACCACTCGTCATATCAGGCTGACGAGACACCTTGCATTACATAGCACCTAAGTACACTACAGAGTTATTAACTGAAATTTATCTGTATAGCACCACCTGCTGTTTGCTCTTTTTATATTCTGTCTGTCCACCTCATCGAGGTGGATGCTGCAACAGAAAGGACACACTCCCTGAGAAGGGTCCTGTCACCTGAGCAGCCAGCTCGAAATAATTTTTGCAGAGCAATTGGGGCAATCAATGGATCCATGTGAGGTACAGTGCTGATATTAGCTTTGTTAGGAAGAGATTGTCATGTATTATGTGATGTCGTATTTTCATTTTGTTTACATGAGGATGCTTGGACTCGGAGAATACGTCTGTATGTGGGCAAGTAACTGGAGTGACAGAAAACAGAGGGTGGTTATTAACGGTACACACTCAGTTCGGGTCACTTTCACTAGTGGGGTACCTCAGGGGTCAGTACTGGGCCCTATTCTCTTCAATATATTTATTAATGATCTTGTAGAAGGCCTGCACAGTAAAATATTAAATGTTTGCAGATGACACTAAACTGTGTAAAGTAATTGACACTGAAGAGGACAGTATACTGCTATAGAGGGATCTGGATAGATTGGAGACTTGGGCAGAGAAGTGGCAGATGAGGTTTAACACTGACAAATGTAAGTTATGCACATGGGAAGGAATAATGCAAGTCACCCGTACATACTAAGTGATAAAACACTCGGTAACACTGACATGGAAAAGGATCTAGGAATTTTAATAAACAGCAAACTAAGCTGCAAAGACTAGTGTCAGGCAGCTGCCGCCAAGGTCAATAAGATAATGGGTTGCATCAAAAAGGGCATAGACGCACATGATGAGGACATAGTCCTACCACTTTACAAATCATATGATAACTTCTTTAAGTATTACCCATCAATGGTGTCCCTTTCTGTTACCTTACTGTGTGCCTGCCATTTTGCTCGCCATCATCACTCTCCAATGTGAGTTCTCTCGAGCCTGCATTAAGCTCGCTGCCACCGCTCTCTGGTATGGGTCTTCTCTGCCTGCATCCTTCTAGCTGACTCCTAGTTTCTGTTACTGGCTTCTTTAGGACCCGCCCTCCATGTGCCTGAGCAATAAGGTCCATTAGGTTCCTATACTGTGCAACGGTTGTTCTCCCAGTGTTGTTTGGCTTGTTTTTTTACCTCATCTATTATCCGTTGCCCATTCTGTATCCCGTTCACGAGTGAACCCTTTCTGCCCTGATCCGTGCCTGTCTGACTGTGATTTCTGCCTGCTGCTAGGGTACTGCAAATTAGTGTCTTCAGTTCATCCATGCCATTGGTAAAGGAGACTACTTCAGGTGTATGGAACTGGGGATTCCCTGTTGGATAGTCCATACCTTCTTGCAAGGGTTTAGAGGGTTTTTAGATATACGGTATTAGTCTCTGCTGCCCAAATTAGGGCTCCTTCACACTACCGTTTTTCTTTTCCTTCTTAGAGTTCCGTCGTCGGGGCTCTAAGACAGAAAAAGAGAGAAATCCGTTCATAATGCATCAGGATGTCTTCCGTTCAGTATGTGAACTTTTTTGGACGTTGACAAAACCTCAGCATGCTGTGGATTTGTCTCCATCCAAAAATCCGGAAGACATGCCGTAACGCCAGATCTCGCCAATGTTTAGCTCTGCAGAGCAGCAGCAGCAGTTCCGATCAGGGCCCCAGTTCCGATTGGGGCCTACTGAAGTCCTGGTTGCCATGGTAAGTACTCTGCACTTACGCATTGATCTATGCGCCGCGTTGACCTGTGACGTCATGAAGGAGCGCCCGGCGGCCGCAGCACAGGTAAATACACTGCTGCGGAGTACCATGGCAGCCAGGACTTCAGTAGCGTCCTGGCTGCCATGGTAACCTGGAAGCATTTCGAAGACTCCTGATCAGTCTTCAAATGCTTGCAGGCGACCTGCGTTCTGACGGATCATGCGGGACGGAAGTGCCCGTCGGATCCTCAGAACGCAAGTGTGAAAGAGGCCTAGCACAAATCTTTTAACAACCCAGAGCGTGTACATGCTATCCAGCAGTAGGCTTTGTGTGAAAAGGGCCGTTCATGTAATACATACGGTAGATATTTCAAGTCCTCTAGTGCAAGAAGATACTCTGGTGACCATGATGACCATGCCGCTTTTTCGTCTGGTTATCACATAGCTAATTTGGGGACTTTTATGAGATGTTCTCACCTAATGTTACCAAGTCCTGGAATATAGGTCCTACTGAATGAGAGAGGTGAAGCAGCATGTATTTATACCATGGCTCAATAACACAAAGGTCAAGTATTGCTTGCCTGTTGTCTCCTTTATCTAGGCCAACATGTTTCTGTAAGATATATTGAGCTGAACTCATAAATAAACCTCATGTCATTAGAATTTGGGGCGGTGAGATGGCCCTGGATCTCATCCTGTTGCATAAAACATAACATTTGAGACTGAAATAATGATGTGGCTCCTGCCAGTATGTGGGAATGAGGGCATGCACGGCTATATAATTGTCACTAGTCTGATGAGAAAATGCCACCAGCTACAATCCGCCCTTATTTAATGTCTCCTAATCCATGACCTTTCATCTGATTTTAATTTCTGTTTTATTCACGCACAAACACTTTAATTAACATTCCTTTGTGATTAGGGTGACGCTACATAAGGAATTAATGCACCAATCATATAAATGTATAAAAGTGATGGCTGATAGTCAACAAATACATACATTATACTAGTTCCAAAATCATACCTGAATGCATACCTGACATTCCTGGCTCATATAGCGTTTAGCAATTATAATTACCGGTATATTATCTTTGTATAAATCTCAAGCATTGCAATGAATGCAGTCTCTCATCACTCACCATTTTAAATGCATAAGGCCATCCTCAACCTGTGGTTCACAGGCCACATGTGCAGGGCCGGACTGGCCTACCGGGATACCGGGAAAATTCCCGGTAGGCCGGTAGCCCTGACTGCCGCACGGCCGGCCGGCGGCCGCAGGCACACTGGGCTCCAGTGGCGACGGAGATGAGCGCTTGCATTGCGCTCATCTCCGTGCGGAGCAGCAGCAGAGGAGGGAGAGGCGTGACCTCTCCCTGTTCCTCTGATAGGCTGCCAGCACTAGGCTGGCAGCCTATCAGAGGCCGGCCCCGGTGGCGCGATGACATCATCGCGCCGCCGGAGCCGTACAGCTCGAGACACAGGCCGGAAGAGGCCTGCATCGCATCGCTGGAGGTAAGTATAAGTGTTCTTTTTTCTTTTTTTCTTGGGGCTACTGGCAGCACTAAAGGGGCTACTGGCAGCACTAAAGGGGCTACTGGCAGCACTAAAGGGGCTACTGGCAGCACTAAAGGGGGCTACTGGCAGCACTAAAGGGGCTACTGGCAGATAAAGGGGCTACTGCCAGTAGCCCCTTATCTGCCAGTAGCCCCTAGTGCTGCCAGTGCTCCTAGTGCTGCCAGTAGCCTACTGGCAGCACTAAAGGGGGCTACTGGCAGCACTAAAGGGGCTACTGGCAGCACTAAAGGGGCTACTGGCAGCACTAAAGGGGCTACTGGCAGATAAAGGGGCTACTGGCAGATAAAGGGGCTACTGCCACTTAAAGCGGGCTACTGCCACTTAAAGGGGCTACTGCCACTTAAAGGGGCTACTGCCACTTAAAGGGGCTACTGGCACCAAACGGGGGCTACTGGCACATAAAGGGCGCTACTGGCACTAAAGGGGCTACTGGCACATAAAGGGGCTACTGACACTAAAGGGGCTACTGGCACATAAAAGGGGGCTACTGGCACTAAAGGGGCTACTGGCACTAAAGGGGGCTACTGGCACATAAAGGGGCTACTGGCACATAAAGGGGCTACTGGCACATAAAGGGGATGGCTACTGGCACTAAAGGGGCTACTGGCACTAAAGGGACGGCTACTGGCACATAAAGGGACGGCTACTGGCACATAAAGGGGCTACTGGCACATAAAGGGGCTACTGGCACTAAAGGGGACGGCTACTGGCACATAAAGGGGCGGCTACTGGCACATAAAGGGGCGGCTACTGGCACATAAAGGGACGGCTACTGATACTAAAGGGGGCTACTGGCACATAAAGGGGCTACTGGCACTAAAGGGGACGGCTACTGGCACACTGTTATGGGGGCACTGTGGATGTCACTGTTATGGGGATCTGTGGATGACACTGTTATGGCAGAATCTATGGATGACACTGTTATGGGGAATCTGTGGATGACACTGTTATGGGGATCTGTGGATGACATACTGTTATGGGGTACTTTCACACCTGCGGCATGGCTATCCGACCTATCCGGGCTGTTCACCCTCCTGATCCGCCATGCCGCAAGTACCCGTGCACTGCCGTGCTGCTGCTCTGTCCCCATTGACTATAATAGGGGCAGGTGACGGAGCTATGGCGCAGCACGGCAGAGATCGCCGGACTAAAAGTACTGCATGTCCGACTTTTTAGTCCGGCGATCTCTGCCATGCTGCACCATAGCTCCGCCCCTGCCCCTATTATAGTCAATGGGGACAGAGCAGCAGCACGGCAGTGCACGAGTACTTGCGGCATGGCGGATCAGGAGGGTGAACAGCCCGGATAGGTCGGATAGCCATGCCGCAGGTGTAAAAGTACCCCCATAACAGTATGTCATCCACAGATTCCCCATAACAGTGTCATCCATAGATTCCGCCATAACAGTGTCATCCACAGATCCCCATAAGTGTGTCATCCACAGATCCCCCATAAGTGTGTCATCCACAGATCCCCCATAAGTGTGTCATCCACAGATCCCCTATAACAGTGTGTCATCCACAGATCCCCCATAACAGTGTCATCCACAGATCCCCATAACAGTGTGTCATCCACAGATCCCCCATAAAAGTGTGTCATCCACAGATCCCCACAACAGTGTATCATCCACAGATCCCCCATAACAGTGTGTCATCCACAGATCCCCACAACAGTGTGTCATCCACAGATCCCCCATAATAGTGTGTCATCCACAGATCCCCCATAACAGTGTGTCATCCACAGATCCCCACAACAGTGTGTCATCCACAGATCCCCATAAAAGTGTGTCATCCACAGATCCCCATAGCAGTGTATCATCCACAGATCCCCCATAACAGTGTGTCATCCACAGATCCCCCATAACAGTGTGTCATCCACAGATCCCCATAGCAGTGTGCCTGCCCTGCGCACTGAGGACAGATTGAAAGAGGGGAAGATCCGTGGAAGCAAGCAGAGGACAGCACAGCAGAAGATGGAATAGGTTCTTTTGTAAGTAAATTATTTTATTATAAATGTATCCCTGCATACCGCAATACTCTCGTATTTTGAATTTATATATACTTATTTCGTTTTTTTCAGTTGTATGAATTTAAGTGGGGAAAATTATTAGTGCCCCCCCATTTTGACTGTGGTATCTTATGTGCCTCCCATATATTGTTCCTAGAGTTGCCACTGCGCAGAGGCCAAGTCACGGCAATGCTAGGGTAAGGCCCGGCCTGTGTGTGTGTATATAATTATATATATATATATATATATATATACACACACATACATACACACGCTCGCGGCGTGTGTGTTTGGGGCTGGTATGCAACTTTTTCCGGGGCTGGTATGCAACTTTTTCCAGGGCTGGTTTTTATCCCCAGTCCGGCCCTGCACATGTGATTTATGACACCCTGCTGAGTCTTCTTCTCTCTGCCGGTGTCTCTCAATGGCTATTCCTTGCTGTAAGTCAGAGTGGGCAGCATGTTAACCTGATGGTGCTGCTGAGCTCACAGGAGCGCCTTCCAGTTACCATGAAGAAAAAGAGTCTCCCAGGGGCAATTCAAGGTGGAGGTAGGAGTGCAGCATCACCATTGGTTCAATGTTCATTTGAATAACAGTGCCTCATAGGGAGAGAGGAGGTAGTATTTAGAAGACAAGGAGGTGACTCAGAAGGCTTGTGTTGTGAGACCAAATGCTTATAGGTGCCTCAGAAGTGCTGGCTCCATATCTGGATCATCGCCTTCTTCTTGGTTCCCATTATCGACTGGTGATTTTTAGTGTCCTGTTTTCAGCCAGTTTTGCAGAGTTCTTCATATATGTTATTTTTGCGACAGTCGGGTTGTTGAGTAGTTCTGGCCTACTGGAAGTCCTTAGGGTACATAAGCACCAAGAGTCACCGCTACGACTTGGGAAAGTGACTGCTATGGGTGAAGTCCAGTTCTGCGGTCTGGAGCACAATCATCATTATTACAGAGATGTGTATATTCACTCCAGTGGGGCAAATAGACAGAATAGTCTACCATATTTTTCTGCATGGCAAAAAAGCTTGAAGTGAATGGAAAGCAGGACAAATGTAGCCAAAGATGAGTAGTGTTACCTACTGCTATGAATGTACCCATCTGTAGCTATGCTGGTTGCATGCAAAGCCAGAAAGCTAGACTTCACCTATAGCAGTCACTCTCCCAAGTCCTAGCAGTGACTCTTGGATCTCAGATGCGCCCAAGGCTTATAGTAGGGCTGAACTGCACGCAAATTGGACAGTCGCAAATACAACATATGCAAGGCATATATCTCCACTGTAAGACAACAAGACTCTAAAACACACCACAGGGTGACAGGAACTGAAGGGTGAGGGACACTTAAGGAGGAGTGGATCCAGCAATGGAGTCAAGTGTGTAGCTATAACGGAACAAGGGGAAGCAGCTGCTACACAGCCCGAACTCAGGTGGGACCCACTTGAGAGGAGGGCTAAACGATTTTATTTTCAGTATAATGCAATGACATTATAAATAGTGACAGTATATACAGTGCCTTGACATACAGTATATATGTGTGGAAAATCTATGGAGCGGTTGCCTGGCCTGGTCTCAGAGGGCTATTTTGAATGGTTGCAGGAGTCAGGGTTGAACGGGAGGGGGGGGGGGAGTTGTTGGGGGGAGGGTTGTCTACAAATTATCTGTAAAGGCCAAGTCAGTTTTATTTATGCCACTGAAAGGAGAGGATAGCAGATCTATGTCATAAAGGTAGAAAGCAGATGAATGATAGTGAACAGAAATAGATAAATACTGAACTGTCCATTTCTGATTTAAGACAGCCTGGGTAATACAAAAGTACAGCAGCAAGCAAATCCCATACACAGCGAGAAATACTGTAGAGTTACAGAAAACACATTAGACCAGAACAAGATACAATTGTAAAACTACGGATCTCAAAATGCCAAACAGAACAAAATAGTGGAAGGGAATAACTAACAAGCTCTATACCCGACAACCAGAATGGAGAAAAGCTTGAATACAGCAACTCCACCCTATCCATCAGCAACTCCACCCTAATCAACCAGGCTACACCAAGTAATAGCCAAACCTAGATTCAGATACAAGACAGTTGCTGCTCAAATAAAATTAGTAACTAGTTGAACATGATGCAGCAGGAAACAGCAGTTTACACAATGTGAATCTAGCCTTATATAGCTCCTTGTACCATGAGGTACAACAGTCCATTATAATATGATATAACTGGTTAGAAATCACTGTTTCTAATTCACATCTAAAAGAATACTTAAGAGCACTGCTCCCAGGATTCCTCTTTAATTAAAGGTGTCTTTATTTTGTTTTTATAATTCTTTAAAGGGTTGTCTCATCATGACAATACCTTCTCAAAGTTAAAGGGGTATTGCCATCTACAGGACTCGACACAATTGTCTGATAGAAACAGGTCAGACCCACTGGAACACACACCTAGCTCTAAAATAGGGATCCTCTGGCTTCCAGCTGTGTCTAGGTGGAGTATACACAGAGAGTTCTCCATTCACTTCTATGGAAGTTACAGAAGCAGCCAAGCATGGTTGTTTTATATCTTAGTAAAGCCTGCAAGTGTTTTTAGTGGAAGTACTCAGTGTGTTGAAATCAATTTGGTGATCCCCAAAATGGTTGACTGATCCTGCGGAAATGGGCACTTTTAGATGGAAAACTGTACAGTGCTCCACAAGACACAATGGCCTCAGGATACAATATTTTCAACATACAGTGGTCTTTTCTGGCCCATCATAAGTTGAAACCAGACTCAACATATGATGCCTCAGACTCAGATACAACCAATTAAGGCCACTTCTCTGGTAAATATCTGTATTAGTTGATAGTTCGCAGCTAGTCCTGGATGTCATCTGTAAGGACTTGTTTTATCTGTCTTAGTTATCTGCTTATTTTTCTTAAAACTTCATTTACTATTATCTTGGATTATATTTTGGGGCTTTGGAACCGATTACTCAAGTTACAATGGTTTCAACATACAATGGTTGTCCTGGAACCAATTAATATTGTAAATTGAGAGACCATTGTATATGACCACTTTAATTGGGGAAACTGGAAGCACCGACCGAAAACACAGCTGTGCGCATCACAACTTGCATTACTTTACTGCACCTACTATCATATCCTCATATGGCCGATTCTGTTTAGTATTCATAGAATCAGGTATCACAAATGAGATATGTTTCACCATCTGGAGATATTTTGATTGTCTGCCGTCCTTTATGCTGGTGTATACTCCTAATATAGAGAGGTCAGCAGGTTTCCTAGCAACCAGTATTCCTTTGCTGTTACTAATTAGCAATTTATTCACAGGAATTAAATTTTGATACAGTAAACTGTTTTTTATGTATCTTAGAATCACATAGAAAAATGTAAACCAATTCAAAGATATCATTTACCTGTATTATATAGACCACATTTTAACCATGAATTTCTGGACAGATCACTATATCATTTACCACAAGGACTTTGTATGTACAGATTTAGGTGGCACATTAATTCATTTTTCCTGGTCTCCAGAATACCTCTTTAACCCCTTAATGATCACCAATCCACTTCTTTTTTTACGGCGGTTACTAAGGGGCCATAGAATAGGCCGCCATCTTTTTACAGGAGCCAACAAGAACGAACCTAACACTGCCTGCAGTGCCACTGATTGGACATAGGATAACCTCTACAGTCAACAACTGGAGTGCTGCTGTTTTTTGTAATTTGGAGAGAATGACAACGTAATGCATTTGTACAGAATAAGGGCAGGTTCACATTTGCGTTATGGAATTCAATTATAGGTTCCGTTATAACAGAATATAACTGAATTTTAGGACGGAATTCCAAACAGAAGCCTTAAAGAGACATTCCGTTTTGCTGCGTCCTAATACATGTCTATAGGGACAAATAGCGGTTCCCTTTGGTTCCGGTATACATGACGGACAAAAATGGTCCTGTCGACAGTGAATGCGAATCTGCCCTAAGCTCTACAATGCATTAATGTTAAGTGATCAAAAGATCGCCTGTCACAGTCCCCTTGTTTATTTGGGATTAGCAAATAGTTTCAAAAAAATGTAAAAAGTTTCATTAAATAAAAAATCTCAAACTTAATACAACACTTTTCCATTAAATAAAAGCTAGACAATGGAAAAATTGCAAAAATAAAATCTCGATCGACTCTTCTGTAATAACCCTCACTACACAATTATCATGTAATTTATCCTGTATGCTAAAAAAATTGCCAGAATTGCTGTTTTTTGCTGATTCGCCACCCAAAAAATGGAAAAAAATCAACCCCTTCGTGACCACCCACCATACATTTACGTGGGAAGTCAGGTATTTAAGTATGGCGCCCATTGCTAGTTTTAAACGGAAGACACTCGGGACACCCGCAGACATTTAGCCCTTCAGATGCTGTGGGCAAATGTGACCACAGCATTTGAATGCCAAAAATCTGGAAGCGCAATGCTTCTGGGCTGGATCAGCTCCCCCTGGGGGTGATCAAGAGAGCCATTCATTGTGGTAGTCTCGGTTCTCCTGAAGGATCCAAGGCTACCACAGCTACTATGGAGACCCTGCAGGGCTGGGCTGTGGCAGGGCTTCAAAGAAACATAGTGAAAAGCTCATAGACTCCAATGCTAATGCATTGGAGTCTGTGAGAGACGAGAACTAATGATTATATGGTTACGTTTCCTAGGGGAATTATTAAAGAGTGTAAAAATAGAAAAAAGAATAGAAAAAAAGATATAAAAATTCAAATCACATCCCCTTTCCCCAAAATGAAAAAAAAAATAAACAATTAAAAAAATAAACCTCATGGGCATCGTTGCATGCGAAAACACTTGTAATATTAAAATATAAAAATATTTATCCCATACAGCAAATTGCATAATGGAATAAATCAATTTTTAGTCACTTCACGGCCCCCCAAAAAATGAATAAAAATTACTAAAATGTCATACAAACTCCAAAATGTTATCAATAAAAACTACAGATTCCCGCATAAAAAGAGCCCTCATACAGCTCCCTAGACATAAAAATTATTGGATCAGAATATGGCCAGTGATGTCGCGAACATAAAATTTTCAGTTCGCGAACAGCGAACGCGAACTTCCGCAAATGTTCGCGAACAGGCGAACCGGGCGAACCGCCATAGCCTTCAATAGACAGGCGAATTTTAAAAACCAAAGGGACTCTTTCTGGTCACAATAGTGATGGAAAAGTTGTTTCAAGGGGACTAACACCTGGACTGTGGCATGCCGGAGGGGGATCCATGGCAAAACTCCCATGGAAAATTACGTAGTGGACGCAGAGTCGGGTTTTAATCCATAAAGGGCATAAATCACGTAACATTCCTAAATTGTTTGGAAAAACATGCTTTAACCCCTTAAGGACCCATGACGCAGGGGCGTACATATAGGGGTCGCAGGGGTCGCAGTTGCGACCGGGCCCGGCTCCCAGGGGGGCCCGGCCACCTGCGGACCCCTGGCCCCGGCCCGGGCCCTGCAGCTGTGATGTGCGCAGTGCAGAGTGAGAGTCCGCTCGATCATCCCGCGAGACCTGCGAACTGCCTGCGGCAGGTCTCGCGGGAACATGCATTGCGCGGATTCAAGTGGGCGGCGCCAGCAGCAGACCAGACGGGACCGACCAGACCAGGGAGGAAGAGATGCCTGAGCTACTGCCAGCCAGCAGGACAGGAAGAGCCTTCCCTGTTCCCTTGTAGTTGCAACTTGCCCAGTAGTAAGTACCGCCCGTCAGTAAATCCAGCCGCCCAGGCCCAGCACCAGCAGCCGGTAAGAATCTCCTCAGACTCAGCATGTTGTGGCATGCAGTGCTTGATCCTGAAATCGGGCGGACAGCGGTGGTGGTGGTGTGGGGTGGGGGGGCGATTGGTTGTGTGTGTGTGTGGTGTTGGGGAGGGGGGGGCGATTGGTTGTGTGTGTGGTGTTGGGGGCATTGGCTTGGCTTGGCTGCTTGGCTAAGGTCAGGTGGAAAGGAAAAGCCTTGACTGAGGGCCCCTGGGGGAGGGGTAGCCTTGAGTGGCCTCACTGGCCTGAGGGCCCTGGAAAATGACCGAGGGGGGAGGGTAACCCTTGAGTGGCCTGAGGGCCCTGGGCAAATGACCAGGGGGGGAGGGGTGGCCTCACTGGCCTGAGTACATACCTCCCAACTCTTACCCCTGGCAATTTGCGCAGAGGTAGAGCTTGGCAGGACAGTAGAATGGTAGAGGAGGTAGTGGTGGCGGCGGGTTGAGGGTGGGTGGGAGGGGGCGGGGTTGAGGGGGCGGGTTTGAGGGGGGGTGGGAGGGGGCGGGGTTGAGGGGGGTGGGAGGGGGCGGGTTTGAGGGGGGGTGGGAGGCGGCGGGTTTGAGGGGGGTGGGAGGGGGCGGGTTTGAGGGGGGGGGCCCATGATTCGGTTTCGCACCGGGGCCCCATGGATTGTGTGTACGCCACTGCCATGACGTATGGGTACGTCATGGGTCCGATCCCTAAGTATGGCGCCCGCTCCTGCCCTCTGTGGGCGCGATCGCTGCGGGGGTCCGGCTGTTTCCTGTAGCTGACCCCCGCGGCTAATGATCGCGGCCGGCAGCGATGCCGATCGCAATCATTTAACCCCGCAGATGCCGTGGTCAATCCTGACCCACGGCATCTGCTGCAGCTAAACCGAAAGTAAAACTTTCGGCAGCTCTCCGGCTCCCCTAGTGGTGATCGGGAGAATCGGAGCGCTGTAGAGGATAGCCTCAAGCCTTTCATTCAGCATGAGGCTATCACTTACTATTTCCTATGGAGCCCTTGTTAGCAATAGGGCTTCATAGGAAAGTAGTAAAATCCTCATAAACTCCAATACAAGTGTATTGGAGTTTATGTTAAAGCAATCAGATGACTGATTTATATAGGTCCCTATGGGACCTATATAACAGTGTAAAAGAAAAATAAAAGAAATAAAAAAATAAAAAAATAAATAAAAAAACCTAAAAATTCAAATCACCCCCTTTCCCCAAAATTAAAATAAAATAATAATTTTTTTAAAAAATACACATCATGGGTGTCATAATGTGCGAAAACGCCCGTGGTATAAAAATATAAAAATATATTCCCCATACGGTAAACAGAAAAAACGGAAAAAGCGCCCAAATGGCGGATTCGCCATTTTGAGCGCTTCATTTCCTCAAAAAAATTAAATAAAAAGTGATCAAAAAGTCCTACACACCCCATAATGGTATCAACTAAAAGTTCAGATCGCCCCGCAAAAAATAAGCCCCCATACAATGCCATACACTTAATTACAAAAAAGTTATAGGGGTCAAAATATGGCGACAAAAATAAAAAAATAAAAAATTTCCCACTTTTGAATTTTTTTCACTATCAAAAGCATAAGAAAATCTATACATATTGGGTATCGCCGGATTCGTACTGACCTGTAGAATAAAACTAAATGGTCAGTTTTATCACACATCAAACGTCGTAATTTAAAAACCCGTAAAATTGTGGTAGAATTGTTTTTTTTTTGCAATTTCACCCCATTTGGAATTTTTTTCCCGCTTCCCACTACATCGTATGCAATATTAAATGGTGGCGTTGGAAAGTACAACTTGTCCCGCAAAAATAAAGCCCTCATATGGCCATGTGAACGTAAAAATAAAAAAGTTATGGCTCTCGGAAGGCATGGAGCGCAAAACGAAAATGCAAAAATGAAAAAACCCCGAGTCCTTAAAGGGTTAAAACATCCAGTGTGTGTATACGATCAGGTATGATGTTGTATCGATCAGGTAGTGTAAGGGTTACGCCCGATTCTCAGACATTGACATACCAAACTCCTCTTTTAATGCACCGCAAACAGTCCATTTGCACAACCGCAAACTCCCCATTTGCACAAGGTTGGATACCAAGCTAGCCACGTCCCGGTGATGTCATTGAAGGTTTCTTCCTCCACCCAGCCACGTACAACACCAAGGGTCCCCGAAAGGTCAATTGAATTGATTTTTCGAACGTGGAGATGGTTAAAAAAACGCTGGCTCCCTCCCCTTTGTTTTAATCCACGGTCACTGCTTCTGCGCCGTACAATTTACTGTCACACCCGATATGAGTGGTATTTTCTGTAGTACTATTCTCATCAGTTTAATCCCTCTAACGTCCCCAATCTGGGGGCCATTTATTGAATAGATTTTTCGAACGGGGAGATGGTTAAAAAAACGCTGGCTCCCTCCACTCTGTTTTAAACCACGGTGACTGCGTCTGCGCCGTGCAATTTACTGTCACACCCGATATGAGTGGTATTTTCTGTAGTACTATTCTCATCAGTTTAATCCCTGTTACATCCCATATCAGGGATTGCCTTTTGTGAAAAAAAATTTAGGCCTGGTACCTTCGACTGCCTTCACAGTGACAGACCAAACTCTCATACACCAAACTGAATTGATTTCAGGAACCGGGAGATGGAAAAAGCAGCTTGGTCGGTCCTCATACTCCCAAATTGGGGCACTGCACGTGCACAGAGCAATGTGCTGTGACACCCTATATGAGTGGTGTCTTAACTAGTACTATTCCTATCAGCGGCGGGCGGGAGCGTGGTAACTTGAGAGCAGGTGACCAAAGCTGAGCTGGAGGAAGATGGTGCGTCAAGGTTCTTAGCGGAAGCTGTTGAAGATTGGGTGTCCTGTCTAAGCCAGTCAACTACGTCCTCAGAATTTTTCGGGTTCAGGGTACGTGGCCTCTGAAAACTGGGCATTATTCCAGGGACAGTGGAAATCACAGCACCACGACCACGACGGCCCCTGCGAGTGTGGCCTGCCTCTGCCTGTCATTTTTTTCGATAAGTGGTACTGTGCCACCATGTATCAGTGGTGGGCACTGGCAGTGGGCACACTACAGTCTGTGGAAGTGGGCCTGACACACACTGGCAGCAGGCAAGCAACTGAAATTAGACTAATGTGTAAAAATGAAATGCCTTATTTATCGTCAAGCTACTGTGCCACCCGGTATCAGTGGTTGGCACTGGCAGTGGGCACACTACAGTCTGTGGAGGTGGGCCTGACACACACTGGCAGGAGGCAAGCAACTGAAATTAGACTAATGTGTAAAAATGAAATGCCTTATTTATCGTCAAGCTACTGTGCCACCCGGTATCAGTGGTTGGCACTGGCAGTGGGCACACTACAGTCTGTGGAGGTGGGCCTGACACACACTGGCAGGAGGCAAGCAACTGAAATTAGACTAATGTGTAAAAATGAAATGCCTTATTTATCGTCAAGCTACTGTGCCACCCGGTATCAGTGGTTGGCACTGGCAGTGGGCACACTACAGTCTGTGGAGGTGGGCCTGACACACACTGGCAGGAGGCAAGCAACTGAAATTAGACTAATGTGTAAAAATGAAATGCCTTATTTATCGGCAAGCTACTGTGCCACCCGGTATTAGTGGTTGGCACTGGCAGTGGGCACACTACAGTCAGTGGAAGAGGGCCTGACACACACTGGCAGCAGGCAAGCAACTGAATTTAGACTACTGTCTAAAAATTAAATGCCTAATTTATCGGCAAGCTACTGTGCCACCCGGTATCAGTGGTTGGCACTGGCAGTGGGCACACTACAGTCAGTGGAAGTGGGCCTGACACACACTGGCAGCAGGCAAGCAACTGAAATTAGACTAATGTGTAAAAATGAAATGCCTTATTTATCGTCAAGCTACTGTGCCACCCGGTATCAGTGGTTGGCACTGGCAGTGGGCACACTACAGTCTGTGGAGGTGGGCCTGACACACACTGGCAGGAGGCAAGCAACTGAAATTAGACTAATGTGTAAAAATGAAATGCCTTATTTATCGTCAAGCTACTGTGCCACCCGGTATCAGTGGTTGGCACTGGCAGTGGGCACACTACAGTCTGTGGAGGTGGGCCTGACACACACTGGCAGGAGGCAAGCAACTGAAATTAGACTAATGTGTAAAAATGAAATGCCTTATTTATCGTCAAGCTACTGTGCCACCCGGTATCAGTGGTTGGCACTGGCAGTGGGCACACTACAGTCTGTGGAGGTGGGCCTGACACACACTGGCAGGAGGCAAGCAACTGAAATTAGACTAATGTGTAAAAATGAAATGCCTTATTTATCGGCAAGCTACTGTGCCACCCGGTATTAGTGGTTGGCACTGGCAGTGGGCACACTACAGTCTGTGGGCCTGCAGCTCCTCCTCACACACAGGCAGGCCAGGCAACTGCAATATGTATATAAAGGAAAAAAAAAGCAGACTAATGTTGCAGCCCTAAAAAGGGCTTTTTGGGGTGCTGTCAGGACGCTGTCCTTACAGCAGAGATCAGATGAGTCTTTCAGGACTGGAGTGGACACTGAATTCACTAGCCTAGCTATCGATTTCCCTATTAAATCAGCAGCAACTACACTCTCCCTCCTCTCACTAAGACTGCAGCTTCAGAATGAATCTAAAATGGATGCTGTGCAGGAGGTGGGAGGGTCTGGGAGGGAGGGTATGCTGCTGATTGGCTGGAATGTGTCTGCTGACTGTGAGGTACAGGGTCAAAGTTTGCTCAATGATGATGTATAGGGGGCGGACCGAACATCGCATATGTTCGCCCGGCAGAGGCGAACGCGAACAAGCTATGTTCGCCGGGAACTGTTCGCCGGCGAATAGTTCGGGCCATCTCTAAATATGGCAATGCAAAGAAAAAATTAGTTTTTTCCAAAGTTTTTATTTCTTTTTATCAGTATTAAAACACAAGAAAAACGATATAACTGTTGTATCGTTATAATTGTATGGACCTGGAGAATGGAGGTAACAGGTACATTTTTCAACAGGATATGCTATAAAAAACAAAACCCATAAAACTGTGGCAGAGTTTTTTTATTTTTATTTAACACCATTTGAAATTTTTTTTCACACTTCCTACTACATTGTATGCAAAAGTAAATGGCCATTAGAAAATACAAGTTGCCCTGCAAAAAACAAGCCCTCATTCAGCTATGTGAATGGAAAAATAAAAAGTTATGGCTCTGGGAAGTCTGGAAGTAAAAAAAAAAAACAACACAAAAGGATCTGGTCCTGAAGGGGTTAAAAAGTGTTATGTAGTCTAAAATGATACCAATGATAGAATGATACCAATACCAAAAATCAAAAGTCGTCCTGCAAAAATCAAGCCCACACACATCTCCAGAGAATGAAAAATTAAAACGTTAAGGCCTCTTGCACACGGGCGTCATGTTTGACGCCCGGATAAGAGGCGGGTACGTTGTGTAAACGTTATGGAATTCAATTATAGGTTCCGTTATAACAGAATATAACGGAATTTTAGGACGGAATTCCAAACAGAAGCCTTGAAGAGACATTCCGTTTTGCTGCTTCCTAATACATGTCTATAGGGACAAATAGCGGTTCCCTTTGGTTCCGGTATACATGACGGACAAAAATGGTCCTGTCGACAGTGAATGCGAATCTGCCCTAAGCTCTACAATGTATTAATGTTAAGTGATCAAAGGATCGCCTGTCACAGTCCCCTTGTTTATTTGGGATTAGCAAATAGTTTCAAAAAAATGTAAAAAGTTTCATTAAATAAAAAATCTCAAACTTAATACAACACTTTTCCATTAAATAAAAGCTAGACAATGGAAAAATTGCAAAAATAAAATCTCCAAAAATCTCCCAAAAAATGAATAAAAATTACTAAAAAGTCATACACACTCCAAAATGTTATCAATAAAAACTACAGATTCCCGCATAAAAAGAGCCCTCATACAGCTCCCTAGACATAAAAATTATTGGATCAGAATATGGCAATGCAAAGAAAAAATTAGTTTTTTCCAAAGTTTTTATTTCTTTTTATCAGTATTAAAACACAAGAAAAACGATATAACTGTTGTATCGTTATAATTGTATGGACCTGGAGAATGGAGGTAACAGGTACATTTTTCAACAGGATATGCTATAAAAAAAAATAAAAAGTTATGGCTCTGGGAAGTCTGGAAGTAAAAAAAAAAACAACACAAAAGGATCTGGTCCTGAAGGGGTTAAAAAGTGTTATGTAGTCTAAAATGATACCAATGATAGAATGATACCAATACCAAAAATCAAAAGTCGTCCTGCAAAAATCAAGCCCACACACATCTTCAGAGAATGAAAAATTAAAACGTTAAGGCCTCTTGCACACGGGCGTCATGTTTGACGCCCGGATAAGAGGCGGGTACGTTGCGGGAATCGCCACGATTTTTCCGCGCGTGTGCTAACGTTTGTAGTGCGTTTAGCACGCGCGTGAAAAAATCTGCATGCTTGGTACCCAGACCCGAAGTCAGACTTCATCACTGAAGTCCGGTTCCGGGATGAGTATTCTGTATATGTAATTATTTTCCATTATAACATAGTTATACGGGAAAATAATCGCATTCTAATTACAGAATGCAATGTTCCCCAGGCTATAGAGGGTTAAAAATAATAAAGAGTTAACTTACCTTCTCCAATTGTACGTGCAGAGCCCCAGAACGTCTTCTCTCTTGATGGTTGGGATGCTTGAGGACCTGTGGTGACGTCACAGGGTCACATGGTCCAATCATAGAAGCATTTGAGTGGACCATGTGACCCATGTGATCCTGTGACATCACGGCAGGTCCTTCATCCAACATCTGTTGGATGAAGGACCTTTGGTGACGTCACAGGATTGCGGATGATTGCGGATGCTTGCGATTTTCCCGCATCCCCATTCACTTCTATGGGGCCTGCGTTGCGTGAAAATCGCAGAATATAGAACATGCTGCGATTTTCACGCAACGCAAAAGTGATGCGTGAAAATCACCGCTCATGTGCACAGCACCATAGAAGTGAATGGGTCAGGATTCAGTGCGGGTGCAATGCGTTCACTTCACGCATTGCACCCGCGCGGAAAACTCGCCAGTGTGAAAGGGGCCTAAGGGTCTTGGGATGAACTTGTTTTTATTCTGCAGAAGTAGTAAAAAGAACTATATGTATTTGGTATCTCTGTAATTGTGCTGACCCAGAGAATGGAGTTATCATAAATGCCGAAAAATGAATGCCGCAAAATGTATAATGTAAAAACTCGGTGGCAGTATTGCTGCCCCCCTCCCCCAGAAAGAGTTAATCAGTAAATTATTAGTATAAAAAAGAAAAAGAAAATTCTGAGTGTGTGGTTATATACGTAGATATATTAGTAATGGTGCCGGCAGTAATCACTAACATATGAATCTGTCTACTCCAAGAAGACTTGTTTAATAATTAAGCACATTAGACCGCTAATTGCCTCTTGTCACCACACTGATTGCTGCTAGGCTGATGGCATTTGATTAAACTGATTAGTTTCCTCATTTTGTATTGGAGTCCGGAAAATAAAAGATGAACTCATTAATTTTCAAAATGATGATAAAAACAAGAACTTTAATGGGCGGTCAACAGAGATAAGTGAATTGATTCTAATGTACTAAGTTTGTTAAGAATTTAGCAAAAACTTCGGATTCCAGTGTTTTGGATCCAAATCCAACAGCGCAGTGTGTTATTAATCAGGCTGTCTGTTAGCAACGCCTCCCATCCGTTTACCCATGACCATGTTTATCGCTGTCACTTTCACATTACTAATGCTGTCTGGGCATTTAAGAGCTTGAAAGGGCTTGGATACAGTCCTAGGAGACCTGAGTCTCATATAGCGTCATATAAGAAATTTGCTCATCTCTTGTGGTCAATACCTTAACATTATGTCACAGTAAAATAATCTTTTGAGCTGTGTTTCTGTTCGAAATCACAGCCAGCCTGCATTATTATGCCACTATTTAGCAAAAATCACGGCAGAAACAGCAAAATGTCTTTATGTGGACTCATCCTAAGGGGTTCTACAGCATAATTTTGGTGCAAACCGTGCAGAAATTCCCCTGAAAACTTGCCCGCAGCCGCACCCTTTCTGCCTCCCCTACATCTCAATGTGAGGAAAGAGAGCGGCAGAGAGCGGCTTATGGCCACGGCCGCGCCAAAAAGGAACATGTCCGTTCTCGGAGTGGCTGCGCCTTTATGCTACCACACCATGATACTCAGCACTGTCTCCCACTGAAATAAACAGGAGGCAGAAAGGATGCTATTGCCAGTGGGTTTTTAATAAAATTTCTGTGTGGCCTAAATTACGCTGTAGAACCTACAATGTTAACCACCCCGTATGCATCAATCCACTCTCTAGTCATTTAGACTAATTATTAAACTTACACACCTGCTGTTTTGATGTTTTGATGGTTTTTAAAGCCAATTTTAGGACTGGATGAAATGTGTAAAATCTGTACAAGTGAAAACACCACAACTGTTTATCTGTCTACACAGAGCACAACAGGCTTTAGTTAGTGCTGGTGTACAGGGGAAATGAAGATGGACGATTGCCCACCATAGTACCAAACGATTCCCTGGTGAATCTAGGCTCTAACGCAGGGGAGGCAAACCCGTGGCTCACGAGCTGCATGCGGCTCCTCACAACCTAATTTGCGGCTCCTCCTCTCTGCCACGCTCTGTCTACATATGCGGCTCATTGAGGATCAGTGGCAGATTATCATCAGTAGCCTGTCTGTGCCGCGCTCTGCCGCATAGCGCCGCAGAGCACAGTGAGGAGCGTTGATCACCAGGGCAGGACTCGCACTGCACACCCGATCTCACTGATAGGCCCCGCCCACTTTCCAAGCGGGAAAGGCAGTGCGGAGCCAGAACAAAAAGGACACACACCAGAGGCAGCCGAGTGAGTGACAGACAGTCAGTGTCACTCAGTCCCTCCCTGAGTGTAGTGTCGGCAGGAGCAGAGGCAGAGCAGGACCGGAGGTACACATATATATAAATTTATAATAATGAAGGAATAAAAAAAAAAATACATTGATTGAAAGTGCCATGAGAGCCAGGCCAAAGCCGCCAAGCAGGTGCAGTCAGGGTGCTGCTGGTGAAGGATGACCAGGGACACTAGTACTGCCTGTGGGATGCCATCTGCCCATCTCTGCTGTCCAGTCCATCTATATACCACCAGGGTGGGGAGATGGCATCCCACAGGCAGTACTAGTGTCCCTGGTTATCCTTCACGAGCACCCTGACCAGTCCTGCTTGGACTAGCTCTCATCATGGCACCAGGCACTTTGCTGTCTGCTGCTTAGCTATCAGCGTCATCTTTTTTTTTTTTTAAGGGCAGCCAGACAGCCAGGTCTTCCCTCTTATTCTCAGGGGTCCAGACAAGTATCTCTGCAGACTAAGGCTACTTTCACACTTGCGGCAGGACGAAACCGGCAGGCTATTTAGCCTACTGGATCCGTCCTGCCGCCATTTCGCCGTGCTGCCGCTCTATCCTCATTGACTATAATGGGGGTGGGGGGCGGAGCTATGGCATAGCACGGTAGTGCACGGCCAGAGATCGCCAGACTAAAAGACCTGCATGTTCGACTTTTCAGTCAGGTGATCTCTGCCATGCACTGCCGTGCTGCGCCATAACTCCGCCCCTACCCCCATTATAGTCAATGGGGACGGAGCGGCAGCACACGGGTACTTGTTCAAACGCGCTGTAAAACGCTCAAGTGAGAACCAGGGCCATAGGAAAGCATTGGTTTTCATGTGTTGAGCGTTTTACAGCGTGTTTGAATGCGCTGTAAAACGCTCAGGTGTGAACTTAGGGTAAAGCTAGTTTCACACTTGCTGCAGGACAAATCCGACCTGCCGCTATTTTGCAGGGTCATCGGACTGCCGCTCCATCCCCATTGGGCCAATGAAAACTCAATTGCAGTAATACGGTTGTGTGCACGCATATTTGTGTAAATGTATAGCTTGTGGCTCCTGGCAGTCATACTTTTTTTGTGTGTGTCTCTTTGTGTCTGTAAGGTTGGCCACCCCTGCCCTAACACAATATTGTGCCATAAAGGTAGAGCAGATAATAACCCCAATTGGAACTGACTTTGGTGACAATTATTTTCTACTAGGACATATTTCTAGTAGCTGCGTGCCTTCATCATATGATAATACAAACATTAAATGTTCATAACCAGATTAAAACGGTAGAAGAAAATGACATCATAGAATGAGGTCAAGGGTTAAAACACCACAAAAAAATAGACTTGAACTAAGGATGAACAAATATAATTTCACAAAAATTCTTCCGCCAAACAAACCAAAAGCTTTTCATGTTTGTTTTGGATGAATGTTTGATATTGAAGGCCTATCCTCAAGTGTGGTGCGGGCTCAACAGTTTTCTGTGTGTGTCACAGTGCTCCTATCCTGCTCCTACAGGGATACACCAAATGGAAAAGGATTTAGGAAAACTAGAGGAATGGTCAAAAATCTGGCAACTAAAATTTAATGTCGATAAGTGCAAGATAATGCACCTGGGGCGTAAAAACCCAAGAGCAGAATATAAAATCAGTGATACAGTACTAACCTCAGTATCTGAGGAAAGGGATTTAGGGGTCATTATATCAGACGACCTAAAGGTGGGCAGACAATGTCATAGAGCAGCAGGTAATGCCAGCAGAATGCTCGGGTGTATAGGGAGAGGCATTAACAGTAGAAAGAGGGAGGTGCTCGTGCCGCTCTACAGAGCACTAGTGAGACCTCATTGGGAGTATTGTGTGCAGTACTGGAGACCATATCTGCAGAAGGATATTCAGAGAAGAGCTACTAAACTAGTACATGGATTGCAGGACACAACTTACCAGGAAAGGTAGGACCTTAACATGTGTAGCTTGGAAGTAAGAAGAGACAGAGGGGATATGATAGAAACTTTTAAATACATAAAGGGAATCATCACGGTAAAAGAGGAGAGAATATTTAAAAGAAGAAAAACTGCTACAAGAGGACATAGTTTTAAATTAGAGGGGCAAAGGTTTAAAAGTAATATCAGGAAAAATTACTTTACTGAGAGAGTAGTGGACGCATGGAATAGCCTTCCTGCATAAGTGGTAGCTGCAAATACAGTGAAGGAGTTTAAGCATGCATGGGATAGGCATAAGGCCATCCTTCATATAAGATAGGGCCTGGGGCTATCCATAGTATTCAGCATATTGGGCAGACTAGATGGGCCAAATGGTTCTTATCTGCCGACACATTCTATGTTTCTATGTTTCTATACCGTCGCTCCCCAGGGTTAGGCTCCGAAGCAGTAAAGAGGAGAGTAATGGTGCAGGTGGAGAAATTGTTGAGTCCACACTTATAAAGTTCAACAGCTTTACTTGAATCAACTTGTATCCGTACAAAAAGTTGTGTTCCTCTTGGTTCCAGCAGGCTTTGACATAAACTGGCAAAATGTAATATTATTCTTTATCTCTCTGCTGTGCTAAACTCGGCTTTAGTCTGGTTGCTGGACTTTAGGGCTGTTCTGGTACCTTTGGAGTGGGGTGGCTTTGGCTGTTAACCCCCTCACAATACTCTGTCTGTAAATCTGTAAGGAGTCAGGGTGATTCTCCTCTCCTTCCAACTCTAGACTAGACAAAGACTGACTAAGAATGACTAAACTCTTCCTGCCACCCCTCCTTTGGTAGGAAGTGGGACTAGCCCACTTCTGCCCAAAAGGGGGAGAATGGAATGGTGAGTTTGATTCTATCTAAAGATCTCTCTGCCATACATCCACTGCCACCTGCTGGTGAAGCAGGCATATTACATGAAATACAACAAATAACAGTTGCATAACAATATTATTAATGCAAAATGTGAGAGGACCTGGAATAAATAAAAGGATGATGTTAATGGTTAGCCCATTAGAGGCAGTAGTAGGATGAAAAATTTGTAATAACACTCTGGGGTATTACAATAGGTCATTAATCCTTGAGGGGTCCGTCTCTCAGGAACCATGCTGATCAGCTGTTTGAAAAGGATGTGGTGCTTCGGCGAGTGTTTCAGACTTTTCCTAGGCCGGTGATGTCATATGAGAGGGCCGATTTGCAGCTCAGTTCTATTCAAGTGAATGGGCCTATGCTGTAATATCAAGTACAGTCACTATACAACATACAGCACTGTGCTTGGTTTGCTGAGAGGAGGCTGCTGCACTCACTGGAGCTTCAGACCTTCTTCAAACAGCTGACCAGCAGAGGTCCTGAAAGTCGGACCCCCACCAATCAGATACTGATGATCTATCAAAATCTTGGACAAACCCTTTAAGAAAAAGTTGCAGTTTATCTCCAGCCTTACTACTTCTAGGAAAGTATATTCAGATCTTTCATTCGGTCTTATTTTCATATTATTAGGAAAAGAAGACGCTACAAGCTGAAGTAATTATAGATTTGAGAAGACTTTTTAGTTTTCCTAGTATCGCACTCATATTATTTCGCAGCCAGTACTTTAATGACAATGTTATGTCCATATGCACATGTAATTAGGAGTATGTATTACAATTATTATATCTTGGCATTTCAGGAATATACTAAATTCAGAATGTTCCCCACTAGCAGTGAGACAACAGCTGCCAACTGCGGAAAGACTAATTACCTTATCGTACTTTAAAAAACTTACATCAGGGAGCAGAATTTACAAAACTATAATTAAATTGCGGTATGGAACATGTTGTTTTCCATTTAATAGGGTCCATTTATTTATTGTGGCAATGTTCTCAGCCTGGCAGACTCATAATCATCGGCAGAGTCTGCAGCACATCTGTGCCATGCAAGGAACATTTAGCACAAACTATAATTTTAGATTAAGTCTTTAGAATCAAAGTTTACGAAGAGTAACAATGGAACACTGATGTGTTGTGTAGAGCTTTTCTTTTGGATAACATACATCTATTAAAGAGATTACCTCTAAATATGCTGAGTAAAGATGAGCAAATCTATTCTAAACAAATCAGATTCATTACAAATTTCACAAAAATGTATCTGCAAAAAGAATTTGATGCTTTTCTGATGTGCTTCAGATAGGTCGCGTAAAATGGTACGCAGAGCCATTATACTGTCCATGTTGGAGGGCAAAATTCCAAGGGAAGAGAAGAACGATGCTCACATGACACTGGGAAGAAGGGTGGGGTCATGATTGGCTCATAGGCTGACAGACAGCTTTGATCAGCCAATCAGAGAGCAGCAAGCAGGGAAGTGGCTGTGCAGAATCAATTGCGATCTGGCAGGAAGCTGTGCTGTGGCTCTGCCTCTGCAGACTGAAACAGGGAACCACAAGCGGACCGGAAACATTAGGGGGCCTGGAAAAAAATCAGAAAATGGCCCCAAGTTGCAGGCCAGGCAGGTCCAAATTGACAGAAGATAGGCAACACAAGTAGGCAGGGACAACAGAAATATTTTAGTGCAGCACATAATACTTCCCCAGCAGAACCAAATACCACAGTGTGGCACAATATACCCCCACCCCCTCAGCAGTATTCATCTGTGCCTTTGACCTCTGTCTTATAGTTGAATTCAGGACTGCACTTGCGGCCGCCAGCCAATTACCTGATGCTCCTAAGAGCATGAGATTGTCATGTACCCAGACGTCGGTTGTGGGAAGGCTCTGGTAGCCCTGTAGTGTCTATGGCCAGTCTGCCCCTGCAGTGACTCAGCAACAGTATAAAAAGATTATAGGAAGAGAATAGGTGAAAGGGACAGTAAAAGAAGATTGTTCGGAGAGAATAGGAGATATAGTTGGAAATTTCGGATGCATTGAGGGGTGTAATCAGGAAGGGGGAGAGAGAAATGGTCACTATCAGGTGTATTTGCTGGCAGGCTACTGTAAGGTCAGCTTCTGGCAACTAGTTCTACATTACAGAATCCCGAAAAAACAGGCATTTTTGATTTAAAGTTTCTTTCTACACTCCCATACAAGTTACATTCTTGCAAGCACTGAGGAATTGACCCTTGTTTTTTTTCTCAAGAAACCTGTTTCTAATTGCCAATTGTAATTGGTGATCTCAGTGCGTTATAGCTATGTTACTGAAAGCGTTGTGGATACAGCAGCAAAGTCACATTTTGCATCTATAATGCAAATTATAACTATCTTAGTGGAGACAACTGCATCACAGCATCTAGTTCAAAGGACATGTATCACCCCTGCAAAAATATTGCAGTGTCAGACTAGAGTTTTAGTGAAAGGTATTACTGCATCAGATCGTTTCACTGCAAAAATTGCATTATTACCATTATAAATTCTCAATACCAACATGCAGTGTGTTTGTGAAAGGGGAGGTATTTGGGACATTCAATTGCACTTATCTTTAAATTAGAGAGTTCTCCCACAGTTTTATCTGGCGTTCAAAATGCACAACATTGTTATTGAGAAGAAAGAGGATGACATTGTGGACTGGATGGCTATACAAAGCCAGTTACAGTACTGTATCCTATGGGACCCCATCCGTAGGCCAAGCCAGTACACTGCTGTACACACAGTAGATTACCCTGATTAATATAACCGGGTTCTATTGGCAGGACAACAGAGCAGCTATTAAATCTATAAGGGTTTTCCAGTATTTTGTAATTGATGACCTGTCCTCTGGATAGGTCATCAGTATCTGATCGATGGAGGTCCAACACCCCCACCAATCAGCCAATTTGAGACGGCACAGTGCTCCTGTGAGGGCCACGGGCTTCTTGCAGCTCATAAAGCACAGCACCATACATTGTAGCGGTTGTGCTTGGTATCACACTAAGCCCCATTCACTTGAAAGAGGCTGAGCTGCTCCTAGGCCACATGAACGATGAACGTGTCATCACTCAGCCTAGGGAAAGCTGAGAAAAGGCCACGGCACTCACATGAGTGCCAGTACCTTCTCAAGTAGGTAATGAGGGGAGGGGGGGGGGGAGCCTTGTGTCAATGTGTGCTGTCCGCATCCTTTCCGTCCCCATTGAGAATGAATGGGTCCGCTCCGGTTCTGCAGAATTGCGGAATGGATGCAGACCCATTCTATGGACGTGTAAATGGACCCTAAAGATGTTGTTCATGTGGTCCTGCCAGAGGAGCTTGCCATTCAGTTCTTCGCCCTTTCCTGCAGGGAGCAGATGTTTTTGCATGGCCCCTGACACACAGACTCTTCCCTACATGACCAGGAGGGTTTTTTAAACTTTGGCTGGGAAAACACACCTTATGTTCCCTTTACTCAATCATATGGTTAACAAAAACAGTTATCTGATGTGTCCTGTCCCCCAGCCAGTCTATTTGGTGACCGGACCTAAATGAGTTTGAGGCTCATCTTTACTCTCTTCAAACAAAGGAAATATGGCCCAGCCATCCCATAATCCTCCACTGCCCTGCCCAGTCTCTGAAGGAATATGAGGCCATAAACGGCACCTGATAGTCAACACACTACAACTCAGCCATTAACATTGGGAATGAAAACAGGAAATACAAAGGGTCACGTAGAAATGTCTTAGTTCCTCACACTGGACTCCTCAGATAGTGCCGTATCTCCTGCTAGAACAAACAATCAGACATATTGAAAACTAGCATGTTTAATCCTTTTTTCCCCCTGCCACCTGATGAAGTTCAGCACAATCACTCACATTAGTTAGCCAACCCGCCTAAATGATGGGTGTGGCTCAAAATGTGCATTGACACATGTTACTTATGTTACTTATTCTGATCTACTACACTTGTGAAAGTAAACCAGCTTGACCATCGCTGTAGCAGCCCCGGCAGCACGGATTCCGCTTCAATCACAGGCAAGTATGAAAAATCCAAATTAATCCAGCGGAGGGAATAGTGACACAATGCAGTACTGTGGCAGTGTAGGTGATGATGCTGGGAAATAATGAGGCTGTTTTTAGTGAAGCAAGTCAACTGTTCTTTACTGAAGCAGCTCGGTCGATGGTAAAGGTAGGCACAGTTTTTACAGTTTTCCCCAGGCTGAAATAGGCAATGTGTTGGCAGTGGATTAATCAGGTCTCCATCAGACGTAGAATGAGGAACAATAGGTTTTTATTCAGAGATATCAGCACAACATATGGATATAACTTTCAGTGAGATCAGAAATGAATCTCAGCACATCTGCTCCTGGCTTTCTTCTCTCTCAGCTCTCTCTGTACATGTGCAGCAAGTCTCCGCCCCTTCCTGTCTTTTCTTTTTAGCAGTGCTTTATTAACAACATAACACTGTTAGAGATGTCACGAACATAAAATTTTCCGTTCGCGAACAGCGAACGCGGATAGACTTCAATAGACAGGCGAATTTTAAAACGCACAGGGACTCTTTCTGGCCCCAATAGTGATGGAACAGTTGTTTCAAGGGGACTAACACCTGGACTGTGGCATGCCGGAGGGGGATCCATGGCAAAAATCCCATGGAAAATTACGTAGTTGACGCAGAGTGTGGTAAGTTGAATTCGCAATGCGATTAATATAACTTGCATTAATCGCATTACGAATTCAACTTAGAGCAGGGTTCCTAATGGTTGTATTGCTAGAATATAACGAAGATTGAGAATACAGCACTATATTCTCAATCTTCGTTATATTCTAGAAAAACAACCATTAGGAACCCAGCTCTAAGTTGAATTCGCAATACGATTAATGCAGGTTATATTAATCCCATTGCGATTACAACTTAGATCTGAGTTCCTAATGGTTGTATTGCTAGAATTGACGAATATAACGAATATAGCGCTATATTCTCAATATTCGTTATATTCTAGCAATACAACAACCATTAGGAACTCAGATCTAATTTGTAATCGCAATGCGATTAATATAACCTGTATTAATCGCATTGCGAACTCAACTTAGAGCTGGGTTCCTAATGGTTGTATTGCTAGAATATAACGAAGATTGAGAATATAGTGCTATATTCTCAATCTTCGTTATATTCTAGCAATACAACCATTAGGAACTCAGATCTAAGTTGAATTCGCAATGAGATTAATACAGGTTATATTAATCGCATTGCGATTACAACTACTAACACTGCAGCTTCAGAATGAATATAAGATGGATGCCGTCCTTGCTTTTTGATAGGAGGTGGGAGGGTCTGGGAGGGAGGGTATGCTGCTGATTGGCTGGAATGTGTCTGCTGACTGTGAGGCACAGGGTCAAAGTTTGCTCAATGATAAAGTACGGGGCGAACTCGAACATCGCATATGTTCGCCCGCCGCGGCGAACGCGAACAAGCTATGTTTGCCGGGAACCATTCACCGGCGAATAGTTCGGGATATCTCTAAACACTGTATCTAGAAACAGGAAATCACATATTGTAGTTGTTGCAATATACAGAATAATAAGCATTATTTCAACACAATTACTCTCTTTCTAGTTAATATGACAAATCTTCCCAATTCAGCCAAAGGGTGCAATTCATCTCTCACTCTCTCTATATTCTCATGTTCAGTCACTACTTTTACAGTACCTAGCTGCGAGGTGTAGTCCTTCTGCAGTGTGCAGGAGGCCCAACTGCACAAGGGGTTAGGGTGTTGAATTGTGTAGGTAATCTTTTGTATTAAATTTCATCCTGAGAAGTGTGAATATGGTATGAGTGAAGGAAGCAAAGCAGCAAGTGGAGTCTTAAAGGGAACAGCTGGATACAGGAAGATACAGTGTCTAAATACCAGCCTCTGGTGAAGAAAAGTGTTGTTCTAGAGGTTAGGCAGCCATCAAAGGGAGTTGCTGGAATTACAAGCTAGTAAGGGTAATGCACATATATTGGCAATTGTCTTTGCTGCAATTTGGCTCGATCATCGGTTTATAGCACCCAGGCAGGCTGAAGAGGCAGATTAACTATCTGCTAAAGGATTGCACACTGCAGAGGGTCTTGTAGAAGTACAGATTGAAATATATATATATTAATAAATAAATATATATATATTAGAGCCGCAAGCTCCTATGACCAGTGTTGAAGAAAGGCAGGGACACAATAAAGTCACTTCAATACAGTTCATTGATAGTTCCAGCCAATTTACAGTTCAGTATAGCCGGATCGCAGCCTGGTCAGGTAGTCAGTCCATAACACACGAATAGAGCGATACAGGCTTGGGTCTTACTTAGAACCATCCTCAGGCCACTGTTGCTTCACATACACTTTGCTCTCTGTGATCTGTAAGCCTCTCACTCATACAGACACACCCTGCTTCGTGCTGCTGACTTTTAAACACAACTATGGACATGGGACATGTGTGAAACCCAGAGCGGATCGTGGGGAATAAGCACCCACACAGATCTTTGCTTGCTCCCAGTAAAAGCCAGGCCCGGATTAGCTGAAACCAGCTATTCTACTAAACAAGAGCGTCCACTATCTATCCTAGTGGAGGCACAAGCTAATGGCTTTTACTTCACTAAAGCCGAGCCCCTTGGTGACACGTCTCAGATGGAACACAGCAAAGCATGATATGCATCCCCTCTAATACGTTTCCTGCGGAGACACATACTGTCACGCACGTGTGTGGGAGGGAGAAACCACACCGGACGAAGAAGGAGACACCTCCTAGTCAAATCCCTAGTCACAGTCCTGACTGGCTATCAGTATGAAAAGACCCCAAAGGTAGGTGAGTTCATACGCAGGAGTACCTAGAGTCCTAACTCACCCTATAAGACCCTGGCGATAGTGACAGGACTGAGACTACCTGTTCCTCCAGAAAGGAAGGACGACCAGGAGTTTCCCTCAGGCCTACAACAAAGAGCAGGGGAAAAACAACACACAGATAAACCAAAACAAAATGCAAAAGGGAAAGGAAACACTTAACTTTCCAGTAGCTATGGCAGCAACAGGAACTCAGCCGAGCACCAAACACCAGCAGACCACAGATACCACTGAAGCTATAAACCACACAGCATTGTGGGAGAAGCAACAATAAATAAGGAAAGTTAAATGACCACAATAGCAACACCTGGAGGTGAGAGGTGTGGCCAGTATGAGAAACAACACAGACGTCAATTGATCCACAAGGAAACCTGCCAGACCAAAGCACGTGTTGCCAGTCTCACAGATCTTCTGTCACCCACTGTCGCGAGGACGCCTGTATTTCTCGGTACGTCCGTGACACATACCTTCCTTCATATATGAGGCTTGTCACTGCCTCACAACATATATATATATATATATAGAGAGAGAGAGGAATGGTACTCTTGAATTAGAGGGAAAGTACAGAGATATTGGAAGCAGGGGCGGACGCAGACAGCACAGGGCCCCTGTGCAAAGGATGTACCTGGCCCCCCTTCCAAACCACACATACAAATATAAACATACGTGCAAATAAAAAACATCTTGTGAATATGTTTACAGTATGTATATACAGTTGTGTTCAAAATTATTCAACCCCCACTGAAATTGAGTGTTTTGGCCAGTTTGACATTGATTTTGATCATTTCAGTCATCTTGTTTACAATTAAATCAAAGAGGCACTTGTAAGTCAGACAAATATAACATAACATTTATAATGAAATAACCACAAATGTCTTTTCTGTGCTCACATCATTATCAGTTCTATTCAACCCCCAAGTGACATTCAATCTTAGTACTTAGTACAACATCCTTTTCCAGCTATAACAGCTTTTAAACGTGAAGCAGAGCTTTACACAAGTGTCTTGCAGCGATCTACGGGTATCTTCGCCCATTCTTCATGGGCAAAAGCCTCCAGTTCAGTCACATTCTTAGGCTTGCGCGCTGCAACTGCTTTCTTTAAGTCCCACAAGAGGTTCTCACTCGGATTTAAGTCTGGTGACTGCGATGGACACTTCAAAATGTTCCAGCCTTTAATCTGCAACCATGCTCTAGTGGACTTGGAGGTATGCTTGGGATCATTGTCCTGTTGAAAGGTCCAATGTTTCCCAAGCCTCAGGTTTATGACGGACTGCATCACATTTTCATCCAATATCTCCTGGTACTGAAGAGAATTCATGGTACCTTGCACACGCTGAAGCTTCCCTGTACCTGTAGAAGCAAAACAGCCCCAAAGCATGATTGACCCCCCCGCCATGCTTCACAGTAGACAAGGTGTTCTTTTCTTCATAGGCCTTGTTCTTCCTCCTCCAAACATAGCGTTGATCCATGGGCCCAAACAGTTCTAATTTTGTTTCATCAGTCCACAGAAAACTATCCCAAAACTTTTGTGGTTTTTCCACATGACTTTTGGCATACTGCAGTCAACTCTTCTTATTCTTTGGAGACAGCAAGGGGGTGCGCCTGGGAGTTCTGGCATAGAGGCCTTCATTACGCAGTGTGCGCCTTATTGTCTGAGCTGAAACTTCAGTACCTGCATCTGACAAATCTTTTTTCAGTTCCTCAGCAGTCACACAGGGACTTTTCAACACTTTGCGCTTCAGGTAGCGCACAGCAGTCAAAGTCAGCATCTTCTTTCTGCCACGACCAGGTAGCGTTTCAACAGTGCCCTTTGCATTGAATTTGCGAATGATGCTTCCTATGGTGTCTCTTGGTATGTTTAACATCTTTGCAATCTTCTTCTAGCCATTGCCCTTCCTGTGAAGAGAAATCACCTCTTCTCCTGTCTTCCTGGACCATTCTCTTGACTTCACCATGTTTGTAAACACACCAGTAAATTTCTAGAAGGAGCTGAGTATCACAGTCATTTTACATCTGCCTCATTGGTGCTTATTATGCTTGATTGCTGCTCCTTGACATCCAGAGGTGTTTTCAATACCTGATCGAAAACACTTGAATGAACCTCTGTTCTTAAGAGTGGTCGTCTTTAGGCCTCTTTCACACGAGCGTGTCCGGATTAGGTCCGGATGCGTTGCGGATGCGTTCAGTGAAAACTGTGCGATTTCACAAGCAAAGCCATTCAGTTTTGCCTGCGATTGCGTTCAGTTGTTCAGTTTTTTCCGCGCGGGTGCAATGCGTTTTAATGCGTTTTTCACGCGCGTGATAAAAAACTGAAGGTTTACAAACAATATCTCCTAGCAACCATCAGTGAAAAACGCAACGCACCCGCACTTGCTTGTGGATGCAATGCGTTTTTCACGCAGCCCCATTCACTCCTATGGGGCTAGGGCTGCGTGAAAAACGCAGAATATAGAACATGCTGCGATTTTCACGCAACGCACAAATGATGCGTGAAAAAAAACGCTCATGTACACAGACCCATTGAAATGAATGGGTCAGGATTCAGTGCGGGTGCTGTGCATTCACATCACGCATTGCAACCGCGCGGAAAACTCGCTCGTGTGAAAGGGGCCTTAAGGGGTTGAATAATTGTGTTAATGAAGAAATCACAAAAAAAACATTTAGTACTGTATTACAAAAACAATTGATGTCATTTTAGTTGCATTTGGTTCTTTAAAAAGTCCTTGTAAGATTTCATTCTGAAGACAATTACAAATGTACACTAAATTCCCTAAAACCCTTTACAGCATTGGGGGTTGAATAATTTTGAACACAACTGTATATTTACCATAAAGTGACATTTAAGTTTTTTCCATTTTCTTAATTCCTGGAGACCCCCTTTAATGATAGATACCGCACTCAGACATCAGGAGATAATGCAGAGACAATATAAAAACAGTGTAAATTCCTCAATTTATTGTAAAAAGATAATCAATTCATTCATATCCCATAAGCACATACATAAAAACAGTAATAAAAACAGTCAATTATAGGATTAATTAATCCTATGCAGGCATACTATAGCGTTCACCTTCAATAATGTATTTCATAAGAGGCCCACCAATTGATCATTCACTATAGTAAGCTTACTCATCAGAATATCAAAATATATTAAAAAAAAAACGTTAATTGCAGCCGGTAAAAATCAGTCCGTTTTCAGAAATAACCATCCTTCACATAGATAGCTCATAAGATTAACATTAATGTGTTCTATATACACACAGTGTCCGATTTGCAGTTAATCCATTCGGCTACAAGTTAATCATGTGTCTCCACAGAAAGTTATTCATTCATGAGCGATAAGTGACTTCTGTGCAAAAGTTCCAATGCATAACCCCGCTCTATAAGGTAGTAGCAAAATATTACAGTCCTGGTGGCGTCCCACCTACTTACAGCATTAATAATGTCTTACCACCGTCCGGTCAGACAGCACAGTTCGTGCCTTCTGTTTCCTTGGCGTCCCTCGTGTCTTTCGTATCTCTAACTCGCCTTCTCTCAAGCAGATAGAGGCGGGACCATCCGACAGAGTAGGCTTCTCTTGCACTTGGCCGGACACAAATCGGACACTGTGTGTAAATATTAATGTTCATCTTATGAGCTATATATGTAAAGGACGGTTATTTCTAAGAACTGTCATTCCCTAGAGTGTATGAAAACTCTCACTACGATCTCCCTACATTGTCCCTATCCCAGATTATACTATTAAAAGCTTTCTACCACTTTCCCTACTATTTGTCATGTCTCTCCCTATGCTCAGTTAACGGTAAAATGGCAGAGACCGGGCAGGATGAGGCTTTTTATAAGGCTGTGACATGACAGGGGCTGGCTATCTGCTGTTTGGCTGGCTGTACGGTATTATGGGTGTTCACTCGTTCCCGGGCTTCTTACTCTCACTTTGTAACATGTGCAGCAGCCATTTTAGAAAAAATCTGATTCGTTACCACGAAGCACAAAGAAATTCGAATTTGGGGCGAATCATATTTTTCCTGAAATTTGGATAAAATTCCACTTCATTAGCTTCGATTCGCTCAACACTAGAAGTGACATTACAAGGGGTAACAGTTACCTATATAAAAAGCATAAAGCATGCAAAAAAAAACCACTATTAAATGCTTGTGCTCAAACACAAAAACAGCACAAGATTACAGAACACCTAAAGAAACACTTCTAATAATGCTGCACATGAAAAAACTATTGGAATCATTTATCAAACTGGTGTAAAGTAGAAATGGCTTAGTTGCCTATAGCAACCAATTGGATTCCACATTTCATTTCCCAAAGGTGCTATCAAAAATAAAAGGTGGAATCTGATTAGTTGCTATGGCCAACTAAGCCAGTTCTACTTTACACCAGTTTGATAAATGATTCCAATAGTTTTTTATATGTGTGGCAGAACTCATATACAACATCCAATATGAAGTAGATCGTTGTAGTCCTACACAAGGGACCCTCGCCGATCAGCTGTTTGAGAAGGTACCTGCGCTCACAGTAAGTGCCACAGGCTTCTCTCAGCTCCCCATCAGTTAAAGAATTTCCAAAAACTCCTTTAAAAGTGTGATAGTCCCACTTCTGTCCAGTACTGTCTCTTACCTTGAATTTTTACATAATTTTGGTTGAATCCCATTTTTGTTCCACCTCCATTGCCCTAATGGAGGCCCTGCCTGTCATGTACATGGTGTACATAATAATAATATGAAGATAGATAGATAGATAGATAGATAGATAGATAGATAGATAGATAGATACATTCACATTGTCTGACATTGCACATGTGGCTGCTACCCAGTGTGAGCCCACACTTATTCTTCCCAGTTATATTCCCTTTAATATTCATGCACTTTTACATTATTGTAACATTTCCATTGCCATGACAGAATACGTTATTACTATAAATTGTACTGATTTCTACATCTCTGTAAATGCAACTTTGAAACTGTTCTGCAGATTATGTAACTTCAAATTTTGCAACTCCTATGGAGATAAATCAAGTGAATTCTACAACATATTATTGATTGCGTCATTGCGGATATGACTCATTCTTCCTTGAGATAAGCTGTGCAGTCCAGGTAACAGCAGAAAATGATGGCCTACTGAGAATAATTTACTAAGACTAGAGGCAGAGACGACCACCAGAAGGGTTCCTCCATACAACCAGCTTGTCTGGCATTTTTTCTATCCACCACTAAAACCTTCCTAGAAACTAAAGGAGGAGTTTAAAATTTCTCCCATGCTAGTTTTCTGGTGCTAATTTTTTAATGTCAGCTTACGTAAAAAAAAATTGCGCAAGAGCGGTTTCTCTGCCACCCTTGCCACTTTCCAGAAAATGGGGCATGGCAAGGATAGGAAAGGGCCCGCATCCCCAGCATACTTATCTTCACCAGAAGACTGAAATCTACCAGAGGATTTGCCTAATTTATGACCTGCCCCCCCTCATCATAAACTATTGCTAGAGATGAGCAAATTATTAAAAAAATTCTATTTGACTGCTTTGGCGAATTTTACAAAAAATTTGCTTTGTGACAAATTAATTTGTCACAAATCGCATTTCTTTGTAAGTAGTGGGTGCAATTGCGCTGCTTCCCATCATTGTACCCCTGATATAAATAACAGAGCCTAACATTATAACATAAAATAAACTCATACTTACCTGATCGATTTGCTCACGATGAGCCGGCCGCTGCCATCTTGCTTGAAGATCTCGCATGAAATTCTGTGAGCGGTGACGTATGACCTCACCACGGCCAGCGCGAGATTTCATGCCAGGTCTTCAAGCAAGATGGTGGCGGTTGGCCGGTCATGAGCAAATCGATCAGGGATATTAGAGAAATGAATCATCATCTGTATACACTTATTGACAAAAAATATTGCTGCAAAACTCTGCATGCTGTTATATATATATTTTTTTCCATTCAATAGACTTTGAGAGGGGGTGTATCATTGGACTGAGAGAAGCAGAGTTTTTTTTTCAATGAATTGTCCGCCATCTTGACCGTCTCGATCTAGCTGTTAGGAAATGTTAGGAGCAGTAGTTACATGAGCGCATGCACAAAGCGAACAGGCTCCGGATTGCCCACAGAGAGGATTATTTGCTACGTTAACAAGTATAAGCAACTCCCCCAGTTTCATTGTTCACCATCTACAAAGGTGGCACTTTCATTATACACCTCTGTCTCTCTCCGGACCATTTCCAGGCACTTAGCAGAAAGAAACTTGGTGTCACTAAGTCCATTACATGTCCTGCCATTGACAGCCAGCCAACGTTGCCTTTCTATACATTGATGTCATGAATCAGAAACGTGGACTGCAACCATATTGTCTTTAGAGACGAATCCAGGTTTTGTTTGAGATCCCAGGACAGTCAGATTTGAGTATGAAGGCCTCGTCGTGAGAACTTTAATCCTGCCTTTGCTGTGGAATGACACACTGCTCTAACTGCTGGTGTGATTACCCATATGACAGTCAGTGACCCCTAGCCAGGGCCAACTCCAGGTTCATGTGGGCCCTTGGGCGATAAATTCCAGTGGGCCCCCTTAAGGCATTTTTTTACATTTACATGTCCCCCTGTGGCTCCCACATGGTATAATGGTCCCCAGTGGCCTCACAAACAGTATAATTACCACTAGTGGCTCTTCACACAGTATAATGACCCCCACACAGTATAATGACCCTTAGTGGCCCCACACACACAGTATAATGACCCCACAGTGGCTCTCCATTCAGAATAATAACCCACAGTCGCCGCCCATTCAGAATAATGACCCCCAGTGGACCCCACACTGTATGGTTATACTGTATGGAGGGGACACTGTGGGTAATTATACTGTATAGTGGTCACTGGGGTCATTATATTGAATGGGGGCTCTGGGGGTCATTATACTGCGTATGGGGCCCTCATAGTATAATGACCCCCAGTGCTTCACACACAGTATAATGACCCCACAGTGGCCCTCCATTCAGAATAATGACCCCCAGTGCCCCCACACAGTATAATGACACCGCCAGACTGTGACCGGATAAAAGGGTATAAGAGGGCACAGTACAGGGAATGAATAGGGGCACTGCACAGGGTGTGGTAAGAGGGCACAATTCAGGGTATAAGGGGGCATAATATGGGGTGAGGGGACATGCACATTCAAAAGCCTGCATTACACAAGTGGACACCTATACCACAAGTGGAAGCTTATTGCTGTTAGCAAAGAGAAATCAGAAATTGTTCTTCTACATTTGCCTGATCTTTTCACATGACCTTTTCACTGCACCAAGCCCCAGGGAGTGACGGCCTGGGGGAGTGCACTGTGACACGACATCTCACCAGGGCCACTACCTCTCCTATCCATTTCACTGGCTCCTCAGGGGCTCACTGCACTTCCTGCAGCCACATGTTTCCTCTCTTGGCAGGGCTTCCAACTGGCATTTTTCAGCAGGATAAGGCTTGCCCACACACAGCAATGTCTCCTCCAGATAAGAACACTTTTTTGGCCTGCCCGATCACTAGATTTATTGCCAATCAAGCATTTATGGTACCAGATGGGACACCAGCTTCACCAACCTGCGAGTGTGCAGGATCTACAGGGCCAGCTGTAACATCTGTGGGCAAATGTGCTGCAGGATAGCATACAGAACCTGTATGCCTCCATGTCCCACCATATGTCATTATCAGGCTAGAGGCGCCCAACAGGATCCTAGAGCCTCCTTCCAATTGTACAGTTTTTCCCAATAAGCTTCTCCTTTCTCTGTAATATTGTAATCACTTACATATATCATTCATCATTACATTCACACATAGAAAGTGTCATTCCATTCCAACAACTCCTTATTGGTGCGTTATAATTTTTTTTTTCAATGCATGTATATGCCACTATTTCTTTTAGGTGTTTTACTGGCATTGACAAAAGGGAATTACAATCAGAATCATTCTAAGTAAATCTGTATTTCTGTTATTCTCTTATGTCAACCTTATATGTAATATAATAAACTATTATTAAAGTATATGTATCATTGGTAAGATGGGTATCAATCAATATAGCTGCAACTACCACTCCCACAGGGGCCACCTTGCAGATTTCAGCTTTAAAGGCAGTTTATTACATGGGAATGAATCTATGGACCTGCAGAATAAAGAGAGTAAAAGCATTGAAGCCGAACTGTCTCCGATGCCTTTAGGTGCCTTGAACATCTTGCTTGATCTCATCATCAGATCAGCTACATCTTCAAGTCTCGATTGTGCTCGTTTTTCTTTCCCCATAACGTTAATAAGTTTATTTTCATAAAAGGAAAAGCTTTCGGCATAGTTTGAAATTTCTCTCCCTCGAAAGATGTTCTCTCTAAGTAATTGCACGGGGAACATTTCTGTCACAGAAAAAGAGAGGAAATGCAAATGTATTTTTACTTTTCTTACCAAAAATGTAGGTATTGGAAATGATTTGATCAAATAATTCTGACAATAAGGCAGTGCCAAGATTATCATCAGAGAGACTAGGACCTCTTAAAGGGGTTTTCCACTTAAAAGATTTTTCCCATGGCTTACTTATTCTTTGCAGTCCAGCAAATAAAGGGGTATTCCAGGAATGGGTCCCCACTAGCATGTTTGACCTAAGAGTAGGTGCCACGGAGCTACTCTAATTGATGCAGATTTTCCAAAACAGGGAACGGGGGGTTATCGGTAACTAGTACGTTCTGTTAATTGACTGTTGGAAGAACAATGGGCTACCACATACAGTTCTGCACTGGGGACCACTGCTGTCTATGACTGCCTTTGCCATTTTTTTTTTAAAACTTTATTGATTATGTTACGGTATAACCCGTTATAGTGAGGGTTAATACCGTTCGGGCGATTCCCCTGGAGAAGAGCACAGCAACCCACAACCGCTGGAATCCACTGAACTGGAACCATACGAAGTCCTCCTCTCCTGGAACAGGCAAGAGAACGGTCTGACGTAGCAATTCCCCCCAAGTACGAGACGAGGCTCCGTATTAATGGTTAAACAGGAATTCTCTCTTTTTATTGAGGGCTACCTGCCCGGTATATATGCAGGTCTCCCACCTGGTGGACACTCCCCTAGGGGACCAGAAGGAAGATTGCGACACAGGGGATACAGCAGCCAATCACACACAATGGGACAATACAGACACCCCCAGCATATCCCTCCCCTCTGCCTGTGATACAATTACCCTACACAGGTTAATGTAATCATCACAGGCAGGAGAATACACAATGTCTTCTGTCCTGGAGACAATCGAGGACTCATTCAATTATCTCTCAGGACAAAGGGAAATCGCCAATACACATGTGGGGACAATAGGACAGACATCATTATTCAATATACAATGTCCCACCCTTTACAGGACACAGACATTTAACATATCCCCAGATGGCTTGGATCTGAGCGCTCAATATATCCAAACAGCGCTCAGATGCGACAAACACAGTCAAATCGCCATGGGGTTTAAGTTTAGCATGGGTTGATGAGAGGGCCCATAATCCTGGGGCAAGAGGCTGGCAATCTGTCCCCTCCAAAACTCAGTGGCGAGTTTGGTTTCGCCACACATCTCCCCTTTTCCAAACAGACTAACAGGGTATCTGACCTTCTGCCGGTCAGTGCCCTTGTTAGTCCAGCAGCCCACCCACAAAACAGAAACAGCAGTACAGCCCACCCACAATAAATGGTTACTACACCTGAGCAAGGGATAAACCTGTCCATGTCCATGTGCCTCACTACGGCTGTGTGGGGGACTGGTAGACTGCCTGAGTGGGTTGCTGAGTGGGCAGAGACCACCGGTACTCTGCCCTGGTGCCAGCGCTACCACGGAAGTAGCCTGGTTGGAACCTGGTCGTTGTAGCGGGAGACCGACTGTCTCCCCTTTAGATACACAGCTCTGCTGTTGTAGGGAGAGACTGACTGTCTCCCCTTTAGATAGACCACCATGCTGCTGTGGGGGGAGACCGACTGTCTCCCCTTTGGCTAAATGGCCCGGTTGCTGTGGGACAGGACCGACTGTCCCTACCCCCTGTGCTGTGAGTGCAGAGACCACGGTCCCATCTGCACTGTTGTGGGGCTTACTGTCTCCCCCTGGTGCGTTAAACTGCCGCTGGGGGATGGAGACTGGGCTCCCAATTCCCTGTAAATCACACGGCCGATGGGGAATGGAGACGATGCTCTTCTCTCCCTGCAAAACATACTGCCGCTGGGGAGCAGGACCGACTGTCCCTACTCCCTTAAAACCCGGCTGCCGCTGGGGAGAGCAGGTAACAAGCTTCTCTCCCAGACATACTTCCAGCCGCTGGGGAGGGAGACCGACTGTCTCCGCTCCCAACACAGTGTCCTGATGCTGGGGAAAGGAGACTGGGCTCTCTATTCCCTGCCGGACTCTCTGCCGATGGGGAGGGAGGACAAGGCTCTCCTCTCCCAGTAAGTCACTCTGCTGCTGGGGGCCAGGACCGACTGTCTCTGCCCCCTGTAACTTAGCCTGCCGCTGGGGAGAGGAGGTAACAAGCTCCTCTCCCATACATACTTCCAGCCTCTGGGGAGGGAGACCGTCTGTCTCCGCTCCCAATACAGTGTCCTGCTGCTGGGGAAAGGAGACTGGGCTCTCTATTCCTTGCTGGACACTCTGCCGATGGGAAATGGAGCCTGGGCTCCCAATTCCCTGCACTTGACTCTGCCGCTGGGGGACAGGACCGACTGTCTCTGCCCCCTGTAACTCAGCCTGCCGCTGGGGAATGGAGACTGGGCTCCCAATTCCCTGCAGGACCGGTGGAGAGACCTCGGTCCCATCTCGACCGGCCACCTGGGGTTCTTCCCAGTAGACCTCTACAATATCCTCCCAGCTGAAGGGCTCTGGACCTGGGTCTGACACTCTGCTCTCTCACTGAGCCCTCTCACTGGAGTGGAACAGCTGCTGGTTGTCCTGTTCCAGCTCCATCTCCCGGGTCACCAGGTGGACCAGGTCTTGCTCAATTTTGTGAGTGTCGTCCCAGTCATACCTGCTCTCCCGCCACTCAAAGAGGTCCCTGAACCGGGCTTGTGTAGGGCTCCCAAACTCCAGCTCTGAAAAAGTCTCCCATAACAAGCCAGGACCATCAAACTCCTCTCCCTCTGGCATGTCATGCTCGGCTGTCCGGGGTAGGTACCGAGCTTCATACCACCAGAGTGCCTGGTAGGCATCTTCCAGCCACATCTCCCGCCTTACCAGGTGCTTCAGGTCTTCTACCCACTCTTCCAGGGGCTGCTCTCCTAGGAAGGGCATCCGCAGGGCTACTCGCTTCTGCTGTCGCTGCTCGTCCTTGGGGAGCCTCTCGTCCCGCAGATACTCCACAATACCCAGTGCCTGGTACCAGATGCCTTTGTGGACTGCATCTCGGTCATCCATGACACCCTCATCATACTCCACTAGTGGTTCCATACCGGTGCTGTACTGGGACACGCTTTGCCCTCAAATTGTAAAATCCACGGTGCCTTCTGTTGCTGTCCTTCTGGCTGTAGGAACGATCCCGCTGCTTGCCACCAGTTGTTACGGTATAACCCGGTATAGTGAGGGTTAATACCGTTCGGGCGATTCCCCTGGAGAAGAGCACAGCAACCCACAACCGCTGGAATCCACCGAACTGGAACCATACGAAGTCCTCCTCTCCTGGAACAGGCAAGAGAACGTTCTGACGTAGCAATTCCCCCCAAGTACGAGACGAGGCTCCGTATTAATGGTTAAACAGGAATTCTCTCTTTTTATTGAGGGCTACCTGCCCAGTATTTATGCAGGTCTCCCACCTGGTGGACACTCCCCTAGGGGACCAGAAGGGAGACTGCGACACAGGGGATACAGCAGCCAATCACACACAATGGGACAATACAGACACCCCCAGCATATCCCTCCCCTCTGCCTGTGATACAATTACCCTACACAGGTTAATGTAATCATCACAGGCAGGAGAATACACAATGTCTTCTGTCCTGGAGACAATCGAGGACTCATTCAATTATCTCTCAGGACAAAGGGAAATCGCCAATACACATGTGGGAACAATAGGACAGACATCATTATTCAATATACAATGTCCCACCCTTTACAGGACACAGACATTTAACATATCCCCAGATGGCTTGGATCTGAGCGCTCAATATATCCAAACAGCGCTCAGATGCCACAAACACAGTCAAATCGCCATGGGGTTTAAGTTTAGCGTGGGCTGATGAGAGGGCCCATAATCCTGGGGCAAGAGGCTGGCAATCTGTCCCCTCCAAAACTCAGTGGCGAGTTTGGTTTCGCCACAGATTATTTATAAAAATATAGTTACAATATAAAAAGGTAATACAAAATATTGCATTTTAGACAGATATAATATAATAGAGTCTCCTCAAGTCCCAATAATCCGTCCCTCCCTATTCACTGTTGCTATGACCTGAACGATCCCCTAAGGATCTAAGTATTGAAAACTAACAGCCCCTGCTATCTTTTAAACATACCTACTATTCTTTCGTAAGAGTTAATATTCTCAATTAAAGCGTTCCACTCGGAGAAACTGGGAGTATTATGCGAGCCCCAATATTTGACTATCAAGGCTTTTGCCACCGAGAATATGTGGAGATAAATTGGCGGGAAAGGAATTGCCCAATATTGCTTGAACAAAATTAGGCTCCAGTTTGAATTTATAGCGTCTATATAACTCTTCATAGATCCGACCCCAAAAATTACGGACATTTGGACACAGCCACTGCCTTTGCCAGTTAAACGCTAGAAACATGGATAGAGTATTATTATCAGATTGGTGGGGGTCTGACTGTTCTCAAGAAGGGGAACCAGTGCCCCCATATAAATGTAGTGGCAAGCTGCACCTATCTCTATAGGACTGGTGCAGAAAGCAGTGTCCGTCTATATCCAGCAGTGCTACTGAGAAAGAATGAAGAGGCAGTGACCATGCAAGGCCTTCTGCTCCATTAATATGGAGGCACAAGACCCCCACTCTCAGGAGTAATATGATGATCGCTAGCCCATCTAATAATCCCCTCTGCACCAAATTAGACTACTTTTTGAACGCCAGACATTTACCAGTGTCCGGATCACAGCATCAGATTAGTCTCACCAAACACACCAACATCAGTAACGTCGACTCTCCATGTTACACCGTCCTCTGGTCCATAGAGGATCTAGTGTAAAACCTGTGGAGCACGTCTCTAGCAATACCGATTACATGCTGCAGTAATGGCGACTATCTCTAGAGAGGAAGATTTTATAGATTTCTGACAGATGGAGAATGTTGCCGTCAGTTTCTCTCACTGACTGTCGCCATAAAACATCTTATTTTTTTCGTTTTACAGAACAAACCAGTATGACAAACCAGGGCAAACTGGGCTCCTGCATAGGGGCACACAGTTCAGGGGCAGCAGTGACATAAGCGGAAGAGATGCATTTTTTCTGGCTTTGTGGTCATTTGCTTCTCTACAAGCGTTCATTCAATTACACCTCTTCATACCTCTTCACAGCAACTGGAGTTCCGAAGGTTGCTGATCCCTGCCCTAAACTTGTCCTCTCTCTTTGGGTATGGGATACGTTTCTAACTTGGCACAACCCTTTTATTACCTGAGCAAAATCCTGATCCTGCCTGAGCTACAATGCACTGCACCCTGGTAACAGAAAAATAATGGACTTCTGAGTTTAGCTAGACTCATTAAACTCAGAGTCAACACATGGCAAAGAAAGCACATTACTACAAAGTTGGGTCACTTTTAAAGAATATTCACTCCTTGAAATAATTTCTTTATGAAAATCGGTCCAATATTCCGCACTGATTAAAGTGATTGGAACTCAAAATCCTCCTCATGGACATTAAATTTGAAAAATGTTTGCTGTCTTCAGCAGCCACCAGGGGGAGCAAGTCAGCTTACTGTATACTTTTATACGTTCAACTCTATAGTACAACAGTATGCACTAAGGGAGCCATTTATTAAGACCGGCGTTTTAGACGCCGGTCTTAATAAAGCCCTGCACTGGTGTTGGATCCCCCACAGTTATGAAGAGGTCTCTACATAACTTCAACGGATCCACCGCCGCTTCTAAATGTAAGACAGCTTCCTAGTTGTCTTACATTTAGACAATTTTCTACGAATAAAACAGTCCAAGCCCACTTTGCGCAGCATTTTAGGCATATATCTCTTTCATAAATGACCCTCTAAGTTCCCATGCTCCCCCTAGTGGTGACTTTGTGTCTAAAACAGGGGATTTGAAGCTCTGTATCGGAAAAACAAAACTCTATACTGACCTAATCTGTTCCGTGTGAAAGCAACTTGACTTATTACTCAGCATTTTATGTACATTTGTACAGTGTCATTAAAACAAATGTTCGGAAGCAGAACATTCCTTTAAGAAAAGGAAATGACTGTGCATGGAAATCTGTTTATAGCAAGCGAAAATAGCAAGAAATGCATCATGTTGTAAAACTGACTGGATTAATCTCTGGGAGGAATCATAGGATCTGAAAGAATTTTATTCACATTATAGGTGACCCTATAACACATTTAGTCAGTACAGCGAATGTATTGAAGACTCCAGTGACCTGATAACTGGAATTTAATGTAAATATTTATTAGTAATTTACTGCTGGAAGTAACATGCACACTCAGCTCTTCGGTGCGTTCGGACGTCTTATTACGGAAATCCTATTATGGAGGAAATGTCGGCTATTATTATGATGGGAGATTTAGAGATCCCTTAAATGACAGTAATAACAATTGCAACCAAATTCATGTATTTTATCATTGTAAAGGAGACGTTTTAATCAGACCATTTCAGTTCTTCATGATACAGACATATTCTATAGATATAAAACCTTTTGCCTTAAAAAAAAATACATTTCCGAGGAGGTTCGTCATTTTTTTTTTATAGCAGTCAGAGCTCAGTTTTTTGCTACAGATGCATAGATGGTTGAATTCTTAGATGTTGTCTCTGTGAACCCACCACTAGTCAGAGCTTAGTTTTTTGCAATAGTATTAATGCATTCAACTTAAAGGTTATGTACACCTTCGGAGGAAATTTTTTATGACTGCATGTTACTAATTTTTGGCTAAAAATAATTTTTATAATTGGCCTTTATTAAATATATTGAGCTGTTGAGCTGTCACAAAGTGTTAACTGTTTTTCTAAAGGCTCCCTCACACGACCGTATGGTTTTGCGGTCCATTTTTAACGGATGCGTTTTTCCACTTTTGGTTTCAGTAGTGTTTCCGTTCCGCTTCCGTTCCATTTCCGTATGGTTTCCGTTTGTGATCTGTTTTTTGCAGATCGCAAACGGAAGCGGAAGCATATAATTATGTAGCAGAATGGAAAAACGGATATACGGAAACGGAATGGAATACGGAATACGTTCCTTTTTTTTTTGCTGACCCATTGAAATTAATGGTTCCGTATACGGACGGTATACTGAATGCAAAAAAACGGCCAGTATACGGAATGCAAGAAACATGTGAACGAGCCCTAACTGTGTGACTGGTACTTACACTTTGCTCCGGTCATCTAATAAACCTTATCTCTAAACTGCTAAGAGGTCATATACACTTATTTAAACCACATTCATATCAGTAAGATAAGAACTGAGCTATAATGAGTGTTTATAATGTCAGAGAGCCGAGATAAGGAGTCCGTCTGCTTCCTATATGATGGAAAAGACAGAAAATCCAAAGGCTGCTACTGTAGCATCTAAGCTCTGTACAGAAAAAAGGACGCCATATTTTTAATAAAGACCAATTCAAAAAATTATTTTTAGCTCAAAATGAGTACAATTCAATAATAGCCTTTATTGTTGATACTCCCACACCCTCCATGTTGTGTACTCTCCTACAGTACCATACAGTTCATATCTACAGTACATGTATTTTTTAAGCATATAATATGGTGCCTAAGTCACAGTGCCATACAGTTACCAAATAACAATTTCATACATAAAGTAAACTTAAAACAGTATCGCACAATGTCTAAATAATATTGCTACATAATTAAAGGGGTTGCCGGATAGTTAAAAAAGCAGCAAAACAAAAAGCAGTTGTCACCCACACCCACCATCACAGTTTACAGACCATTGGTCTGAACGTTTGTACCAGTAAGTAGTGCACACGCAAATTTCTATCACGAATATTGGCACTTTGAGAATTTGCGAAAATCTAAGATATAGTGCTATATATTCGTAATCGCAAAAATTCTAGTTTTTTTTTCATCAGTACTACTGCTTCTTGCTTGCAGGCCAATGAGAAGGCTTTGTCAGAACTTAGGAAACATCCCTAGCAACCAAAATGAAAGTTGAATACCCCTTTACTATATAAGAACCTCCCCAGCAGCCATTTTCTGCTGTTTTTTGCAGTTCTGAGAGAGAGAGCAGTGTCATTGCTGTGCTCTCTGCTTTGCAGACTCATCTGGATCCTTATTTAATTACATTAGCTAGTTAGCTCATATATATAATACAGATAGTTAGTGGGAGATAGTCAGTGTAGGTTAGATAGTGATATAATGTAGCTGATAGGTTCCAGTGCAGGGTGTTAGGCAGTGTGATAGGAATTACAGTGCTGTGATAGGGATTAGTGTCTCTGTTAGACACAGTGTTGTGATGTCACAACAATACTTAGTGCAACAATCAGTAATATCTACTCAGACCTGATAAAATGTGAAGTAGCACATATTGCGCAAAAGAAAATGCACATCATTAGTGCTGATTTGTGCAATTGCGAAAATAATGACTGGAGATCGTGAATTCTAGAATTTGAGAATTTATTGCGAATATTATGCGAAGTATTCATGAAATAGCCCAAAAACGAATATTGCCTATGCTGCTCATCACTACTCATCAGGTCTCACAGTAAAACTTAGTATGGGCCCTGCTCCACCCCGTTTCCCAGTATGCATGTGTCAAACACTCCAAAGCAATACGAAATGCAAAGTGCAGGTCCCCAGATTTCTGATTAATTTATTTTTAATGTGGAAGCAATTTTTAATTAAAAAAAATGCAATAAAAATGTCTCCGCCACCTTCTATGTTGGAAAAAGTGGCACATATGCTTCATAAATATGGCGCTCATTTTGAACACCATTATTTTCAATGTATTTACATGAGACAACTAGTATAAATACAATAATAAATCTCCTGCTTCCCTTCACACTTTATATTATATAACTGTCTACCCACAGCCACCACTAGGGGGAGCACAGTGTGTAGGAATGTATAAAGTTACTTTTGATTTATTTTAAAGGAAGCTTTAAATGATCTCTTTAAAATAAGCTAGTAACTATGGAGGGGGGGGGGGTTGAAAAAAAAACAGTGAATCTAGAGTAGCATTTCAATGCTGGGCCCCCTTCCTCCCAGGACCCATAACAGTCACATGTTCTGCCTCTGTGATAGGTATGTAACTGATGCAAAGGGTGAGGCTGTGATGATGACATTCTCTAGATCAATTCCCAATGGATTGGGCAATCTATTTTAATATTAGGTGTCATGGTAGTCATTCCAGTCCAACCCCACAGGACCCACACTCATGAATACTAACAAATAGCTTATTATAAACAGCACTAATGTTGAGCCAACCCGAACTATAAAGTTCGGGTCCGTACCGAACTTTACGATTTTGGGTACCCAGACCCAAAATTTGCCGGAAAAGTTCGGGTTCAAGTTCGGTGTTCGGGCAATTAATAAAGCTTGTTGAAAGGCTGCAGAGTAGCCAATCAACAAGCTTTTGAGCTGTGGGAACTTAGAAGCCATCACAGCTGTAATTAGCCGGTGCATCATGTGACCCAGCCTCTATAAAAGCAGCACCTATCAGCTCTGAGTAGTGCAGGGACAGGAAGCAGGCATCTGAAGTGAGGGACAGTATTAGGAATCTCATCTGGCTATTTGTTCTGTTGGTGACTAGTAATGAGTAGTGTTGAGCGAACAGTTCGAGCATCGTTCGGGTTCGTACCGAATTTTGGGGTGTTCGGGACACGGACCCGAACCCGAACATTTTCAAAAAAGTTCGGGTTCGGGTTCGGTGTTCGTCGATTACTTCCCGCTTTCTGAAGGGCTGCACAGCAGCCAATCAGCTAGCGTTTTACTTCTTGCCCTAAGAGCCCATCACAGCCATGCCTACTAATGGCATGGCTGTGATTGGCCAAGTGCAGCATGTGACCCAGCCTCTATTTAAGCTGCAGTCACGTAGCGCCGCACGTCACACTGCTCTGATTAGTGTAGGGAGAGGACTCAGCTTCTGTCAGGGCGAGATTAGGCAGGTTAAAGTCAGCAACAGCACCTAATGAACGGATCGATTTACAGCTGAGAATCATTGAACTTCTGCTAGTTACTTGCTCGCTGGTTTTTAGGCTGCACAGAGCGTTTTTCTGTCACTTATTTTCTGGGTTGATCGGCAGCCATTTTGTGACTTGTGGTGCGCCAGAAGAAGCTTCCACCAAGTCCATCAATCCATCAATACTAGTTTTTTTTTTTTTTGCTATATCCTACATCAGGGGCTTGGCTGTGCTAATTGTCACCCCTAGAAACTCAGGAAAGAAATTTCTATATTTTATTAAGGGGTTAAATACAATTGCCCAAATACCAATCCCCTAAATCTGGTGTTCCAGCTTTGGCTAGACAAGTATAATACTGTCTGCTGTCTGGCAAAGGATAGATTATTTTCTGGGGTTAAATTCAATTGCCAAAATAGCAATACCATAAATCAGTGGTTTCAGCTCTGGCTGGCAAAATAGAATATTGTCCGAGGTAACGCACACACGTACAGACGCACGTACACGATTCTTGAATAGTTGTATTATCGTGATAATAAAACTAACAGTGTAAAGTTGACTGTATTGCTCTAAGTTATATTCGCGTACGAATGTAACTAATATTACAGCACACCAATACTAAAACTGACTAAGAGACAGCTTTAAGTTCTATTCGAACGCGATTGCAACTTTGGAACTTAAAGTGGTGTACGATTTTAAAAGTTGAGTACTAAAAGTTGGAATCGCAATGCGATTCTTATGTATTTGCTTAATCGCATTGCGATTACAACTTTGAGCTACCGATCACCATGGGAACGCCTCCTCCAGTAGAATGTACTGTCGGATGTGAGAATTAAGTTGAAATCGCAATGCGATTATTATATATCTGCTTAATCGCATTGCCGTTTCAACTTAGCATTGCTAAATAATTCCATCCATATTCGTTAACTTACTGACTCAGTGTACTGAGTTGTACACCACTTTTACAGACTGACAAAAATACGCCAACCCAACCCCCCCCCCCCCAAAAAAAAAAATATATATCAATTTTCAGTAAAACATTTTCTCCTGTATATTTAATTGTATATAAAGTGCAAGTGCTGCCAAAAATTACAAGCAAGAGGCACTCAGAAACAGCCTGTATATCACATAAAGCATGGCCCCGTTCACATTGTGGTACAATTGTTCAGGTAGTGGGACTCCTACACTCATAAAGCCTATGCACTAAGTGAAAGGCTGCCAAAAATTACAAGGAACCGGCACTACAACACACCCTTTATTACACACAAAAGAGGGCGTCATACACAGCCTTGAAAAATTATGATTGGTAGCCTATTGGTGACCCTCAAAAACATTTGGAACAAGGGCCTGCTGGTGACCCTCTAAAACATTACGGGCAAGGGCCTGCTGCTGAGCTGACCCTCTAAAACATTAGGGGTGAGAGGCTGTTGGTGAGCTGACCCTGTAAAACATTATGGTTGAGGGCCTGCTGCTGAGCTGACCCTCTAAAACATTAGGGGCGAGGGGCTGCTGGTAAGCTAAACCCTCTAAAACATTATGGTTGAGGGCCTGCTGCTGAGCTGACCCTCTAAAACATTAGGGGCGAGGGGCTGCTGGTGAGCTGACCCTGTAGAGCATTATGGTTGAGGGCCTGCTGGTGAGCTGACCCTGTAAAACATTATGGTTATGTGCCTGCTGGTGACCTGACCCTCTAAAACATAGTAGTTGAGGGCCTGCTGATTAAAGCGGATATCAGTAATGTCACAAAACTACCTAGACAAACATTTTTGAAGAGCCAACGACAGGGAACCTTCCCGTGCCTCCATTATGCACAGTGTTCCAGCGTAATAAATGGTGAGTATGTCACCCAACCACACACCGGACGGTTGTTTCCCGTCAGAGGATTCTTTACATGTGATTCTAGCTTTGTAATATATGTACTCAAATGTCCGTGGGGATTAGCATATGTCGGGGAAACGACACAACACGCCCGGGACCGTATCAGCAAGCATAAGTCAACCATTAGGCTAGAACACACCATGCTACCTGTGCCCCACCACTTTAGGGAAATAAAACACTGTGTATCACAATTATGGTTCCAAATACTAGAACAAATGGATATACCAAGACGCGGTGGCAACCGGACTCGATTACTTAAATAGAGGGAGGCCTTTTGGATCCACAAGCTTGGAACTTTGTCACCCAATGGCTTGAACAGAGAATGTGATTTCTTTATTAATGTATAAATGTTCACTGAATTATTTTGTTTTTACCTCCCCCCACCCTACATTTACCTTCCTTTACAGTCATCCTGTATATTAACCCTACCTTTCCCATTTCAGTTTCTAACTAACCCCTCCCTGCTCCACACATTTATGTTGCTCTCCATAACATCTGGGTTATATACAATATATTATTAAGCCTCCATTATTCATATACTTTCCCTTATACACTATCTATATACATTAATGTCGCTCTGTATAACATCTGGGTTATATACAATATATTATTAAGCCACCATTGTTCATATACTTTTCCCTTACATAATCCATATAGTATGACCTCCTTCATACCGATTGATATCTATTTAGTTTCCTCTATACTCTATGCAATACTCGACAACCCTTATACATCTCTTTATCCTATTATGATTCTTATCGATAATGTACTCCCATATTATTTATTAATTTGGATCGTCAGTATATGAAACGTAGTGCTCAGATTCATTGTCATGCCTTACAGTGTTCCTGCTACATATGTATCCCCTACTATGCGATCCTGAACTACTCCGCCCCCTCACATGACCATACTAGACCGGGCCGAAGCTGGAGCCTCATTACACGCAGGTGGAGCGCTTCGCTGCGTTGCCTCGGTCATGTGATCCCTGCACGCCGCGTCCGACGCCAGTACATTCAAAAAAACGCGCGCACAGGCCATGATCCTGTGATCCAGCGCGTGGGCCCTACAGTCACTAGCAGGTAATGTGCTTACTCTGACACCGCTCATATTCTTTTCTGTTATGCCATATATGCCTTTTGATGTTTTCTAGTTACCTTATACTCGCCTTCTATGACTTATCTTCCTCTGAACCTAATTGTGGATACGCAGATGCCCTCTTTCTTCTGCCTGAACCTGCGATAGAGGTAGAAAAAAGTCATCTACAGAAATGGTTTTGTAAAATATGTTCTTTTTTATTATTAATTATCGTTGTATTGAGACCAACATCTCCTTGTTGCAACTTTAACATTCCAGTACATTATTCTTGCCCCCTACCAGATATTTGTTACATCAAAGATTATATACTGCTGAGGAAGGCCATCTTAGGCCGAAAAGTCTGGTACTCACAAGTCTCCACTATGTGACTCACATATGGGCAATTGTCTGGATCATGTACGCAATATGCAATGAATTGTAAAATAAACTTTATCACGTAATGGCAAACTGAACCAGCTGTGTGCAGCAATTTCTCTTTACTGTGCTACGACTAACAAGTCCCTGCGAGCACCAGCAAAAGCGGTGTGCTGTTCTCCACTTGGAGATTGCTTACCCACAGCAGTGCTACACTGCTTCCAGCTAGCGACTGATGGCTGACTGCTGTTAGAGGTGAAAGTGAAGGAGGACGCGGAGGAGGAGGAGAAGTGGAGGTTGGAGCCAGTAACATAGCTGCTGGTGGAGACCCTGATGGACGTAGGGCCTGCAATCCTGGGCGTGGGTAGCACCTGTGCCATCCCAGTTGTCCATGTGTCTGTGGTGAGGTGGACCTTCCCAGTAAGTGCGTTGGTCAGGGCACGGGTGATGTTGTGGGGCACATGCTGGTGTAAGGCGGGCACGGCACACTGTGAAAAATAAGAGCGGCTGGGGACTGCGTTCAGACGGATGGCCGCTGACATCAGGCTGCGGAAGGCTTCAGTATCCACAAGCCTAAATGGCAACATTCCAAGAGCTAGTAATTTTAAAAGGTATTCGGTGGGTATTTGTGCTTGCATTCAAATGCCTGTGTTATCGACCTTTAGATGCTGCGCTGGGACAGGGAAGTGGATGTTGTTGCTGATGGTTCATGTGAACCTCCAGGTGCAGGGCAAGGAGCATCCGGGTCTGCGCTTTCGACAGGGGATTGGCCAGCAGTACGTAACACAGGGGAAGAGGAGGCAGTGGTGTGACCAGCAGACCCAGATAGTGGACCCAGGCGTTTGGCCTACTTATTAGGGTGCTTGGATGCCATGTGGCGGATTATGCTGGTGGTGGTGAGGTTGCTAGTGTTCATGCCCCGGCTCATTTTGGTACGGAACAGGTTGCAAACTACCACTCTTTTGTCGTCTGCACTTTCATAAAAAAAGCGCCATATTGAGAAACACCTCCCTCTTGGCAAGGTAGATTTACACATGGGGTGCTCCGTGTAACGGTTGTGGGCCTGTTTCCTGTGGGCCGACTTCTCCCTTTTGCAGCCCCATTGCCTTTTCCAGACTGTTGCGGGGCTGCAGATCCCTCCCCCTCTGTACTGCTGTCCTCGCTCGGCTTTTCACCTTACCATGTTGGGTCAGTGATCTCATCGTCCACCACCTCCTCTTCCACTTCCTCACTCTGCTCATCCTCCTGACTTGACCTAACCACAACCTCACTGATTGACAACTGTGTCTCATTATCATCCACCTTGTGAACGAATGATTGCCGTTCACCACCGTCATCTTCTTGAGACTGTAAAGGCCCAAGAGGTTGGGAATCAGGGTACAATATCTCAAGTACCTCTTCAAGTGTACTTGGCGAGAGAGTCAAACCAAGTACTGGCGATGAAAAGAGGTCATGTGAATATCCGAGTGTGGGATCACTTGTTTGGCCAGACTCGACATGGTGGGAGGAAGGAGGATCAGAGTGAGGATTCGGTTGACCAGACTCTTGGCTACAGAGACTGGACTTAGTAGAAGAGAGGGTGGTGCTTAACCGACTGGAAGCATTATCTTCAGCAATCCAACCGACCACCTGTTTGCACTGGTCCGACTTGGACAGTGTTGTCCTGCACCGCCCAGCTAAGTTGGACATGAAGCTGGGTAAGGTGGATTTTTTAGTTTTTTCTGGTGCCCTGGCAGCAGGCACAGTTTCATTGCGCCCAAGGCCACGGCCTCTGCTTGCACCATCAGCATCACGTCCACTTCCCCGTCCCTTTGTGCTCATCTTATTCATATTAATGGTTTTGTCTGTAGATGTGGCTCAGATTGTTTTAAGACACCGTTTTCTGATGCAGGACAGTATTGATTACAGAACACCACACTACACTAGGCCCATATTAATGGAAGTTGTAATACAGACAGTGTTTTCAGATGCTGTTCAGTATTGGATACAAAAACCCACAGATTTTGGACACTACACTAGGCCCAGATTAATGGAATTTGTAATATACACAGTGTTTTCAGATTCTGTTCAGTGCTGGATACAAAAACCCACAGATTTTGAACACTACACTAGGCCCAGATTAATGGAAGTTGTAATATACACAGTGTTTTCAGATGCTGTTCAGTATTGGATACAAAAACCCACAGATGTTGGACACTACACTAGGCCCAGATTTATGGAAGTTGTAATATACACAGTGGGCCAGATTTATCATTACACTTACATCTTACTCCACTTTTACATCTGCCCAAAGTCACTTTAGGATAGTCAGATTTATTAATGGTCCTTTAATACTGTGATAAATGTGGTTTGACGGTAGCAGTTTATCCTTCAGTAAGCGGCTTTATAAAAGTTACACGTCTTTACAAAAAAGAAGCATGTTCTATTAAAAAGTCACATAAGATAAGCATGGTCCCCCCTGGAGTGAAATTGCAAATTTTTTTTGCGACTTTTTCGCGACTTATTAAATGGTTGCAATAGTAAATATGTCTAGAGATTCATTTACATAAGACAGCACGCCCACTTTCACAAAACTGGAGAGCTTAGTGCAGAGCTTGAAAAAGTCGCAAAAAAATTCGCAATTTTACCGATTGTGCATTTTTTTGCGACTTTTTCACTCTAGTAAAGTGACTTTAGCTAATGATAATTCTGGCTGAGTGTTTTTAGATGCAGTTCAATATTGGATACAAAAACCCACTCATTTTGGACACTACACTAGGCCCAGATTAATGGAAGTTGTAATATACATTGTGTTTTTAGATGCAGTTCAGTATTGGATGCAAAAACCCACAGATTTTGGACACTATACTAGGCCCAGATTAATGGGAGTTGTTATATATACAGTGTTTTTAGATGCAGTTCAGTATTGGATACAAAAACCTACAGATTTTGGACGCTACACAAGGCCCAGATTAATGGAAGTTGTAATATACACAGTGTTTTCTGAGGCAGGACAGTATTGGTTATAGAACACCACAGATTTTAGTAGTAGATTGGGTGGCTGACAGTGCCTCCAGTTCCTTCACATTGTCTCCCACCCGGTTCCCTGCTGAAAGAGCAGAGTTGACAACTGCAGCCCATGGGCATCTGTCTTTCACCTGACCCCCTTGTAAATAAGCTAAGCAGTCTGAGCCCCAAGTCATGCAGCAGTCTCTTATGCTTTTTGATGACTCTGCTGGCAGGGTTTCCGTGGGCCGTCCACATAGCTCTGCCTCAGAAGTGGAAGAGATTGAGTGCACCAATGCCCAACCAATTATGTTTCAGGACATGGGAGGAGGTCTCTGATGATGATGAAACACAGGTGCCAACTGCTGTGGCTTTCTGCAGTGTGCAGACCGGCAAGGAGGGCAAGGGTGAAGAGTGGGTGGAAGATGATGTGGAGGATGATGAGGTCCTAGAGCCCACATGGAATCAAGGTCATGCGCGAGTAACGTGTGCAGTTCGGAGGAAGAGGTGGTGGTCAAACGGCAACAGCCACACAGCAAAAGTGGGAGCAGGGTTCAAAAGGAGAGTGGCAATCCCCTAGCCAGTACACCTGCTACTGCCCACCGTGCCCAGGGACTGAGCATACCAAAGCCAGCACCAAGGAGTTCCCTGGTGTTGCAGTTCTTCAGACAATGTGCTGAGGACAAGATGCGAGTGGTTTGCATACTGTGCAATCAGAGCCTGAAGTGAGGCATAAATGTTCTAAACCTGAGCACCACCTGCATGACCAGGCATCTAAATGCAAAGCACGAGCTTCAGGGGAATAAATACCTCAAAAACCATGAAAGATCTCCGGCTCCTCCTGCTCCCTCTTCTGTTGCAGTCTCGGCCTCTTCCTCCCCCTCTGGAGTGAGAGTGGCACCTGCAACCTCGCAAATAGAGGATGTGGCAGCAACTCCACCACCTTCGTCACCGTCACCAAGCATCTCCCAAACACTGGAGAGAAAGACGAAGCGCATGGGCTGAATTTAGTCGTGCAGAGGTTCCTAAAAATATTACCCAGATATGTCAGAGCTTCAGCAGAAAGTGCGGGCCATCTGTGCGCGCTTTAGGCGTTCTCATCCTGCTGCTGCTCGCCTGTCTCTGCTTCAGCATAACTTCGGCCTTCCTGCTCACCGCCTCATATGCGATGTACTTACAAGGTGGAACACCACCTTGCACATGCTGGAGAGACAGCAGCAGGCGATAGTGGAGTTTCAGATGCAGCATGCATGGGTGAGTCGCTTTGCGGAACAGCACCACCTCACCACCAACGAGCGGGCCACCATGCGGGATGTGTGTGCCGTGTTGCGCTGTTTCGAGTACTCCATCAACATGACCAGTGCTGATGACGCCGTCCTCAGGCCAGTCATTCACAAATTGCTCGGAGGGTGGGTTCCTGCACCAACAGAGGCCAGGGTGGCACCCAAAGCAGCTCATAGGCATCACTTGAGCGTGGCTGGGGGGATACAGAGGATGGCTTTTGTTGCCTCTGGGCAGCCTGGCACACATAAGTGACTACATGTTGCAGTGACTGCGCAACGATCGCTGAGTTGCACACATTCTAACCAGTACTGATTACTGGGTGGCCACCCTGCTTGATCCCCGCTACAAGGACAACGTGCCATCCTTAATTCCATCAATGGAGCGTGATCGGAAGATGCGCAAGTACAAGTGCACGCTGGTAGAGGCGCTGCTGATGTCATTCCCACCTGACAGCAAGGGTTCTGTGGAAGCACAAGGCGAAGGCAGAGGAGGAAGAAGAAGTCGCCAACGCAGCTGGGGCACGGCCAGCACCTCAGAAGGGAGGGTTAGCATGGCCGAAATGTGGAAAAGCTTTGTCAGCACGCCACAACAACCAGCCCTACCAGCTGATATGGAACGTTTTAGCAGAAGCTAGCATTTCAGCAACATGGTAGAACAGTACGTGTGCACACGAATGGGTCTGCCCCATTCAACTTCTGGGTCTCCAAATTGGGCACATGGCCTGAGCTTGCCTTTTACTCCTTGGAGGTGCTGGCTTGCCCTGCGGCCAGTGTATTGTCCAAACGTGTGCTTAGCATGGCAGGGGGGTGATCACAGACAAACGCAACCGTCTGTCCACAGCCAATGTGGACAAGCTCATGTTCATTAACCTCTTTAGGACGCAGGGTGTACATGTACGCCCTTGTGTCCTGGTACTTAAGGACCAGGGGCGTACATGTACACCCTGCAAAGTTCCGATCACTGCTGCGCACGAGGCGGTGATCGGAACACGGTGCCTGCTAAAATCATTTGGCAGGCACCTTGGCACAATGCCGAGGGGGGTCCTCTGACCCCCATATCGGCAATCGCTGCAAACCGCAGGTTAATTCAGACCTGCGGTTTGCAGTGATTTCTGACATTTCTGATCCCCGTGGTCACAGATCAGACAGTTAATTGTCCGTTTTTTTTATTTTTAACCCGCCAGTTTGCGGGCGGCGCTGATGCGGCGGGTGGCGGTGGGGTAGGCGGGCGGTGCGGCGGGCGGGATCGCGATTCCCCTGCCCGTCTCCTCTGTAACATCGTTGGTGGCTAGTGATTCTATCAGAGTGTCAGTACATTGCTGACACTCTGATAGAAACGTCTGGCATCTGTGCTTGTTCAGGTGCCAGCCGTTTAACCCCTTCCATACCGCGGTCCATACGGACTGCGGTATGGAAGGGGTTAACAGGAAGGGAGCTCCCTCCCTCTCCCATCGGGGGCTGCTGTGCCTTTGCAGCCCCCGACAGGATGGGATCGCAGAGGGAGGGAGCTCCCCTCCCTCCCCATAACCCGCTGCTCAGTTCTGGCAGTGGGTGATAGTTACCATGGCAGCAGGACGCTTTCAGAGTCGTCCTGCTTGCCGTGGTAATTTAACTCTGATCAGACTTCTGCTAAAGGCAGAAGTCTGACCAGACTAGTAAAAAGTTAAAAATACACTACAGTACACTATATAGTGTACTGTACTGTATTATATAGACACAAGATCCACTGGATCTTCAAGAACCAAGTGGGTCTGGGTCCCAAAAAAATGTAAAAAAAAACACAAATCACTGAATAAAAATTAAAAAAATAAATACACTACACATATTAGGTATCACCGCGTCCTTAAAAACCTGCTCTATAAAAATATCACATGACCTGACCCCTCAGATGAACACCATAAAAGAAAAAAAAAAGAAATGGTGTAAAAAAAGCCATTTTTTGTCACCTTACATCACAAAAAGTGTAATACCAATCAATCAAACCGGCATCTCATCCCGCATAAAACGAGCCCCTAGATAGGACAATTGCCCAAAAAAATATATATATATATCTCTCAGACATTAAAACATGATTTTTTTTTTTCTAAAATGCTGTTATTGTGTTAAAGTAAAATAAAAAAATAAAAAGTATACATATTAGGTATCGCCGCGTTCGTAAAAACCTGCTCTATAAAAATATCACATGATTTAACCCCTCATGTAAATACCATAAAAAATTAAATAAAAACAGTGTCCAAAAAAAGCCATTTTTTGTCAACTCACATCACAAAAAGTGTAATAGCAAGTGATCAAAAATGTATATGAACCCCAAAATAGTCCCAATCAATCCGTCATTTCATCCCGCAAAAAATGATACCCTACATAGGACAATATCCCATATGTCTCAGACTATGGAGACATTAAAACATGATTTTTTTTTTGTTTCAAAAATTATATTAAAAAGTATACATATTAAGTATCGCCATGTCCGTATCAACCTGCTCTAAAAAAATAACACATGAACTAACCCCTCAGGTGAACACAGCAAAAAAATATATATAAATACGGTGTCAAAAGCCATTTTTGTCACCTTACATCACAAAAAGTGTAATAGCAAACAACCAAAATGTCATATGCACCCCAATATAGTGCCAATCAAACCGCCATCACATCCTGCAAAAAATGAGCCATTACATAAGACTGTCGCCCAAAAAATAAAAATAAAATATGGCTTTCAGAATGGGGAGACACAAAAAAATCATTTTTTTAACAAATGCTTTATTTTGAAAAACTGAAACAAAAATTCCCAAAAAGTAGTCATATTTGGTATTGTCGCATCAGTAACAACCTGCTCTAAAGAAATAGCACACAATCTAACCTGTCAGATCAATTATGTAAATAACAAAAAAATAAACTGTCCTAAAACAGCAATTTTTTTTTTAATTTTCCATTTTAATAAATTTTTCCAGTAACAAAACAAGGGTTAACAGCCAAACAAAACTCAATATTTATTGCCCTGATTCTGTAGTTTACAGAAACACCCCATATGTGGTTGTAAACTGCTGTGTGGACAAACAACAGGGTGCAGAAGGAAGGGAACGCCATATGGTTTTTGGAAGGAGGATTTTGCTGGACTGTTTTTTTGACACCATGTCCCTTTTGAAGCCCCCCCCCCCCCCCGATGCAACCCTAGAGTAGAAACTCCATAAAAGTGACTCCATATAAGAAACTACACCCCTCAAGGTATTCAAAACAGATCTTACAAACTTTGTTAACCCTTTAGGTGTTCCACAAGAGTTATTGGCAAATGGAGGTGAAATTTCAGAATTTCTATTTTTTGTTACCTTGCCTCAAAAAAAGTGTAATATAGAGGAACCAAAAATCATATTTACCCTAAAATAGTAAAATAGTACCAACAAAACTGCCACCTTATCCTGTAGTTTCCAAAATGGGGTCATTTTTTTGGAGTTTCTATTCTAGGGTTGCATCAGGGGGGCTTTAAATAGGACATGGTGTCTAAAAACCAGTCTAGTAAAATCTGCCTTCCAAAAACCATATGGCTTTCCTTTCCTTCTGAGCCCTGCCGTTTGGCCATACTGTAGTTTACGACCACATATGGGGTGTTTCTGCAAACTACAAAATCAGGGTAATAAATATTGAGTTTTGTTTGGCTGTTAACCCTTGCTTTGTTACTGGAAAAATGGATTAAAATGAAAAATTTGCCAAAAAATCGAAAATCTGAAATTTTATCTCCATTTGCCATCAACTTTTGTGGAACACCTAAAGGGTAAACAAAGTTTGTAAAATCAGTTTTGAATACCTTGAGAGGTGTAGTTTCTTAGATGGAGTCAGTTTTTTGAGTTTCTACTTTAGGGGTGCATTAGGGGGGTTTCAAATGGGACATAGTGTCTAAAAACCAGTCCGACAAAATCTGCCTTTCAAATACCACATGGCGCTCCTTTCCCTCTACGCACTGCCGTGTGCCCGTACAGTAGTTTACGACCAGACATAGGGTGTTTATATAAACTACAGAATCAGGGCAATAAATATTAAGATTTGTTTGGCTGCTAACCCTTGCCTGGTGACTTGAAAAAATGGATTAAAATGGAAAATTTTCCAAAAAATCGAAATTCTGAAATTTTGTCTCCATTTTCCATTAACTCTTGTGGAACACCTTAAGGGTTAACAATGTTTGTAAAATTAGTTTTTAATACCTTGTGGGGTGTAGTTTCTAGAATTGGTTCATTTTTGGGTGGTTTCTGTTATGTAAGCCTCACAAACTGATTTCAAACCTGAACTGGTCCCTAAAAAGTGGGTTTTTGAAAATTTCAGAAAATTTTCAAGATTTGCTTCTAAACTTCTAAGCCTTGTAACGTCCCCAAAAAATAAAATGGCATTCCCAAAATGATCCATACAGGAAGTAGACATATGGAGAATGTAAATTGATAACTTTTTTTAGCGGTATTTCTATGTCTTATAGAAATAGAGAAATTGAAACTTGGAAAATTGCTAATTTTTCAAAATTTTTTGTAAATTTGGTATTTTTTAAAAAAATTCAAATACATTTTTTGACTCCATTTTACCAGTGTCATGAAGTACAATATGTGATGAAAAAACAATCTGAGAATGGCCAGGATAAGTAAAAGCGTTTTAAAGTTATCACCATATAAAGTGACACTGGTCAGATTTAAAAAAAATGGCCTGGTCCTTAAGGTGAAATAGGGCTGTGTCCTTAAGGGGTTAAAATGAACCAGGCAGGGATCTCACAGGACAGTGCTGAATAGACAAGTATATTGGCCGCACCCAGTCATTGTTATTCTCCAGCGCACTTTCTCTTTGCATTCTCTTTTCTATTTCCTAATGTTTTGTGTCCTATGTCCCAACTTTATAAAACAATAAAAAATAAAGGAAATAAAAATAAAAAACAACAAAAACAGTGTTGGCTACCATCTCCACCACCGCTTCTACCTACACCATCACATCCACCTCCTCCTCAACCTCCTACTCTAATTTGACCTCCGCCTTCTAGTTCAAGATTATTAATTTTTTTATTTTTTTCTATTCTATGTTATTTTATGTCATTTCCCTATCCACATTTGTTTGCAGGGAAATTGTCCTGCTCTTACCCGAATTTTGCTTCCTTTTGCAGCTCTCTAGCCCATTTTACAGGCATTTTAGTGCCCCAAAGTTCGGGGTCCTATTGACTTCAATGGTTTTCGGGGCCAATTTCGGGTCCTGAACCCGAACTTTGAGCCGTTCGTCCGAACTCGGCGAACCTGAACTTCCAGGTGTTCGCTCAACCCTAATCAGCACTTACTCACCTTGCCTGAAAGAATGGCAAGACCATAATAAGCAGTGCGATGTTCTACAAAGGAAAACTTGTGGAATCTGCAGGTGCAGACCTCTTAAAATACATGCAGACAAAAGAAATTATAAATGTCTTTCACTTTCAGAAGCTTCTTAAAATAATAACGGGGTACAGAAGAAGTAGACAGCCATAAATTATAGTTCAGCACTTGTCAGAAATGGCAGTCCTGAATGCTAGCAAGCTTGTAGCCGTGGTGTCCTTCTTCTTGTGAAGCTTCTAGTATGAAGGTACTAATTTTAAAACACTTATAGCAGTAGTCCTAATAGCATTATATAGCTTTTAGTAAGAACAAGAGCAAAATACTAGTAGAACAAAGGATTTTAATAGCATGACTCCAGTGTTCATTTACAAAACCTAACTATATTTCTCTACGTCTTGAAGTAAAATAGTCTGTACATTTTTGGATCATTGGAAGTCTTTATTATTGCCTAGTTACCTAGACTGTTAGTACTGCTACAGTATGTGGATCTTGGCATGAGTTTGCAGCGAGCCCCTGAGGAGCCGGAGAAAAGGATGGGAGTGGTAGTGGCCCTGATGAGGTGTTGTGTCACGATGTACTGTCAGGTGGATTGAAGAATCAGGCCAAAAGTAAACATTTAAAAATCTCTCTTTACTTAGTGCAAAATATAACTTGCGACACATCCAGCAGTTTTATGTTCAAAGTGCAGTTTCTAGCACCAGAGGATGAGGTATGATGGCTGGTTGGATGGCAATTTATTAGCACTTGCAGACACTTGTGTCTATAGGTGTCCACTGTGATACAGGCTTGATGTTAGTCTTGCCTGGTGGTCATTCTAGGTGATGGGTGTCTGACCTGTTTCCCTCACCTGCAGCAGTGTCTGAAAAGCTGTAATTTTGCTAATCACCCTGCTGTCTTGTCACATTGATGCTTTCTGGAAGCTGTGTTCTTGATTCTGTAGATCTCTCTGGAGTGTTGATCTCACAAGACAATTAAATATGGTTCCTAGGAGTAGGAGCTCTGACATGTGGTTTCTCTCCCTTCACTGTCTGGACTAGAGCTCTCCCTCCTGGCAGGAAGCAGGTCCAGACCACTCCTACTAAGAGGGGAGGAACAGGGTGGTTAACCAAACCTTCTCTTGTTGGAATAAATGGCCAAAACTTGGAAATACATAACAATACATATAAAACATTAACCCTTAGGATACCTGAGGTTTTTCATTCTCTTTTTACTTCCCTATCTTCCTTGACATTTTTATTTTTCTGTTCACATAGCTGTATAAAGGGCCTATTTTTTTGCGGGATAAATTGTACTTTTTAATGCCACCATTTACTATAGCATACAATGTAGTGGTAAGCGGGAAAAAATTCCAAATGGGCTGGAATTGAAAAAAAAAAGCAATTCCTCCACTGTTTTACGGGTTTTGTTCCTACGGCATTCCGTTGGCAGCAAAACTGACTTGTGCGCTTCATTCTCCGGGTCAGTACAATTACAATGCTACCACATATGTATAGGTTTTTTAATGTCTAAATAGTGTAAAAATAAATGTAAACCATATTCTGACCCCCATAACTTTTATAGTTTTATCTTCTGAGCTGTATGGGTGCTCATTTTTTTGCGGGTGTGTGTGACTTTTTGATCACATTTTATAACATTTTTTTGGGTAAGAAAAGCGATGAAAAATTGGCAAATTGGCCATTTTGACCCTTTTTGCCATTACACCATTCGCCATATTGGAAAAATATTTTTATATTTTAACAGTACGGGCGTTTTCGGACACAGTGACGCCCATGAGGTTTATATTTTTTGTTATTTAGATATTTATTTTTTTGCTGTACGGAAAGGGGGGTAAATTAAAGTTTTATATATATTTTTTTATATATTTTTAACAGCTTTTTTTATGATTTTAAAGTTCGTATTTAAGCCTAAAAAAATCTGCGGCCAATAAGGATGCCGGTAAGAAGCCTGGAAGTGCAAGCATCCGGGTTTTTAACCCTTTAGATGCCATGATCTCGCTTGATCACGGCATCTAAAAGCTTTAATGACACGATCGGTCATTAGCTGCGGGTTTCTGTTGTTTAAAACAATGGGGACCAATCGGCCATGACCCTGACTGCACGCGCGAGTGGGCGCCATGTTTGCCCATCGCTCCAGCGCCGTAGCAAATGGGTTAAACTATTGCAAATAACCCCAGGTTTGGGGAAGTGCCTGTTACAGTTAGAGCACAGATTGGTCTTAGGTTCTATTGACATTATGTTCAGCAAATGCATTAAACATGCATGTTTAGAATACCAACATACAGCTGCGACCAAACATATACCGAAGGGAAACTCCTTTAGCATACATTTGGCAATTTAAGTCCATGTGTGCATCAGCATATATATTTGGACGCACGCAGAGCAGTAAGCTGTGAACAGCGCCTTAGTGGTGGTTTGGTGTTTTTGTTATTTTATGATATTGCTTGCCCACATTTTTTATCATCTCTCAAAAACACTTATAGGGAGTCTGCTACGGTAGTGAAACAATACTGTGAATCAGTATGACATATAGATGACAGGCGTCGCTCTTAGAATCACTGCACACTTCACTTATTTGGCCAGTTACGGGCCAAAACTGACCAATTACCTCAAGTGTGAACTCAGCCCTACAGGTCAATGTTAGCGCCAGGTATAAAGAACCGTGCAGAGGCCCAAGATTCTACTATAGCGTGAAAGAGCGCACTTCTTTTACACCAATTCAATTATTCTACAGAACCTGTTATATTAAAAGCTTATACAAGTAGAGGGGCCCCCCCCCCCCCCCCGACAGAGTGGAGTGGGTGTCAGCAGCAAATTTGTGTTGACGTCACTGATTATTTTGCCCATCCTCTGAACAATAACCCCCAAAAAACTGAACCTGCCTGTGGAGCATCTGCTTTTACTCGGTCTGCATTTGGTCAGTAATCCATAAATATTGCTGAAGCCAAAAAAAAAACAGGAGTGGATCCAAAACAGAGATGACACGTGAATGGAATATTTGTATGGCTTCCGTGTTTTGTACCCACTCCTGCTTTTGGCTACCAAATCATAATCAATTCTGATGCAAAAGAGGGCCGTGTCATTCAGGCCTTACAGCTGTTACATACACTCGATCCGTTGTACACCTCATTTTTCCTTCATTCTGACAAACCAAAAGAAGGGTCAAATAAATGATGATGTCAGCCAGGCCGAAAGGCAAAATAGTGGCTCAGGCATGATATGGGAAGGGTGGGAACAGCATGAGAAGTCCACAGAGTGGCCCTATGACATAGTGGTCAGGTGAAAGCAGCATGAGGAGACCACAGAGTGGCCCAATAACAGAGTATGGAGGTGGCAGCAGCATCAGGAGGAAGCCACAGAGTGGCATAATGACAGTGTGGAGGTGGAAGCAGCATCAGGAGACCACAGAGTGGCACAATGACAGAGTGTGGAAGTTGCGGCAACAGCAGCAGCATCAGGAGGAGGCCACAGGGTGGCACAATGACAGTGTGGAGGTGGCAGCAGCATCAGGAAGCCACAGAGTGGCACAATGATAGGGTGTGGTGGTGGTGGCAGCAGCATCAGGAGAAGGCCACAGGGTGAAACAATGACAGTGTGGAGGTGGCAGCAGCAGCATCAGGCAGTTACAGAGTGGCACAATGACAGAGTGTGGAGGTGGTGGCAGCGGTAGCATCAAGAGGAGGCCACAAGGTGGCACAATGACAGTGTAGAGGTGGCAGAAGCAGCAGCATAAGGAGACCTAAGTGGTGAGGTGGCAGCAGCATCAGGAGACCACAGAGTGACCTGTTGACAGTCTAGTGGGGAGTTGGGTGGCAATCCCAGTACCAGCTGAAGATAATGGGTGAAAGAAGAAGCACTTGACATCAGATGTGTGGCATCACATCAGAATAGTAACCGAGGCAGTATTTTTGTGGCACCATGGACGATTTAGTTTGATGCATCAGGTGGGTGGAAATCCTGGCTGATCCACGCCTGATTCATCTTGACAAAGGTCAGTCTCTCCAAATTCTTGGGGTTCTATGGCCCTGGCCGCACTAAACACCCACTGTGATGCCACTCTACTGGCCGGGCAGGACAGCTTTTCCGGACAAACTCTGCCAGTTGCAGCCACAAATCCAGTTTGGCTGCCCAGTAGTCCAGCGGACTGCTGGTGAGTAGTTTCTTCACTAGGCAGATGAAGAAAGCTGCTCATCAGCGACTCTAGACTCAAGTTGCTGCTGATGGAGCTGGAACTTCTCCTACTCGACCACCCAACCACCCTGCCACAGCAGCCATGGCAGAGGAAAGTGTGCAAAGAGAGCCCCCCGGTCAGACCTGCGAGAGGATAGACAATGGCGCAGATAGGCAGCGGCCAACTGACTACATAGGATGTCTCTATAGTAGTTCAGTTTGTCCTCCTTCTGAGCGGGTGTAAAAAAGGCCCCCATTTTGGACCGAGGGTCCAACAAGGAGGAGAGCCAGAAGTCATCCCTCTGCCAAATGTTGACAATTCGTCTGTCACTACGCAAGCTTGCATCGGACCATTTGTGCAAGTGACATGCATCGGGCATGCATCGGGCCATTGGTGCAAGTGACGTGCATCGGGAATGCAATGGGCCATTTGTGCAAGTAACTGGGAGGGACTTCCTGCCTCCATCTCCACTGCATACTGCCACAGTGTCTCTGGGTCCTCTGCCTCTTCTTCCTCATCGCCATGTAGCTCCTATGGCTGCTCCTAATTCTCCTGTCACCTGAATATAAAAAACACACATTTCGCTACGCATTGCTTGTGCTCCAATGTCCTCCTCCTCCAGTTCAGCCCCCACAGGGCTCATGTGACCTTGAGATCTAGCACCACGTCTCCAGTCCCCTGACCAGCCAGATTTGCCAGCATCTCTTCCAGGACATGAAGCAGTGAAATGACGTTGTTTATCCCGTAGTCCTGGTGACTGACAAATAACGTGGCCTCCTCAAAGGGTCTGAGCAAACAGAAGGTGTCACGCATGAGCTGCCACTGGCTGACATTGCAGTTGCAAAGGGGAGTACTTCTGTCCGCCTGTATCATCAAGAAATCGTTTATGGTCTTTCTCTGATCATATAGTCTGTCCAACATATGGAGGGTGGAATTCCAACGGGTGGAAACGACGCATATCAACCTATGTTGGGGGATGCTGTTCTGCCACTGCAGCTCAAGGAGAGTGTGCTTTGTGGTGTACGAGTGGCTGAAGTGCATGCAAAGTTTCCTGGCCATTTTTGGGATATCTTCCAGATGGGTGGAAGACTTCAGGAACCGTTTGACAACCAGATTGAACACGTGTGCCATACAGGGCGCATGGCTCAGCCCTCCTTGATGCAGCGTTGACACCATGTTATTCCCATTGTCGGTCACTAGAGATGTCCCAAACTATTCACCGGCGAACAGTTCCCGGCGAACGTTGCATGTTCGCGTTCGCCGCGGCGGGCAAACATATGCGATGTTCGGTCCGCCCCCTATACGTCATCATTGAGCAAACTTTGACCCTGTACCTCACAGTCAGCAGACACATTCCAGCCAATCAGCATACCCTCCCTCCCAGACCCTCCCACCTCCTATCAAAAAGCAAGGACAGCATCCATCTAAGGCCCCATTCAGACGTCCATAGTGTGTTGCGGATCTGCAACACACCATGCCGGCACTCCCCATAGAGATACCTATTCTTGTCCGCAGGTTACGGACAAGAATAGGACATGCTCTATCTTTTGTGGAGCAAATGCGGAAGTGGAGAGCACATAGTGTGCTCTCCGCATCACATCTGGCCCCATTCACAATGAATGGGTCCGCATCTATTCCGCAGAATTGTGGAATAGATACGGACTAAAATGCAGACGCGTGAATGGGGCCTTAGATTTATTCTGAAGCTGCAGTGTTAGTTAGAGCAGGGAGAGTGCTGCTGCTGAATTAATAGGAAAAGCGTTAGCTAGGCCACTGTTCTGTGTCCACTCCAGTCCTCAAAGACTCATCTGCTGTAAGGACAGCGTCCTCACAGCACTCCAAAAAGCCCTTTTTAGGGCTGGTACATCAGTCTGCTTTTTTTAAATTTTTAATATATATATATTGCAGTTGCCTGCCCGTGTGTGAGAGGCCGCAGGCCCACAGACTGTACTGTGTGCACACCACTCATATAGGGTGGCACAGTACCTTGCAGATAAAAAAAAGTCATTAAATTTTTACCCTTTAATATAATTGCAGCTGCCTGCCAGTGTGTGTCAGGTTCACTGACTGTACTGTGCCCACTGCCCACCACTCATACAGGGTGGCACAGTACATTGCACGGCGCACGCACAGTGCCCCAGATTGGAAGGAAGAGGACCGACCAACCATCTTTTTCCATCTCCCGGTTCTTAAAATCTATTCCATACACTGGCCTCTGATAGGGGACAAAACAGAGATTAAACTGGTAAGAACAGATTTTTTTAATAAAAAAAAAGAGGACAGCCTCTGCGGAGCTCATGCACAATGGCTATAGGCATCAATGGCACAATAGCTATAGGCTCAAGCATCCTTTTGTGGAGGTGACAAACCTGGTCAGTCAAACCCAAGGCAACATCATCAACCTCATCCCATATGCGTTTTTTCTGGAGCGTGCCCTGCGAAGAGTGCTGGATCAGGCTGTAGATGAGCATGAAGAGGAAGAGTTGTGGTCACCATCGCCACCAGAAGCAGCCTTGTCGTCGTTGATTGCTGGACCTGCGGCAACACAGAGAGAGGAGTCTGAAGAAGAGGAGTCAGAGGAGGAAGGTAGCTTTGAGGAGGTGGAAGACCAACCACAGCAGGCATCACAGGGGGCTTGTTGTCACCTTTCGGGGACCCTTGGTGTTGTACGTGGCTGGGTGGAGGAAGAGACCTTCAATGACATCAGTGAGGACAAGGAACGGGACATGGCTAGCTTGGTATCCAACCTTGTGCATATGGAGAGTTTGCGGTTGTGCAAATGGACTGTTTGCGGTTGTTTGCGGTGCGTTAAACTGGGAGTTGGTTTGTCAGAGTTTGGTCTGTCACTGTGAAGCGGATGTAACCCTTACACTACCTGATCGATACAACATCATACCTGATCGTATACACACACTGGATGTTTTAAAGCACGTTATTCCAAACAATTTAGGAATGTTAGGTGATTTATGCCCTTTATGGATTAAAACCCAACGTAATTTTCCGTGGGAGTTTTGCCATGAATCCCCCTCCGGCATGCCACAGTCCAGGTGTTAGTCCCCTTGAAACAACTTTTCCATCACTATTGTGGCCAGGAAGAGTCCTTGTGGGTTTTAAAATTCGCCTGCCTATTGAAGTCTATGGCGGTTCACCTGGTTCACCCGTTCACGAACATTTGCGGAACAGAAAATTTTATGTTCGCGACATCTCTATCGGTCTCCATGGTTCCGATCTTGAGTTGTCGCGGATAAAGGCAGGATTCGATTTCTTGATGAAAGACACGGAGCAGTTCCTCATATGTGTGACTCCGTTCGCCCAAGCAAACGAGGTACAGAACAGCGTGACACCACCGTGCCCTGCTCATGTGGTATGCTGGAGGGGCTCTGTAAATCGTCCCTGCAGTGGAGGCTGAGGATGCAGAGGCGGACATTGTCGCAGGACCAATGGCGTGAGAATATGGAGGCAGAAGCGGCAACACCTGTCCAAGACGCTGGTGTGGCTGTGCAGGAACCACATTCATCCAGTGAGACGTAAAGGACGTGTATTGTCCCTGACCGTAGTTAGAGCTCCACACGTCGGCGCTGCTGTGCACTTTGGCAGACACCGACAGGCTGAAGGACTGGCCCACCTTCTGTTCTACATGTGTGTGCAAGGCTAGTACTGCCTTTTTGGCAAAGAAATGATGGCTTGGGACTCTCCACCTCAGCACAAGCCATCAGTTCTCTGAAAGGTGCAGAGTCCACCACTTAGAAAGGGAGGTACTGCAGCACCAGCAACTTGGCCAGGAGCACATTCAGCTTCTGCGCCGTTGCACGCATACTGTTGTCTCTTGGCCATTGCTTCCGTGATCGATTGCTGATGGAATGACTGACGAGGAGTAGGAGGAAGAGCAGGAGCATCAGGACCAGCAGATGATGGGAAGGACAGACAGCTCCCTTCAGCAGAGATGGTGGAGCCTTAACTGCCTGAAATTGGGTGCGTGCCATTGGGTGATGCAGCGGTTGCTGCCGCAGGCTGGACCACCACATCTGAGCCACGGCTCTCCCAAGCCACTTTATGTTGATGCTGCATATGTTGATGCAGGTCCGTGGTGCCAACATTGGCACCCTAGCCAAGCTTCACCTTCTGCCAACAGATTCTACAAATGGCCATGTTCACCTCCTCCGGTGGCTTAACAAAAAACTGTCATACTGCCGAGTAGGTGATTTTACCCCCAACACTCTGCACTGACTGACTGCTACCGCCACTGCTTCCATGAACCCCTGCACCACTACTTTCCGGACAGGTAGGCTCTCGCGAAGTGGGTGGCCTACCCCGGGCACGTTTGGCTCCTGACCTCCCACTGCTGCCACCCTGCTGACTCAAGGCCACGCTAGCAACTTGCTGGCTCCACCGCTGCCTCACGGACAAGCTACCACCCTCTTCTCCTGATGGAGATGATGCCCCTAATTCACCCGGCTCCTAAGTGCGATCAGCTATATCATCATCATCGAGTTCTGTCTGCACGTCACTGATGTCCTCCTTAACGGTCTCTGGGTCAGCTCCCACGCCACTCTCCTCATCACTACTTGCCCACTGATGTCTCCTCCACATCTTGGCTTCCCAGTAGCTGCTGACTGTCCTTTAGTAGGTCGTCCTCACTGTATAGTGGAGCTGAGCCCACAGCATATAATACTTGTCTGGCTGAGGGAACAGAAAAGGACAGAGGCATTGAGGACAGGTGAGGGCACAGGGCCTGCTCCCGGGCCATGCCAAGTAAGGGTTGTGTCTGAAGAACTCACCAACTCTTGGCTGGGGGTGTCTGATGTCACTTGGGACAAAGTCGATGACTGAGTCAACCATTCAAGAACCGCTGGGTTGCTGGTCAAGACACGACCGCTAGATGACACCCAGCGCTCAGGCCTCTCTCTGCAACTCCTGCTGCCACGCTCCTTCACTCTGCCGCGACCTGTGCCAGAAGCATTTAGGCCTCTGCCACTCCCCTGTACAGGGCCTGGAACTTCTCTGTCTGACATATTGTTAGATCAAATAAATAAATAAAAAGAAAAGAAAAAAAAGGAAATTAAAACACCCCAAAAAAGTCTGTAATTTTCTCACTTCACCACACAACGGCTAATAAGTCATTTTTTTTCCCACTAATACACGCCAAAGAAAGCTTTAGAATATATAACTGCACCACTGAACGGCAAATAGGCCCTTACATTTTGCCACTTATACACGCCACAAAAGGCTTTAGAACGTATAACTGCACCGCTGAACAGCAAATATATATTTTTTGCCACTGATACACGCCAAAAAGGGCTGCAATTTTCTCACTTCACCATACAACTGCAAATACTTTTTTTGTGCCACTAATACACATCAAAAAGGGCTTTAGAACATATAACTGCACCGCTGAGCGTCAAATAGGCCCTTACTTTCTTCCACTTATACACGCCACAAAAGGCTTTAGAACATATAACTGCTCCGCTGAACAGCAAATAATATATATTTTTGCCACTAATACATGCCAAAAAGGGCTGTAATTTTCTCACTTCACCACACAACGGTAAAAACTTTTTTTGTGCCACTAAGGGTACTTTCACACTTGCGGCATGGCTGTCCGTCAGGCTGCAAGTACCCGTGTGCTGCCCTGCTGCCTCTCCGTCCCCATTGACTATTTCAATTTGAAATTAAAACACCCCAAAAAAGTCTGCAATTTTTTCACTTAACCACACAACGGCTGATAAGTCATTTTTTTCCCACTAATATACGCCAAAGAAGGCTTTAGAATATATAACTGCACCGCTAAACTGCAAATAATATATATATTTTTTTGCCACTAATAAACACCAAAAAGGGCTTTAGAACATATAACTGCACCGCTGAACGGCAAATATTTTTTTTTTTGCCACTAATAAATGCCAAAAAGGGCTGTCATTTTCTCACTTCTCCACACAATGGCAAATACTTTTTTTTGTGCCACTAATACACGCCAAAAAGAGCTTTAGAACATATAACTGCACCGCTGAACGGCAAATATATATTTTGTTGGCACTAATACATGCCACATCCACTTATACACGCCACAAAAGGCTTTAGAACATATAACTGCACCTCTGAACAGCAAATAATGTATATTTTTTTGCCACTAATACACGCCAAAAAGGGCTTTAGAACATATAACTGCACCGCTGAACGTCAAATAGGCCCTTACTTTTTTCCACTTATACACACCACAAAAGGCTTTAGAACATATAACTTCACCGCTAAACAGCAAATAATATATATTTTTTTGTCACTAATACACGCCAAAAAGGGCTTTAGAACATATAACTGCACCGCTGAACGGCAAATATATTTTTTTGCCACTAATACACGCCAAAAAGGGCTGTAATTTTCTCACTTCTCCACACAACGGTAAATACTTTTTCCTTTGTGCCACTAAGGGTACTTTCACACTTGCGGCATGACTATTCGGCAGGCTGTTCCGGCGGGTGAACAGCCTGTCGGATCCGCCATGCTGCAAGTACCTGTGTGCTGCCGTGCTGTCGCTCCATCCACATTGACTATAATAGGGGTGGGGGCGGAGCTATGGCGCAGCACGGCAGTGCACAGCCAGAGATCGCCCGATTAAACGAACTGCAGGTCCGCTTTTTAGTCTGGCGATCACTGCCATGCTGCGCCGTAGCTCCTCGCCCCGCCCCCATTATAGTCAATTAGGACGGAGCAGCAGCACACGGGTACTTGCGGCATGGCGGATCCGGCAGGCTATTCACCCACCGTAACAGCCTGCCGGATAGCCATGGCGCAAGTGTGAAAGTACCCTAATACACAATAAAAAGGGCTTTAGAACATATAACTGCACCACTGAACGGCAAATATATATCTTGTTGGCACTAATACATGCCAAAAAATGCTTTAGAACATATAACTGCACCGCACAAGGGCAAATAAGACGTATAAATATTTCCATGTAATAAACCCTGTTAATGGCTGTATCGAACAACACTTCCTCCCCGATAACAAGAATTGTTTGCTGGAATTACAGAGCTGTATAATGGCAATTTGGATCCGCAGTCAGTGCAGCAAGGTTTAATAGGATTGTTCCTATTCTCCAGGTTGTAAACTCCCCTACTGAACCCTGTTCTGCTTCAATACTGTGGAATGATTCTTCCTAATTCTTTCCCTGAACTTCTATACAGCAAAATAAAAGTTTTAAAGTCTTTTCTACCACTGTTCCTAGAGCCTGCTGACATCTCTCCCTGCATTAAGTACGCTGAAAAATGGCTGAATCCAAAGTGGCTAAGGCTATTTATAGGGCTGTGACATCAAGGGCTGCTGATTGGCTGCATGCATGGCTGATCCCTCGTTCCCAGAGTTCCTTGCTCCATGTCCTAACACGTGCAGCAGCCATTTTTAAAAAATGCGATTCGTTACCACGAAGCTTGAGGAAATTCGAATTCGGTGCAAATCAAATTTTTCCTGAAATTGGGATCGAATTCCACTTTGTCAACTTTGATTTGCTCATCTCTAATCTTGGACAAACCTTTTAATACTGTTTGGTCACTGTATAGCACTATATCACTTTGGTATTATATGTATTTATTTAAAAATATTAGTTCCCATTTATAAACGTACTTGTGTCTTTTTTTTAATGCATTTTACTACAGAATTTTGACTTACTGTATCCGCTGTGAGACCCATTTGCGCCAGAAATTAGAGCATGTGTGCCATGCGCATTGGTGGAATGCAAAGTGTGTTAGGCTTGCTGTGTAGCCAAGATTTAGAAACAATTCTGAAGTATGACTTTTTAAAGGGCGGTGGAAAGGTTGAACAAATATACTTAGCAATATTAAAAGATGCCACAGTAATTTACCCAGCCTAAATATTGTTAATGGCCGTGCTGGGGGGTTTACCATGCAGCTGACCACTATTGAATTAAATGTCCTGCCTAGCTCTGAGATTGGATGCTGATACAGAAACCTGATTGGCTTGGCTTCCAGCCTTACTGATAGGTCGACCATCCAGGGCTTGAATGTCTGGAAGCCAATCAGGTTTCTGTCTCAGCATCCAATCTCAGAGCTAGGCAGGAAATTTAAGTCAATAGTGGTCAGCTGCTGGTGATTACTTAGGCCCCTTGCAGACTAGCGTGAGCGGATTAGGATGTGTTTAGTGAAAACTGCGTGATTTCGCAAGCAAGTAAATTCAGTTTTGTTTGCAATTGCGTCCAGTTCAGTTTTTACCGCGCTGGTGCAATCCGATTTAATTAGTGTTGATTAGTGTTGAGCGCAAATATTCGAATAGCAAATTTTTTTAGCGAATATCTGTACTTTCGCTAATTCGCGAATATTTCGAATATAGCGCTATAAATTTGCTATTTCGAATATTAGTTTTTTGTTTGTTTTTTTTAGTTATATTTTTTTCTTTCCCACTTCCCAAAAGTAGTTCTTACCTGTCCTGAGGATTCCTGGCTTCCTGGCTGCTCCAGTCAGTGCCCGTTGCCGCTTCTGCCGACTTCCGTGCTCATGGAGCGTCCCCATCACCATGGGAAAGTCTCCATACTAAAATGTACTGTCGGATTTGAGAATTACTTTGAAATCGCAATGCGATTAATTCAAGTTATATTAATCGCATTGCGATTACAACTTAGCCCTGCTATATTCCCTATTCGTTAACTTCGTTAATTCTAGCAAGCTGACCCATTATAAACTCAGCTCTAAGTTGAAATCGCAATGCGATTACTATAACTTGAAGTAATCGCATTGCAATTTCTACTTAGCACCGCTGCTATATTTCTTATTCTTTAATTCTAGCCTAATACGTAAGATAGCAGTGCTAAGTTGTAATCTCAATGCGATTAATATAACTTGAATTAATCGCATTGCGATTTCAACAGACATGGTTTACTATGGTTGCTAAAACGAAGATGAAGAATACTTTGTTATCTTCGTTTTGAGGAATATGACAAATACATTCATCATATTCGCTAATTCTACCAAGCCAACCATAGTAAACCAGGTCTAAGTAGAAATCGCAATGCGATTAATTCAAGTTATATTAATCGCATTGCAATTTCAACGTAATTCTCAAATCCGACAGTACATTTTAGTATGGAGACGTTCCCATGGTGATGGGGAAGCTCCATGAGTATGGTTGGCGTGGTAGAATTAGCGAATATGACGAATGTATTCGTCATATTCCTCAAAACGAAGATAACAAAGTATTCTCCATCTTCGTTTTAGCTACCTATTCGTCAACTTAGCTAATTCTAGCAATCAAATAGGAAGGTTGACTATAGAGACAGCTGTGTTTAATTCGCTATGCGATTATATTATTATTATTTTTTAATAAATAGAATTATAATACTATTATATAGTGGCTGTTATGGCCACTTTGCCAATGTCTAATATGGCTCCGGGTGTTCACTATAACTTTAGAGCGCTTGCCCGCTTTTATTTAGGTGATCGGCTCTTCTGCCCTTCTCCAATATGGCCGTCTCGGCTTTTTTTCTTATTGAGCATGTCCGGAAGCGGTCATACCTACTTCCGGTCGGCGGAACAGCGCGGTGTGAGGTATTTTCGTTTTCCACGTTTGGGTATGTCTTATCCTTCCCCCCAATGGAGGGTGTTTCCTTCCGGGTCAGTTTCTAGCACTTTATTGTACATTATCACGCTATCTTGACTGGATAGCAATTTATAAACTGGTCACCATGACACTTTCATAATTTGTACGAAATTTAATAACTTGATTATTATACTGACACTATTTACATTTGTATCACTTTTATCATTGGGCCACGCCCTCTTTGTGTATCACATGATCTGTGTGTACTTCCTGTTTTACACTATATAAGTTTACCATGCACTTGTGTTTATTGCTTGAGAAAGGCTTTATTGTTAAGCCGAAACGTTGCCTGCCCACTTGGGTGAATAAAAGAATCTTGGATTTCCTTTGGAGTGCTGTCCGTTTTCTACGCTATATATATATATATATATATATATAGTCCAAAGCTTACTTGACAAAGGTCTCGTTGAGAAGACCGAAACGTTGCCTGGGGAATAAAGAGGGTCACTTATTTTTCATATGCTGGAGTGCTGCCTCGTCTTTGGACTATATATACCTGGAAGATTTGCCTTTTTCCCAAGAGGATCTTGCACCCTGTTCACACCTTCAACTGTGCTGCTGCTTCTCTTTGGTTTACATATATATATATATATATATATTTAAATTAAATTTAGGCTCTATTTCTGAAAAGTTTCTGCCAGGATCTGAACTCACAACCTTCTACATTAGAGGCAAGGACCTTAACCACTCATCTATAAAGCTTAATGATAACTGTTTTAGAAAAACCTCATAGTACTTTGTCATGTACTAAGCATTCCTATACAGCAGTATCATTTTATATTTCACTGCAGGTTAACATGTAGCTGTATAGAGTAGTGGCTAAGGTTCTTGGCTCTAATGTTCAAATCCTGGCAGAAATGTTTCAGAAATAGAGGCAAAAAATAAATGTTTAATTACAAAAATTATATATATATATATATAAGGTAAAAAGTGAAAAAGCAGCACACTTTAAAATAACGGGTGCAAAACCTGCCGACGACCAGCAACCAAGTCCTCAATATAGTAGTTCAAAAATTGCAAGGCAGCACTCCAATCTTCAAAAAATTCCAGTGTTTATTCAGCCCAGTGTGGCAACGTTTCAATTGTTCACTACAATCTTTCTCAAGCCATGGCTTGAGAAAGATTGTAGTGAACAATTGAAACGTTGCCACACTGGGCTGAATAAACACTGGAATTTTTTGAAGATTGGAGTGCTGCCTTGCAATTTTTGAACTACTATATATATATATATATATATATATATATATATATATTGTGGCAATGTGAATAACAAGGGGTGTTGTTTGCACCAGGAGCGTGTCACCAAGGGGCCCGGCCTTGGTGAAGTAAAGGCCCTAGTCTAGAGATGGGTGGCCACTAAGTTAGTTGGTGGTCACCAAGATAACTAGCTTAGCTGGCTCCAGCTAGTCCAGGGCGGGCTTTTACTGGGAACAGGCAATGTGCTGGGTGGGTGCCTGTTCCCCATGCTCCAGTCCGGGGTTTTTGACAACGCCCATGTCCAGGGATGCTATTTAATCCTCTTGTTGGACATGGGTGGGGCCCCACTCTGGAGAGAGTTTTGGAGACAGAGTTTGGCAGAGGCTCTGTGTGAGTGGTCTCGGCCAAGTTGATGTTCTGTGATATTGGGGGCACTGGAGACACTTCTATAGAAAGTGATGAAGCCGCTGCAGAACCTATACCTGTCCCTTTAAATGAAGGTATAAGGGAAATGCGGATAAACCATTGCTTTCTAAGTGAAGTGACCAATAAAAACAGTGAAGCTGATAAGGTGCAAAGTGATGGTACTGTGTTGGCCAAAATACATAATGTTAATGCGGATTTTTGTGAAGGATGTGATGATGACATGCCTTTTACATTGCAGGTTATAGACAGGGGAGAAGCGCCCCATGGTGGTAAAAATGTAAAATTTGGAAAAATGCAGGTAAATGTCGAGAGCACCGAGTTGGGGGAACCCACTGTAGTGAATGGGCAGGAAACTGTGGCAGGGCCAAAGAGTGTACCACACGTAACAGAGGTGGATGTGCCGTATCCACGGAGTTCTATGTGGGCTAGGGAAGTGTCCAAGGTGGGGATTAGCTCCGCAGTGCCCCTTGAGGGCAGAAATGAGAATGACATGAGCAGTATATATGACGCATGTGCTGTGACCGATAGCAACTCAGAGAGAGAGGCTGCCATGTTGAGGTCTTGCCAAACTGACGTGGTTACTGATAGCAACCAGACGATAGTTATACCTGATGTGACGAGAGATCAGTCGGGGGACGTCAGCCTAGTGTCTGAAGCTCATATCCAGACAGTCTTAGATGACCTGACAGAACAGTACAGCTGCAAACAGGAGGCTGATCTCACTCTCGCCACACAGTCCCTACGTACGATAGCGAAGGGACTAGCCGTCGTCATAGAGTCACCAAAGAAGGCTGCAGAAGGGTCAAAAGAGGAGACCCTGGAAAAGACGAGTGAATTGAAGGGTCTACTGCCTGGTGTCCTGGGGAAGGAAAAGACTCCATGAAGACACAAAAGTCTATAGTAGACCTCAACCATGGGCTTGAAGAGTCCCTGGGTGGAAATCCCACGGAGTGTCTAAGGAAGGATGGTGGTACTCCTACAATGGCTGTAACACCAGAACAGAGTGAAGAGCAGCTGGAACAGAAGGCCCAAGAGCGGGCGCTGCTAACAAGCTAGGGCGAAAAACTAAGAAGAAGACCAAGGCCCTCTTCTTGACTAGAGCCCTTGGAAAAGTGCTTAAGGAGCAAGACGAATTGGAGAGGCTGAACAAGCAACTCAGAGCAGAGATGGAAGATCTCAGGAGCTCAAAAGATGAAGTCTATGAGTTGGAGAAGCCTAAGCGTGCTACTGCGCAGCAGGTGGAAGAAAATGAGATGCCTGAAGAGGAAGGTCCTCTGAAAGATGCCAAGAAGTCAGAGCCCGTTAGGAATGGGTCTGGAGGTGGTTGCGCTGTGGTGCCAGCCGAGGCAGAGAAGAAGATGGAAGATGGATCTGCTGAACCAGATGGTGGTGCTGAGGTGGATGCAGAAGCCCAGAGACTCGTGGCAGTGTGTGGCCAGGGCCTGGTCATGAAAGACATTCCCTCTGCTGTCAATGCCTTCCAGAAAGCTAGCAGTCTGCTGGGGAAGAAATACGGGGGGACCGACAACCAGTATGAGGGTCCTGTCTACTCCGATGGGCTGGCTCTACTGAATCCTGCCCGAAAGGAGAACCATATCCCGGGTGATCCTCTGCAGGGATTGCCAGAAGACGACAAATCTGGCGAAGGTCCTGATGTCCCCGGTGCCTCCAACCTTGGTGAGAAAGAGGAGGAGGAGTTAAGAAGGAAAGGATATGATGCCATGTCCGTGAAGGATAAGACGGCTAATAAAGTGAATGGAGACTCCAAAGAAACAGAGGCCGAGGTCTTGAAGGGGGAGAAATCCTCTAATGTTCTAGAAACCAAAGAAAAGACTGAAAAAGAGTCTGCTGAAGTGGGGAGTACCACTGAAGAAGCAGAAGATTCTGAAACTGAAGCCAAACCTGCCATAACCCCTGTGGGGAGTAAAGGAAAAAGAAAGATGCTATCTGTTGATAAAATAAAGAGACAAAAAGAGGCTGACATGTCAAGGTCCGCTAAAACTGTGGTAGTTGCTAGTAGCGACCAGGTGTCTCTAGTATGTGACAAGATGACTGGTAGGATAGTAAGCTTCGTGTTTGTGACGAACTGGGTTCTGCTGGCGTGGTTGTAGCAGAATAAAGGGAAGTCTGTGATGCTGGCCACATCTTCCAGGGGGACCGTTGAGCTTGAAGATGGCAAGAAAATGCGGGTGCCCTATCACGAGCATCCAGTCGGTACATGTGTTCACCCCCACAAGTGTGAACAGAGGGGGGGGGATATGTGGCAATGTGAATAACAAGGGGTGTTGTTTGCACCAGGAGCGTGTCACCAAGGGGCCCGGCCTTGGTGAAGTAAAGGCCCTAGTCTAGAGATGGGTGGCCACTAAGTTAGTTGGTGGTCACCAAGATAACTAGCTTAGCTGGCTCCAGCTAGTCCAGGGCGGGCTTTTACTGGGAACAGGCAATGTGCTGGGTGGGTGCCTGTTCCCCATGCTCCAGTCCGGGGTTTTTGACAACGCCCATGTCCAGGGATGCTATTTAATCCTCTTGTTGGACATGGGTGGGGCCCCACTCTGGAGAGAGTTTTGGAGACAGAGTTTGGCAGAGGCTCTGTGTGAGTGGTCTCGGCCAAGTTGGCTGAGGGGCCACGGGGCTAGGCGATAGCCTGAACTTTGGGGACGCAGTGACGCCTGCAGGTACAAGGGTCACAAGGCCAGAGTCGGGAAGACTACTGGGCCACACTCCCCAAAGGCACTGGACTTGCTACAGTCGGGAGGCTGCTGGACTGCACGGGTGAAAAAGCCGCATGTTGGTACCGTGTGTGAACGATGTTTGTTCAGTGAGGTAGGATTATCCCTGTTTAGTTAGAGCCCAGACGGGCAAGGTGTTTTATTTTGTGTTTTGTCATCTCTGCTATGCCGTGTTCCACAATAAAAGCAATGCTTGGCCCCTAAAGCTGCGGTGGACGACAAAGTTTGTGTGAATGATCCCTGAGACCAGAGCTAACCCCCCACAATATATATACATATAGTCCAAAGATGAGGTATATAAATAAATATATATATATTTATATGCATGTATGTATATATACACAAAGGTCTCATTGAGAAGACCGAAATGTTGCCTGGGAAATAAAGAGGGTCACTTTTCATATGTTGGAGTGCTGCCTCGTCTTTGGACTACATATACCTGGAAGATTTGCCTTGTTCCCAAGAGGATCTTGCACCCTGTTCACACCTTCAACTGTGCTGCAGCTTCTCTTTGGTTTATATATATATATATATATATATATATATATATATATCTATATATTTAAATTAAATTTAGCCTCTATTTCTGAAACTTTCTGCTAGGATTTGAACATTAGAGCCAAGAACCTTAACCACTATGCTATACAGCTACATGTTAACCTGCAGTGAAATATAAAATGATACTTTTGCTGTATAGGAATACTTACTACATGACAAACTACTATGAGGTTATTCTGTTATGAAGTTTATCATTCAGCTTTATAGATGAGTGGTTAAGGTCCTTGCTTCTAATGTAGAAGGTTGTGAAGTCAAATCCTAGCATAAACTTTTCAGAAATAGAGGCTAAATTAGATTTAAAAACACTGACTCAAGCATCACGCTCGAGCACACGTGGTATTCGGCCAAGCATCGCGATGCTTGAGTCGAGCACCAGTTCGGACGAGCATGCTCGCTCAACACTAGATTTAATGCATTTTGCACGCACAAACAACATCACTTAGCAACCATCCATGAAAAACACATCCCATGCACACTTACTTGCGAATGCGATGCGATTTTCACACAGGCCTATTCACTTCTATGGGGCCAGAGCTGCGTGAAAATCACACAATATAGAACATGCAAATGCAGAAGTGGTGCATGAAAACCAACACTCATGTACACAGACCCATTGAAATGAATGGGTCCGAATTCTTTTATGTTTTGCCTCCTGCATGTTATTCTATATGCTACTTCATTGACACTCTCTGCTTTGTAGTCTGCTCTTCTTCTCCTACTGACCCTTGGATTTTTCACCTCCAATCAATCAATAGCGGATAACGTGAAACTCTAACTTTTACATTCAGCAACATTTTGGGAAATATGATATATTATGCATACATCACTGACTGATTGACATAAAGTTCTCAGAGTACATACTTCCCTTGACAAAAGAGTTTTGCAGCATTCAGCGAGCACATTTTCCAATAATATATTCTGGTCAGTGCTGTGAACAAGTGACATACTGTAACAATGATATTAAACATGCAAAATTACAGTAAAACATTTTTGCAATATATTCTAGTGTAGCACAGAAACCTGTTAATTTGCTCAAATGACTGTGTATGGGGAGTTATGTATAGACCTATTTGGTCTCCAAACACCTTTTTTATGTTTCAAATGTGAAATCAAATAAACATTATTACCAATTCAATCTAAATCTGGAGGAACACCCTACATTTAATCAAGACTGCTCCACCCAGACAGAGCAACTTTCAAAGGATCCGCGAGAGCACTCTATGGAGTCCTCAGCAGAGTAGATTGGGCTCATCCATTAATCACTCATTCTTCTCACCTCCCACATAAAAGTAAAAGGATAATTTCCATCATAACAAGCATGCTTCTCAGCCGTAGAGTAATCAACACCCACGGTTTCATTTGCAGGATTCATTTTTCTTTAGTGTTATGCACATATGTTCTCAGGGTATTATCTTCCGGTGTCCGTGACAGGATGAGGTCCACAGTGAGGAATTTATTAGATGCCCCATCCAGCAAGGAGGATGTTTACAGTATTATATGTACATTGTAGAGTTTACATGCGTCTTTACTTGTTTTATAGCTGTCGGAAATTAGACTTTGTTATGCATCACAGAATTACACTTTTCATGTGCTAAAGGGGGTTTCCCATATTATATGTAAAGTGATGGTATATCACAAGGATTTGCCATACGTTTATCATTGGTTGGGTTCTGAATAGGGATGAGCGAACCCGACCTGTATAGTTCGGGTTCGTACCGAATTTTGGGGTGTTCGTGACACGGACACGAACCCGAACATTTACGTAAAGGTTCGGGTTCGTTGTTCAGCGATTTCTATGGCGCATTTTGACAACCTGCAAAGCAGCCGATCAACAAGTGTCATACTACTTGCCCCAATAAGCATCACAGCCATGCCTACTATTGGCATGGCTGTGATTGGCCAAGTGCAGCATGTGACCCAGTCTCTACTTAAGTTGGAGTCACGTCGCGCCGCACGTCACTCTGCCCTGATTAGTGTAGGGATAGGATGCAGCTGCTGTTAGGGCGATATTAGGCAGGGATTAACTCAGCAAAAACACTTAATGAAGTGATCGATCTACAGCTGTGACTATTCAAATTCTGATAATTAATTACTTACTGTTTTCAGGCTGCCCAGAGCGTTTTTCTGTCACTTTTTTCTTGGGTGATCGGCGGCCATTTTGTGTCTTGTGGTGCACCAGCACAAGCTGCCACCAAGTCCATTAATCCATCAATAGTAGGGTTTTTTGTTTGCTATATCCTACATGTGGGGCTTGGCTGTGCTTATTCACCCCTAGAAACTCAGGATAGAATTTTCTATATTTTATTGAGAGGTGAAATTCACTTAAAAAAATAGCAATCCCCTAAATCTGGTGTTCCAGCTGTGGCTAGCCAAGTGTAATACTGTCTGGCAAAGAATATATTTTTTTTTCTGGGGTGAAATTAAATTTTCAAAATAGCAATACCCTAAATCAGTGGTTTCTGCTGTGGCAGGACAAATTTTATAGTGTCCGTCAAAGGATAGCTTTTGTTCTGGGGTGAAATTCAATTGCCAAAATAGCAATACCCTAAATCAGTAGTTTCAGCTGTGGCTGGACAAATTTCATAGTGTCCGTAAAAGTATAGCTTTTGTTCTGGGTTGAAATTCAATTACCAAAATAGCAATACCGTAAATCTGGTGTTCCAGCTGTGACTGAACAAGTTTCATAGTGTCCGTCAAAGGATATATTATTTTCTGGGGTGAAATTCAGTTGCAAAAATAGAAATTCAGTAAATCTGGTGTTCTAGCTGTGGCTGGACAAGTAGTTTAATAGTATCCGTCAAAGGATATATTTTGTTCTGGGGTGAAATTCAAAAATAGCAATACCCAAAATCTGGTGTTCCAGCTGTTGCAGGCCAAGTGTAAATCTGTCTGTAAAAGGTTATATTACACTCAGCGTGCATCTCCAAGTGTATTTCTGTCCGTAAAAGGGTATATTATACAAAGTGTAAAATTACAATTGCTGAAAGCATAATCCTTTAAATTTGCATGCACTATTGTGCATCTCATAGTGTATTTCTGTCCGTAAAAGGGTATATTACACTCAAGGTGTAAATACAAGTGCTGATAGGGTAATCCTCAATAACTTCACACGCTACCGTGCATCTCCAAGTTTATTTAATTCCGTTAAAGGGTATATTACAGTAAGTGTTAAAATACAGCATAATCCTCTACATTTGCACACACTGTTTTGCATCTCTAAGTGTATTTCTTTCCGTTAAAGGTTATATTACACATAGTGTTAAAATACAAGTGCTGAAAGCATAATCCTATATATTTTTTCACACGCTACTGTGCATCTCCAAGTGTAAATCTGTCCGTAAAAGGATACCTTTCATCCAGGGCCTAAATACTAGGCCTACAATTGATATTCCCCTAAATCTGTGGTTACTGCTATGCCTGGCTTAGTGTAATACGGTACATAAATAGATAGCCAGATAGTGTTAGGTGCCTGTAAAAAAAGGCCTGAATTTGAATTCAATACATTGGGCCAAATAATTTTTTTCTTATTGTGGTGAACAGTAACAATGAGGAAAACATCTAGTAAGGGCCCATCACTGGTGCGTGTCTGGGGGGAAATGGAGGACGATAACGATACGCCTCCCACAGAGGACAGCTTGTCCTTACCTCTGGGCAGCCTGGCACACATGAGCGACTACATGCTGCAGGGCCTGCGCAACGACAGCAGAGTTGCCCACATTTTAACGTGTGCGGACTACTGGGTTGACACCCTGCTGGATCCCCGGTACAAAGACAATGTGCCCACCTTACTTCCTGCACTGGAGCGTGATAGGAAGATCCGCGAGTACAAGCGCACGTTGGTAGACGCGCTACTGAGAGCATTCCCAAATGTCACAGGGGAACAAGTGGAAGCCCAAGGCGAAGGCAGAGGAGGAGCGAGAGGTAGCCAACGCAGCTGTGTCACGGCCAGCTCCTCTGAGGTCAGGGTTAGCATGGCAGAGATGTGGAAAAGTTTTGTCACCACGCCACAGCTAACTGTACCACCACCTGATACGGAACGGGTCTTCAAATTGTCCACGTGGCAAGAGCTAGCCTTTTATGCCTTGGAGGTGCTGGTCTAACTGGCGGCCAGCGTTTTGTCTGAACGTGTATTCAGCATGGGGGCGTCATTACAGACAAACGCAGCTGCCTTTCCACAGCCAATGTGGACAAGCTCATGTTCATAAAAATGAACCAGGCATGCATCCCACAGGACCTGTCCATCCCTTGTGCAGATTGGACATTTATAACTACCTCCCCTTAACAATATATTCTTGGACTCCAGAGCACTTCTTCATTCAATCCTCTTTTTTTAATTTTACCATTATATTGCAGGGCAACCCAAAATTGAATGAACCTTTCCTCCGTCTGGGTGCCAGGGGCCTAAATATCGTAAAGTGGCCTGTTGCAATGATGGGTGACATGAAGCCTGATTCTCTGCTATGTGACCTCTCTCCTCTGTCTTGGTGCCGGGGCCTAAATATCTGAAAGTGGCCTGTTCCATTGGTGGGTGACATGAAGCCTGATTCTCTGCTATGCGACCTCTCTCCTCTGTCTTGGTGCCGGGGCCTAAATATCTGAAAGTGGCCTGTTCCATTGGTGGGTGACATGAAGCCTGATTCTCTGCTATGCGACCTCTCTCCTCTGTCTTGGTGCCTGGGCCTAAATATCTGAAAGTGGCCTGTTGCATTGGTGGGTGACATGAAGCCTGATTCTCTCCTATGTGACCTCTCTCCTCTGTCTCGGTGCCGGGGCCTAAATATCTGAAAGTGGCCTGTTCTAGTGGTAGGTGACATGAAGCCTTATTCTCTGCTATGGGACCTATCTCCTCTGTCTGGGTGCTGGGGCCTAAACAAGTATAAGTGGCCTTTTCCATTGGTGGGTGACATGAAGCCTGATTCTCTGCTATGGGACCTATCTCCTCTGTCTGGGTGCTGGGGCCTGAATAGGTAAAAGTGGCATTTCCATTGGTGGGTGACATTAAGCATGATTCTATGCTATGCCACCTCTCTCCGCTGTCTGGGTGCTGGGGCCTAAATAACTGAAAGTGGCCTTTTCCATTGGTCGGTGACATGAAGCCTGATTCTCTGCTATGGGACCTCTCTCCTCTGTCTGGGTGCTGGGGCCTAAACAAGTAAAAGTGGCCTTCTCCATTGGTGGGTGACATGAAACCTGATTCTCTGCTATGGGACCTCTCTCCAATTGATATTGGTTTATTTTTATTCATTTTAATTTAATTCATTTCCCTATCCTACATTTTGCTGCCTTTTGCAGTCCTCTAGCCCTTTCCTGGGCTATTTTACAGCCTTTTTAGTGCCCAAAAGTTCGGGTTCCCGTTGATTTCAATGGGGTTCAGGGTGAAGTTCGCGTCGAGTTTGGATCCCGAACCCGAACATTTTCGGGAAGTTCGGCTGAACTTCTCGAACCCAAACATCCAGGTGTTCGCTCAACTCTAGTTCTGAACACTGGGACTCCCATGAATTCTGAGAACTATGGCAATGCAGTGCACAATGGTGCTTTGGCCAACCAGATGTAGAGGAAACTTAAGCCGACCAGTGCGCTTCCTTGCATAAACTGTGACTTGTTTACCACATTTTGAATTGTACAGAAGCAATTTCTCTGAGGATACTGTATTTCTATATTTAAGCAGGTGGCAAGTAGCACCATGTGTATTTAGGAAAGGTTAAAGGACCTTAACATGTATAGCTTGGAAGTAAGAAGAGACAGAGGGGATATGATAGAAACTTTTAAATACATAAAGGGAATCAACACGGTAAAAGAGCAGAGAATATTTAAAAGAAGAAAAACTGCTACAAGAGGACATAGTTTTAAATTAGAGGGGCAAAGGTTTAAAAGTAATATCAGGAAGTATTACTTTACTGAGAGAGTAGTGGACGCATGGAAAAGCCTTCCTGCAGAAGTGGTAACTGCAAATACAGTGAAGAAGTTTAAGCATGCATGGGATAAGCATAAGGCCATCCTCCATATAAGATAGGGCCAGGGGCTATTCAAAGTATTCAGTATATTGGGCAGACTAGATGGGCCAAATGGTTCTTATCTGCCGACACATTCTATGTTTCTATGTTTCTATATGTAGTGAGCGTACCTAGTAGAGCTTGATCCAAGATGGAAGTCTTCTTCTGGTCTTGGATCAAACTAGTCTCTGCAGTAAATAATGACCTGGATGAACAAGGCATCACAAGTGTAATAGGGTGTAGAGTTTTTGGAGTTTGTGCAGAAAATATGTAATATAGTTAGAAACTTGATGACAGTGCCATAAAAACATTTATCGTCAAATTGCTTATGCACAATATGATAGGTATTTGTTTATTTCATTTCTATTCCTATTCTCCGATATGTTTGTGTTTTCTAGTCAACAGTATTCCTTATGGTCTTAGCTGCATGTTTTGACCCTCTTTAGTGTAAAACAGCAAATACTGCAGTTACTGCAGTGAGTGTAGAACCTCTGTGTCAGCCAACAGATTTAACTTTGAGCTAAACACAAGGGCCCTTAAACTCCTATACAGAGATCTGGACTTCACTGTAGGGGAACTACCGGGCCACTATCTCCTTTAGTAGTCTCTGTGTGATTGATAGCTGACCCATGGGGATCAGAGACACTGGTACAGGGCAGTGAGGGGTCAGGCCAAGGTCAGAGCAGGCGGAGTACATGCTTAACTGTAAAAAGGCCAAGGTCAGAGCAGGCAGCAGAGGCCAGTCACAAGTCAGGTCAGGCAGTGGAGGTTCAGAGTCCAGTAAACAGGCAAAGCTTGGTACACAGACAGATAATAGAAACAACACATCTTCACAGGAACTACGGTAGCAAGCTATGGAGCCTATTGCTCAAGCACCCTCCCACAGAGGAAAGTGCCTTAAGTACCCCAGGGTTTCCAGACATCAGCTGGGCTTACGGACACTGGCCTTTGGGGAACCAAAGGGAGTGCACGCACTCAGGGGCAAGCTGATCAGATCCTGCATGGAGGGACAAAGCAGACCCGGTGGCTGGACCCGGTTGGAAGCAGACAGAGGTAGGCAAGTCCAGGCCACTGGGTGAGGTGTACAGAAGAGTAACAATCTTCTGCTGTAACAATCGGTATCAATGCACTCACTCGTAAGAGATGAAGAGTGAGGAATAAAGACCAATTGTACACAGTTTATACACAACATTTCTGTCTACACTACATCTAATATGTAGTGTTGATCACGAATATTCGAATTGCGAATTTTAATCACAAATATCGGCACTTTGAGAATTCAAAATATATTTGTAATCGCGAATATTTGTTTCTTTTTAAATACCAGTCTATGCAAATTTTTATGTGAATTTTATGAGAATTTTCGCAATCAAGAAAATCAAGAAAATAATGCTTGAGGATCAGGAATTTGCGAATTCACGAATATATAGTGAATATTCACCCAAATATTCGCAAAATATTGCGAATTTGAATATTGCCCCTGCCGCTCATCACTACTAATATGCAGTTGCCTATGGCAGAACTATTATTCGTCTCCTATAATGCTGGGCACACTATAACTTGTAAGGTGCAGATTTCTTATCTATATCAATAGGTGTATTGTGTTGAAAAATATACTCTTATAGAAGCACCATAATAGATCCGTCCATAAAAAAATATTGTCCCATGTAATTAAATAGCTACATAATGATGGTAACTATGGGACTTTCATTCAGGCTGCAGTATTAAAAATGCATATACAGTGAGCCTTTGCTAGCACGGAACTTAAAACTAAATAGTAATTAAAATGACATTCAAGTATATACAAGAGAGCACTTTTATGTCTATATTTAGAGATGACTTCTATATTACCATGTAACTTTCAAAAGGCAGATGTTACTTTATCAAACAGACCTAAAAAGAAGTAAGTCTCCAGCAGACATCTAGTTTTTACTTGTCTGGTATTCCCTCACATCATGACTTAAAAACAAATGAGCAGATTTGTTTCTTTAGCTCTTCCAGCTGAGTTGTCTCTTGACGATTCTTTGATGTATCTCAAAATAAAATTATGTAATTTCTGCAGAATAACAATGACTTAACGATCAGGAAAAAAAATTATGAGAGAGATTGACGGCACCATACAATTTTGTGTATTTAACGTTGTGGACATGTCTACAAAAACACAGAAGGGTCCTATCCAAACATCTCATTGATGGTCAGGTTGATGTCCACACACAATGGTATCTTCTACCTTATACTGTAGATTAATGGAGATCATGCTTGAAAGACCAATGGGCCTCATTTGTCAAAACCATCAGAGCTTGGCTTCAATTTCATAATCTGCCCTGGTAAAATAACTGCACTGTGATTGGCTGCCATGAAAGACAAAACCAGTTTTTGCTTCTCGACAGTCTTGATAAATCTGCCCCAATATGATCATCATCTACTCGAAAAATTCTACTGTGCGCTGGGACATTACCACCTTAGTGGCACACTTTTAAACATGTGGTTATGTTATTCACCTCACCTGTCTCTTCATATGGATCATTGCAAGGGACTGTGGCTTCATCCAATTCTTCCTCCTCAGATTCTGACTACACATGTGGCTCTGCTGGATCTGGCTCATTAATATCATGGCAGCATCGGGTTACAGCATTGATGACGGCAGACTTGGTAGCCTATTTAAAACGGAGCAGCCAGCCAAGAGTTGGGTCTGGTTAAGGTTGCCTGGCTCCTGTTCCTAAATCCTATAAGTTGTAATTCTGATTTTAACTCCTGATTGAGGCTGACCTTGACCTCTGCCTTGTTCCAGGATGCTGCTTCTGCCTTGCCCTTGGGAGTAGACATCTGGTACCCATTTGTCTACTCATGGCTTTGACCATTGGCTAATTTTCTAACGATCCCTCATCTCATTTTCTGGCTTGCTGCATCCTGACTACCCTCCTGGTGCCAAATAAAGTTATGTTCCAAACTAAGCTACAGCTCTAGGAACTTCAACCTGGGAATCTGACTAGGAATGTCCATACCACCTTGTGGGGTTTATAGGTAATGAATGGGGAGATTCCTTTGATTTCACACCACAGTCTAGTCTTAGATAATATACATCTCCTATGAAAAACATAACAGGTTAATGGTTCTTCCAACCTTCAGGTGAACAATGATTTGTTGTGACCTGACTTGGAAATCAGTTTCTTCTTCAAAGAAGGGACAATTCTGGATTAAAGGACACCACCTACAGGAATATATTGAATCTCTTGACCTCTGCATCATAGTGTTTAAATTGCCAAAAGTATGTTGTGATTGGCTAAAGCGTTATTATGTTTGTCTGTATGATTCCTATAGAAGAAGGAATACAGAGAGCTACTGTAGTTAGAGACTTACTATTTACTTCTACTCTCTCACACCACCTGATGTTTTTCATAGAGATAATCGCTAGAATGAGGAGAGAGAAGTGCACGCATATTACGCTCTCTCTCCTCGCAGAGGACAGAATCGAGACGGGCCCATAGTTTTCTACTGAGCCCGTATTCTGCAGCAAGGAGAAAGAGTGCAGTATGTGTGTGCTTCCCTCTCCTCGATCCAGCAATCAGTGTGGTCTCAGGGCTCAAACCTGGATCAAACAAAACTATGCCATATCAGGGATTTTACCAAAACTATTGACCTTTAAATTAAACATAAAGAGAGTCCAAAATCCAGTAAATTCTACGCTCCCACCAGGACCCCTATCATTCAGCAGAACAAGGCTGTAGCACTGCTCAGTGAAGCATCCTGGCTCCAACTTCAAAACTTTCTTGTATGAAAAGATTACAAGCCGATGGAGCGTTACTCAACACAGACTGATGGAATGATAAGAGCTGCTCACGTGGCTGCTTATAAATATGATGGTGTCTGAGATTGTGCTAGGACTTCCTGGTGGGAAAGCGGCAAACAGAACTGGGTCATTTAGAATCTCAATACAGACATATTGACACAGGTCTGAAAACAACAGATTACACACATGAATACTTTCTTGGTTTGTCAGAATTCATGTTTAAAACCTCTTGGATGAGTTCCAGTATAGGTTTGGTGCACTAACATTAAGCTTCTTACAAGTCTTTTTTCAGAAAATAAATGCAAACGATTTCAAGTTGCATGATCGTGCTACTTTTGAGCAATATTACTCGACTGTAAATGTGTCCTGTTTTCAGATAATAGACACTGCTTCAACTAGAGATCTGTTCCTAGAAAAAGGTCACTCTTTGCAGGAGATTTTAGTAACATGACTGCACAACAAAGGAATAGAGGAGGAACAGACTGCCAGAATTCACTGTGTCTGCAATATATGCCTGCTTTCCGACGGACAAAAATTACTATACGGAGCATTTTTTGTCCTGCCGAAAGCTGGCATATATGCCGGAAAGTGTCTGGATCCCTGCCGATCCCATTACGGTGAATAGGGATCCGTCAGTGCACGATGATATCCGGCTATGACAGATACAGTGAACTCAAATAGTCTGTTTCTCCACCAGAACAGACTGCCAGAGTTCACACCGCAGATGTGAACCCTGCCTAAAACAAGTGTAACTATGTGTTTTCAGATGTAAAACTATTTTTTATCGTGCATATACTAATCATCATCTAAATCTGGAGTGGTCAAACAGTAGAGGTGATAAGTGTCTGATTGGTGGGGATTTGACTGCGTGCACCACAATGATCTCTAAAATGAGAGTCCAGTGTACCCTGTTTGAATGTAGCAGCAGTTAAGCAACCCCCAAGCCTCTCCTGTCAAAGTCTGAGGGACTACCAAAGATAGCCGGATACAGCAGTATTCTTTAAAGGATCTACTGCTAACTACTTGGTCCCAGATACTGTAGGCCATCTTCAAAGGTCTTATAGAGTCCATGACTTTGCTGTTCTTGGTAGCATGCGGGAGACCTCCACAATATTGGCAAGTAGTTTTAATTTTATGATTGAGTGTTGGAGACTCAACAAAAAGTACAGATGAGGGAGACCTCCACAATGTTAGGCAGGTGATTTAAATGTTATGGTTGAGGGATGTAGACTAAGCAAAAATACAGATGTAGCAAACATTAACCTAACACTAAATACAAAGTTACAGCAATATCCAGTTAACGCTTGCTCCCCCGATTATCTTGAAAAAGTTTGGCCATTAACTCCCTGAGCAGTTTAATTTTAGGGTTCATATTCAGCAACTGAGGTTTATTCCAGGAACAAAACCAACATACAATCAAAACAAAATAATGGGGGGCAAAGGTAGCAGATGCACAGCAAAATAATGTATTTGTGTGTAAAACATGTATTTACTGTATTATTTCGGCCATCCGGCCACCCCCACTCATGCACACCCCTGCAGTACGCTGCAGATGTATCTGGGTCCTGGAAGATACCAATATCATAAATAGGTAGGCCGGGGTATGGACCCTATTACAGATTTTACATCGCTTGAAGTCGTACAAAACAAGTTCTTATTGTCGTTCGGGAATTCTTTCTGCATCCATCTGGTACTGGGAGATCCTATTTGCTGCAGTCTCTCTTCCGCTGCTTTTAGAGGCTTACACATGACAAATGGTTTATTTAGTTAAGGGAGAAAACCTGATGTTCTCCAGAGTCTAAAGAAGCCTACATAATGCAGTAAATCACAAATAAAACTGAAATATGTCAGGCTAATATCGTAGCGTAACCATCTAGGGGCTTAGAACGATTGCTCAGCATTCATGTAGAGTAAGAACTTGGTGCTCGCTACAGCAGATGGCTGACTTCCTTTATTTCGATTAATTTGCTATTGTCAGTTGCACTTTTTAAACAGCTGTTGGAAAGAAGCACTAATTACAGTGACAGGATGCTGCAAAGTATTTTAAGCACGAGGGACACGAGGCAAGGATGGTTCAGAAGATGTTGCATTGAATGCATTTTCAATTAAAGTGACAATGGCATTAAGAAATACAAATACAATAAGACTCATATCACCAGGGACTGACCGGCCCACCAGAGTACCAGGGGATCCTCTGGTGGGCCCAAGCTCTGCGTATCACTGCATGATATCATAAAAACTGAATCAGGACACAAATGCTGTGCTGATCAAGCTGCTAAGATATATTTTTTGAGATTGGTCAACACCATTGGTCAACACATACCTTGCAGAGCTTGGTCCTTGGTATCCAACCGCTGGCAACAGTTATGGACTTCCCATGTTCTTAGAGGCAGACATATAGTATCATATATCCCATAGACAAAGTGTACCACCATTTTTAATAAAAAAATTAATGAAACAGATTTCAGTACTTCCTACTAATTTGCAGGTCGGTCTGTGTTCACTCTACATTTGGGGTACATGTTAAGCATATGTGCTGGAATATACTCCTGGTCCACATGATCCATGGGGGCCTAAAGACCTGATGATGGATGCCAGGTATACAGCAGTTTACTCTTGTTTTCTTTTGTTGCCCTGATGCACTATTCTATATAAGTCATAAAAAAAATACCAAGGTGTCCTTCCCTACCTTTTTTTTACTGGCATGACACACCCATGGCGGTGAAACTGGGCTCTTGAAACTCCAAAGAAAGGAATCTTGTACACCAAGCACCAGGCACCAATGATCCTTTAAGAACCTGTTTCTTTATTCCAAAAACATATTAACATATTTCGAGAGTTAACCTCTTCTTAAGATCAATAAATTGACATTCAATGTCTACTGTATGTTATATGTATCTAAATATGGACACCCAATGATTGTGATCTGAGTAACAGTTTCTCAAGGGTTTTGTTAGCATGTCAAAAGAATACATGGAGGCCTGTGAAGGATTTATTATTTGATATACAAATTGGTATTCAAGTATACAGTACATCGCCACTTTGATTTAGATGAGAAGCTGATTGCTGGATCGAGGAGAGAGAAGCCTAAAAGACTACAATAAACTGGTTTTCCAGGAGTTCAATATTGATTGCATATCCTTTGAAACCTAGAAGATGGTAAAAAAAGACCACCTGGTCCAGCTAAACTGCCCTAGTATTATTATTATTTTTTTATTATAGATAGGATACACGTGTATTTATCCCAGGCATGTTTAAATTCACTTACAGAAAATTTCCCATCCACCTCTGCTGGAAGTTTGTTTTGAGCCTGAACCATTCTTTCAGTAAAAAAATATTTCCTGACATCGTTTCTGATCTTACCACCAGCTAACTTCAGATTGTGCCCCCTTGTTCTTGTGTTTAGTTTCTTATTGAGAACACTTTCCTCCTGAACCTTATTTAAATCTTTAACATATTTACAGGTTTTGATCATGTCCCCCTTTCCCTTCTTTCTTTAAGGCAGGCTATACAGATTAAGGGGCTCATGCACACGACCGTAATTTCTTTCCGCTTCTGTTCAGTTTTTTTGCGAACCATATGTGGAATCGTTCACTTCAATGAGGCTGTAGAAAATACAGAACTTACTCCGTGTGCATTCCGTTTGTTCTCATAGCCGTTCCGCAAAAAAGTAGTGCATGTCCTATTATTGTCCGCAAATCACGGTCCGAGGCCCCATTCAAGTCAATGGGTCCCCAAAAATATACGGAATGCACACGGAACACATCCGTATTTCATCCGTATTTTGCGGATCCATACTGTAGAAATTCTATGCCCAGCCCATATTGCTCATGTTTCCGTATACGATCCGCAAAAAAACAGATCAAATACGGAAACCATACGGATATGTTTTGTGCAATAACGGAACTGAAGAGGACTTAAATCAGAGAGGAAAAACCTCAGAAGCGGAACAACGGGTCCGTGAAAAACGGACCGCAAAACTACAAAGGTCGTGTGCATGAACCCTTAGGGGGAGATTTATATGGTGTAAAGTAGAACTTTAATTTTCCAAAGGGGCTGTGAAAATTGAAAGGTGGAATCTGATTGGTTGCTTTGGGCAACTAAGACAGTTCTACTTTACACCAGTTGATAAATCTCCCCCTAAGTTCTTTAAGTCTATGCTGATATGTTTTATGCTTAAGACCCTCCACCATTTTTGTAGCCCATCTCTGCACCCGTTCCATTTTATCTATGTCTTTTTATAGGTAGAGTCTCCAGAACTTGACAGTATTTCAGATGTGGTCTCACTAGCGCTCTATACACTGGACTTTGGACCACAAGTGTTGGGAAGTAATTTTTTTTTTAATCCCAAATACGAATATTGTACTTTAAGTCTCAAGTGTTATCATTACCTACCATAACATTGTTTTAGTACATACAATATAACAGTACAATATACTGTATAGCAGTGATGGCTAACCTCTGGCACTCCAGCTGTGGTGAAACTACGACTCCCAGCATGCTCCATTTATTTCTATGGAGTTCTGAGGATAGCCAAGCAAGGGGGCACCTTGTTGGAGTGCGGGAGGTTAGCCATCACTGCTGTATAGTATATCTGCACCTCTTTAGAAGTCCGTGTGGTATTAGCCCACAAGATGTATTCATCTCATTTTCAAAGCTTTATTGCAATCCCATAGTTTGTATGCTCTGTAATATATCATGGCTTAACCTTTCAACAAATTTTGCATTAACCCCTCCCTGACAGCTGCCATACATATAAGGCAGAAGCTGGGTCTTCAAAGATGGTGCCCACTCACGAGTGCAGCAGGCGCCATAGCCGGTGATTTCCTGCTGTTTTAAACAGCAGACTCCCCGGGCTAATGTCTGAGATTGACAATAATGCCGATCACAGGCATTCAACCACTTTCTCTGGGAGCACTGTGCTCCTGGGGCCTGAAAGGCTCCCCCTTGCAGCGATCAGGGGAGTTGTTTATTGTCTGTCATACCTAGGTGTCTCTGAAGAAACCCATGATATTGTGGTTATAGTTCATATGGAGCCCTTCTGGTGAGAGGGCTCCATAAGAACATAGTGAATTTGCAATACATTTAATTGGCCATTCATTGCAATGTAAGGGAGAAGCAATCCAATTGTCTCTTATAGTCACCTAGGGTGACATAAAAAAGTTTGAAAAAAACACATACGGTGAATGTCATAACAGAAAAAAAATCTAAATGACTGATTTGCCATGTTTTTGTCGCTTCACTTCCCCAAAAATTTAATAAAAAGCCATCAAAAATTCATACACACTCTAAGAGTATCAATAAAAGCTATAGATTACCCCACAATGGAACGCCTTAAAAACAAAATTCATAAAACTGTAGCACTGCATTTTTTCCAGTTCAACCCTGTTTGACTTTTTTTTACAGCTTCCGACTTCATTTTATGCAATATTAAATTGTGCCATTAGAAAGTACAACTTGTCCCCACAAAAAACAAGCCCTCATATGGCTATGTGAATGGAAAAGTATGAAAGTTATGGATCCAGGAAGGCAGGGAGTTAAAAACCGTAACGCAAAAACAGAAAAGTATCTGGGGCTGAAAGGGTTAATATGTAGTACAGTGTGTGTACAGAAGGAATAACACTATTTCCTGCCATTATATTATTTGCTCTAGCATATGTTTTAGCAGTTTTCTCATATGCATCATAATTGCCTAGTTTGCATTTCCGGAGATGGTGGATGAAAACCAGCTTCCATCCACTGCACACAGGAAGTACAGGAGAAGTTGCTTACTAACCTTCCCTTACTCAAGTAGAAGCAGCCCCAGGATCATTGGGGACATTACAAAGAAGTACTGACCTGTATGGTTGGGAATGACGCACTTGTCCTGAAATATAACCTTTCTATTTAGCTCCAGCAGTTTATATACCTGTCTCCTGAGCTCCTGCTCACTCCCGCCCCCTCCCTTCTCCATAGACGTGTATTGACATGTGTAATATGACACCTCTTTGAGCTGCTCCGGTCTTGTACAGATTCAAATAATTTTTCAAATTGAAAAGCAATTAGCAGGGGATGGAGAAGGTAAACAGCTGATAATATGAGAACTAGATATTTTCCAAAGTTTCTTGTGGGCACATGTACTATTCATTTATGCAAAGTTGTTTGAAAAGTTAGTGACCATTTAAAAGTAAAAGCTAAAGAAAAGCTTCATTATGTATGGTACATTCATAAAAAAATGTATGAAACGACACCTCAGCCGGCATCTTACTAGAATGATTTTATGCCACGTTGTCTTTGAATTCAATCATTTTTCACAGAAAACAAGGAAATTAGAAAATTGGAAAATGCTACTGAATAGAGTCATTCTATTGCAGCAGAATGGATTGCGTGGTGCATCCACTGCTCAGCCGTGCGGGAGAGAGATCCTTTATGATGTTAAATTTGTGATTCACAAACAGACGATAAAAAAAAAGGAAATATGAAAAACATTTTAATCTATCTTCCTTCTCATCATTTTCCATTCATTTCAACCATAATGAATTTCAATTGGGTGAATGAATTATATATGCTGCGTTGCTGTAGCATTTCATAGCAGGAGTTACAAAGCTTATCTTTGTTTCCTACACATTGAGATCTATTTATTGATGCTGTCTGCTGGATGTTAGCTGGATATAAAGAGGCCATGTCTAGTACTGGTAAATGTCGCCTGCTTTCAAGGAGCACAGTTTGCTATATCCTTGCTCTGCGCTTACATCTGGTAAGGGAGTAAAGGCAGTTTAGCTGAGGTGGTGACTAAACCCCTGCTGGACATCACTACAATGGACTACCAGTAAAACAACATAATGTCCCTTCACTAACCTAGACCATCAGGGAAATGTAAAGTAACCCCTCAAATGTCATAGACCAGTGATGGCTAACCTCTGGCACTCCAGCTATGTTGAAACTCCCAGCATGCTCCATTTATTTCTATGGCGTTCTGAGAACAGCCAAGCAAGTGTGCATCTTGGGAGTTGTAGTATTACCACATCTGGAGTGCCGGAGGTTAGCCATCATAGCTTTAGTCGAATATTGATTAATGGGAAAGGTAATTGTCTTTGGTTATTGCCAAGAACCTATGCGATGTACAGCTTTCAGTTTCCCATTATATATCTGGGTAGTTCAAGTCCCCCATAATAACGACCTCATTGTGATTTGCCGTCTCATCCGTCACCTTTACTAGTAGATTTTCTGTGGACTCTGGTATATTAGGTGGCTTATAACAAACTCCTATCAGTACTTTATTATTGTTTTTGCCTCCATGTATTTACCTCCATGTATTTAGACATATATGGGCTTTAGACAGGACTTTACATAAAGGCAGACCCTTCCGTCTCTCCGGTTTTGACGATCCTTTCTAAACAGACTGTAACCCTGTACATTAACCGCCCAGTCATAGCTATCATCCAGCCACTGTGTTATTCCCACTATATCATAGTCCGCCTCACACATCACTAATTCCAGTTCACCAGTTTTATTAGTCAGGCTTCTGGCAATAGTATACACACAATTAATGAGGTTTTTGGATATTTTTAGCCTACACCTTTCCTCGTGAACTGTTCTAGTCCCTTACTCCTTTCTACTCCCAGCTCCATTACCTTGCCCCAGTTCTCTATCTGCACTATCTTTCCCTCCTATAATGTAATTACCCTCCCCCTCAGTCCCTAGTTTAAACACTCCTCTAACCATTTAGCCATCTTCTCCCCAAAACAGTTGCTCATTCCCCATTGAGGTGCAGCCCATCCCTTTAATAGAGCCTGTAGCCAACAGAGAAGTCAGACCAGTTCTCTAGGAACCCAAACCACTGCTTGCTACTTCTGTTCTTGGGCCACTTGCTAACTGCCCTAATCTCCCGCTGCCTTTTTGGTGTGGCTCGTGGTACAGGTAGTATTTTAGAAAATACTACCCTTGAGGTCAGACTGGCAGAGGAAGTATATTGGTTCAGCAGTGCTTTCCCTGAACTGACATCCCCCTAATCTGCCAAACTTGCAAATGTGTTGGGGTGTGTGAGATCAGGGTTAGCCTCTCTTGCACAGTTACCTACCTTACTTTCCTGATCCTCCATACTACCACCCTCCTATGCATCTGTCCAATAGCGTGTCTGCTCAGTGAGCAGAAAACTCTTTTCCATATTATTAATGCATCTCAGTGTTGAAATTTGCTTGTTTAGATACAGGATCTAGGATTCCAGATATGCAATTTACTCACATTTTGTAAAAAAATATACACCTTCAAATGGCTGTTCCAGGACTGCATTTCAGAAGATGTGCAGTGGATTGCTTTGTCAATAATGGAGCATACACGCTATCCTCCTTAGAATGTTCTGATAGCCGGCACGACATTATGGCCGTGAACAAGGTCTAGACACAACGGACTTATAAAATGCACCTAGGATTTGGAGGAGGTAAAAAAGGGAAAATATTTTTCATCAGTCCTCAAAACAGGCCCCCAATCCTCATCAGACCCCCAAATCAGACCCCTATTCTTCATCAGATCTCAGATCAGACCCTAAAATCAGACCTCCAAGCGCCATCAGCCTCAGATCAGACCACCATCCGCTTCAGACCCTCATCAGCATCAGATCAGACCCTCATCAGCATCAGATCAGACCCTCATCAGCATCAGATCAGACCCCCATCAGACCTCAGATCAGATGTTAAAAAAATAAACTTACCTTTCTTGCTCCAGACTGTGCTACCACATTGCTCCATGTGCTGCACTATGACCTGATGTCTCACAGTGTCAGGTCATAGTGTGCTTACGTGTACTCAGTCCTGACGCTGTAAGCCCGGAAGAAGACCAGGGAGGGTGAGTACAGTCATGCAGTGCTTCGCTCACTGCTCCGCACCCCTACTGCATGTTGATGACCGCTTTCATAATAGAAGCTGTCATGAGCATTTTGCCACTTTTCCCTGACTTTCGCTTGGATATGTTAATAAGCCTAAGATGCCCAGAGATATGAATATGCCTAAGATGTTTTAATGTGAGTTTCATGATAAAGCTCTGACAGACCACCACCAAACAAAAAATTGGGATTGTCTGTGTACTTTATAGGACATGGTTTGGGGTCTCAGTAGTCTGGAAGCCCTATGATGGTTCTGTACAAAACAAAGCCATAATACTGCTGTGTACATCAACTACTCTTTAATACTGTACTAAACAGGAAATTTACAAAACCCATTTATGTCAGAGTGGAAAACTTGCGGATGTGGCTGGCAGCAGCTCGAGGTGTTATGTGTATAAAATCCGATAATAACAAGTAAATTGATGCCAAACTCACTATTCCTAAACTTCTGAACTTCCTGTGCTACAAATAAATAGACCGAGCTCAGTAAAAATGATTCAATGCTAACAATACAGTGTACTGCATATGCGCACTGACTGGTTTTACTGTGTAGACATCTTCCTTTCAGATTATGTACTAATATCTGTCTCCTTTTTGAGCTACTGAAAAAATCTACAATTTTTCTAATCACAAAAAAATCCATTGGGAGATCAATTGGGAAATACTTGCAGAATTCGATGTAGATTTTCAAGCTAATGCCTAAGCATATTGTATACATTATTAGCTTTTTTTCTCTTCTGCTTTTTTTCTTTTAACCAATGTAATGTGGAAAAACCTGCATTTACTTCCATTGCAATCTGCATTTCTTTTCCATACCACCCAACTTTTTGGAGTGTCAAAGAGGGGCAATTGCACCATATTGTATGAAAGATCCAGTGACTGTTCTGCAATACCCCAGTATATATTTCCACCAAAAAAATCATCTGATTATGAACATTTTAAGATCCAAATTGCACCCAATGAAAATAAAATGAATAAGCTTAGGTCTAATATACAGGTAGGAGCCAGACAGTTTCTGGAGCAGTTTATTAAGTTTATTAATGCACATTTATTTCCCAGGTCCAAAAGAGGGACATTTACACAGTTACATATGAAGGTTATAGTTCAGCACAAATGCTTCAGTCACAAAAATGCAAGTCAGTATTTCTCTGTAACATCTTTCATTATCCTGGGGCTGCTTCTGAGCGACTGTGAGACAGTTAGGAAGGAGATTCTCCTCTACTTTCTGTGTGTGCAGTGGAAGGCAGCTAGTCTCGATCCACCATGTCTGAGAGAGTTGCAAACCAGATAATCAGCCTGCACAGAGGAATACTGCTAAAATGCCAGATATGTCATATCATGGTCAGAAAGTGTTACTTTTCATGTACACACGCTGTACTTTGGGGGGACTTAACCCTTTCAGGACCCTGCCATTTTTCACCTTAAGGACCAGGCCATTTTTTGCAAACCTGACATGTGTCACTTTATGTGGTGATAACTTTAAAACGCTTTTACTTATCCAGGCCATTACGAGATTGTTTTCTCGTCACATATTGTACTTCATGACACTGGTAAATTTGACTCAAAATATTTCATTTTTATTTATAAAACATTACCAAATTTACCAAATATTTGGAGAAATTCACAATTTTCAAAATTTCTATTTCTCTGCTTTTAAAACAGATGGTGATACCTCCTAAAATAGTTATTACTTTACATTTCCCATATGTCTACTTCATGTTTGGATCATTTTGTAAACTACATTTTTTTGGGGGAGGGGACGTTAGAAGGCTTAGAAGTTTAGAAGCAAATCTTAAAATTTTGAAGAAAATTTCCAAAACCCAATTTTTAAGGATCAGTTCAGGTCTGAAGTCACTTTGTGGGGCTTACATAATAGAAACCACCCATAAATGACATTTTAGAAACTACACTCCTCAAGGTATTCAAAACGGATTTTGCAAACTTTGTTAACCCTTTAGGTGTTTCACAAGAATTCAAGGAAAATGTAGATGAAATTTCAGAATTTCACTTTTTTTGGCAGATTTTCCATTTTAATCCATATTTTCCAGTAACAAAGCAAGGGTTAACAGCCAAACAAAACTCAATATTTATTACCCTGATTTTCTAGTTTTACAGAAACACCCAATATGTGGTCGGAAACTGCTGTACGGGCACACGGCAAGGCGCAGAAGGAAAGGAACGCCATATGGTTTTTGGAAGGCAGATTTCACTGGGATAATTTTAAGTTGCCATGTCACATTTGAAGACCCCCTGATGCACCCCTAAAGTAGAAACTTTCTTTAAAGTAGAAACTTTACCCCATTTACCCCATTTTGGAAACTACGTGATAAGGTGGCAGTTTTGTTAGTACTATTTTAGAGTACATATGATTTTTGGTTGCTGTACATTACACTTTTTGTGAGGTAAGGTAACAAAAAATGGCTGTTTTGGCACTGATTTTATTTTTTACAGTGTTCATCTGACAGGTTAGATCATGTGCTATTTTTATAGAGCAGGTTGTTATGGACATGACAATACCAAATATGACTACCTTTTTTAGTTGTTTGTTTCAGTTTTACATAATAAAGCAATTTTTGAAAAAAATAATTTTTTTTAGTGTCTCCATATTCTTGAAGCCATAGCTCTTTTTATTGTTTGGGCGACTGTCTAATGTAGGGGCTCATTTATTTATTTTTTTTGATTGGTACTATTTTAGGATGCATATAACTTTTTGATTGCTTGGTATTACACTTTTTGTGATGTAAGTTGACAAAAAATAGCTTTTTTACACTTTTTTTTTTTTTACAGTGTTCCCCCGGGGCTTATTCATGTGATATTTTTATACAGCAGGTTCTTATGGATGCAGCGATATCTAATATTATACTTTTTTTTAATCTATTTAAGTATTACACAATAATAGCATTTTTTAAAATAAAAAAAATCATGTTTTAGTGTTTTAATATTCTGAGAGCCATAGGTTTTATGTTTTTTTTTATTTTTTGCCCGATTGTTTTATGTAGGGTCTCATTTTTTTGTGAGATGAGATGACGGTTTAATGGGCACTATTTTGTGTGGCATACACTTATTTGATCGCTTGGTGTTGCACTTTTTGTGATGTAAGGTGACAAAAAAATGATTGTTTTAGCATAGTTTTTATTTTATTTTTTCTACGGCATTCAGGTAAGGGGTGGATCATGTGATATTTTTGTAGAGCCGGTTGTTACGGATGCGGCAATACCCAATATGTCTGGTTTTATTTCTTTTATTTTATTTTTTTTAATTTTATGTGTTTTATTTTGGGAAATTTCATTATTTTTTTTACTTGAAACTTAACTTTTTTTATTATGAAAAACACTTTTTTTACCTTATATTTTTGTCCCACCTCTATTGTAATGCCTAAGGGCTGAATCTCACAGGCTTCAATACCCGTACCCTCCACGAACCCTCTGAATGCCGCGGTCAACTTTGACAGCGGCATACAAGGGGTTAATATAATGGCATCACTGTTTTCACCGTTGCCGGCGTATGCAGCAGGGGCCCGGCTGTCAGTGACTGCTGGATCCGTGACGCTGATCGGGTACACGCAGTTCCTGCACCCGCCCGATCAGCCCGCCGTACATGTACGGTGCTGGTCTGTAAGTCACGTCCACCAGCGCCGTACATGTACGGTGCGGGTACTTAAGGGGTTTAAATCAAAGGGAAAAAAAGTATAAAATCACTAGTGATACGGCAAAAGATTTTAACAACAAAAACAAGCAGGTGCCATTCAGTAAAATGTTGAGGTGCATTTTGAGTGGCAATTTCACTAAAATGGATGAATGGGAGTTATACGTGCCCTCCTGTTTGTCACATATATGGACCTCCAATGCGCAGAGTTTGTGTTTCTGCTTGGCCTTATGGATATTCCTAGTTGGAAGGTTTACCTCACACATAACCTCTGAGCTCCATGTTTTTTTTACAAAGCAAAAAACTAAAAAACAAAACCACACAAAGACCCAATTAGTGAACCTGGCATAAGATGGCTGCACCCCTCTCTGCAGCTTTACGGGATAGTACAGATAAGGGCATGAAATGCTTGATAAAGAAGTGCGTGGGATAGTTTCCAATTGTCCTTTGACATTTTCATATTGAAAGGAAAGTTAAAACATCCTGTTTAAAGATATTTCTGAGCAAAACAAGATGCAGGCAAAGGTACTAAACATAGAGCTTGTTTTCAGCGTCTTCTACAATGCCTTGTTATATTTAGGGATTCAGGTTTTTTTGTTTGTTTTCAGTTTCAAGGGAAATTTAAAGATTTTCAGTTTACTTTTGTTCAGTAGGAGTCCTTCTCACATGGCAAATTTTGTTGCACAAAATTTCTGTGACTGAAAGTCAGTTCCATTCATCTGAGGCCTCCTGCACACAAACTTTTTTTTTTTCTGTTTACGTTCCGTTTTTTGAGTTCCGTGGCTCCTTTCAAGTCAATGGGTCCGCAGAAAAAACGGAATGCATACGGAACACATCCGTATGTCTTCCGTATCCGTTCAGTTTTTGCGGAATCATCCATTTAAAATTTTATGCCCAGCCAAATTTTTTTATGTACTTACTTTTTAAACATTATTGTATGCTTCCATTTCCGATCCGCAAAAAACTGATCACAAATGGAAAACCGGAATGGGAAAACAGAACAGAAACGGAAACACTACTGAAACGAAAAAAAAAAACGGAAAAATTGATCCATTTAAAACAGACCGCAAAACCATACGGTTGTGTGCAGGAGGCCCCAATGGGACTTGCAGAAACCCATGCGCTTTCCACCAAAACAACCCCATTCAGGTAAAAGGAATTGATTTTCAGTTGCACACATAGGAACCCTGGGTTCACACAGTTTTTTTTCTGGTGTTTTTGAGGACTCTGTTTATGGTGCATTTTCTTACTGACACGTTTTACTGTCTTTTTTTTTTTTAAGGCAAAAATCACCAGTTCTAGATGTTACATGGAAGTCTATAAGGCTGACTTCATATTTATTATTTAATCAGTTATTTCAGTCAGTAAGGCCTCATGCACACAACCGTATGTATTTTGCAGTCCGCAAAACAGGGATCCATAAAAAAATATGGATGACGTCCGTTTGCATTCTGTATTTTGCGGAACATGTCTGTTATGTAGATATTAATTGCACATGTTCTATTTTTTTATGGAACAAACATACAGAAACGGAATGCACATGGAGTAACTGGTTCCACATACAGTCTGCAAGAAAAAACGGAATGGACATGGAAAAGAAAATACGTTTGTGTGCGTGAGCCATAATTGTGAGCCAAAGCCAGGTATACACCTGATCTCTGTGTAGGCCTAACTACTGGTTTTGACTAACATAAACTGATGGAAACTGAATAACTGAAGTGTGAACTCGCCATAAGGGCTCATGCACATGAAAGCGTGCTGGCCGGGCCCTTATTGCGGCCTGCAAACAGTGGTTCCGTAATATACGGGCACCTGCCGTTTGTGCACCGCATCACGGATGTGGACCAATTCACTTGAATGGGTCCGTAATCCAGAAGGTGAGGTGCGGAACAGAGGCACGGAACCCCAAGTAAGCACTACAGATTGCTTTTGTGGGGTTCCTTTCCGTGCCTCCGCATCGCAAAAAAAGAGAAAATTTTCTATTTTTTTTTTTCGGTGCGGACGGATCACAGACACATTCAAGTTGAATTTGAGGACAGCATAAAAACAGGGTTTTTTTTAAATCACAGCATGCTCTGGGTCTTGCACATTGCAAATCATGTGCAATGTGTGTTAGCATTTTTTTATTTCTTGGCCAATGTATTATTTCCATACAGCTGTACATTACAGGGGACAGAAACTTTCCTATAAAAAAAAAATGCCAGGCATACAAAAAACAGTAATAAATATGTATTATAACTTATTTTAGCACTGCTATGCATTAAATGGATACCAGATGGCACTATAATCTGTATTGCACAAAATGGCAATGAATGACTGTAGTAATCTGAGTACTGTATGGCATTATCTGGGTATATTATCAATGTGTACATGGGGTCCCTGTATCGGACTAGTTTTTGGGGGGAAGTGGTGAAGGAGGGTGGTGAGGACTGTTATGAGGGTTCTTCCTCAGGCCTTTGCTCCCTGGAGATCGGTCCATTGGAAAGGTGGTTTGAAGTAGTAGACCAGAAATAAAAGTATAACAGTCTCTCTTTACTTAAAGGGGTTTTGCCATCTCAGACAATGGGGGAATATCGCTAGGATATGCCCTCATTGTCTGATAGGTGCGGGTCCCATCGCTGAGAATGGAGCCGGGAAATGAACAGAAGGCGCACTGCGCATGCACAGCCGCCCTCTATTCATTTCTATGTGGCCGCCGAAAATAGGCTATTTCTGTCTGCCCCATAGAAAGGAATGGGAGCAGGGGCTGTGCATTACGCGGTGCGCTCCCATTCACTTCTATCAGAGTAGCGGGGAGCAGCGATTGGTGGTGGACAGACCCCGGGAAATCCGAGGTCCTCCAGCCACAGCTCTCCCAGCTCCGTTCTCATTGTAGGTGCGGGTCTAAGAGGTGGGACCCGTACCCATCAAACAATGGGGGCATATCCTAGTGATATGCCCCATTGTATGTGATGGGACTACCCCTTTAATGCAAAATATAACTTGTAGTACGTCCAGCAGAAGTAAGTACAAAGTGCAGTTTCGGTCACCAGGTCATGAGGTATGCTGGCTGGATAGGTGGCAATTGAATGGCACCTGTAGGCCACTTGTGGATATACTGTAGGTGTCCACTACATGATACAGACCTGTTGTTTGACTGGCCTGGAAGAAGTCTAGGTGATGGGTGTCTGAGCTTTAGTCCCTCACTGCAGCAGAGTCTATAATGCTGTGTTTTTTCTGATCACTCTGCTGTCTAAGCATAATGAAGCTTTTTGGAAGCAGATTCTGATACTCTTCCTGGAGTGAAGGTCTCACAGGAGTACTGGATACAGTCCCTTGGAGTAGGAGCTCTGGTATGTGCTTCCTATCTCTATGCTGTCTGAACTTGAACTCTCCCTCATGGCAGGAAGTACAGTAGGACCAGCCCACTCCTATCAAGAGGGGAGGAACAGGTTGGTTAGCCCTGTCCCTGCCAACCATACCTCCCATGCTGGTGTACACGGCAGAATCATAAAATATAATACATAACATAATGGCTGATACCCCCATGTCTGGGGTACCGCACTTGCGACCAAGCAGAGTTCATATTTTAAACTGCAGTGGAAAAATGACATGTGGCTTCTAATTAATTCTATTGGCAGCAAACATTTTTAAGACATCTCATGCAATTCTTGAGACATTTTAGAACGTAAGTTCCTGCGCAGTCTGCCATTGTCCAATCAGCGCTGCTAGTGTCAGGCTGTGTAGAGACGCCCCTCCCCATCCCCAGCTGGTATCACCCAGTTGGACCTCTATTCATAAATTTGTAACAGGAATAATAGAGGTACAGCACATACACATAAGAAAAGATGCTCCAGAAATGTTCTTGCAAGCGGTATGCAAGGAGTTACTAAACCAGACATGTCAGGAGACATGCCAAGTCCTCTTTAAGGACTAGAACTGAGAAATTCTGCTGAAAGTTATCAAAAATACCTTTTTAAAGCAATTTCTTCCTAAATTGCTATAAATTGAAGGCAATCAACACTTTCAGGTCATTTATTCATAATGAATACATTATAACATGGTTTGTGTCCCTTTAATTGTCAGATTTTAATCCCACAGTTGCAAGCCGTGAATCCTGCAAAGACGTCATTCATTTTATCCGTCCTGATTACATTTACATTATATTTCCATGGGCAGAATCCATTTCTTTCATAAAACAAGCCGTCTATTACTGCAGGAAGGCAATTAGCATTTTGTGAGTCCGTCTTTCTTGTCTGTAATGAGAGGTAGGCAGCAGCCGATTGCAGCCGCTTTGTTAATGACGATGAAAGTCATCTTTGATCGCGCTTCCTGTGATTGGGAATCCTACATAATGTATAATAATAATAATCTTTATTTATACAGCGCCAACATATTCCGCAGCGCTTTTCAGTTCAGGGATTCACGTACAAACAGTCATAACTTACATAGCAACAGACAAGTCAATAATTACAACAAGAGGAATGAGGGCCCTGCTCGCAAGAGCTTACAATCTATGAGGAGATAGGGGTGAGAAAAATGTAAAGGTGTATACAGGAGAGTGAGTCTGGATCGCACATCCTCAGTACTATGCTTTTGATGTAAGGACTGTCCTTCAGCATAATTACGTGGCATATCCGCCCAATTTGTAATACATTCTATCCTGTGCATAAGAGGCATTAGTATACAGTTTGATCAAAGAGCATAGGCCCACTTACCGCGACAAGGTAGCCGCTACAAGTGGGAACCTACTCTAACTTTACTGGCGCAGCAGTGCACGGTGACCACCGGCGCCCCAGCACCGCACCAGCAGCAGACGGCGGGACCCAGAAGCCACACAGCATCCCCACTGTGCAGCAAAGCCTCCTTGGCTCTGGGCCCCACCACCCCACCAGCACAGCACTGAGGCAGCAATGGCAGACACGCAGTACTGCACCATGTGAACGAGTGCAAAGAGTTCACCCAGTCACAACCCTCAAGAAATCCATCTGAGAGGTAGTAGGAGTTTATAAACCCCTTGCAGACTAAGGCTAATTAAAAACACCTAGTCCAAATGGGGAGGAGTGCTGATACCAGAGGGGAGAAAAAGAAAATAGATTCTAACAATGTATACGGGAGAGTGAATCTGGATCGCACATCCTCAGTACTATGCTTTTGATATAACGACTGTCCTTCAGCATAATTACGTGGCATATCCGCCCAATTTGTAATACATTCTATGCTGTGCATAAGAGGCATTAGTATACAGTTTGATCAAAGAGCATAGGCCCACTTACCGCGACAAGGTAGCCTCTACAAGTGGGGACCTACTCTAACCTCAATGGCGCAGCAGTGCGCGGCGACCACCGGCGCCCCAGCACCGTACCAGCAGCAGACGGCGGGACCCAGAAGCCACACAGCATCCCCACTGTGCAGCAAGGCCTCCTTGGTTCTGGGCCCCACCACCCCACCAGCACAGCATTGAGGCGGCAATGGCAGACACGCAGTACTGCACCATGTACACACGCAGTACTGCACTCGTTCACATGGTGCAGTACTGTGTGTCTGCCATTGCTGCCTTAGTGCTGGGGTGGTGGGGCCCAGAGCCAAGGAGGCTTTGCTGCACAGTGGGGATGCTGCACCATTGAGGTTAGAGTAGGCCCTCACTTTTAGAGGCTACCTTGTCGCGGTAAGTGGGCCTATGCTCTTTGATCAAACTGTATACTAATGCCTCTTATGCACAGCATAGAATGTATTACAAATTGGGCGGATATGCCACGTAATTATGCTGAAGGACAGTCATTATATCAAAAGCATAGTGCTGAGGATGTGCGATCCAGATTTACTCTCCTGTATACATTGTTAGAATCTAATTTCTTTTTCCCCCCTCTGGTATCAGCACTCCTCCCCATTTGGACTAGGTGTTTTTAATTAGCCTTAGTCTGCAAAGGGTTTATAAACTCCTACTACCTCTCAGATGGATTTCCTGAGGGTTGTGACTGGGTGAACTCTTTGCACTCGTTCACATGGTGCAGTACTGCGTGTCTGCCATTGCTGCCTCAGTGCTGTGCTGGTCGGGTGGTGGGACCCAGAGCCAAGGAGGCTTTGCTGCACAGTGGGGATGCTGTGTGGCTTCTGGGTCCCGCCGTCTGCTGCTGGTGCGGTGCTGGGGCGCCGGAGGTCGCCGTGCACTGCTGCGCCAGTGAGGTTAGAGTAGGTCCCCACTTGTAGCGGCTACCTTATCGTGGTAAGTGGGCCTATGCTCTTTGATCAAACTGTATACTAATGCCTCTTCTTATGCACAGCATAGAATGTATTACAAATTGGGTGGATATGCCACGTAATTATGCTGACGGACAGTCGTTATATCAAAAGCTTAGTACTGAGGATGTGCGATCCAGATTCACTCTCCTGTATATATTACCAAAAGCTAAAAGTGCTTGCTTTGTAGAATGGTCCAGCCATCTTAGGACAATAGGGGAGCAGATATAAAGCTGCAGTCACCAGTCGATATCTGTAGTGCTTTTTGGTACCGGTGGAGAGTTTGGTGGAAGATCAGGTCCAGGAAATGATGATAAATGATCAAGGGATGTGATAGGCCACCCTAAAAAGATGTGTTTTTTCAGGAGCACCTAAAACTGTGACTAATAATGTGATTTAGCCTAATTTCTTGGGGTAGAACATTCCAGAAAACCGGAGCAGCTCTTGAGAAGTCACAATTCTGTGACAGGAAACTCTACCATATATTGTTAACTACACTGCCTGTCCCAAGGAAAATCGCCTGGATTTAACTAAGCAAATAGGTATGAGCCTCCTATTGGATACTTACTGCATGGGCGATTATCTTTCAGCTGGCAACAAGTTATTAAACCCCAACTGGTGCAATGAGTTGCTTCTCATCTCTTATCTTAACCACTTAAGGACCACAGGTTTATACCCTTGGTTTATTGCTTGGTCACGCAATATGGCACCCAAATGAATCTTACCTCCTTTTCTTCTAACAAATACAGCTTTCTTTTGGTGGTATTTGATTGCTGCTGAGATTTTTCGTTTTTCTGATATAAATCAAAAAAGACCACAATTTTCTCAAAAAAAGAGTATTTTTAACTTTTTCTGGTAAAATTGTTTAAATATAATTACATTTCTATACAAGTTTGTGTCAGAATTTATTGTGCTACATCTCTTTGATAAAAAAAATCCAAAAAAAGTTTTTTTATTGGTTTGCGCAAAAGTTATAGCGTTTACAAACTATGGTACAAAAAAGTGAATTTCCGTATTTTGAAGCAGCTCCGACTTTCTGAGCACCTGTCCTGTTTCTTCAGGTGCTAGAATGCCAGGATAGTATAAATACCCCCCAAATGACCCAATTTTGGAAAGAAGACACCCCAAAGTATTCGCTGAGGGGCATGGTGAGTTCATGTATGATTTAAGTTTTTATCACAAGTTAGCGGAAAATGACACTTTCTGAGGAAAAAAAAATAATAATAAAGTTTCCATTTCTGCTAACTTCTGGCAAAAAAAAAAAATCTCCCACTGACTCACTATGCCCCTCAGTAAATACGTTGGGGTGTCTACTTTCCGAAATGGGGTCATTTGTGGGGTGTGTTTACTGTTCTGGCACTTTGGGCGTGGCTAAATTGTGAGCAACTCTGTAAAGCCTAAAGGTACTCATTGGACTTTCGGCCTCTCCATGCCCCTCGCAGAATACCTTGGGATGTCTTCTTTCTAAAATGGGGTCACATGGGGTATTTATACTGCCCTGACATTTTAGGGGCCCTAAAGCGTGAGTAGTTTGGAACCAAATGCGCAAAATGCCCTGTGAAATCTTAAAGTACTCATTGAATTTGGGCTCTTTAGCACCTAGGCTGCAAAAAAGTCACATGTTTAGTATCCCGTACTCAGGAGTAGGGCAATGTGTTTTGGGGTGTATTTTTACATATACCCATGCGGGTGAGAGAAATATCTCTGTAAATTGACAACTTTGTATAAAAAAATGGAAAAAGTTTTCATTTACAGGGATATTTCTCACACACAGGATGGGTATGTGTGAAAAGACACCCCAAAAAACATTGCCCTACTTCTCCTGAGTACGACGATACCACATGTGTGACACTTTTTTGCAGTCTAGGTGCGCAAAGAGGCCCAAATTCCAATGAGTACCTTTTAGGAGGGCATTTTTAAGCATTTGGATTCCAGACTTCTTCTCACGCTTTAGGGCCCCTAAAATGCCAGGGCAGTATAAATACCCCACATGTGACCCTATTTTGGAAAGAAGACACCCCAAGGTATTCCGTGAGGGGCATGGCGAGTTCATGGAAGATTTTTTTTTGGCACAAGTCAGCAGAAATTGATTTTTTTTAGTTTTTTCTCACAAAGTCTCCCTTTCCGCTAACTTGTGACAAATATTTCAGTCTTTCATGGACTCACTATGCCCCTCAGTAAATACGTTGGGGTGTCTACTTTCCGAAATGGGGTCATTTGTGGGGTGTGTTTACTGTTCTGGCACTTTGGGCATGGCTAAATTGTGAGCAACTCTGTAAAGCCTAAAGGTACTTATTGGACTTTCGGCCTCTCCATGCCCCTCGCAGAATACCTTGGGATGTCTTCTTTCTAAAATGGGGTCACATGGGGTATTTATACTGCCCTGACATTTTAGGGGCCCTAAAGCGTGAGAAGTAGTTTGGAATCCAAATGCGTAAAAATGCCCTGTGAAATCCTAAAAGTACTCATTGGAATTTGGGCCCCTTTACGCACCTAGGCTGCAAAAAAGTGTCACATGTTTGGTATCCCCGTACTCAGGAGAAGTAGGGCAATGTGTTTTGGGGTGTATTTTTACATATACCCATGCGGGTGAGAGAAATATCTCTGTAAATTGACAACTTTGTATAAAAAAATGGAAAAAGTTTTCATTTACAGGGATATTTCTCACACACAGGATGGGTATGTGTGAAAAGACACCCAAAAACATTGCCCTACTTCTCCTGAGTACGACGATACCACATGTGTGACACTTTTTTGCAGTCTAGGTGCGCAAAGAGGCCCAAATTCCAATGAGTACCTTATAGGAGGGCATTTTTAAGCATTTGGATTCCAGACTTCTTCTCACGCTTAGGGTCCCTAAATGCCAGGGCAGTATAAATACCCCACATGTGACCCTATTTTGGAAAGAAGACACCCCAAGGTATTCCGTGAGGGGCATGGCGAGTTCATGGAAGATTTTTTTTTGGCACAAGTCAGCGGAAATTGATTTTTATTAGTTTTTTCTCACACAGTCTCCCTTTCCGCTAACTTGTGACAAATATTTCAGTCTTTCATGGACTCAATATGCCCCTCAGCGAATACCTTGGGGTGTCTTCTTTCCAAAATGGGGTCATTTGTGGGGTGTTTGTACTGCCCTGGCATTTGAGGGTCTCCACAATCATTACATGTATGGCCAGCATTAGGAGTTTCTGCTATTCTCCTTATTTTGGGCATACGGGTAATGAGATTTTTTTTTCTGGGCTGAAAGAAAAAATAAACAGCACAGATTTCTTCATTTGCATCGATCAATGTGGATGAAAAAATCTCTGCCAAAAAATGTGCAAAAAAAAATAAATAAAGGGGAAAGGTGTTTGCCAGGACATAGGAGCTCAGCCAAAAACCAACAACATCCAAACCCACTTCAGCTTGTATGCCCTGGCAAACCCGATTTCTCCATTCACATCAATCAATGTGGATGAATAAATCATTGCCAGAATTTTTTGACATGGTCGGGTACGCCTGACCATAGCAGGGACCTCAACCTCGTCATCCTCACTAGCGATTAGAGTGCTACTGCTGTCTACAGGCTCATATTCTGAACAACTGGATTCAGCGGGTGAGGCGTCCCTATCGCTTTCATCCATCACGGCCAGAATCCTGTAGACCTCTTCAGCGGAATACCCCTTTTTTGACATTTTGGACTAACTAAATTCAGGGGTATTCCTCTGAGACTACCCAGGAAAAAGAGCACACCTGCCTAGTAAAAAGGAGTGCTTGCGAAGTAAAGCTGCGATCGCTAATAAAGATCCAAAAAGCTCAAAAGTGATCTTTATAGCGCCGCAGCGATTTTACGGTGTTTTTGCAGTGATCAGAAAAAAAATTCTGTCACTGCGGTGGGGCGGACTGAAAGCAAGTGTGCGCACAAGATCAGGTCTGATCGAACACTGCCTTTATTTGTAGAGCCTAAGGTGACCCTAATGTACTGATATAGATCTGATTGCGATAAGTCTTGATCACTCACCGATACTATATAGTACTAGTGCTGATTAGCGACAGCGATGACGCTAATCAGCGACTAATCAGTGACTGCGGTGCAGTGGGCTGGGCGCTAACTACCTAACAAGTAGCTAACTAACTGGCGGTGATAAGGGACCCTTACAGGGGGGTGATCAATGACAGTGGGATGACAGGGGGGTGATCAGGGAGTCTATATGGGGTTGTCAGAGATTAATAAGGGGAAAATAAGTGACAGGGGGGTGTTTGAAATGTAGTATGGTGCTTGGTGCTACTTACAGAGCTGTCTGTGTCCTCTGGTGATCGATCAAAGCAAAAGGGACCACAGAGGAGCAGGTAGCAGATATATCAGACGCTGTTTACAAAACAGCATCTAATATACCTCTTTGGTATGGCAGGCTATAGTTTTACTTCATAACAGCACGCAGCTGTGAACATTCACAGCAAATCTCGGGTCTCACGAGATGACGCCAATAGGCGTCGCTGAGACCTGAGAGCGCTGCCTTGCTGACGACTATCGGCGTTAGTGTGACGCAAGCGGTTAAACAACCATGTCGAAAAACACACCTCGTGGTCGTGGAAAAGATGTTAGTCTGTTTAAGAAGGGTCAAATCATTGGCATGCATCAAGCAGAGAAAACATCTAAGGAGATTGCAGAAACTACTAAAATTGGGTTAACTGTCCAACGCATTATTAAAAACTGTTGTGGGTGGGTCCAAACTAACAGAAGATGACCAACACAAGTAGGCAGGGCCAAAATACAGTTAGGTCCATATATATTTGGACACTCGCACAAATTTAGTTTTTTTTACCTGTTTACTAAAACATATTCAAGTTATGGTTATATAATGGACAGGGACATAAAGTCCAGACTTTTAGCTTTCATGTCAGGGTATCCACATTAAAATTGGATGAAGAGTTTAGGAGTTTCAGCTCCTTTACAACCCTGTTTTTAAAGGGACTAAAAGTAATTGGACAATTGACTCAAAGTCTGTTTCATGGGCAGGTGTGTGCAATTCCTTCATTATTTCATTCTCAATTAAGCACATAAAAGGCCTGGAGTTGATTTGAGGTATGATGCTTGCATTTTGAAGATTTTGCTGAGAAGTAAACATGCGGTCAAAGGAGCTCTCCATGCAGGTGAAACAAGCCATCCCTCATCTGAGAAAACAAAAAAAAAACATCCGAGAAATTGCTACACTATTAGGAGTGGCAAAATCTACAGTTGGGTACGTCCTGAGAAACTAAAATACCTATAACCTTGACCTAATAGGGCCACATAAATGATATATAACCTACAAAGACAAATGTGTTTGCCCAAAAATAAATACACTAGTACAATCACCAAAATAAGCTTTATTAAATATTATTTTTTAAAAACATGTAAAATGGAGTACACAAGACCCAGTGAGGTAAAAAAATATGTAAAGGGAACAAAATAGGAAGGGGGTAAATAGTATATCACATTAATAGGTGACAATCAAACAATAATACATGGTTGTGTGCTAAAACATTAAATGTAGAATTGCCTTTACCACAGAAAGCACTGTGCAAGAGAGCAATATAAATAAACAGTGTATATAGCAGCAAGTAGCTTCACTAAAGTGCATAGTGCCACAATAAGAACACAACCAAAAGTCCATATGAAAAAGTATAAGAGAGTAACCTTTACCGCCCCCTTCCCTTTGTCCCCTCACCTGCCCAATGCGTTTCGCCAACAGGCTTCGTCAGGGAGATCCTGGCTTGAGGAAGCCCAAGATCCTTGTTGACTGATCTAATGATTCTTTTGATGTTTGGTAGTGAATTGGATTTCCAGCATAGTGCTATTTTGTGTCTAGTAGCAATCAAAAAGTAAATAATTATTGATTGGTATTCAAATGGGGAAATCCTCCAAGCCTATTGATAACAGCGCAGGTTCTGGCGAGGAGGAGATTGGAATTCTGCAGGCTTTTCTGCGGTTTTCTCTCTCCGAGAGGAGAGAGAAAACCGGCCCCCACAGTTCTTGAACCTTAGGACAGTTCCACCCAAGGGCGTAACTACCGGGGAAGCAGGGGAAGCAGCTGCTTCGGGGCCCGGGCTTACAGGGGGCCGGCAAGCACGTGTGGGTAATCAGCACGTGTCCTCACTTCCTCTCCCGTTCGCAGTGTCCTCTCGCCCTTGTCTATTTATTTAAAACTTATTTCTTCTTTCTTTCAGAAAAGCTTGCCCTGGGGATCGAACCTGCAACCATTAGGTTCAAAGGCAAGACACTTTACCACTAGGCTATATCTGCTGCCTAGCTAGATAGCTTAAAAAAAAAATATGACCTCTAGATGTGGAGAACTTTGATAGTGTATCCATACACATTACAGCTGCACCAGCACATTGTATATGGATGTAGCAGAGCTTGGTGTGTTGGAGCAGCTGTAATGTGTATAGATACACTATCAAAGTTCTCCTCATCTAGAGGTCTTATTTTTTTCTTAGCTACCTGGCTATGCAGTGCAAATGGTCTTGTGGATAGTGTCTTGCCTTTCATCCTAATGGTCACAGGTTCAATTCCCCTTATAAACTTTTTCTGAAAGACAGGATAAATGAGGCTTGCCTAACATGGAGGTAAGTATATGTGTGTTTTTTTTTTTTTTTTATTTTTTTTACGTGCTATTGGCACTATGATATTGGCAAATGGGGGAGAGATAGGCACTTCATATTGGCACACACATTAGGGGGCAGGGGGAGAGGATGGCACTATGATATTGGGATGGGGGAAGACAGAGGCACTTGATATTGTCACATTATAGGGGGCACTATGGGGAGAGGAGCACTATGGGGGCATCTGGTGCTATATGGCTGGCTACTGGCACATTATAGGGTGGGTTTATATGGCTGACTACTGCCACATTATAGGGGGTTATATGGCTGACTACTGGCACATTATAGGAGGGGTTATATGGCTGACTACTGGGACATTATAGGGTGGGTTTATATGGCTGGCTACTGGCACATTATAGGGGGCTGGGGGCTATATGGCTGACTACTGGCACATTATAGGGGCTATATGGCTGACTACTGGCACATTATAGGGGGTTATATGGCTGACTACTGGCACATTATAGGAGGGGTTATATGGCTGACTACTGCCACATTATAGGGGGTTATATGGCTGACTACTGGCACATTATAGGAGGGGTTATATGGCTGACTACTGGCACATTATAGGGTGGGTTTATATGGCTGACTACTGGCACATTATAGGGGGTTATATGGCTGACTACTGGCACATTATAGGGGTTATATGGCTGACTACTGGCACATTATAGGGGGTTATATGGCTGACTACTGGCACATTATAGGGGGTTATATGGCTGACTACTGGCACATTATAGTGGGGTTATATGGCTGACTACTGGCACATTATAGGGGGTTATATGGCTGACTTGGCTGTGCCCTGAACCTAAGACAGTTCCACCATATGTTTATGTAAGAACCTTCTGCCATGTGACATCTCCAGCAGATCGATGGACATTCTTGCAATATTTTATGGAGATATTGAGGGGTATAGTACCATCTGTAGAATATTTTTCTAGAGGTTTCTATGTGGCCAGTGCATTTAGAATATTTAGAAGTTGCAGTAAAGGAGACTCTCTATTGGTCTGATGAGAATTGTTGTTTTAGATCTTCCTGCCATAAATCCATTACATAAGTTAATGGATCTAGTGATGGCGCTTTCAGGATTTGATATCCATTAGTGATGCCTTTATCAGATGGTCTCGTGGAGGTAATCAAATTCATAGAAGGAGAGTGAGTTGGAAATATTATTAATGGGTTAGTTGAGAGTAAAAGGTGGCAAGTCTGTAGATATTTATAAAAGTCCTTATTAGGACTGTTAAAGGGCTGTGTAAGGGAGTTAAAGTCTACCAATGAATTATTATTCCATAGTTGCGAGAAGGAGTGAAGGCCTGACTCTATCCAGTTTGTTATACATAAATCAGGGATTACCAATTCGCATGTCTCCAATAGTGATGTCGCGAACATTAAAATTTTCCGTTCGCGAATGGCGAACGCAAACTTCCGCAAATGTTCGCGAACGGGCGAACCGCCATAGACTTCAATAGGCAGGCGAATTTTAAAACCCACAGGGACTCTTTCTGGCCAAAATAGTGATGGAAAAGTTGTTTCAAGGGGACTAACACCTGGACTGTGGCATGCTGTAGGGGGATCCATGGCAAAACTCCCATGGAAAATTACGTAGTGGACGCAGAGTCGGGTTTTAATCCATAAAGGGCATAAATAAACTAACATTCCTAAATTGTTTGGAATAACATGCTTTAAAACATCCAGTGTGTGTATACGATCAGGTAGTGTAAGGGTTACGCCCGCTTCACAGACATTGACAGACCAATCTCCCCTTTTAATGCACCGCAAACAGTCCGTTTGCACAATGTCAAACTCCCCATTTGCACAAGGTTGGTTACCAAGCTAGCCACGTCCCCGTGATGTCATTGAAGGTTTCTTCCTCCACCCAGCCACGTACAACACCAAGGGTCCCCGAAAGGTGAATTGAATTGATTTTTCGAACGGGAGATAGTTAAAAAAACGCTGGCTCCCTCCCCTTTGTTTTTATCCACGGTCACTGCGTCCGCGCCGTGCAACTTACTGTCACACCCGATATAAGTGGTATTTTCTGTAGTACTATTCTCATCAGTTTAATCCCTGTTACATCCCATATCAGGGATTGCCTTTTGTGAAAAATAATTTAGGCCGGGTACCTTTGACTGCCTTCACAGTGACAGACCAAACTCTCATACACCAAAATGAATTGATTTTAGGAACTGGGAGTTGGAAAAAGCAGCTTGGTCGGTCCTCTTACTCCCAAATAGGGGCATTGCGCGTGCACAGAGCAATGTGCTGTGACACTCTATATGAGTGGTGTCTTAACTAGTACTATTCCTATCAGTTTAATCCCTGTTACGTACCCTACCCGGGGACGTGTGTCGAATTGAATAAACATTGTTGAATTAACGAACCATTGAAAAAATTGTTCTGAGCTTTGTACTTGCTTTGTATTGGAATTGATGGGGATTTTTTTAATTGTCTGCATCATTTCTAATAAACTATTAAGAGACTTTATTATGATTTTTTATTTTATGTATTAAAAACCCATAGAACTTAAAAAAAAAAAAAAAGGTAAATTAATGTTTTTTCTATGAAATATTATCCAGCTGTCTGATCGCTTTTGGTCTGACCATAATGAAGCAATGGCCGTATCATCTGGGGTGTGGCAACATTGCCAACACACTCATAGAGGTGATGATTGCTTCATTGTGATACGCAAGCCCCTTCACCACAACAAGGTAACGATCACGAAGGGGAATTGACACTTGTATGTGCCTTTTTTTTTTTGGTTTGTTTCTGCAGCCACAGTGCTGCACCATAGGACAGAAAAATTTGGCATGTACACATGCCTGAAAAATAATGGCATTGTTGCAGCCGCTATTGTAGCAGCGGACGGAAAAATTTATGTTTTCCAGGCAGAAAAATGACTAAAACATTGCGGCTTTAACCCTAGTTGGCGGTGGAGAATTCACGAAAGTCATCCGGTATGCAGACATTAAATACAGCAGCGTGGGGACCATTTTGAGGCCAAGGCATGTAATCAGGCCTTTTGTTAATCAAACGTATCCCCCACTGTCAGTCCCTTCGGGATCCATGCCTCATTCATCTTTATGAAGGTGAGGTAATCAACACTTTTTTAACCGAGGCGACTTCTCTTGTCAGTGACAATGCCTCCTGCTGCACTGAAGGTCCTTTCTGACAGGACACTTGAAGCAGGGCAGGCCAGAAGTTCTATCGCAAACTGGGATAGCTCAGGCCACAGGTCAGGCCTGCACACCCAGTAGTGAAGGGGTTCATCGCTCCTCAGAGTGTCGATATCTGCTGTTAAGGCGAGGTAGTCTGCTACCTGTCGGTCGAGTCATTCTCTAAGGCTGGATCCCGAAGGGCTGTGGCGATGAGTAGGACTGATAAAGCTTTGCATGTCCTCCATCAACAACACATCTGTAAATCGTCCAGTCCTTGCCGCCGTGGTAGGAGGAAGATTACACTCACCTCTTCCCCTGTTAGATTCCCGTTGTGCTGTGACATCCTCCTTATAAGCTGTGTAAAGCATATTTTTTAGTTTGGTTTTGAACTGCTGCATCCTTTCCGACTTTCGGTAATTTGGTAACATTTCTGCCACTTTCTGCTTCTACCGGGGGTCTAGTAGCGTGGCCACCCAGTACAGGTCGTTCTCCTTCATCCTTTTTATACGAGGGTCCCTCAACAGACATGACAGCATGAAAGACCTCATTTGAACAAGGTTGGATGCAGAGCTACTCATTTCCCGTTCCTCGTCCTCACTGATGTCATTGACGGTCTGTTCTTCCCCCTTGGTCTTCCTCCTCCTCAAAGCCGCCACATTCCTCCTCTGACTCCTCTTCCTCATACTCCTCTTCCAGCGTTGCCGCAGGTCCGGCAAGCGATGATGACAAGGCTGTTTCTGGTAGTGATGGTGACCACAACTCTTCCTCTTCCTCTTCACGCTCATCTACAGCCTGATCCAGCACTCTTCGCAGGGCACGCTCCAGGAAGAAAACAAATGGGATGAGGTCGCTAATGGTGCTTTCAGTGCGACTGACTAGGTTTGTCACCTCCTCAAAAGGATGCATAAGCCTACAGGCATTGTGCATGAGCGTCCAGTAACGTGGCAAAAAAAGTTCCCAGCTCCGCAGAGGCTGTCCTAGCACCCCGGTCATACAAATACTCGTTGACGGCTTTTTCTTGTTGGAGCAGGTGGTCGAACATTAGGAGTGTTGGGACGCCTGAAATGGCCACACACCTTCCTGGCCTGCTTGAGGACGTCCTGTAAGCCTGGGTACTTAGACACAAAGCGTTGTATGACGAGATTCAACACATGTGCCATGCACGGCACATGTGACAACTTGCCCAAATTCAATGCCGACAACAAATTTGTTCCCTTGTCACACACCACTTTGCCGATCTCCAGTTGGTGCGGGGTCAGCCACTGATCCACCTGTGCGTTCAGGGCGGACAGGAGTGCTGGTCCTGTGTGGCTCTCTGCTTTCAGGCAAGTCAACCCCAAGACAGCGTGACACTGTCGTATCCGGGATGTGGAATAGCCCCTGGGGAGCTGGGGGGATTCAGTTGATGTGCAGCCAGACGCCGCAGCAGAAGAGGACTCAGCCGAGGAGGATATCGAAGAGGATGGAGTAGGAGTAGAGGAGGTGGCAGTAGGTCTGCCTGCAAGTTGTGGCGGTGTCAGCAACTCCGCTGCGGAGCCACGCATTCCATGCTTGTCAACCGTCAGCAGGTTGACCCAATGCGCAGTGTACGTAATATACCTGCCCAGACCGTGCTTTGCAGACCAGGTATCAGTGGTCAGATGGACCCTTGCCCCAACACTGTATGCCAGAGATGCCATGACTTCCTTTTCAATGACATTGTAGAGGTTTGGGATTGCCTTTTTTTTTAAAAAAATTTGTCCGGGTACTTTCCACTGTGGTGTCCCAATAGCGACAAATTTTTTGAAGGCCTCAGACTCCACCAGCTGGTATGGTAAAAGCTGGCGGGCTAAGAGTTCCGTCAAGCCAGCTGTCAGTCGCCGGGCAAGGGGGTGACTCTGTGTCATTGGCTTCTTACGCTCAAACATGTCCTTGACAGACACCTGACTGTGGGCAGATGAGCAGGAACTGCTCAAGGTGAGAGGCGGAGTGGCGGTTGGTTGAGAGGGGCCAGGGAGGACAGCAGTGGTTGACGTGGCTGAAGATGCTGGACCAGGAGGAGCATGGTAGCTTTGAGTTTGTGTGCTGCTTGTACTCATGTGTTGATCCCATAGGCGTTTGTGATGTGAGATCATGTGCCTTCGCAAAGCAGTTGTACCGAGGTGGGTGCTGGACTTCCCACGACTCAGTTTCTTTTGGCACAGGTTGCAAATGGCATTGCTGTTATCAGAGGAAGACACAGAAAAAAAATGCCACACTGCTGAGCTTTGCAATGACGGCATTCTGGTGGTGGCAACAGCATGCGTTGACTGGCGTGCTGTCTGGCTGACCCCAGGTGCCGATACATGCTGTCTGTGCCACTAACTCCTTGCGACAACCTCCCCCTGCTTCCAACTCGTCTCCCCCTTCTCTCTGTCTCCCCTTCTGAACTTTCCCCCTCTTCTTCTCTTCGAGCAGGCACCCACGTGGCATCCGTGGACACATCGTCATCATCAACCGCTTCACTTGTATCTGACACCTCAGCAAAGGAAGCAGCAGCGGGTACAACATCATCATCATCATCATCACACTGTACGTCCATGTGTGTAATCCTGCCCGACTGAGACATATCCCTGTAATCTACATCATCTGGCAATAATGGTTGCGCATCACTAATTGCATCCAACTGAAGTGTAAATAACTCCTCTGACGGATCAAGTGAAGCGGCTCTGGTGGCTGTGGTGGTAGTGGTGGTGGTGGCGGCGGGCGGGAGCGTGGTAATTTGAGAGCAGGTGACCAAAGCTGAGCTGGAGGAGGATGGTGTGTCAAGGTTCTTAGCGGAAGCTGTTGAAGATTGGGTGTCCTGTCTAAGCCAGTCAACTATGTCCTCAGAATTTTTTGGGTTCAGGGTACGTGGCCTCTGAACACTAGGCATTATTCCAGGGACAGTGGAAATCACAGCACCACGACCACAACAGCCCCTGCGGGGTGGCCTGCCTCTGCCTGTCATTTTTTTTTTAGATAAGTGGTACTACGCGTGCTAGGTACTGTGCCACCCGGTATGAGTGGTGGGCACTGGCAGTGGGCACACTACAGTCTGTGGAAGTGGGCCTGACACACACTGGCAACAGGCAAGCAACTGAAATTAGACTACTGTCTAAAAATGAAATGCCTTATTTATCGGCAAGCTACTGTGCCACCCGGTATCAGTGGTGGGCACTGGCAGTGGGCACACTACAGTCAGTGGAAGTGGGCCTGACACACACTGGCAGCAGACAAGCAACTGAAATTAGACTAATGTGTAAAAATGAAATGCCTTATTTATCGGCAAGCTACTGTGCCACCCGGTATCAGTGGTTGGCACTGGCAGTGGGCACACTACAGTCTGCGGAAGTGAGCCTGACACACACTGGCAGCAGGCAAGCAACTGAATTTAGACTACTGTCTAAAAATTAAATGCCTTATTTATCGGCAAGCTACTGTGCCACTCGGTATCAGTGGTGGGCACTGGCAGTGGGCACACTACAGTCTGTGGAAGTGGGCCTGACACACACTGGCAGCAGGCAAGCAACTGAAATTAGACTAATGTGTAAAAATGAAATGCCTTATTTATCGGCAAGCTACTGTGCCACCCGGTATCAGTGGTTGGCACTGGCAGTGGGCACACTACAGTTTGTGGAAGTGGGCCTGACACACACTGGCAGCAGGCAAGCAACTGAATTTAGACTACTGTCTAAAAATTAAATGCCTTATTTATCGGCAAGCTACTGTGCCACCGGGTATCAGTGGTGGGCACTGGCAGTGGGCACACTACAGTCAGTGGAAGTCGGCCTGACACACACTAGCAGGCAAGCAACTGAAATTATACTAAAGTGTAAAAATGAAATGCCTTTTTTGATGCAAAGTCCTGTGCCACACGGGATGACAGGGGTGGGCACTGGCAGTGGGCACACTACAGTCAGTGAAAGTCGGCCTGACACACACTAGCAGGCAAGCAACTGAAATTACACTAAAGTGTAAAAGTGAAATGCCTTTTTAATGCAAAGTCCTGTGCCACACGGGATGACAGGGGTGGAGCACTGGCAGTGGGCACACTACAGTCAGTGGAAGTCAGCCTGACACACACTAGCAGGCAAGCAACTGAAATTACACTAAAGTGTAAAAATGAAATGCTTTTTTTTTATGCAAAGTCCTGTGCCACACGGGATGACAGGGGTGGGCACTGGCAGTGGGCACACTACAGTCAGTGGAAGTCGGCCTGACACACACTAGCAGGCAAGCAACTGAAATTATACTAAAGTGTAAAAATGAAATGCCTTTTTTTGATGCAAAGTCCTGTGCCACACGGGATGACAGGGGTGGGCACGGGCAGTGGGCACACTACAGTCAGTGAAAGTCGGCCTGATACACACTAGCAGGCAAGCAACTGAAATTACACTAAAGTGTAAAAATGAAATGCCTTTTTTTAATGCAAAGTCCTGTGCCACACGGGATGACAGGGGTGGGCACTGGCAGTGGGCACACTACAGTCAGTGGAAGTCGGCCTGACACACACTAGCAGGCAAGCAACTGAAATTACACTAAAGTGTAAAAATGAAATGCTTTTTTTTTATGCAAAGTCCTGTGCCACACGGGATGACAGGGGTGGGCACTGGCAGTGGGCACACTACAGTCTGTGGGCCTGCAGCTCCTCACACACGGGCAGGCCAGGCAACTGCAATATATATATGGGGAAAAATAAAAAAGCAGACTAATGTTGCAGCCCTAAAAAGGGCTTTTTGGGGTGCTGTCAGGACGCTGTCCTTACAGCAGAGATCAGATCAGTCTTTCAGGACTGGAGTGGACACTGAATTCACTAGCCTAGCTATCGATTTCCCTATTAAATCAGCAGCAGCTATACTGTCCCTCCTCTCACTAAGACTGCAAATTCCGAATGAATCTAAAATGGATGCTGTTCAGGAGATGGGAGGGTCTGGGAGGGAGGGTATGCTGCTGATTGGCTGGAATGTGTCTGCTGACTGTGAGGTACAGGGTCAAAGTTTGCTCAATGATGATGTATAGGGGGCGGACCGAACATCGCATGTGTCTGTTCGCCGGTGGATAGTTCGGGCCATTTCTAGTCTCCAATGAGGATGTGGAAAGAGAGATTGGAATTAACCCATCAGATTTGACTAGAGATTTCCAGATCCTTGATAGACTGCAAGCATATAAGATTATTTTTAAATGTAGTGTTAAAAAAGGAATGGGCAGTTAGATGTAAACCAATGGGTTTAGGTCCCATAATCCATGATTGGAGTCTATTTATGTAGACGATAGGAAGAGGGATGGGTACATTACGCATGACATAAAGTATTTTGGGCAATATAACCATCTTAATTGCTGCAGCTTTTCCCAACCATGATAAAAAAGTGTACGTTTAAATCTGAGAAGGATTGTTTAATATTTTTAAGTAGGGGTTGAAAGTTATGTTCAAACAATAACGAGGTAGGGTAGGTTAGGTTTATCCCCAGATATCGGACAGCTTTATCAGCCCTGCAATAATTTTGTTTAACTCACTGAATTAAAGCTGAAAGTCTGAACTTCACGGCATCTGAATTGTTTTGTTCAAAATCCATTGTGGTAATGTACAGAACAAAAATTAGAAAAATGTTGTCTCAATATATATGGACCTAACTGTATGTAGGCATGGAACAGAGGTATGCAGGGACAGCAATACCATAGAGCAGAACAATACACTGCCCCAACAGAACCAAATACCACAGTGCAGCACAAAATACTGCCACCTGAATACACTGCCCCAACAGAACCAAATACCACAGTGCAGCACAAAATACTGCCACCTGAACCACAGTATTCAAAGGTATGGCCACCCTGAGGACGTTGAGGCAGTTGAATTCAGAGGGGCACAAGGTGGATAGGAGGGAATCAGATCATTATGTACCTGGCTAGTGTCCGTGAGGCCTTGGGTGTTGGAATAAAGCAACAGCTGCAGCAGGAGAAACTATATTAATCTGAAAGTTGATGGCGCTGTGTTAAGCATCACTGTTTCTTCAAGTGCAGGTATTCCAGTGTATGTATGGTCTGGTGATGAGGTAGATGTTATCTCTGGTAGTCTCCATCTTGATTTATTTATTTTATGTACTTATATAGCACTACTATATTCCACGGCGCTTTACAGACATTAGCATCAGGCTGTCCCCAATGGGGCTCTCAATCTAAGTTCCGTATCAATATGTCTTTGGGGTGTGGGAGGAAGCCGAAGTACCTGGAGGAAACCCATGCAAACACAGGGAGAACATGCAAACTCCATGCAGATTTTGTCCTTGGTCACATTTGAACCTAGGACCCCAGAGCTGCAAGGCAACAGTGCTAACCACTGAGCCACCGTGCTGCCCATGATGTTGATGTTATAGTTAATGGTTGCTGTTCTTTGTTTTCCCAATGTCTGACTGTTGTTTATAAAAGCTGCAAACACTTCAACACACCTAACCTCCTACAAGGACTGAACCAGGATTGTTAATCCCTGCTATGCCATCCATACCTGGTTATACTGGATACAAAACATATCAGAAAAGGGGCATTATTTACTTACACTATTTAGGTGCTATTTAAAAAATCCTGAACAATGGATAATTCTTCCCCTCTTTACATTTTCCAGGTTATAAAAAATAAAAACAAAAAATGCTAAAATAAAAATGACTTAAAAATATAATTTTGTATATTCTTAAAAAAAGGCACAAAAAGTATTTTTATAACCGAACCGGGGGGGTTCAAGGTATTGCTTTTAAAGACACATGCACTTAAAAAACAGACGGTGTGCCTGGTGAGGATGTTGGTAAATGGCCCACTCTGGTACTTGTTAAAAAAGATTAGCCAATGATATAAATAATAAATTCAGCTCTGATTCATCTAAGCTAACTGCCAGTGTTTGCTGTCATCTAGTAGTGATGAGCGGCATAGGCAATATTTGAATTTGCGATATTTTGCGAATTTGTGGCCGAATATTGGCCATAAATTCACAAATTCGAGAATTCGTGATCTCCAGTCATTATTTACTTAAGTGCGAAAATCGGCAATGTAATATATTCGCAATAAAAATTTGCGATTAGAATATTCGTGATCAACACTAAGGGGTAGGCAACTTTCCTATTGGTTGCTAGGGATGTTGTTATGTGCCGATATTCGCAATAAATTTGAGATTAGAATATTCACGATCAACAATATTCGCGAATATGAATATATAGCACTATATTTTAAATAATCACAATTCTCGAAGTGGCGATATTCGCAATTAAAAATTGCCGATTCGAATATTCGAACTCAACACTATCATCTAGTTTGGAGCGTAGCCACAACATTTTTCAAAAGAACGTTTATAGCTGATATTGCATTACTCCTAGTGTTGAAGATCAGGTCTTATGTTCATCACCGTATGTACTGTACGTCTTCTTGATAATTAAGGCAGGTTTTCCTATCTGTACTTTCAAAAAAAAGGTCGATCTGAGTTTCTGAGCTGGGAAATTTAATCTCCCAGACCTATTCTGTATTAATTCTGTATTTGCATATGAAATGTCAGTTTTCATGAATAAGAGTTCAGCAAAATTGGCAAATACCACATTTTTCACTCCATAAGACACAACTAGGATATAGAGGAGGAAAATAATAAAGAAATATTTTTCAGAAGACCTCAGATCAGGCCTTCAATCCTCATCAGTTCTACTTGGCCATCCTGCTGTTTTCTTTATAACATTATCCACATTAAGTTGCAATAACATCTCCCTATTTCTCTTCCACTCTTGCCATGCTTAACAAGAAATGTTTTCACCAATTATTGCTCTAATTCATGCTACGACATTCTTGCAACGGAATACAGAAGCACGCACAGACATTACTGGTCGCCAATAGGAATGAGATTGTAGTGGGTCTACAAAAACACAGCTTTAAAACTCTAATGTGATAAAGGTATGAAACCATACTCCAATTTCTGTATGGTGCTGCCCTGACAAGGTCACAGTGGGGATTATGCAAATTTAGGGTACTTTCACACTTGCGGTATGGCTATCCGGCAGGCTGTTTTGGCAGGTGAACAGCCGCAAGTACCCGTGTGCTGCTGTGCTGCCGCTCCATCCCCATTGACTATAATGGGGGCGGGGAGCGAAGCTACGGCAAAGCACGGCAGTGCACGGCCGTAGATCACCGGACTAAAAAGTCGGACATGCAGTACTTTTAGTCCGGCGATCTCTGGTCGTGCACTGCCATGCTGCACTGTAGCTCTGCCCGCCACCCCCATTATAGTCAATGGGGACAGAGTGGCAGCACATGGGTACTTGCGGCATGGTGGATCAGCCTGCCGGATAGCCATGCTGCAAGTGTGAAACTACCCTTAATTGTCAGATCTTCGTAAAATCGGAGGTATAGAGAGCAACAGTGGAACCTCATAGACTTCTGTGTGTGCCGGATTACAGTTCTAGTGGTTTTACTGCTCTTCTGTTCCTATTCACTGGCATAGGGTGATAACCAGATGGAGCACCTTTATGACTATGGTTGTCACTTTTTGCCATCCAACAGGTAGATGTGCCGCTAATCTCTGATACATGGAGTCACTTTTACTAAAGATAAGCAGATTTCTTGAAATTAAATTTGAAACGGTGGTGTGATTCAGTTCAAATGCAAATAAATTTGCCATAATCGAAAATGCCTCAATTGCCCTGAAAAGTCATGTATGACACTCTGAGGTCTCTTAGGACTATATGCAAACCATTCCAAGTTCTTCAACAACAGAAAAAATGGGTTGAGAAACTTTTTACTTTTTGGCAGCAAATACCTGCGTACAAACACATTGCTTGGGGTCATGTGATCCTCCTTCTTCATCTTTCCTGTCTTCGGATCAGAGAATTGACTGAAGACATTTTGAGAAATTTTGCTTAATGAAATCATCGAAAAGTCCAATTTAGATTTGGCCAAAATTTTAGGTAAAACTCAGGTCGAATTTGATTAGAATTGATGTGCTCATTTCTATTCCCTACTAATCCTGCCATTTTTGCAATGCAGTCACGGCCTTAAACATGCATTCATTTTGTGATGTATAAAACTTTTTGCTCATTGAAATAAAGTTGACTTTCCATGTGTCATCTTGTAAATCGGTTTTATTTTTAGCAGCCCAATCTGTACTTTTCTTTAGCGGCTCACTTCCTGTTTTCTCTTTGGAAAAGTTTGAAGCAAATGGACAAAATTATCAACATTCCAGCAGATTGCAGCAACAGGGATAAACTGTTTACTTCACAGAGCCTTTGTTGATGCAGTTTTATTGCTTTGCTAAATTTCCTGGAATTGGGTTGTGACGCAGATTGATCTTTAGAATATTATACAGTTATTTAATTTCTACCTCACATGTCAGCGACCCAGATTACTCACTTATTGCATTTACCACACTTTAAACAAACTCACCAGGTTGTCATCAAGAGATTTCAACTTTTCTAATTACATTTGATAAACAGAAGAGGTCAAATGAAGCCACAGATGACTGTGCACCATACTGAGAAAGTATAATACAAAACAACAAAAACAAATCAAAAGGATAGGAGTCATATTAGGTGAATGCTGGTTCCCTTACGTCCTACCAGCAGGACAGATGGGGTTAACCACCCCGCGTGGACTGGCAGGACCGGCGGAATGTTTAATGAGCCCAAGACTAATAACTCAATTTAACAATTAAGTATCTCCTTAAAAGGAGGAAGTCAACCCCCAGCCCACTGTGTTTTTTTCTGTCCTCCTGGACAGGTGGACTAGACGGTTTGTTCCCCCCTTTCTTATGGAAAGTGCGGGGAGCCTTCTTTTCGTTTGGGTAACGGCGTTGCCTTTTTTCCTAGGTACCTTGTCAGTTTGGCCGGCAGCTTGTTTGCTGCCGGCCGCGCAGTTGCGCCTGGCTGGGAACGCTGTCTCATTCTAGAGCGGACCCTACCAAGAGAGCCTACTCTTGTATTATGAGGATATTCTCATCCTGTTGTACCTCAACTGAGGAGGCGTCTGCAGATCCGCCCCTCTCCGCTATCCTTCAGTTCCTGCAAAACGGCCTTGATAGAGGCCTTGCCCTTTTACTCTGAAGATTCAAGTTTCAGCCATCTCAGCTTGCCTTAACAGGCTTTTTTCTCAGGACCCGCTGATCAAACGGTTCCTTAAAGGAGCTGAAAGATTAAAGCCTACAGTACTGAGACCCCTTTTTTTCAATGGGTTTTTCAGTAGTTCTCAGGGGGTTAGCATCTCCCCCTTTGAACCGTTAGAGGAGGTGGACATCAAGTTCGTCACTTGGAAGTTTGTGTTTCTCCTTGCAGTGACTTTGGCCAAGAGGGTCTCTGAGCTTCAAGCTCTCTCAGCACATGAGCCCTATTCTTACATGACCGGGACTTTCTTAGATTCCTCCCGTATTGTAGGCCTAAAGTTCCTTCCTTCCAGAACATCAACCAGGTGATATTCCTCCCGGTTCTGTCGACATCTACCACCTCCTCCTAGGAACCTGCTAGACATCCTCTGGACGTCTCGAGATGTCTCCGGATCTATGTGGATAGATCAAGGAGTTCAGGAAAGATGAGAATCTGCTAATCCTGTTGCCGGTAAGTTTAAAGGCTATAAGGCATCCAAACCTTCCATCAGTCAGTGGATTGAGGAGGCTATTAAGGAATCCTTTGTTTCCACAATCTCTGGACCCTCCGGGATTTGTGAAGGCCCACTCTACTAGAGTTGTGGCTACTTCTTTTGCCGAGAGGAGTCTTCTGCCTCTCAACATGATTTGCAAAGCTGCCTCCTGGAGCTCTGAATCGACATTCATCTCCCATCATAGACTAGATGCCAGTCTAGCTGAGTTTTCGGCCTTTGGGCAGACTTTTCTTAGTTCTGCCAGGCAGGAAGGCCCTCCCTAGGGGTTTTTCTTGCTATCTCCCCATCTGTGCTGCTGGTAGGACGTAAGGGAATCGTTAATTTCTAACGATAATTTGTTTTCCCTTAGTCCTAACAGCAGCACACAAATTTCCCACCCTAGTAAGTCTAGTTTTTTTCTTGCTATAAACACAGTGGGCTGGGGGTTGACTTCCTCCTTTTAAGGAGATACTTAATTGTTAAATTGAGTTATTAGTCTTGGGCTCATTAAACATTCCGCCGGTCCTGCCAGTCCACGGGGGGTGGTTAACCCCATCTGTGCTGCTGTTAGGACTAAGGGAAAACAAATTATCGTTAGAAATTAACGATTACCATCATGTGAAAGCTGTAAAAAAAAAAATAACTCCCAAACTTCAGGTTTGACTTTTCTGTTATATAAATTCTGAATTTCTTTTGTCTTTTTGAGTGACTGTTGAAGACAAGGTGATAGAGCAGCACATTTTTAGTACATAAGAATGTAACAAAGCAAAGTAGTAAGAAAAAAAAACAAAGTCTAGAAGATCATCATTTACAGCCAGCGACCTTGTGTGAGTGTGCGTGGCCGGATCGATGTAGTATTAGTTGTACTCACAGTTCTGAAGCTCCCTGGGCTGGCGTGCACTGATGGCATGAGGGCACCTATTATTCCCTTTGAAGCACACTCCGGTTCTGGGGTCCTCCTGCCTGGTGACGTTTGAGGTGCCCTTGGTGGTGAAGTTTGGTCCCTTTTTTCGTGATGCCAGTGCAATAGTTGTTCAGGAAGTAATCAGGAGTCAATTATGCAGCACAACAGTTCTTTACTGAAGAATTCAAATGCAAACAGATCAGAACAGTTCTATTTTTGCCACATACTGGCAGTTGATACACAGAATGCACTTTCACAGATGATACAGGTTTCACAACTGCACAGGTAGTAACCGGCTAGTAAAGTGTCTTTTTAAGGTCACCTGCCTCAAACTGCACTCCACTAACTGACTCTGAAATAAGCATCTAGACACGAGGTGCAATACTTTACTTTAGGCAATGCAACCCAAGGGAAGTTCTCCCTTGCAGCTAAAAAAAACCCTTCTGCTCTATTCTTTCAACAGGTTGTGGTACTCACAGTACATTTTCACAATATCCACCTTGGGATGTGCAGATTCTCCCAGCAGGCCAAACTGTGCTTTGGTGTGCCCAAGCACCGAAGGCATCTCCTGAACTCGAGTTCCATAGAGTAAGTCCTTGATAAACAAGTCATCTCTATTGAGGTTTCCATACACTTCCTTCTCTTATCTGGTCTGCTTTCTGTAGGTGATCTGGCTCTGTCCTGGGTGATACTGGGTCCAGAATGAGTCAAAGTGTCAGTTCTGTACATGTGATTCCTTTCCCTAGCTAGGCTAGACTACCCACTGATCCAGATAACCCTCTCTTGCCAGAGTAAAGAAGCAGCTCAAAGAGCACCAACTCTCAAGTACTGAAGGATCCCAGACAGCAGAGTGAACTGCAACATAGCTTCTACAGACACTGCAGTGAATTGAGGGACTATGGCTAAGTACACCCTCATCGTCAGACAACCACTAAGCAAGCAACATCTAAGTGCAGAACTACAGCCAACCATTTTGCCATCATACTTTCTCAGCTGGTGCCAGAGAAGAATTGCACTACAACCTGCTGCTACTGTATGTATTTTCAAGTTCTATGTTACACTTAGTTAAAAGGACTCGGTTACATTCAACTCTGGCCTCATTCTTCAGTGCTACAACTTTCACTGCAGCAGACCCCAAAGAACTACAGCCTGAGGTGCCTTGCTGTGTATAGATATATATCTTCTGTATAGAATGCTCTGCTAATGACTGATAACTGAAAGAACAAAAAAGCTTTGGACACAACAGCAGTGACTACTGACCAGGACCTGTGGTAATGTCTAGGACTTGCTCTGTATCTACTACACTGTAAGAGCTGAAGGACCTAGGATGATGTCACCGTCATGTGATCAGTGTAGGATCCCCTATGTCCCCTCATATAATAACAGCCTGAACTTGCTTTGAGTTGTAGCTCTCTCCTTTTATCCTCCTTCCTGTAATGTCCAATAGCAATCTCTTGGATGCAGCAATGAAGGGCGTTAAATATCTCAGGAGATGCCAAGTAAAGCAATGATTTTTGTAGTAGATTTCTAGTGTAATTTGGCTGATGCTGTTATAAAGATTATGGCTTCCATTTTTGTGTTGGGCCGTCATCCTACCACCCGGCAGTGATATCCTCCTTTTGGGAGTGTGATGTCCTCCTTTTTGAGCACGCTGTGTGTTTAGAAGTAGTGTTGAGCGAACAGTTCGAGCATAGTTCAGGTTCGTACCGAATTTTGGGGTGTTTGGGACACGAACCCGGACCCGAACATTTTCAAAAAAGTTCGGGTTCGGGTCTGTTGTTCGGCGATTTCTTCCCGCTTTCTGAAGGGCTGCAGAGCAGCCAATCAGCTAGCGTTTTGCTTCTTGCCCTAAGAAGCCATCACAGCCATGCCTACTAATGGCATGGCTGTGATTGGCCAAGTGCAGCATGTGACCCAGCCTCTATTTAAGCTGGAGTCACGTAGCGCCGCACGTCACACTGCTCTGATTAGTGTAGGGAGAGGACGCAGCTTTTGTGAGGGCGAGATTAGGCAGGGAAAAGTCAGCAAAAGCACCTAATGAAGTGATCGATCTACAGCTGTGAATCATTCAACTTCTGTTAGTTAATTGCTCACTGGTTTTTAGGCTGCACAGAGTGTTTTTCTGTCACTTTTTTCTGGGGTGATCGGCGGCCATTTTGTGACTTGTGGTCACAAGCTGCCACCAAGTCCATCAATCCAAGTTTTTTTTTTTGCTATATCCTACATCAGGGGCTTGGCTGTGCTTTTTGTCACCCCTAGAAACTCAGGATAGCAATTTCTATATTTTATTAAGAGCTTAAATTCAATTGCCAAAACACCAATCCCCTAAATCTGGTGTTCCAGCTTTGGCTAGCCAAGTGTGATACTGTCAGCTGTCTGGCAAAGGATAGATTATTTTCTGTGGTGAAATTCAATTGCCAAAATAGCAATCCCCTAAATCTGGTGTCCCAGCAGTGGCTGGCAAAGTATAATAGTGTCCGGCAAAACATATATTTTGTTCTGGGGTGAAATTCAATTGCCAAAATAGCAATACCCTGAATCTGGTGTTGCAGCAGTTGCAGGCCTAGTTTAAATCTGTCTGTAACAGGGTATATTTTGTTCTGGGGTGAAATTCAATTGCCAAAATAGCAATCCCCTAAATCTGGTGTCCCAGCACTGGCTGGAAAACTATAATAGTGTCCGCCAAAACATATATTTTGTTCTGGGGTGAAATTCAATTGCCAAAATAGCAATACCATAAATCTGTGGTTTCAGCTGTGGCTGGCCAAGTTTCATAGTGTCCTGCAAAGGATATATTTTTTTCTGGGGTGAAAGTCAATTGCCAAAATAGCAATACCATAAATCAGTGGTTTAAGCTGTGTCTGGCCAAGTTTCATAGTGTCCTGCAAAGGATATATTTTATTCTGGGGTGAAATTCAATTGCCAAAATAGCAATACCATAAATCTGTGGTTTCAGCTGTGGCTGGCCAAGTTTCATAGTGTCCTGCAAAGGATATATTTTTTTCTGGGGTGAAATTCAATTGCCAAAATAGCAATACCATAAATCTGTGGTTTCAGCTGTGGCTGGCCAAGTTTCATAGTGTCCTGCAAAGGATATATTTTTTTCTGGGGAGAAATTCAATTGTCAAAATAGCAATACCGTAAATCTGGTGTCCCAGCAGTGGCTGGCCAACTTTATTAGTGTCCGTCACAGGATAGATTTTGTTCTGGGGTGAACTTTAATTGCCAAAATAGCAATACCCTGAATCTGGTGTTCCAGCTTTGACTGGACAATTTCCCTAGTGTCCGTCAAAGGATATATTATTTTCTGGGGTGAAAGTCAGTAGCAAAAATAGAAATACAGTAAATCTGATGTTCCAGCTGTGGCTGGACAAGTTTAATTGTGTCCGGCAAAGGATATATTTTTTTCTGGGGTGAAATTCAATTGCCAAAATAGCAATACCATAAATCAGTAGTTTCAGCTGTGGCCACGACGACCAATCCACTTTCCAGGAAACTGTTCATCTAGGAATACTCGGACCTGACACCCATAATGTGGTGGTGCAGCATCTTGCTGGAAAAACTCAGGGAACGTGCCTGCTTTAGTGCATAAAGAGGGAAACACATCATCATGTAGCAATTTCGCATATCCAGTGGCCTTGAGGTTTCCATTGATGAAGAATGGCCCCACTATCTTTGTACCCCATATACCACACCATACCATCAATTTTTTTGTTCCAACAGTCTTGGAGGGATCTATCCAATGTGGGTTAGTGTCAGACCAATAGCGGTGGTTTTGTTTGTTAACTTCACCATTCACATAAAAGTTTGCTTCATCACTGAACAAAATCTTCTGCGTAAACTGAGGGTCCTGTTCCAATTTTTGTTTTGCCCATTCTACAAATTCAGTGCACCGATCTGGGTCATCCTCGTTGAGATGCTGCAGTAGCTGGAGTTTGTAAGTAGCTAATATCCGCCGAAGGGATGTTCGACTAATGCCACTCTCCATTGACATGCGGCGAGTGCTGCACTGTGGGCTCTTTCTGAATGAAGCTAGGACAGCCACTGATGTTTCTTCATTAGTGACAGATTTCATGCGTCCACATTTTGGCAAATCCAACACTGAACCAGTTTCACGAAACTTAGCAAGCAGTTTGCTAACTGTAGCATGGGAGATGGGTGGTCTCGTAGGGTGTCTTGCATTGAAATCTGCTGCAATAACTCGGTTACTGCGTTAACCAGACATCAACACAATTTCTATCCGCTCCTAACGTGTTAACCTCGGTGACATGTCAATGGCTGTAAACAAAGAGAAACCTGTAAATAACTCATGAAAGAATAAAGTTAACGTTAAAATCAAGCACACCATTGTTTTTTTGTGAAATTCCCAATAAGTTTGATGTGTCACATGACCCTCTCCCTATTGAAAAAACAAACGTTGGATTCAAAATGGCCGACTTCAAAATGGCCACCATGGTCACCACCCATCTTGAAAAGTTTTATCCAGGGCCTAAATACTAGTCCTTCAATAGATATTCCCCTAAATCAGTGGTTACTGCTGTGCCTGGATTAGTGTACATAAATACATACATAAATAAATAGGCAGATAGTGTTAGGTGCCTGTAAAAAAAGGCCTGAATTTGAAATCAATACATTAGGCCAAATATTTTTTTTCTTATTGTGGTGCTTAATGAATGGTAACAATGAGAAAAACATCTAGTAAGGGACGCGGACGCGGTCGTGGTGGTGTTAGTGGACCCTCTGGTGCTGGGAGAGGACGTGGCCATTCTGCCACAGCCACACGTCCTAGTGAACCAACTACCTCAGGTTCCAGTACCCGCCAGAATTTACAGCGATATTTGGTGGGGCCCAATGCCGTTCTGAGGATGGTAAGGTGTGGCGTTTCGAAATGTCAGCCTTATACAAATCACGCATTTGTGAGGTGACTTGTTGAATCAGACATCCTCCACTTAGAGTTTACGCATCAGACACCCAGGAGTTAATCAAGTAGTCTTTTAATCCGGTGATTGTATTACAAGATATGCAGGGAATCCAGATGGTAAAAGAATTATGCCACTACTATTCTCCTTGATAAGAAGATGAGATACAGATTCTCCTCAGAATCTCCTCAGAATTAGAGCACACAAAACAGCAATGCATGACAGGGTAAACAGGAAGTGGCTAGACTGAACCAACTAGTAGCTGAAACAGAGGGGGGGGGGGAGAAGAGAGGAGCATACCATTACACAATGCAAGATACTGAAACAGAACATAAGGCCTGAGCAGGTACAGGCGCTAGTCAATTGGGTGGCCGACGTTCACAACATTATCTCCCACCCAGTCTTCTGCAGAAAGCGCACAGGTGGCGCCTGAAAACCAAGCCCATCAGTCTGTCACATCACCCCCATGCATATCAGGGAAACTGTCTGAGCCTCAAGTTATGCAGCAGTCTCTTATGCTGTTTGAAGACTCTGCTGGCAGGGTTTCCCAAGGGAATCCACCTAGCCCTTCCCCAGTGGTGGAAGACATAGAATGCACTGATGCACAACCACTGATGTTTCCTGATGATGAGGACATGGGAATACCACCTCATCGGAGTCCGCACGTCTCTGATGATGACGAAACACAGGTGCCAACTGCTGCGTCTTTCTGCAGTGTGCAGGCCGAACAGGAGGTCAGGGAGGAAGACTGTGTGGAAGACGATGCAGGGGACGATGAGGTCCTAGACCCTACATGGAATGAAGGTTGTGCCACTGACTTTCATAGTTCAGAGGAAGAGGCAGTGGTGAGACCGAGCCAACAGCGTAGCAAAAGAGGAAGCAGGGGGCAAAAGCAGAACAGCCACAGCCAAGAGAGTTCGCCTGCTATGGGCCACCGCCACCAGGGACCGAGCACCCCAAAGGCAGCTTCAAGGAGTTCCCTGGCATGGCACTTCTTTAAACAATGTGCTGACGACAAGACCCGAGTGGTTTGCACGCTGTGCCATCAGAGCCTGAAGCGAGGCATTAACGTTCTGAACCTTAGCACAACCTGCATGACCAGGCATCTACATGCAAAGCATGAACTGCAGTGGAGTAAACACCTTAAAAGCAAGGAACTCACTCAGGCTCCCCCTGCTCCCTCTTCTGCTGCTGCCTCGGCCTCTTCCTCTGCCTCGGATGGAATGTTGGCACCTGACGCCCACCAAACAGAGGATGTGCAACCGACACCACCACCTGCGTCACCAAGCATCTCCACCATGTTACACGGCAGCGTTCAGCTCTCCATCTCACAAACCTTGGAGAGAAAGCGTAAATTCCCACCTAGCCACCTACGAGCCCTGGGCCTGAATGCCAGCATTTCTAAACTACTGGCCTTTGAAATGCTGTCATTCAGGCTGGTGGACACAGACAGCTTCAAGCTGATGGCCATGGCTGTCCCACAGTATGTTGTTCCCAGCTGCCACTTCTTCTCCAAGACAGCCGTGCCTTCCCTGCACAACAAAGTATCCGATAAAATCAAGTGTGCACTGCGCAACGCCATATGTGGCAAGGTCCACCTAACCACAGATACGTGGACCAGTAAGCACGGCCAGGGACGCTATATCTCCCTAACTGCACACTGGGTAAATGTAGTGGCGGCTGGGCCCCAGGCGGAGAGTTCCTTGGCGCACGTCCTTCCGCCGCCAAGGATCGCAGGGCATCATTTTTTGCCTCCTGTAGCCTCCTCCTCCTACTCGGCTTCCTCCTCCTCTGCTTCCACCAGCTTATCCAGTCAGCCACACACCTTCACCACCAACTTCAGCACAGCCCGGGGTAAACGTCAGCAGGCCATTCTGAAACTCATATGTTTGGGGGACAGGCCCCACACCGCGCAGGAGTTGTGGCGGGGTATTGAACAACAGACCGACGAGTGGTTTATGCTGGTGGGCCTCAAGCCCGGCCTGGTGGTGTGCGATAATGGGCGAAATCTCGTCGCAGCTCTGGGACTAGCCGGTTTGACGCACATCCCTTGCCTGGTGCATGTGTTGAATTTGGTGGTGCAGAAGTTCATTCACAACTAACCCGACATGTCAGAACTGCTGCATAAAGTGCGGGCCGTCTGTGCGCGCTTCCGGTGTTCACATCCTGCCGATGCTCGCCTGTCTGCGCTACAGCGGAACTTCGGCCTTCCCGCTCACCGCCTTATATGCGACGTGCGACGTGGAACTCAACCTTGCACATGCTGGAGAGACCGTGCGAGCAGCAGCAGGTTATAGTGAAGTTTCAGCTGCAGCACGCACGCGTCAGTCGCACTGCTGAACAGCACCACTTCACCACCAATGATTGGGCCTCCATGCGAGACCTGTGTGCCCTGTTGCGCTGTTTCGAGTACTCCACCAACATGGCCAGTGGCGATGACACCGTTATCAGCGTTACAATACCACTTCTATGTCTCCTTGAGAAAATGCTTAGGGCAATGATGGAAGAGGAGGTGGCCCAGGAGGAGGAGGATGAGTGGTCATTTTTAGCACTTTCAGGCCAGTCTGTTAGAAGTGGCTCAGAGGGAGTTTTTTTGCAGCAGCAGAGGCCAGGTACAAATGTGGCCAGCCAGAGCCCACTACTGGAGGACGAGGAGGATGAGGTGGAGGAGGATGAGGATGAAGCAGGTTCACAGCGGGGTGGCACCCGACACAGCTCAGGCCCATCACTGGTGCGTGGCTGGGGGGATACGGAGGATGATGACGATACGCCTCCCACAGAGGACAGCTTGTCCTTACATCTGGGGAGCCTGGCACACATGAGCGACTACATGCTACAGTGCCTGCGCAATGACAGCAGAGTTGCCCACATTTTAACGTGTGTGGACTACTGGGTTGCCACCCTGCTGGATCCCTGGTACAAAGACAATGTGCCCACCTTACTTCCTGCACTGGAGCGTGATAGGAAGATGCGCAAGTACAAGCGCACGCTGGTAGACACGCTCCTGAGAGCATTCCCAAATGTCACAGGGGAACAGGTGGAAGCCCAAGGCGAAGGCAGAGGAGGAGCAAGAGGTCGCCAACGCAGCTGTGTCACGGCCAGCTCCTCTGAGGGCAGGGTTAGCATGGCAGAAATGTGGAAAAGTTTTGTCTCCACGCCACAGCTAACTGCACCACCACATGATACGGAACATGTTAGCAGGAGGCAGCATTTCACTAACATGGTTGAACAGTACGTCTGCACACCCCTCCACGTACTGACTGATGGTTCGGCCCTATTCAACTTCTGGGTCTCCAAATTGTCCACATGGCCAGAGTTAGCATTTTATGCCTTGGAGGTGCTGGCCTGCCCGGCGGCCAGCGTTTTGTCTGAACGTGTATTCAGCACGGCAGGGGGCATCATTACTGACAAACGCAGCCGCCTGTCCACAGCCAACGTGGACAAGCTGACGTTCATAAAAATGAACCAGGCATGGATCCCACAGAACCTGTCCCTCCCTTGTGCAGAATAGACATTTATAACTGCCTTCCCCTCAACCATGTATTTTTGTACTCCGGGGCACTTCTTTATTGAATTCTCATTTTTTTAACTTTACCATGATCTTGCGGTGCAACCCAAAGTTGAATAAACCTCTCCTCAATCTGGGCGCCGGGGCCTAAATAACTGAAAGTGGCCTGTTACAATGGTGGGTGACATGAAGCCTGAGCCTCCGCCATGCGACCTCTCTCCTCTGTCTGGGTGCTGGAGCCTAAATAACTGAAAGTGGCCTTCTCCAGTGGTGGGTGATATGACGCCTTATTCCTTGCTGTGGGACCTCTCTCCTTTGTCTGGGTGCTGGGGCCTAAATAACTGAAAGTGGCCTTCTCCAGTGGTGGGTGATATGATGCATGATTCTCTGCTGTGGGACCTCTCTCCACTGTCTGGGTGCTGGGGCCTAAATAGCTGAAAGTGGCCTTCTCCAGTGGTGGGTGATATGACGCATGATTCCTTGCTGTGGGACCTTTCTCCTCTGTCTGGGTGCTGGGGCCTAAATAACTGAAAGTGGCCTTCTCCAGTGGTGGGTGATATGATGCATGATTCTCTGCTGTGGGACCTCTCTCCTCTGTCTGGGTGCTGGGCCGAAATAACTGAAAGTGGCCTTCTCCAGTGGTGGGTGATATGACGCCTTATTCCTTGCTGTGGGACCTCTCTCCTCTGTCTGGGTGCTGGGGCCTAAATAACTGAAAGTGGCCTTCTCCAGTGGTGGGTGATATGACGCCTTATTCCTTGCAATGGGACCTCTCTCCAATTTATATTGGTTAATTTTTTTATTATTTTAATTAATTTCCCTATCCACATTTGTTTGCAGGGTATTTACCTACATTTTGCTGCCTTTTGCAGCCCTCTAGCCCTTTCCTGGACTATTGTACAGCCTTTTTAGTGCCCGATAGTTCGGGTCCCCATTGACTTCAATCGGTTTCGGGATAAAGTTCGGGTCGAGTTCGGATCCCGAACCCGAACATTTTCGGGAAGTTCGGCCGAACTTCTCGAACCCGAACATCCAGGTGTTTGCTCAACTCTATTCAGAAGCGATATCATCCATTATGGGCCGTGCACTCTCCAGCAGGCGCTATGCAATGACATTGTCTGCTAGATTGCTTAGAAGAGCACACAGGGTGAGGATCATCCTCCAGACTTTTCTTGTCTAATCATCCCAGCAGGTGCAATACGCGTGTGTACCTGCGTCATGCCTGCTGGAGAGAGCGGGATGTGCTCCATTCATTGGGAGAATTGGACTAGGTGAGTATTACTGATTTTTATTTTATTTACATAACTGATTAACTCATATTAGGAGGAGCATGAGTATGAGGATAGACTAAGGGGGTGTAACTACTGTAGGGGCACTAAGGGACATTCTACTGTGTGGGGTCAGTAAGGGGACGTAACTGCTGTGTGGTGGCAGTAAGGGGATATAACTACTGTGTGGGGGCACTAAGGGGGTATAACTACTGTGTGAGTGCAGTAAGGGGGCATAACTATTATATGGAAGCACTAACATGGCATTCTACTGTTTGAGTGCACTAAGGAGGCATAACTACTGAGTTGGTGAGGGGGTGTTCTTTAGCAAGCGTGGATGGTCTTGACTAGCTGTGGGGGACAGGGGGAGAGTAAAAAAATTTGCTATTTCTAGTTATGCCCCTGCAGTAAACTGTTTTTTTTCTTACCATGGATGATGATGTTACAGCAGATGAAATAATTCTATTCTATTAGTTTGTAGCAAAAATTTTGCCCGCCTTATAATTTATACTGTTTGTACATTTCCATAGGGTAGCCATGTTTTTTTTTCCATGTAACCTCTCTAACAGTAATAAACATATAGCTCCAGATCTACTGAATGAATCAGCTAGGTGCCAAGGCTTATTTAGCATTTTTTTAAAGTAGAGGTTATTATTCATTTTTTCAATGAAGAGGCTATCCCACTAACAAAACGTATATCCTATACACAGGTTTGGGGGATAAGTATCTGATTGTTGGACGTCTGACTACTGGGACCTCTGGTGATCATGAGAACGGAGATCCAAAAATACCCAGTGAGAATGGAGCGGTGGTGTGCATGAGTGACCATTCACTGTCTTATGTGGAACTGCTGCAAGTGCTATACTCAGCAGCCCCTAGAAATGAAGTGCTGGTCAGGCGTGTGCTCCTCCGCTCCATTCTCGTGGAGCATTTTGATTGCTGGGGTTCCAGCAGACAGACCCCAGCAACCAGATACTTATCTTCTATTCTGTGAATAGGGGATAAGTATTGTTAGTGGAACAACCCCTTTGACTTCAGCTATGAAGTGAATACAATCTAATGACTGTGCTTTGCATCACTGTGCAATAATTTGGTCACAGTATTAAAATTTTATCTGCATCATGTATGTTGGTATTTGAGAGTAAATTATTTTCTCACAACCTAAAGGTGTAGCTTTGGGTATGAGGTAGAAGCTGGCCTTGGGTTGTATGGCTGTAAAATTTGGGCCATGCTTGCTAATACTGTATGTGGATATTTTATGTTGCTATTATTTGAGTCCCTAAAGCATATTATTTAGATACACATCAAAAAATAACGCACCATGAAAGAGTTGTTGGCATGGAAAGATACTTTCTAAGTGCAAACGGTGCTTCCATGCCGACGGTTGGGCTTAGAGGCATACGGGTTCTGTATGGTATCCTGCAGCATATTTGTCTACAGATGTTACAGCTGGGGCTGTAGATTCTGCACACTCGTAGATTGCGATGCTGGTGTCCCATCTAGTGCCATAAATGCTCGAATGACAATAAATCTGGCTACCAGGAAGGCTAAGAAATTGTTGTAATCTGGAGGAGACATTTCTGGAAAATCCTTGTTGTGTGTGGGCGAGCATTATCCTGCTGAAAAAATGCCAGTTGGAGGCCCTGCCATTGGAGTCAACACATGTGGCCGCAGGATGTCCTACACATATTGCTGAGCTGTTAATGTCCCTCATATCACTACTAGGGTTGACTGACTGTCATATGCAATGGTTCTCATTATCACACCAGCTGTTGGGACAATATGTAGTTCCACAGCAAAGGCAGGATTGAAGTGCTCACCTCGGGGGCTTCAATACTCGAACCCGACTGTCGTGGGATCCCAAACAGACCTGCAATCATCACTAAAGACGCTGCAGTTCCTGACGGAAGCAGTCCAGGCTTTTTGTTCACAACACCACTGCAATCAAAGCCGATGGTGGTTGCCTGTTAATGGTAGAAAAATAATGGGTACAGTGACACCTAATTTCCTTCTGCTTATTGCCTGGAAGTAGTCCAGACGGAGACAGAGTTGTTTAATGAAGGTCCTGCCTGTATCTGGATTATGGACAATGAAACTGTGGGAGCTGCTCATGCTTGTCAGCAGATCCGAAGATTCTGTCTTCTGTTCATTGTGTGTGTGCCCTTACATAACCACTGCTCCCAACACCTTCTAACAGCTAGGTCAGAACTGCATACATGGTGGACAATTCGTTGAAACGGCCATCCTGCTTCTCTCAGTCCGGTGTGCCTGGGTCATCTGCCTCGTCTTCCTCATCTCCCATTTGCTCCTCCGGTTGCTCCTCCTCTCCTGTCACCTGTGTAGAAAAACAACCCATTTCACTACACATTGCTTGTGCTCCAATGTCCTCCCCAGCCCCCACAGGGCTCATCTAGCCATGAGATATAGGCGCCACGTCTCCAGTACTCTAACCAGACAGATTTACCAGCATCTGTTCCAGGATAGGAAGTTGTCCATCCCATAGTCCTGGCGACTGACAAATAACGTGGCATCCTCAAGGGGCCTGAGCAAATAGCTGACATCGAAGTTACCCAGGGGAGTACTCCTGTCCGCTTGGATCATCAAGAAATAGTTTATGGCCTTTCTTTGTTCGTGTAGTCGGTCCAACATATGGAGGGTGGAATTCCAACGGGTGGAAACGTCTCATATCAGCCTATGACGGGGAATGCCGTTCTGCCGCTGCAGGTCATGGAGGGTGTGCTTTGCAGTGTAAGAGTGGCTGAAGTGCATGCAAAGTTTCCTGCCCATGTTTTGGATATCTTCCAGATGGGTGGAAGGCTTCAGGAAACGCTTGACAACCAGATTAAACACGTGTGCCATGCAGGACGCATGGCTCATCCCTCCTTGACGCAGTGCTGACACCATGTTCTTCCCATTGTCGGTCACCATGGTTCTGATTTCAGTTGTCACGAAGAAAGCCAGAATTCGATTTTTTGATGAAGGTCGCGGAGCAGTTCCTCCCCTGTGTGACTCAATTCGCCCATGCAAACTAGGTGCAGAACAGCGTGACATCGCTGTGCCCTGCACATGTGGTATGCTGGTGGGGCATTGTGAATTGACCCTGCAGTAGAGGCTGAGGACCTGGTGGAGGATGAGGAGGCAGAGGCAGACATTGTTGCAGGACCAACGGCGTGAGAAAGTGGAGACGGAAGCGGCATCACCTGGTCAAGTTGCTGGTTTGGCTGGGCAGGAGCCACATTTACCCAGTGGGCCGTAAAAGAACATATATTTTCCTTGACCGTAGTTACAGCTCCACATGTCGGCACTGCCATGCACTTTGGCAGACACCGACAGGCTCAAGGACTGGCCCACCTTCTGTTCTACATATTTGTACAGGGCTGGTACTGTCTTTTTGGCAAAGAAATGACGGCTTGGGACTCTCCACCTAGGCTTGGCACAAGCTATCAGTTCTCTGAAAGGTGCAGAGTCCACCACTTGGAAAGGGAGCACCAGTAACTTGGCCAGGAGCACGTTCAGCTTCTGCACCACTGGATAAGTGCACGCATACTGTTGTTTCTTGAATATCGCTTCGGTGATCGATTGCTGATGGAATAACGGATGAGGAATAGGAGGGTGAGTAGCAGTAGATGGGAAGGACAGACAGCTCCCTTTGGCTGAGTTGGTGGAGCCGTGACTGCCTGAAATTGTCTGCGTGCCACTGGGTGATGCACTTGTTGCTGAAGAAGGCTGGACACACCATGATGGAGCCACAGTTCTCCCAGGCCACTTTATGGTGACACTGCATATGCTGACGTAGGGCCCTGATGCCAACATTGGCACCCTGGCCATGCTTCACCTTTTGCCCACAGATTCGGCAAATGGCTATGTTCACCTCCTCCGGTGGCTTAACAAAAAAACTGCCACACCGCTGAGTAGGTGATTTTACCCCCAACACTCCGCACTGACTGACTGCTACCACTGCTGCCTCCGTGAACCCCTGCACCACTACTTTTCGGGCAGGTAGGCTCCTGCAAAGCGCTACCAACTTGCTGGCTCCACCGCTGCCTCACTCGCAAGTTGCCACCCTCTTCTCCCGATGATGATAAAGCCCCTTCTTCACCCGACTCCAAATTGTGATTGGCTACATCATCATCGAGTATTGTCTGCAGGTCACTGATGTCCTTCTCAATGGTCTCTGAGTCAGGAGCCTGACCGCTCACAACACCAGCTCCCACAGCACTCTCCTCATCACTACTTGCCCGCCTACCAGAGGAAGCGGCGGATGTCTCCTCCAGATCTTGGCTGGGAAGTAGCTGCTGACTGTCTTCTAGTAGCTCGTCCTCACTGTATAGTGGAGCTGAGCCCACATCATATAATACTTCTTTGGCTGAGGGAACAGAAAAGGACAGGTAGGTTGAGAACAGGTGAGGGCATAGGGACTGCTCCTGGGCTATGCCAACTAAGGGTTGTGTCTGACAAACTCACTGACTCTTGGCTGGGGGGGTCTGATGTCACTTGCGATGAAGTGGATGACCGAGTCAACCATTCAAGAACTGCTGGGTTGCTGATCAAGACACGACTGCTAGATGACACTGGGAGCTCAGGCCTCTCGAAGTGACCCCTGCTGCCACGCCCCCTTACTCTGCTGCGACCCATGCCGGTGCCAGAAACATTTAGGCCTCTGCCCCTCCCCTGTGCAGGGCAGGGCACTTCTCTGTATGACATACTGTTAGATCAAATAAATAAAAAGACAATTAATAGAAATTTTCTCACTTCACCACACAATGGCTAATAAGCCCCCTTTTCCCCACTAATACACCTCAAAAAAGGCTTTAGAACATATAACTGCACTGTTGAACGGCAAATTATACTTGGATCCGCAGTCAGTGCAGTAAGGTGTAATAGGATTGCTCCTATTAGGGTACTTTCACACTAGTGTTTTTGCTGGATACGGCAGGCTTCAGAAAAAACGCTTCCGTTACTGATAATACAACTATCTTTAACATACCCAAGACAGATTCGTCATGAACTCCATTGAAAGTCAATGGGGAATGGATCAGTTTTCTATTGTTTCTTGCTTTACATCCCAGGAAAGAAAGCAAACTGCATCATGCTGCGGTTTGCTCTCTGGTATGAGAACGGAATGCATTTTGGAGCATTCCGTTCTTTTCAGTTACGTTTTGTCCCCATTGACAATGAATGGGGACAAAACTAAACTGTTTTTTTTCCAGTATTAACGCTCGTGTGAAAGTAGACTTACTCAGGCTGTATACTCCCCTATTGCACCCTGTTCTGCTTCAATACTGTGGAATAATTATTCCCTTTCCCTACACCTCTAATGCTCTTTCCCTGAACTACTATTCAGCAAAATATAAGTTTTCAAGTCTTTCCTAGCACTGTCCCTAGCACCTGCTAATGTCTCTTCCTGCACTAAGTACACTGGAAAATGGCTGAATCCAAGCTGGCTGAGGCTATTTATAGGGCTGTGACATCACAGGGCTAGCTGCTGATTGGCTGCATGCATGGCATTGTGGGTGATCCCTCGTTCCCATAGTTCTTTGCTCCATGTCCTAACATGTGTGGCAGTCATTTTAGGAAAAAATGCGATTCGTTACCACGAAGTGTCAGGAACTTCGGATTCGGTGCAAATCAAATTTTTCCTGAAATTTGGATCGAATTCCACTTCATCAACTTTGATTCGCTCATCTCTAGTGTCCATATCCTTTAATGTTATACCACTATCATACTAGGATTCACACCTCGAAAATCACAGGCACTGTAGTACAAATGATGCCCCCAGAGTCCTGTATCAGAACCGAAATTCCCTGGCATCCACTTACTGCTGCTACATCTATATCATACATGTACATCTTTCTGCTCTGTCTGTATATACTGTACACAGGGTGTAGTATACTCAGGCAGGATCTGTATTTATATGTATACACAGGAGCAGTATACATACTGTAAATATACAGAGAGGCAGTACAAGCTGCAGTATGTAGTCATGTAAACATTAGTATATTATCATAAACCAGTCCTGCAGTAAGATATATAGGGCTGACAGCAATCTACAAGATAGGACAGGCAGCAATCAAAAGATAGGACAGGCAGCAACCTACAAGATAGGACAGGCAGCAACCAAAAGATAGGGCGGGCAGCGACAGAGCAGACAGAGCACTGTACAGAAGAGGAGCACAGCTCCAGACTGAGCTGTGACCATGTGTATTGTCTGTAATGGTGAAGTGGAGACTGGACTGGACAGAGCTCTGAGCTGAGAAGGAGCTTGCCTTGTTGGTTGCAAACTGGCAATATGGCACTTGGATGAAGCAGCAGTAAGTGAGCTCTTTCTGTATGTTACCTGTTAGTGGCATTTTTTGGTGCCACAGTCTGCCCCTTCACAACCCCCTCATACCCACTCTGTTACCACCGGCTCCTCACAGACACCTACCGAGTCCTGGTCACTGCCCGCATCACCATCCTAGTTCCAGCTGCTCCGCTAATACACCCCTCCCGGACACCTCCGCCACATCTTCTTCTTCCAGAGGAGAGCCGGTTGCAATGCTGTCGGCCATGGTGTAACCATGGTCTAGCACAGTGCAGAAAAGATAGCTGTGCTTTCATTGGCCTGTGGGACTCCTTTTCTTGACCTCTTCCACTTCTGGGCTCCAGCACAGGGCCTTCTCCAGCTCCCTTGCACTGCGCATGTGCAGGACACATTTCAGAAGTTTGAGGCATAATCACGGACAGTGTTTTTTACCTGCCAGATAGTACTGACAGCAGAAGAAACCACCTGTTTTTCGCAGACTGTCTGTAAATTTACCGACCGTTGGCAAACCCGAACCAGGTTAAAGAGGCCTAGCAACTGCATCTAGAGAGGGGGATACTAGAGAGGGGGAAACAGCTATCAGGATGAAAGTTTATAAAACAGCTGTTTACAAACATAAAAACAGCAGAAATACAAAATCCTACATTTTAACCCCATTAGAAGTGAACCACTGCACTTTTTAATGCTTAATTTTCTCCTACCCAGCATTAGCCACACGGCGTCCCTATGCCTATGCACTCTCATACTTCTGAGGCCCGCACAAATTTTCATTCCCCCACGAATGATTGCACCCAGGCCACACTTTTTTGTTGCCATATTGGAATTTGCACAGACAGTAACATTTGCTGTTAGGAGGACCACCAGAATTCTTATAACTAACATCAATATCATGCAAGAATCATGCAGGACAATAAGCTTAAAAACGTTAAATTCAAACGGTTAAATATACCAGAAGTGTAAAAAAAAATAAAAAAAATACACACAGAGCATAAGACAGAACCAGGGGGACACCTGGTGGACAAAGTTTGGAACAACATTCAGATCAACAACATCCACATTCTGACTTCCCCTGGGCAAAGCTTCTTGCAAAATGAATTGAGTGTGGTGGAGCACTACTGGTGGACGGCATCCACTATATATTAAAGCTTGGTATGTTTCCTTTCTCCATGTGGCCTTATATTTCTTTAAGATCCTAAGTAGGTCAATAATTTTAAACTCCTGAAAAAATCCTTCACATTTTATGGGGGGTAAAATATCATGAGGGGAATATTTGAAGTCATTTTTATTTGAGTCTGCTTTGGAGTACATTATGCCACATTTATTAAATGTATCATGTTATTTGATAAATTTGTATTATCCTTAAACCTAACTCTTTTGTCTAGAAAAGCTACTCCAGTTTTCCTACTCCACCGCCTACTGGAGTGACATTGCGAGTTTAAAGAAAAGTCTCAGTGATAAATCTGGAGTGAAACTAATTAACATCAAATGCCAGGTGAAGGCATGATAAATTATGTTATGTCTATGTGGATGCTGTTCCAATTTTTGTCCACAGGGTGTCACCCTTGTTCTGTCCTGTTTGGATTTTTTAACTTCTTACCTTTTAATTTTATTAATAAAAATCAGATTTTCCTTTTTTTTTTCTTTTTTTATTTATATATTCACGCCATAATTCTGGCTTTAAAAAGTTTCAAAATTGGGCTTTTGTGCTTTTTGATCTTATTTACCCAAAAATTTGAGACTTTTTACATCTTTACACCACACACTCCAGATTTGAAAAGTGGGAGGGATAGTATGTGTAGTTAGCTATCTTCAGTCCTCCAGATTTATCACAGTGTGTAACAGCGGCTGCTGTGCGCCCCTGTTCCCCTGTGGTCCCGGGCGCCGTGTTCAGCGGTGATCTGCAGACAGTACTTCCTATTCACTGTTGCAGTCCTGGGCTCTGTCTGTGTGGGTGCCGTTGTTCTGGGATCCGCTCCACACTTTCCTCTCAGCCCTGGCCATAGCATGCTTGCTGCTTGTTTCCTGCAGCACTTCCTTAAGGCCGGCGCGCATCACTTCCTGCGCTTTATGGGTTGGCTACTTTCACACTGGCGTTTTGGATTCCGTTTGTGAGATCCGTTTCAGGGATCTCACAAATGGTCCAAAACGGATCAGTTCAGCCCCAATGCATTCTGAATGGATAAGGATCCGCTCAGAATGCATCAGTTCTGCTCCATTCAGTGTCCATTCCGTTCTGGAGGCGGACACTAAAACGCAGCTTGCTGTATTTTGGTGTCCGTCTGACGATGCGGAGCCGAACAGATCAGTTTTGACTTACAATGTAAGTCAATGGGGACGGATCCGTTTTCAATGACACAATATGGTGCATTTGAAAACGGATCCGTTCCCCATTGACTTTCAATGTAATTCAAAACGGATCTGTTTTGACTTTGACAATTTTTTTTAAAGCTAATGCAAACGGATCCGTTCTGAACGGATACAAATATTTGAATTATAGGTGCGGATCCGTCTGTGCAAATACCAGACGGATCAGTACCTAACGCCAGTGTGAAAGTAGCCTTAGGTCATGTGACCTCGCTGACCTATACTAGGCCCGCATATATAAGTGGCTCAGCCCCCTTTTCCCAGATGCCTCAGTGTCAAGGTCCTTGTGTCCTGCTAAGGTCTCTGTTTTCAGCTTGTGTTTTATATTCGTGACTCGTATCTGTATTCCTGGACTCTGCTACCTGTTATATCCCTACCTGCTTGCCTTGACTCTCCTGTTGAGGGCCCGGATTGCCTGACCTGTACCTGTGCCACCTGCCCTGACCTTTTGCTTGTCTGACTACGCCTCTGCCTCATCCACTGGTACCTTTATCAGGTACCTCCTGATTTGCCTGGACCAGCTGCCTCGTGTGCCTATCCTCCTCAAGAGGTAGCGACCTGGTGTTCCCCTCGGGAAAGTCTATCCCCACCATCAGGGGTACTGTGAAGATTCAGGGGTTCACTTCGACAACGCCCTTAGAGGAGGTAGGACACGTGGCACAGTCGGTTCACACCCGCTGGTTCGTGACACTGTGACTTCTTTAAAGAGAATCTGTCAGCTCCAAAACATCCCCCCGCCAAACTGGAATAAGCAGTGTATAAGTGGTGCTGAGTCTGGTTATGTAATTTTCATAGTCACTTGAATTCTGACATTGTGCTCCCACAAACCAGGAGTAAAATGTATTGAGAGGACTCCTCTTTGAGTCCACTCCATTATGGGTGTGAGCACAGGAGTCCTCTCAGTGCATTTTACTCCTCGTTTGTGGGAGCACAGCATCGCAATGCAAGTACTGTAAGTATGAAGATAAAAATCACGTGTAACTGGACTCCGTGCCACTTACACTATACACCGCTTACCCTAGTTTGAAGGGTATTTCAGAGCTGACAGATTCCCTTTAAAAAGTGATTTTCAAAAAATGCAAACTCGCTCACATAGCCCTATTTTGTTAACATTTTTCGATGTCGCTTGCTTGAGGGTACTGAACTTGAACGTCTTGTCCCTAGGGGTTACTTGGTGTGACAAGGCTGAGAACCGCTGCTCCATGCTGATGTCTTGCTTTGTATACCAGTTTGTTTAATCTGCCACACTGCTTGTACGGAGCTCCAGTCCTAACATGACTGCTGATGGAGGGATAAGTGCCTCTACCCTCACCTACTGTTTTCTCCCCTTCCTTTATAGATTGTAAGCGCTTGTAGTCAGAGTCCTCTACCCCTCTCTACAAGTCTGTTAAAAGTTTCTTGTTTATTGTATTTTTATATTTGTGCAACCCCGTCTGCATGGAATTAATGGCGCTTTAAAATAAATAATAATAATAAATGGCTGGACACATCCATACTTCCCAACATTTTTATTGGTAAATTTGTGGTATTCTTCACGTTGGGTGGGCTTTATATAAGTCTCAGGACAAGCTAAATTAGCTGGGATTGACTCTGAAAAATTTAGGTATGCTGACACCTATTCCCATCCACCAGCCTCCGTTGAAAAACGATGCACCCAGCCTGAGAGACTAGCACATGTGCAGTGCATTGCTCCATTCCTCTGATATTCCTATAAGGCCACATGGAGAAGTTATCCTCATTTTCATTGCTTTTCCATATCACTATGGTTTGCTGCAAATCAGTTCTACCATATGAAAACCCATGATTAGTTACTCACAACCCCTTTCAGAAGTAGTGCATTTCTTTCCTTCACCAATATGAAATGTAATCTTTCAGCGCCCTCTGCTGACAAATAGAAACATGACAAAGAACACTACCTCTGGGATTTCTAGTGTGCAGAAGACATCAAGAACTAAAGATCAGACTAAAGCTTTATTTTATTTTAAACCTAGTTTTAGAGCTAAACATGGATTAAGATGCAGCCCTAGTATATAAAACCCCACCAGGTCACATACAGGTGCATCTCAAAAAATTACAATATCAATGAAAAGTTAATTTATTTCAGTAATTCAATTCAAAAAGTGAAACTCATATATTCTATAGATTTATTACACACAGAGTGATCTATTTCAAGTGTCTATTTCTTTTAATGTTGATGATTATTGCTTATAGCTAATGAATACCCAAAAGTCAGTATCTCAGAAAATTAGATTATAGAAGAAGAGCCCCGTCGTCGGGGCTCTAGGACGGAAAGATACTGATCAGGATAATCCTAATGCATTCTGAATGAAGAGAAATCCGTTCAGGATGCATCAGGATGTCTTCCCTTCAGTATGTAAACGTTTTTTGTACGTTGACAAAACCGCAGCATGCTGCGGATTTGTCTCCGTCCAAAAATCCGGAAAACATGACGTAACGCCGGATCCGTAATTAATGCCCATTGAAGTGCATTAATCTAGATCCAAAATAACGCAAGGTGGTCAAACAGACCACAATAAACCTGTTTATGGCCCCATTAAAATCACTCTTTATTCATTTTATATTAAAAGAAGATCACTTTACTTCAAATAACCCCAATTAAAATTACGAGGTTCTGTGAGTGTAGATATTATTTATGTTTTCTTTTCTTTAATATTTTTCTGGTGTATTACTTCATACACTGTAAAGCCAACGTTTTAATACAGTGAGGGTGTATTGCTTGACACTGAAATCCTGGTACCAGCAGTGTATCCAGGATAAAGTTATTATTATATGTTACTATATTCTTTCACATTCACAGTTAACAATTCACTAGTTGTATTACACTTCAATGGATAACTGGTTGGTTTCTACTCACTTGGTTGGTCTACTCTTACTATTGTTTTCTTGTTTGTTCTGAGTATCGCTGTTTTCCCTCACTATTAAACAGGGGCTACTAAACTATCTGGCTGTGTTCTATTGCATTATCGCGCTGCATAACCGGCTCTCTGCAGTGCCACCGGTGTCAGCCTCTGCTTTCTACACTCACTGCCTCGCTATTAAAAACTACAAGAGTTGTTCCCCCGACATGTTTCGCCACTAATGCGGCTTCATCAGGGTTGGGAACAAGCAAACCGAGGCAACTCCATTTCCTTCCTTTTACTTAGGAGTTGCTCCCTGCCTTCCTGTTTATTCTCCTATCAGGGAAGAACTCGGTTTCCCCTACTCTCATTGGTACCTGAGTCTATCCATCAGTGTGCAAATCCCTTGTACCTATTTTCAGCGCTTTTTCACCTTTCACCTTTTTTTTCGCTTTTTCTATTTTCAGCGCTTAATCCAGATCCGACATTAAGCTAAACGTCGTTTCAGTGCATCGCCGGATCCGACGTTTAGCTCTGCGCATGCGCAGCAGCAGTTCCGATCGGGGCCCCAGAGTAAGCTGGGGCTCCGATCGGTTACCATGGCAGCCAGGACGCTACTGAAGTCCTGGCTGCCATGGTAAGTACTCCACAGCAGTGTACTTACCTGCGCTGTGGCCTCCGGGTGCTCCTTCATGACGTCACAGGTCCGGGCGGCACATTGATCTATGCGCCGCGGGGACCTGTGGCGTCATGAAGGAGCACCCGGCGGCTGCAGCGCAGGTAAGTACACTGCTGCGGAGTACCATGGCAGCCAAGACTTCAGTAGCGTCCTGGCTGCCATGGTAACCTAAAAGCATTTCGAAGACTGATCAGGATCCTGATCAGTCTTCAAATGCTTTCAGGCGACTTGCGTTCTGACTGATCCGGCGGGACAGAAGTGCCCACCGGATCCTCAGAACGCAAGTGTAAAAGAGCCCTTACTGCATCAATGCGGCGTAGCATGGAGTTGATCAGCCTGTGCCACTGCTGAGGAGTTATGGAAGCGCAGGTTGCTTTGATAGTGGCCTTCAGCTTGTCTGGTGTCTCTCGTCTTCCTCTTGACAATGTCACATAGTTTTTCTATGGCGTTTAGGTCAGGTGAGTTTGCTGGCCAATCAATCACAGTGATACCGTGGCTATTAAACAAGGTATTGGTACTTCTGGAATTTCATGGGGGAAACCCAAAATGTTTGAGCTTCCAAGTTATTGAGGTTGTCCATCCATCTCCACGCAAGGAGATTGGAATAGGAAAATATTACAAAGGGAAAGTTACTGGATTTATCGACTACGGTCGACCAGTCCAGAGGGCCTGAATGAACAAATATCATTCAGTTGCTTTCTGTAACTGTGTTGCCTTATGTAATAGCATTAAGGCTGTCTGTGATCCCCGATGGGTCCCCCTATCCTTCTTAGACTCTATATAAGAAAATAATTAAACCTCCATACAGCGAATCTCTACTCCTTACTCTTAGTATAAGTTTATCGGGGTCTCATTATATTGAATATAGGCCATAACTGTTTGTATCGGACTGGAAAGGTCCAATTTTTATAATATCACTCAAGTGTCCATGGGGATGATCATAATTAACTTTGGTCTCCCCCTAGGATACTTTTCTATCTCTCTCTGATTGTGTAGCACTGAGATCTTTTGGGTCTAACTAGATTTTTTGATATACCCTGATTTGCCACCCGACACGAAGAGCCTCCCTTCTTTGGTTTTTAAACTTAAATTTCCTTTTTTGTATTAATTTTAAAGCGCACACGCCCCAGTCAAATTTTTACAGTGCGAGCGCTCGATCACTGCTCATACTGAATATGGTCTGGTTACTTCCTGTAAGGTGGAACGCAGGTTGGGTTCCACACCTCTCTAAAGTCTTCTCTTCACTTCCTGTTTGGTGTTATGAAGCGCAGGTTGCATTCCACACTTCATTTCGCTATATGACAACATCCGGGTGAGTGGTGGAACAGACTAAATATAGTTCTGGATCAAATAGACCTTGGGGAATGATGGAAATCGCGCGACTTACACAGGGGATATAATAGCAATCAAAATTTCTGATATGAAGTTTGCTTATTCAGGATATATTTGCTGTGATTAATAACCAAGGAGGAGGAAGTGGAGGGGAGGTAACCAAATTACTAGTGGACCTATTTAAGGCGCCAGTTTCAAACCATAAGTGAGACGCCTTCATCTCAGTACCTACATCTGAACACAGGTCTGTCTGTATCTCCCTATCTAGGGACGACACACTCCAGATATATTTTGTACATCATCTATACTGGACATCTTGGTTCGTGGTTTATAGTTGAAGACCCTCAACCAAGAAATTACTGTCTACTTGGATTCCATATCTAGAAATCCTGGTACACAGTCCCCTGACGAACCAGTCTTAAAGCTGGGGAAACGCTGCGTCGGGACGCATGATTATTAATTTTGCGGACACTTTTTTGTTATATACTTATATGTAGACACTATAACATCTTCTATTTTTCCTGGTCTATCCATATTCATCTTGTTTAGAGTTTTGACTAGGGCGACTAGTAGTTCTAGGAACGTGGACAGGGGACCCTCACCATAAGGGGCTTTCCCTGGGCAAAGGGATAGATAGGGAAGCCAGGGTATAATAGCATGGGTGTAGCTATAGGGGGTGCAGAGGTAGTGTAGCATCCCCAAGTCAGGGCAATGTATGGAACTAACCTGGGGAATGCCAGTGATGGAGAGGCCGGCACGCTGTTCCTCTGGGGCACTCTCTGGGTTCTTGCGGGACACAGCCAGGTGGAATGTGAGGTGCCCTTGGTGTTGTAGTTTAACGTGCCTATGGCTGGGTCCCTGAGGTGTCGTGACGCCAGTGCCAGTAAACGGTGGCACACCGTATTTATAGTAGGAATAACAGAGGTGCAGACTTGTAACTTGAAAACAGAATTCCAACTTTACTGAAAACCGTAGAAAATACAGCAGGCAACCTCTTAACACAGTTCTTGTTGCAGAGAATAGACGTTTGTACAGTCGCAGTTACAGCAGGCTTACATCCAGCAAGGAATAACAGAGGGAAAGACAACAGGACTTAGAATTGCAGGTGAACCTTACTTTCTTCCTGACTTGTCCTGACTGGAATTGATGCTTCAAGGCCCCAATGCCCTACTTCTGGCTTATATCCTTGAATCTCCAGTAGACAGTGTACCTCCTCTTGGCATTTAGTACCTCTTGCTCTAGGGATTGCCTCTGCTTGACTCCTGCTGACTCGCTTAGGCCTGAGACATGTGGCCTTCACAGACTCCAGGGTCTGCACTAACACTAGCCTGCCTTGGCCTAGCTATATATATATCCTGCTCACCAGCTCCCCCCAGTGGTCTAATACCTACATGACAACCTTCACATTGCTGCAGGCAATTATATGAGACACTTAAGGAACATAACAGATTGGTGGTAAACAGGTATTAAAGTGCCCGTATACTGCAGTAGCAGTCGCTACAGGGCCCAGGAGCCCAAGGACCCTTGTGCCGCATAGGAAGACACACAAAGCACTGAGGGAAGGGGGGCCCAAGCTGAACTCTTGCACCAGGGCCCATGAGCCGTTAGCTAGGCCCCAGTATAATAGGGATAATCTATATCTTTCCCTACACCAGGTTATCCAACATATGAAATGATGTATCCCAACGGCTCCTAAGTGTGTCTACCAACTGTAAGTAGAGAGGGCATAACCATTTTTTATTGGTGGTGCCTCATTCATCATTTATTGATATTTGTCTGCATTTATCAGACTGGACCTTATATCAGAGTGAAGGTTTTTGAAGTTTATCCTTCAGGTTATTTTTGTTACTTTTAGAATTACCTATTAAAAGCTCTTTTTTAATGTTGGAAGGTGTCAATGTATTGTTTGGTCACAATGGTCATATTTGAAGCCACCAAATACTTACTAGAAGTACACAAATAGTCCCACAACATGGACAGGGACATACCAGAGGGGGATCATTGGCAAAAACTCACACAAAAATTATGTATTTTAATAAGTGGCCATTTTTTAAGGGAAAATCTCAAAAATGTGCTCTGCCCAAAACTTAGGCATTCACCTGACAGAAAAGAACTTGTGAATGTGATTATGTGGCTGGAGGTACATTATGCGGTCACTGGATAAAAATTTTACTGTAGGCCACTGGATTAGAGGCAGGCTGCATTACCGCAGTGTTCTGCTCCAGACTCAATGTGCCCGATATGGAACCTGAGAGCAGACCGGAGTGGGCGGTGTGTGGAGCTAATTTTGTAATCATTTATTGTGGGCGTTACTAACTTAAAATACCTGGTGGGTCTGATGGAGGCCCATTCCTGGGAACACATTTCTGCTGCAAACAAAGAACCTGCTGCTGTCAGAGGTGCCTAACTTTATTTTTGGTGTTGTCCCAGCCTGGTGGGGGCCCATTCCTGGGAACACATTTTTGTTGCAAACAAAAAACCTGCTGCTGTCAGAGGTGTCTAAGTTTATTTTTGGTGTTGCCCTGGTCTGGGGGGAGGGGGGGGGTCATTCCTGGGAACACATTCCTGCTACAAACAAAGAACCTGCTGCTTTTAGTTCCTGCTAAGTTAGGCCGAGCTATGTGTAGGCCTTATACTTGACCGTTACCTTGTACCTGCTGCTGCCAGTCCTGATCCTGAGGAGTTATGTGTAGGCATTGTACTCCACTGTTACCATGTACCTGCTGTTGCTGCTGTCTGTCCTGATCCTGATGAGTTTGCCCAGGACTAATGGGGCCTTACTGCAACTGTCATGTTACACATGCATGGTTTGCCTTTTTATCCTGTGTGTCTCTTCTCTCTTCCCTTCTTGCTGTCCTCTGTTTAGTATCCTCTAGAGATGAGCGAACACCTGGATGTTCGGGTTCGAGAAGTTCGGCCGAACCCCATTGAAGTCAATAAGGACCCGAACTTTTAGGCACTAAAAAGCTGTAAAATAGTCCAGGAAAGGGCTAGAGGGCTGCAAAAGGCAGCAAAATGTAGGTAAATGCCCTGCAAACAAATGTGGCTAGGGAAATGAATTAAAATAAAATAAAATAAATAAAAATTAACCAATATCAATTGGAGAGAGTTCCCATAGCAGAGAATCATGCGTCATATCACCCACCACTGGAGAAGGCCACTTTCAGTTATTTCGGCCCCAGCACCCAGACAGAGGAGAGAGGTCCCACAGCAAGGAATAAGGCGTCATATCACCCACCACTGGAGAAGGCCACTTTCAGTTATTTCGGCCCCAGCACCCAGACAAAGAGAGAGGTCCCACAGCAAGGAATAAGGCGTCATCACCCACCACTGGAGAAGGCCACTTTCAGTTATTTCGGCCCAGCACCCAGACAGAGGAGAGAGGTCCCACAGCAAGGAATCATGCGTCATTTCACCCACCACTAGAGAAGGCCACTTTCAGTTATTTAGGCCCCAGCACCCAGACAGAGGAGAGAGGTCCCACAGCAAGGAATCATGCGTCATATCACCCACCACTGGAGAAGGCCACTTTCAGTTATTTAGGCCCCAGCACCCAGACAGAGGAGAGAGGTCCCACAGCAAGGAATCATACGTCATATCACCCACCACTGGAGAAGGCCACTTTCAGTTATTTAGGCCCCAGCACCCAGACAGAGGAGAGAGGTCCCACAGCAAGGAATAAGGCGTTATATCACCCACCACTGGAGAATGCCACTTTCAGTTATTTAGGCCCCTGCGCCCAGATTGAGGAGAGGTTCATTTAACTTTGGGTTGCACTTCAAGATCATGGTAAAGTTAAAAAAATGAGGATTCAATAAAGAAGTGCCCCGGAGTACAAGAATACATGGTTGAGGGGGAGGCAGTTATAAATGTCTATTCTGCACAAGGGAGGGACAGGTCCTGTGGGATCCATGTCTGGTTAATTTTTATGAACGTTAGCTTGTCCACGTTGGCTGTGGACATACGGCTGCGTTTGTCAGTAATGACGCCCCCTGCCGTGCTGAATACACGTTCAGACAAAACGCTGGCCGCTGGGCAGGCCAGCACCTCCAAGGCATAAAATGCTAACTCTGGCCACGTGGACAATTTGGAGACCCAGAAGATGAATGGGGCCGAACCATCAATCAGTACGTGGAGGGTTGTGCAGACGTACTGTTCAACCATTTAAGTGAAATGCTGCCTCCTGCTAACACGTTCCGTATCAGGTGGTGGTGCAGTTAGCTGTGGCGTGGAGACAAAACTTTTCCACATTTCTGCCATGCTAACCCTGCCCTTAGAGGAGCTGGCTGTGACACAGCTGCATTGGCGACCTCTTACTCCTCCTTTGCCTTCGCCTTGGGCTTCCACCTGTTCCCCTGGGACATTTGGGAATGCTCTCAGGAGCGCGTCTACCAGCGTGCGCTTGTACTCGCGCATCTTCCTATCACGCTCCAGTGCAGGAAGTAAGGTGGGCACATTGTCTTTTTACCGGGGATCCAGCAGGGTGGCAACCCAGTAGTCCGCACACGTTAAAATGTGGGCAACTCTGCTGTCGTTGCGCAGGCACTGTAGCATGTAGTCGCTCATGTGTGCCAGGCTCCCCAGAGGTAAGGACAAGCTGTCCTCTGTGGGAGGCGTATCGTCATCGTCCTCCGTATCCCCCCAGCCACGCACCAGCGATGGGCCTGAGCTGTGTCGGGTGCGACCCCGCTGTGAACCTGCTTCATCCTCATCCTCCTCCACCTCTTCCTCATCCTCCTCGTCTTCCAGTAGTGGGCCCTGGCTGGCCACATTTGTACCTGGCCTCTGCTGTTGCAAAAAACCTCCCTCTGAGCCACTTCTAAGAGACTGGCCTGAAAGTGCTAAAAATGAACCCTCATCCTCGTCCTCCTCCTCCTGGGCCACCTCCTCTTCCATCATTGCCCTAAGCGTTTTCTCAAGGAGACATAGAAGTGGTATTGTAACGCTGATAACGGTGTCATCGCCACTGGCCATGTTGGTGGAGTACTCGAAACAGCGCAACAGGGCACACAGGTCTCGCATGGAGGCCCAATCATTGGTGGTGAAGTGGTGCTGTTCCGCAGTGCGACTGACGCGTGCGTGCTGCAGCTGAAACTCCACTATGGCCTGCTGCTGCTCGCACAGTTTCTCCAGCATGTGCAAGGTGGAGTTCCACCTGGTGGGCACGTCGCATATGAGGCGGTGAGCGGGAAGGCCGAAGTTCCGCTGTAGCGCAGACAGGCGAGCAGCGGCAGGATGTGAACGCCGGAAGTGTGCACAGACGGCCCGCACTTTATGCAGCAGCACTGACATGTCGGGGTAGTTGTGAATGAACTTCTGCACCACCAAATTCAGCATATGCACCAGGCAAGGGATGTGCGTCAAACCGGCTAGTCCCAGAGCTGCGACGAGATTTCGCCCATTATCGCACACCACCAGGCCGGGCTTGAGGCCCACAAGCAGAAACCACTCGTCGGTCTGTTGTTCAATACCCCACCACAACTCCTGCGCGGTGTGGGGCCTGTCCCCCAAACATATAAGTTTCAGAATGGCCTGCTGACGTTTACCCCGGGTTGTGCTGAAGTTGGTGGTGAAGGTGTGTGGCTGACTGGATGAGCTGGTGGAAGCAGAGGAGGAGGAAGCCGAGTAGGAGGAGGAGGCTACAGGAGGCAAAGAATTATGCCCTGCGATCCTTGGCGGCGGAAGGACGTGCGCCAAGGAACTCTCCGCCTGGGGCCTAGCCGCCACTACATTTACCCAGTGTGCAGTTAGGGAGATATAGCGTCCCTGGCATGCTTACTGGTCCACGTATCTGTGGTTAGGTGGACCTTGCCACAGATGGCCTTGCGCAGTGCACATTGATTGTATCGGATACTTGGTTGTGCAGGCAAGGCACGGCTGTCTTGCAGAAGTTGTGGCGGCTGGGAACAACATACTGTGGTACAGCCCTGGACATCAGCTGTTTGAAGCTGTCTGTTTTCAAAGGCCAGTAGTTTAGAAATGCTGGCATTCAGGCCCAGGGCTCGAGGGTGGCTAGGTGGGAATTTACGCTTTCTCTCCAAGGTTTGTGAGATGGAGAGCTGAACGCTGCCGTGTGACATGGTGGAGATGCTTGGTGACGCAGGTGGTGGTGTCGGTGGCACATCCTCTGTTTGGTGGGCGGCAGGTGCCAACGTTCCTCCCGAGGCGGAGGAAGAGGCCAAGGCAGCAGCAGAAGAGGGAGCAGGGGGAGCCAGAGTGAGTTCCTTGCTTTTAAGGTGTTTACTCCACTACAGTTCATGCTTTGCATGTAGATGCCTGGTCATGCAGGTTGTGCTAAGGTTCAGAACGTTAATGCCTCACTTCAGGCTCTGATGGCACAGCGTGCAAACCACTCGGGTCTTGTCATCAGCACATTGTTTAAAGAAGTGCCATGCCAGGGAACTCCTTGAAGCTGCCTTTGGGGTGCTCGGTCCCTGGTGGCGGTGGCCAGTAGCAGGCGAACTTTCTTGGTGGCGGCTGTTCTGCTTTTGTCCCCTGCTCCCTCTTTTGCTACGCTGTTGGCTCGGTTTCACCACTGCCTCTTTCTCTGAACTATGAAAGTCAGTGGCACGACCTTCATTCCATGTGGGGTCTAGGACCTCATCGTCCCCTGCATCGTCTTCCGCACAGTCTTCCTCCCTGACCTCCTGTTCGGTCTGCACACTGCAGAAAGACGCAGCAGTTGGCACCTGTGTTTCGTCATCATCAGAGACGTGCGGAATCCGACGAGGTGGTATTCCCATGTCCTCATCATCAGGAAACACCAGTGGTTGTGCATCAGTGCATTCTATGTCTTCCACCACTGGGGAAGGGCTAGGTGGATTCCCTTGGGAAACCCTGCCAGCAGAGTCTTCAAACAGCATAAGAGACTGCTGCATAACTTGAGGCTCAGACAGATTCCCTGATATGCATGGGGGTGATGTGAGAGACTGATGGGATTGGTTTTCAGGCGCCACCTGTGCGCTTTCTGCAGAAGACTGGGTGGAAGATAAAGATGTGAACCTGCTGGATCCACTGTCGGCCACCAAATTGACTAGCGCCTGTACCTGCTCAGGCCTTACCATCCTTAGAACGGCATTGGGCCCCACCAAATATCGCTGTAAATTCTGGCTGGTACTGGAACCTGAGGTAGTTGGTTCACCAGGACGTGTGGCTGTGGCAGAATGGCCACGTCCTCTCCCAGCACCAGAGGGTACACTAACAACACCACGACTGCGTCCGCGTCCGTTACTAGATGTTTTCCTCATTGTTATCGTTCACCAAGCACCACAATAAGAAAAAAAATATTTGGCCCAATGTATTGATTTCAAATTCAGGCCTTTTTTTACAGGCACCTAACACAATCTGCCTATTTATTTATGTAGCGTATTACACGAATCCAGGCACAACAGTAACCACTGATTTAGGGGAATTTCTCTTTTAGGGCTAGTATTTAGACCCTGGATGAAAGGTATCCTTTTATGGACAGATTTACACTTGGAGATGCACAGTAGCGTGAGAAAAATATGTAGGATTATGCCTTCAGCAATTGTATTTTAACACTTTGTGTAATATACCCTTTAACGGACAGAAATACAATGGGAGATGCACGGTAGCATGTGAAGTTAATGTGCATGACCCTCTCAGCACTTGTATATACACCTTGAGTGTAATATACCCTTTTACGGACAGATTAACACTTGGCCTGCAACAGCTGGAACACCAGATTCAGGGTATTGCTATATTGGCAAGTGAATTTCACCCCAGAACAAAATATATGTTTTGGCGGACAATATTATACTTTGCCAGCCACAGCTGAAACCACTGATTTATGGTATTGCTATTTTGGCAATTGAATTTCACCCCAGAACAAAATATACCCTTTTACGGACAGATTAACACTTGGCCTGCAACAGCTGGGACACCAGATTCAAGGTATTGCTATTTTGGCAATTGAATTTCACCCCAGAACAAAATATACCCTTTTACGGACAGATTAACACTTGGCCTGCAACAGCTGGGACACCAGATTCAGGGTATTGCTATTTTGGCAATTGAATTTCACCCCAGAACAAAATGTATGTTTAGGTGGACAATATTATACTTTGCCATCCCCAACTAAAACCACTAATTTATGGTATTGCTATTTTGGCAATTGAATTTCACCACAGAACAAAATATACCCTTTTACGGACAGATTAACACTTGGCCTGCAACAGCTGGGACACCAGATTCATTGTATTGCTATTTTGGCAATTTAATTTCACCCCAGAACAAAATATACCCTTTTACGGACAGATTAACACTTGGCCTGCAACAGCTGGGACATCAGATTCAGGGTATTGCTATTTTGGCATTCGAATTTCAGCCCAGAACAAATTATACCCTGTTACAGACAGATTTAAACTAGGCCTGCAACTGCTGGAACACCAGATTCAGGGTATTGCTATTTTGGCAATTGAATTTCACCCCAGAACAAAATATATGTTTTGGAGGACACTATTATACTTTGCCAGCCAGTGCTGGGACACCAGATTTAGGGGATTGCTATTTTGGCAATTGAATTTCACCACAGAAAATAATCTATCCTTTGCCAGACAGCAGACAGTATTATACTTGGCTAGTTAAAGCTGGAACTCCAGATTTAGGGGATTGGTATTTTGGCAATTGTATTTAACCCCTTAATAAAATATAGAAATTGCTATCCTGAGTTTCTAGGGGTGACAATAAGCACAGCCAAGCCCCTGATGTAGGATATAGCAAAAAAAAAAAACTAGTATTGATGGACTTGGTGGCAGCTTGTTCTGGTGCACCACAAGTCACAAAATTTCCGCCGATCACCCCAGAAAAAAAGTGACAGAAAAACGCTCTGTGCAGCCTAAAAACCAGTGAGCAATTAACTAGCAGAAGTTGAATCATTCACAGCTGTAGATCGATCACTTCATTAGGTGCTAATGCTGACTTTTCCCTGCCTAATCTCGCCCTAACAGAAGCTGCGTCCTCTCCCTACACTAATCAGAGCAGTGTGACTTACGGCGCTACGTGACTCCAGCTTAAATAGAGGCTGGGTCACATGCTGCACTTGGCCAATCACAGCCATGCCATTAGTAGGCATGGTTGTGATGGGCTCTTAGGGCAAGAAGTAAAACGCTAGCTGATTGGCTGCTGTGCAGCCCTTCAGAAAGCGGGAAGAAATTGCTGAACAACGGACCCGAACCCAAACTTTTTTGACAATGTTCGGGTCCATGTCCCGAACACCCCAAAATTCAGTACGAACCCGAACTATGCTCGAACTGTTCGCTCAACACTAGTCACTTCCCCTCCTTTCATGCATTCTGGCTTCACCCTTCATCTCAGCCAGATGTATTCTGTTAGCTGTTCTCAGCATGATTTTTTGACCTATCCATTTGTTCATCGGTGTATGATCTGCACAGTTTGGAATAAACTTCTTCACGGTCTACAAGGTGTCGTTTGGATCGAGTCACTGTCAGCCAATTCAATTAAGATTATGGTTATCGCCATCTCATCACAACTGTAAATTACAGAGATCATACTGTAATGTTTAGACTGGAGAGGCAGAACAGCAACCTTATCTGTTTATATTACACAAAAACATAACAATTTTAAAAAGAGAAAGCACAATTACAATTTGGGAAACAAATATCCCTTATGGCAATTTCTTAAGTTTGTCTAGAAGGTATAAAAGCTCCTGGATTCTCTGCCGGTGCTGCTCCTCTATCTGCTGAACCTTTTTTTCAAAAATCAGCTGCTGCTTTATCTGCTGCTCCCGGAGTTCTTGTATTGATATTAGGTGCTCCTTTTGCAGCAGACTTTTTTTTTTATTATTCAATTTGTACTGTTAGGACAAAGAAAAGAAAAAGAATGAAAATTACTTGCAATTCAGATTTAGAGCCAATTAGTTCATTGTGTGGAGTATTTGTTAAAGCACTTCCGATTATTTACATCTCAATTCGTTAATGATATTTATGATGATTATATAGTTGGTTAATTAGTGATAGTTCAGTAGAGTATATTGTGGGGAGTCGCTCTGGTAGACAGCGGTGCGGGTGCAGTTTAGAGGCAAAACCAGGAGTCCAGATTGTGCAACAAACAGTGTTTTATTCACACTTGCACACAAAATGAAAAACAGTCTCTTGGTGACAGTTCACACACAACGGAAATAAACGTAGCCAAACAAAACAGTCCAACACAGGTTCAGTCACCTGGGAGGTGTAGGTGCAGGTTCGCACCACGCTGTCGGCCCAGCCGCAGGAGAATCCAGCTTCAGGTAGCCAGGAACACAACACCTCCTTGCTGAGCTCTTTCCTCCTGGACAGAGAACTCCCAGCCCTGCCAGCAGCTCCAGGATAATCACACTCCTCAGACACAGCTGCTGGCTGCGTTTTATATCCAGCCCAAAACATGGACTGGACCGTGGGAGCAGCCACCCACCCTACTCTTTAGCTGCTCCCAGTAAGAGCCGGCCCGGATTGGCTTTGCAGCCAAACTAACTATAAATGTCAAGCAGCACTAGCTGCTGCTGACACATAAAAATCCGGCTCTTACCTCACCGAGGCCAGGAACCTCGGTGACACGTACCTGCCGTCGACCACAGTACCTTGCACCTTACCACATACCCCCCTTTGTTCAACCCTGAGGGGTGAACACATGTGAGGCAGTGGACGCGGGACAGGGCATCTGCGTTACCCTGCAAGCGGCCTGCCCTGTGTTCCACGGAGAACTTGAAGTTCTGTAGGGATAGGAACCACCTGGTGACCCGAGCATTCCTCTCCTTGGCCTGGCTCATCCACTTGAGAGGGAATGGTCGGTCACCAGACGGAACCTCCTCCTAACAGGTAGTAGCGGAGAGATTCAAGTGCCCACTTGATAGCCAGGCACTCCCTCTCCACTATGCTATACCTGGTCTCGGCGGGACTGAGCTTACGGCTCAGGAAGACAACGGGATGTTCTTCCCCGTTGACCTCCTGAGACAGTACAGCACCGAGGCCTACCTCCGAGGCGTCGGTCTGTACGACGAACTCCCTGTTGAAGTCGGGTGTCACCAAAACCGGGGACCCACACAGGGCCGACTTCAACGCGGAGAAAGCCTCCTCCGCCTTCTCACTCCAGCTAACCCTCCCAGACTTTCGCCCCTTCAACAGGTCTGTCAATGGCGCTGCTATTGTGGCAAAGTGGGGCACAAACCTCATGTAGTAACCTACAATCCCCAGGAACGACTTTACCTGCCTGGTGGTGACCGGTCGGGGCCAGTTACGAATGGCCTCTACCTTAGTTACCTGAGGTTTGATGACTCCCGCCCAATTATATATCCCAGATATTTTGTCTCCTCTAACCCTATGGAGCACTTCTTTGGGTTAGCGGTCAGTCCGACTTTCCTCAGGGCATCCACTACCGCCTGCACCTTGGGTAAATGGCTTTCCCAGTCGGTGCTGTGGATGACTACATCATCTAAGTAGGCCGAGGCGTACCGACGATGTGGTCGCAGCACTATGTCCATTAACCTTTGGAAAGTGGCGGGGCGCCATGCAGGCCAAAGGGTAACACCTTGTAGTGATACAGGCCCTGCGGGGTAACAAATGCGGTTTTTCCTTAGCCGACTCAGTTAAGGGTACCTGCCAGTACCCTTTAGTGAGGTCCAGCACAGAAAAATAACGGGCTTGTCCTAAACTTTCAACCAGCTCGTCTACTCGGGGCATGGGATACGCGTCAAACTTGGACACTTCATTTAATTTGCGAAAATCGTTGCAGAACCGCAACGTCCCATCCGGCTTAGGTATCAGGACTATGGGACTGGCCCACTCACTTTTCGACTCCTCAATGACATCGAGCTTCAACATTAACTGTACTTCCTCCGCGATGGCCCGTCGCCGAGCCTCGGGTACCCGGTATGGTTTTAACCGGATCTTGGCCTGAGGCTCAGTGGCGATGTCATGTCGGATGAGAGACGTGCGGCCAGGGAGGTCCGAGAACACATCCGTGTTCCGACTGATGAACTCCCTGACTTCCTGAACTTGTTTGGAAGACAGGCTGTCTGCAATTTTACCGTGGTTACTGCTTCACAGGCCTCGAACTGTGGGGCTGGACCCTTTTCACCTAGAAGCCCTGGCCGGGGGCTGTGGTCGTCGGCTGTGTCCCTATCTTTCCACGGCTTAAGTAAATTCACGTGGTACACCTGCTCCGGCTTGCGCCGCCTGGCTGGTGTACTTTGTAATTTACTTCCCTACCTTCTCGATCACCTCATAGGGGCCCTGCCACCTAGCTAGGAACTTGCTGTCAAGGGTGGGCACCAGAACCAAAACCCGATCTCCCGGATGGAAGCCCCGTACCCGAGCCTGACGATTATACACCCTACTCTGGGCTTGTTGCGCTGCCTCCATATGCTCCCGGACCAGCGGCAACACCCTTTCTATCCGTTCCTGCATCTGGGTGACATACTCAATGACACTTTTGTGGGGGACAGGCTGTTGTTCCCATGCTTCCTTGGCGATATCCAACAGGCCCCGAGGGTGTCTGCCATAAAGCAGTTCGAAGGGCGAGAACCCAGTAGAGGCCTGGGGCACCTCTCGCACTGCGAACATGAGATAGGGCAGAAGCAGATCCCAGTCCTTCCCATCTCTAGACACCACCCTCTTTAACATATTTTTAGAGTTTGGTTAAACCTCTCCACAAGACCGTCTGTTTGCGGATGGTAAGCGGACGTCCGTAACTGCTTTATACGCAACAATTTACACAGTTCCCTCATTACTTTGGACATAAAAGGGGTCCCTTGGTCTGTCAGAACCTCTTTTGGCAGGCCCACACGGGAAAACATCTCCATTAACTCTTTGGCAATGAGCTTAGCTGAGGTATGTCGCAGAGGCACCGCCTCCGGATACCGAGTGGCATAGTCGAGAATCACCAGGATATGCTGGTGACCCCTAGCAGACTTCGGTGCGGGTCCGACCAGATCCATGGCAATGCGCTCGAATGGGACCTCAATTATTGGGAGAGGGACCAGGGGACTTCGATAATGCGGCTGGGGGCTATTTACCTGACAGGTCGGACAGGACTTACAGAATTCCTCTACTTCCTTAAAGAAACCGGGCCAGTAAAATCGCTGCAGTATGCGGTCCTGCGTTTTCTGCCACCCCATGTGTCCCCCAAGAACATGTTGGTGGGCAAGCTCCATAACAAGCTTGCGATATGCGGTGGGCACCACCAACTGTTCAACTGGCTCACCTCGGACTTGGTTCACCCGATACAACATATCCTGAAGGACAATAAATCGTGGAAACATTAATTCAGCCCCTGGTTTCTGGGGTTTCCCATCAATCATTACAACACTTTCCCAGGCCCTGGTTAGGGTTTGGTCCCGGTGTTGTGCGGTCCCAAAATTTTCCCCTGAGACATTGAGGTCTGCCAACTCAGGTCCCGGTGGCAAGTCCTCCGTGTCTCCCACCATTACACTTAGTGGGGTTGTCTCCCCCTCTACCGCTGGAGCAGTGGTCACCCCTACTGCTGGCCCTTCAGACTCGGGCTCCCAGGGTTCTGGCCTTCCAGTGGTACCAGGCCACTCTCCTAGGGTTACCCCTGTCTCGGGTCCATCAGACAGTTTTATCGCCGGCCACAGTGCCGGGAAACCTGGGAAGTCCCTCCCAAGTATCAGTTCATGTGGGAGTTTAGCAGCGACAGCCACCTCGTGGGTCCACTTACCAGCCGCTGTGGACAAAGTCACTAGTGCAGTGGGGTAATCTTTTAGGTCTCCGTGGATGCACAGGACCCCGATTTTACGGCCGGTATACTCCGCAGGCCGTACTAGGGCAGCTCTTACCAGGGAGACTAGACTCCCGGAGTCCAGCAGGGCCACCGCCAGAGAATCTCCCACCTCTACCTGACACAGGTGGTTATTGTCCTGCACCTGACGGGTGCCAGTTGCACACAGCTTCCGTGCATACAGGGAGTGGCGATAGCCGTAGTTCCCTTCCATCGGCTCATCCCGATGCGGACAGTCGGCCCTGATGTGGCCTGGCTCCTGACACCTCCAGCATACCCCGGGAGGCGGATCCGCAGGGGGTACATTCCGGGCAGGCCTCTCTGTCGCCGAACGTCGGAACTGGGGCGGAGGCCTCCGGGGTTTGACTGACCCCTTCCCAGCAAGACTCCCCTGCAGGTTTCTGGTGGCCTCGTAACGCTCCACCAGGTCGACCATCTCCAGGGCATTAGTGGGGGATACCTGGCCAATCCAGTGCTGAAGGGGGTAAGGCAGGGCCCTCCAGAACATGTCGGCCAGCAGACGGTCCAGCATAGCAGTCGGACTTAGAACATCAGGCTGCAGCCACTTTTGCAACCGATGCAGCAACTCATAGTACTGCGGCCTGGCGGGTTCAGCCGTTTTATAGTCCCACTGGTGGACCCGCTGAGCCCGGACCAACACGTTTACCCCCAGTCTGGCCAGGATCTCCCCCTTCACCGTGGGGTAATCAGCAGCCTGGGCATCTGCCAAGTCAAAAAAAACTTGCTGGGGCCCGGATGCCAGGAACGGAGCGACCACCTCGGCCCACTGGTCACGGGGTAACTTTTCCCTCACGGCTACCTTCTCAAAGACCGCCAGATATGTCTCAACGTCGTCCGAGGGGGTCATCTTTGGGATCGCCGCACGGACCGCTTTCCGGGCATCATGGTCGTTGTGGGACGCTCCTGCAGCTTGTAACGCCATTACGTGCTGTAGCAGTAGCTGGTTGGTCTCCCGCTGCTGCACGTTAGCCTCTATGAGGGCTTTCACAGCCGCCTCCATGTTGCCAGTAATTCCTACTTGTAGCTTTGCTGGCTTAATATCTGCCATGCACTTGTGCCCAGCAAAACAAACAAACTTCGGCGGTCACGCCAGCCTCACTGCGCATGCCCGCATCCGACACCAAATGTGGGGAGTCGCTCTGGTAGACAGCGGTGCGGGTGCAGTTTAGAGGCAAAACCAGGAGTCCAGATTGTGCAACAAACAGTGTTTTATTCACACTTGCACACAAAATGAAAAACAGTCTCTTGGTGACAGTTCACACACAACGGAAATAAACGTAGCCAAACAAAACAGTCCAACACAGGTTCAGTCACCTGGGAGGTGTAGGTGCAGGTTCGCACCACGCTGTCGGCCCAGCCGCAGGAGAATCCAGCTTCAGGTAGCCAGGAACACAACACCTCCTTGCTGAGCTCTTTCCTCCTGGACAGAGAACTCCCAGCCCTGCCAGCAGCTCCAGGATAATCACACTCCTCAGACACAGCTGCTGGCTGCGTTTTATATCCAGCCCAAAACATGGACTGGACCGTGGGGAGCAGCCACCCACCCTACTCTTTAGCTGCTCCCAGTAAGAGCCGGCCCGGATTGGCTTTGCAGCCAAACTAACTATAAATGTCAAGCAGCACTAGCTGCTGCTGACACATAAAAAATCCGGCTCTTACCTCACCGAGGCCAGGAACCTCGGTGACACGTACCTGCCGTCGACCACAGTACCTTGCACCTTACCACAATATATATATATATATATATATATATATAGGGTGTTTCCTGAATGGGGAGAAAATGGGGAACATATACTGGGGTGCATTTTGTCCTGTTACCCCTTGTGAAAGTGAAAAATTGGGGACTGCTAGTAACTTTACATATTTACAAATGTGTGCTTTGATATGCTTTCACTATTGTTTTGGCCTTCTGTGAGACACCTGTTTTCTGAAAAATACCCTTTCCAACACTTAAAATGTTCGTACGGAGGTGCTGTTTTCGAAAAGGGGTTACTTTTTGGGGCTTTACATTTCTGGGGACCTCAGGAATTTACTTAATGCGACATGGTACCTAATATAAATGTCTGCCAATTCAGGTCACCCAAATCCATATTTTTCTGTTTGACTCTAGAGCCCTGCTGTGCGCCCATACATCATTTTTTGATCACATATGGGGTGTTGACTTACTTGGGGGGGAATGGGTAATAAAATGTGGGGTGAATTTTGTCCTGTTACCCCTTGTGAAAGAGAAACCTTTTTGATTTAAAGTAACTTTTCCTGGAAAAAATGTAAATTTTTCATTTTCACAGAGTGTTTCCCAATTCTGGGAAACGCCTGTTCGGTCAAAATGCTCACTACACACCTTAAAATATTCAATATACATGTTATGGATACAGAATTATATTGCTGTGTGCACATATTTACCCTCCTGGCGGGGGCTGGTGACATCCTCCTCCTCATCAGGACCTGGGGGGGACGGGACGAGGGGACTGGGTCCTGGGAGGGTCCGGCTTCTTCAGCGTCCACCTCCACCACTTTGCCCATATAAGTTGTGGGTTGTGCATCCTGCTGCTGGGAGGGTCCCGTCTGCTCTCCCTCCTCCTTTGCAGACACCACCACTACCTCCAGATCCTCTGTGAACGGTCTGCGGTGAATGGAGGGAACGGGAACACCTGTAATCACACAATGTTTAGAATTTAAACAAACAACTCAGAACTCATATAAAAATCCAAATTAAGTGGGGGATGTATGTAATGTAATGATGGACGGGGCCTTTTACTGGAATGGAATACAGAATGATGATTGCAGTTTATGTATATATACACACACATACGTATATTAATTTATGTGTGTGTGTGAAACGTATGAAATTAGCCGGTTACATCATATATCTGTACCTCCCTGTGTGTATAAATATATATATATATATATATATATATATATAGATATATATAGATATAGATATATATATACTCATGGCGAGGTAGAGATGTATGATGTAACCGGCTGATTTGCTACTTGTCACACCGGGTTCTAAGTAATCATTTGTAAAGGAATGAAATACATATTTGCATAACGGTATATATACATTACAGAGTGTTGGCGAGAGATAAAAAAGTAATTTAAGCACTGTACCTGGGCATTTGTGGTCACAAGTGTTTTATTATGGCCAGCATACACTTCCTCCAGAGCTCCTTCCTTATCTCCTTCACTATCCTCTGCTTCTCTTCTTGGACCCGGGTCCTGTCATAGCACCACTCCAACATGCGCTAGTGGATAAAGATGCAAGCATATAATCCCAAATTTTTTAACTAAAAGTATTTCAAATAATGTCCTCAACAACACAGCTTTGAAGGGGAAATAATACTGTTATAAGATCTGATTGTATTGCAATTATATGTGTGTGGGGTCTGAGCAATCGGATATTGGGCAGCAAAGCAGAGATGTACCTGTCTAGTGAAGTGACGGTACGGTATGGGGTGTACAGCTGGTTCGCCTCCCCGTGGTGCACCCTGGGTAACGCTAAATGAACCAGCAAATACTGGCGGTCAGACAAAGAAAGCTTCTTCTGACCAACACGACACAAACTCAAATCTATAGACTCTGTGTGTGTGTGTGTTAGGGTGGCCACTTGCAGAGTCTCAAAAAGGAGGACAGCGTACCGGGGACAGTGGCGCACAATAGTTAAATACTACATACTAGATGCCCAGTTTATACCAGCATGGTCCATATTACTATATACAAGATGTATAACTTATACCAGCTGTACATATATAATTATACACAGGAGATACCCAGGTTATAACAGCATGATCTAATTAAATAATTATAATTTATACCAGTTGTACATTTGTAATGATACTGTATACAGATGATGCCCAAACTATTCCATATATAATTTATACTCAGATATATAGTCCTGTAAGTAACTGGGGCAGTGGGATCTGTGCTAACCTTGTGCCTAGGGGGCTGAGTGCTGATTCTGCTGGCTCTTCAATCACTGGACGGCCTTGACCGGCGTGAAATCATAGATGGCAGGCAGTGCAAGTGAGCATTGATCAGCGTGGCACCCGCGCTCCACAGCCACTTCCGCCTGAACTAAAGGTACACGTTGGATGTGCCACGCACCCAGCAGCGCAGATGAGGTTGTGATGTCACGTCATACAGCGCACTGTGCGGTCCGGACATGCTGCCAGGCCCTGCTTCCAGTTATGGGGATATTTAAACCATCCCGACCCGTGCCAACTGCCAACACCCGTGTAACCACAAAAAAGGAGAACTTACGGCCGGCCGTTCTGGCCTTGCGCCGAAAAACTGGACTGTCCTACCACCCTAGTGTGTGTGTGTGTGCGTGGTATATACTGTGTGGCAGGAAAATGGATGTGCAATGTGCATATATATTTCTCTGCTGTCTATATATACATGTTACAGACATAGTGGTGTGATGTCACAACAATACTTAGTTCACCAATCAGTAATATTTACTTAGACCTAATAAAATTTGAAGTTGCATGTATTGCGATTGCACATCATTAATGCCGATTTGCGCAATCGCGAATATATTGGAACACTCTATCTGCATATAAAGCTATTGTTCAAACAGTGCAGTAATGTAAAATTACTTACAGTGATCAGGAGTTCTTCTTCACATTCGCAAAAGTTGCTGCCAACCATCTTCTCCAGTCTCAGGAAACTTCTGGCAGTATGACAACTAGCAAAACTAGGCCATGCCTGTATCGCGCATGCGCATTACGTGCATACTGCATTGCTGATTTCGCTATAAAAAAAAATCATCTCAAATTTTCTAATATATACGAATATTCTACCGAATATTCGCTAAATATTGCGAATTCGAATATTGCCCCTGCCGCTCATCACTAGTCGCTGCTGAACGTCAGCAAGGCGGGCCATGGCTGTTTAAGATCTTCTAAAATGGCCAGAGATTTTCCTGGCCTGCCGCAAGACGTCCTGGACCGCGGGCTATTTGGCAACGAATTGCTGCACAACTAAGTTCAGGACGTGTGCCATGCACGGCACGTGTGTCATTTTGCCCTGTTTCAGCGCGCTCAGCAGATTGGCACCATTGTCGCACACCACTTTACCAACTGTCAAATTGAGTGGGGTTAGCCACTGATAGGCCTGTGACCGCAGAGCTGAAAGCAGTGCAGGATCGGTGTGGCTCTTGGCTTCCAGGCACAACAGCCATAGCGCAGCATGACAACGTCTTACCTGGCACGTCGAATAGGTTCTAGGGAGCTTGGGGGACGAAGCGGAAGAGGCAGTTGCAGTGGAAAAGAAGGAGTCAGCCGAGGAGGAGACGGAGGATGGAGTAGGAGGAGAAGAAGAAAAGGCAGGCCTGCATGCAAACCGTGGTGGTAACACCAAATCCACACGGGAGCAGGCTCAGACTGGCCCACCGGAGTGACGGGGAAATCCTCGGTGTGCCCTCACCCCTGGGATTTACAGTTAATTGTGCAGCATGCAGCTCCAGCGACGCTGCCTGCCACTTGAATAAGCACACACTTAACATTAGCAAGTGGCGAGATGACTGTACTGATGATCACCTTGCCACTTCACATGCCAATGGCTGCCGCTGCCCAGTGTCCCCCCACACATACCCCCCCGCCCAGCAGATTTTATCACTCCACTCCTTACTCTTTGCAGTCTCCGTTCTGGCCCTACCCTTTTCTCTATCTGAAAGGGATTTTTAACCTTGCTATTAAATATATATTATATCAGGCACTGCCACTTGTTACAAGACAGGTCATTTCCTCAAAGAACACATCCCCCGGAGGTTAATTCCTGTATGCGAGCCCACCCCAGCAGACATTGAGATTACAATACATGACACACAGTTATCACTTGGAAATACAATGGACAGCAGGAACCTCAGGTACATGAGAGCAACCTGTAACGACTTTAACTTGTTAGCATCTAGACTACCATTGTAATATGTAAAATACCCTTTCATGTATTGTATATGGCAGATACCAGTATTGTTTACTGACTTCCCTAAATTAACCTGTCATCTGCTGAACTCAAGTTGGTACTCCCACCCCCAATGTCCTATAAATACATGTACTATGAAATAAAGACTTCAGATTGTAACTGTCTAAGATTGAGTTCAGACTTTTACTATCTCCCAGCTGGAGGAAAAGCTATTCACTGAAGGGGAAAATATACCGGTGGAGGTCTGATGCCTCATTGTATGACCATCTCATAACCGCCTCAGATTGGAAAGAGCTATCAGTTAAGGTCTGATGCCTCATTGTATGACCATCTCATAAACGCCTCAAATTGGAAAGAGCTATCACTATCGGTTCCTCCTATTGGCTGCTTGCCTGGTTATGCAGTTGTACAATTGCCCGATAGAGTTCTTGAGGCCATGCCAGCCACTGTCTCATCAGCACAAGCTGCAGAGTTATTCGCACTTGCTAGAGCTTGCAAAATTATGGCTGGCAGGCGAGTAAATGTGTACATAGATTCTAAATTCCCATTTTCGGTGTGTCATAATTTTGGAGTAAAATGGCAGCATAGAGGGTTCACTACAGAGACAGTCAAGCAAAAGCAGCCTCCTGTGTCACACAAAATTGCGCAACCAAGGTCTAACATCAGCAGACATCGTTTTTTGGGAGCTTCAAGGGTTGACCAGAGACGCTAGCGGTCTATGGTCAAAGGGAGGAGTAGTAGAGTAGAAATTCCCAAAATAGCACCCCCACCCCAAATACATGGTTTGGGACTGATTGGAAAATAAAAAGAGTAGAAATTCCCAAAATAGCACCCCCACCCCAAATACATGGTTTGGGACTGATTGGAAAATAAAAGCAGTGATTATGGTGATACTTCGCTTTCGTTTCATTGTCAACAGGTGCACCAACCTACCGATTCAAGCCTGGAAGCAGAGTCCTGATGAAGTCTCTCCATAAGTTGAAGTCGCTGGACCCACCCTATGGAACCCCTGTGACAGTCCAGGCCAGGACCAGAACTAAAGTGTCAACTGACAACTATCCTACATGGATGCATCCCAATTGAAGGAAGCCTCACCTCTGCCTGAATGACCAGAATCAGACGAGTCCCAGTTGGATCCAATCATTATGAAGAAGCAAGCTTCAGTGCTCTGTACAATGCCAATGTACACCCCTACCCCTGGAAGACCTCACATCTGTGCAGCAATGGCATCTTTTGTAGCAGACACAATGCTAGCAGCCACTGTTTGGCTAGTGGCAAGGTATGCCCACCACTCTGAGAAGCTACCCTCGATATGCCCCTCATCACCCCAGGAAGCAAGAGACATTCACGTCTCCACTCTGCGATTGATGCCAAGCCTAGTAGACACAAAGGACACATGGTGCTACTCTCAGAACAACACTGATCCGCTTATTTTATGTTTGTTTATTTCATGTTTTGTGTTCTTTCTTACTTTTCTTTCTTCTTTCTTTTCCACTATGCAGGGGATTTTTTCCTACTGTGCGCCAATTACACAGAAGGTTTTTTCAAATCTCCTTCATAGTTATTTCAACTTTCCTTTCTCTTTTCCCCTTGTCCACTATGCAAGATATTTTTTTCCTACTGTGCGCCAATTGCACAAGAAGGTTTTTTTATCTCCTTTATGATTTGTACTTTTGTTTCATATGTTATGTACATATACACACAAGGTCTCTAGCCCGAGGAGGACACACAGTGCAGCTCTCAGAATAGAAAGTGATCCCGTTCTTTTTGTATAAAAAGTTGGGATCAATGGTTGGATTGAAAGGGATTTTTAACCTTGCTATTAAATATATATTATATCAGGCACTGCCACTTGTTACAAGACAGGTCATTTCCTCAAAGAACACATCCCCGGAGGTTATTTCCTGTATGCGAGCCCACCCCAGCAGACATTGAGATTACAATACATGACACACAGTTATCACTTGGAAATACAATGGACAGCAGGAACCTCAGGTACATGAGAGCAACCTGTAACGACTTTAACTTGTTAGCATCTAGACTACCATTGTAATATGTAAAATACCCTTTCATGTATTGTATATGGCAGATACCAGTATTGTTTACTGACTTCCCTAAATTAACCTGTCATCTGCTGAACTCAAGTTGGTACTCCCACCCCCAATGTCCTATAAATACATGTACTATGAAATAAAGACTTCAGATTGTAACTGTCTAAGATTGAGTTCAGACTTTTACTATCTCCCAGCTGGAGGAAAAGCTATTCACTGAAGGGGAAAATATACCGGTGGAGGTCTGATGCCTCATTGTATGACCATCTCATAACCGCCTCAGATTGGAAAGAGCTATCAGTTAAGGTCTGATGCCTCATTGTATGACCATCTCATAAACGCCTCAAATTGGAAAGAGCTATCACTATCCGTTCCTCCTATTGGCTGCTTGCCTTTCGCAGTCCCGCACAGTGCCAAAATCTGTATCCCTACCTATGCTGCGCAGCACAGACTGCACAGCCAGAAAGGTTCCCTGCCGCCCGCCCAAGTGCGGTGGGCAAAATTGCAATTCCATCATAGTTCTTCTTTTTTTTTTCTTATAGTGTTCACCATGCGGTAAAAGTAACATGATACTTTTATAGATCAGGTCCTTGCGGACCCGGCGATACAAACATGTTTAGTGTTTTTTATATTTTACATTTTTAACCAATTAGGTGTGCATATAAGAAGAAGGTTTTTTTTTTTTTTTTTTTTTTTTTCTTACATTTTTTGGACACAGACCCACTTGGTTCTTGAAGATCCAGTGGGTCTGATGGCTTACAATACACTGCAGTACACTGTATAGTGTCAGGCTTAGGCTGGATTCACACGTCCGTTTAACATGGACGTGAACTGTCTGTGGTAACCTGGGCTGGATTCCTGCTTAGAGCAGGAGCGCATGGCGTATTGGTTGCTATGAAGCGGTGAGCTCCCTGCCGCCGCTGCAGTACAGTTTTTCCTTTTTTGCAGTACAGTAACAGACATCCCAACCTGCGAAAACTCATTTCAGGGAGGTGCACTTCTCATTTCAGGGAGGTTTTCTTTTTTTCTTTTTCTTTTTTTTCACAAACTTTTTATTACACTCATCAGCCCCCCCAGTGCCTCTTATCAGCCCCCCAGTGCCTCTCATTATCCCCCAGTGCCTCTCCATCAGTCCCCCAGTGCCTCTCCATCAGTCCCCCAGTGCCTCCCCATTTCCGGGATATATTGTTTTACATGCGGGCGTCAGGGAGACTTGAGATCCCTGCGGTAATAGACTTATATAGATCATACCAGTGTATTACTGTACAGCAGCGGTGGCAGAAAGTGCACGGCGTCATAGCAACCAACGACGCTGTGCGCTCCTGCTCTAAGCAGGAATCCAGCCCAGGTTACCACGGATAGTTCACGTCCGTGTTAAACGGACGTGTGAATCCAGCCTTAGTGTGAGTTCAATACACTACAGTACACAAAGAGACTATTAGGCCACACTACACCACTCGGCATCCGTAGAACACCTAGGACGTGATAAGGGCCCTGGGGGACGGCGCCTTGCAAATCCATCCCTTTATTTGGAATTATGACTGCTGGTAATTGGATGTACTACAACTGCCAGTTGTAGTATAGTAAGGAGAGACAATTATTGTTATATCTGTGGCCTAGTTTCCTGACTCCTACACTATACACCAACAATTGTACTCTAGACAACCTGCCTTGCACCCTTCCAAACACCTAACATCTAGGGCACCCCAGCTATCATCAGGCAGCAGTTTGTGCTTATATTGTATTTAAAGGGGTATTCCAGGGCCCCTTGCTGGACAGGCTGTAAAAATAACAGAACTTCTACTATCCTTATTGATCCCCCGCTGCTGCAGTTCTTACAGTGCTAGGTTACTGCTGCAAACCACTTCCTGCTACTGTTTCTACTTGGTAGGAAATGGCTATGAATGCTGCTCAGCCAGTTTCTAGCTGCCGCCATGACTTGCCATAGTCAGTGACCAGATCTTTAACTCAATGAGCTGCAAGCCTCCCTTTTTGACTGTCTAAAAAGTTGGGTGGTATGCATAGCTGCTGAATGTTCTGCTAAATCCAAAAGCTATTTCCCTCAGGACTGCCACATATTCTGTCACATATAATCCACAGGGTGAGAGGTTTCCCTGTAAGGCTTTGATGCCTTTCTGTTTGCAAATTCATAGCTTAGACTAGACTGAACTACTTTCCCCTCCAAGGAGGAAGGTGTGGTGCCAGCCCTGCCTAGCAACAATAACTAGGAAACTCCCACTAACTCCATATGCAGCCTTTGGGACATATGGTGCACAAAATACAATCACGACACATTCAGTAGCACACTACAGTAGTAGCACACGCAGTTCATGGTGGCAGTCCTCACTTTTGTGCTCCCTGGGGCCATGGAGTGACTTTAGGGAAAAACACTTTCTTCCCTTGGGGCACACCCTGGACTCTTTGGGGCCTCCAGCCTGGTGTTAGTTGGGAATACCCCAGTGTATTTAGCATTTATTAGTTCTCTATTTTAAAGTTGTCTCTGCCAGGTATCAAACCCACAACCTTCTGCATTGAAGGGAAAGAATCTAACCACGGGGCCAAAAAGCTCAATTCTGGCAAATGGAAGATGAAAACAGTACAGATAGCACACGTTCAATGTACATATTTTGCCGATCCAACGTTTGCAAACTGCAAAACTGATACAGTTGTGTGCATGAGGCCTTATAGGCAATATGGTCCATCAGTTGATGTTTATTTCTATCATTTCATGGAGATAGCGTTTCCATTATTTTAATTGTTCTCCTTCTATAATGGATGTTTTTCTCATTATTGTAATTTATTATGTGCCATTAGATTTTTTTTAATTGCTAAAAATTATAAAATGTCCCAGTATAACTAAAAGAAAATACATACAATGTTCTGATATATATATATATATATAACTACTCACAAACCGTTAGGGATATTTGTCTTGTGGGTAAAATTTCAGGATGAACCTAGAATGCACGCTAACCTTTACAAGTGAACTTAATGTGACCTTCTCTAAGCTTTTGACTGCATATATGCACTGTTCACTGTTGCAGTACTTTTTGCACAACTTGCTGTTCTCTAACAGGGAGCTTAATGGCAAAATTCATAACAGGTGTTTGATCCATGAATCGCCCAATAAATTTCCTGGTTCAATTAGAATTGGTATTTAAACAGTCCTCACACATTTTGACATCATGAGACCAAGACTACACCTAACAATTGATCAACAGTACCTCGCCATTTCGAGGCCTCAAGCAGGATGTTCTCAGACAGAAGTGGCCACTGAGCTTAGACTGTCACAGATTGTCATCAGCAGGTTGCAACAAAGATACAGAGAGACTGGAGTCACAGTAAGTCATAGAAGTGGTCATCCTTTGACCACATCCCACACTGATGGCCGCTTCATTGTGAACAATGCCCTGCGGAAATAGATGATGAATGCCACACAACTCCAGGCACATTTAAGAGAGAAGAGAGGCTCCCAAGTGTCACATCAGACCATTAGAAACCGTTTACATGAGCATGGTCTGCGTGCTAGACGACCTTCAAGGGTACCTGGCCACTTCACCAGGCACAGACGTCATCGTCTTGCATGGGCCAGGGAGCATCTATGCTGGATGAGCGACCAGTGGGCCTCAGTGCTGTTCACTGCTAAAAGTTTATTCACGCTGAGCAGAAATGAAGGCCGCCAACGATGTTGGAGACGTCAAGAAGAGCGCTATGCATCAGCCACTGTTGTCATCAGACGAGCCTTTGGTGGTGGTGGTGTAACAGTGTGGGCAGGTGTGTCTATACATAGTCAATACAGAACTGCCCTACATTTTGTGAATGGTACAGTGACAAGCCCATACTACTTGAATAATATCATCAATCCAGTCATTTTCATGGATGACAATGCGCCAGCTCATCAAGGTCACATAATTAGGGTACAGCTGCTGGAGACTGGGATAACAAAAAATGCAGTGGCCTGCACTTTCTCCAGACCTGAATCCCATTGAAAACCTATGGGATCAGCTGAGTCGTCGTGCAGAGCCTTGTAACTCTGTACCGCAGAACCTTAAAGGGGTTGTCCAAGTTATATTTATTGATGACCTATCCTCAGGAATCAGGATAGGTCATCAATATCAGATCGGCGGGGGTCCGACACCCGGCACCCCCGCCGATCAGCTGTTTGAAGAGAAGGCGAGCGCCGTGCCAGCACTGCCTCCTCTTCATTGTTTACCTACTCGCCGTTGCATCTGCAGCGGTGAGCAGGTGTAATTACACCCAAGCCGTTCCATTCATTTCAATGGGACGGCTCGTTCCTATACAAGTGTATACTGCAGAGCCGTCCCATTGAAATGAATGGAACGGCTTGGGTGTAATTACACCTGCTCACCGCTGCAGATGCAACGGCGAGTAGGTAAACAATGAAGAGGAGGCAGCGCTGGCACGGCGCTCGCCTTCTCTTCAAACAGCTGATCGGCGGGGGTGCCGGGTGTCGGACCCCCGCCGATCTGATATTGATGACCTATCCTGAGGATAGGTCATCAATAAATATAACTTGGACAACCCCTTTAATGACCTGAGGGCCGCCCTTCAAGAAGAGTTGGATGCCATGCCTCAGCAAACAATAAGACGACTTGTGAACAGCATGAGACGTTGTTGTCAAGCTGTAATTGATGCTCGAGTCTACATGATAAGTTATTGAGACATAGACCTTTTTGTGGGGGTCTACCAACCACTGTTGTTTGCTTTGTTTTAATAAATTGTTTGAGATGATGAAATCACCATCACATGCTTCTATTTTTGGATAGTTACTCTATTGGGGTTAGTAATGTTCTTGGGAAAAATGTTCTTGGGCTTGTTTTGCAAAGTGAGTTACACTTTAAGCATTCTAGGACTTTGTCACTAGATGGCAGTATTGTGCCGTACAACCTGACTGTTTTAATTTTCCATGTAACAAATCAGTAAATTTGTCAGTTTAGGAAAAAAAAGGTTTTAAAGTGTACTTTTAAATATTTAGTTGAGGTCATGGCTATGCCAGGTTAATATGCTGGTTAAATCCTCCACTACTACCTTCTATTTGGGCCCAAGGGATATCTAGTAACGGAGCTATATGTGAAAGCACAGTTCCAGGTTATGTAATTGACGTTTCTCAAAATGCACTGGAAAATTGTTTCTTTCTCCTTATATAAAAATTGCATGTCTTACTAGATGACACATGGGTGTGTCTATCAAATTTAGAGTGTCTGTACTACTGTGCTGCCCATATACTGCTATGGTCCCATACCGTACCCAGGCACAGTATAAATATAACTTTATATAAAGACGCATATTGTTTTTTTCTCATAGAACCATAAAGAATCTATTGTACATGCTCCAGTGCATATGGTATTATATAGATATACACCATATGACGGCACACAGAGATCATCACATGGCAGCTCTAGCCTAAGTTGATAAATCATTACCATTAGAGATGAGCGAAGTTTTTAAAAATTCAATTTGGTCACTTTGCCTAATTTTTCCACAAAATGTGTTTCTTTACGAATTAATTTGTCACTATTGGAAGAGTGTTAAATCAGGTCTATCCCGGACTGCATGTAAACTTTAGGGAGAATGTATCTTAGTGTACATCACTGTGCAGTGTAGCAACATGCATAGCTAGTTCTTTCTGGTAGCAAAACAGTTACTGTGCTTCAGAATGACGTGCAGGTCACATATATGGACATGCGCATCATCATGCAGGCCACCAACAGTCCTAGCTAACCCCTAGCTAAACCAAAAGAAAAGCATACAGCAGCCTTCAGGAAAGCGCCCCTGCAAGAGCTGTGTCCCAATGACTCTTTAGCTAAAACATAAAGTAGTAGAGAAAAAAAAAAGGTTCTTTAAATCCATCTTATGACCATGTAAACACATGCGTTAGAATCCCTTCTGTTAGGCTATTTTTTCTATGCGGTAGCTTTCTCAGCTCTGCTATGATGTCTGGGCAAATAGGAACTTTTCCTCCTCTGCTGGAACTTAGCTGTCTGTTGTCTGTCTCTTACTTCAATCCTAGGAATCTCTCTTCCTGGCATCAAGCTCTGTTAGCTTGGGAGGCAATGCAAGCCCAGGAGGGGACAAGCAACCATATATACTTTTTGTAGACAGGGCCTGCAGGCCCAGCAGAGCAGGAAGCGCTCTGCTGGCCCACACACAACCTCTCCCTGAGGAGGGTAGACTAGACTGACCCGGACTAACTAAACTCCTTCCTCTCTAAAGAGGGCTGGAAAGGAACTAGAAGGTTCCTCTCCAGAGATACTCTCTGCACAGATTTGCTGCCACCTGCTGGTGAACCAGGCACATAACACTTGAATATTACATTACAGAGAAATATTAATACACACATTGCAGAAAATGGTAATATAGTCATGAGATGACACAGGATTCACCAATAAAGACAGTGGGGGTGCAAAAGGAGGTGGTAATGCCACTCTGCTGATTGGCTGGCTGCCCGGTATTATGGGTCATATCACATTCCTGGGCTTCTTACTTTCACTTTGAAACACATGTAGCTGCCATTTTACCATTTGTTACCATGAAGCTCAAGGAAATTCAGATTTGTGGTGATTCAAATTTTTCCTGAAATTCCGATCGAAGTCAATTCATTTAACTTCGATTTTCTCAACATTAATTACCATCACCATCTGTAACATAAGAACTTCCAGCAGTGTCTGAGACTCCTCTTATCACCCTGTACAGGGCAGAAAAGAGCCGTAATGCCTAATTGAACCACTGAACCACATAAGAATATGCCAGTGTTAGAACTGGCACATGGTAGATGTGGGGGAGAGAGATATACTTTGAATATCTATCCCAAAAACCCAAACATTTGCTTCCATGACAAAAAAATAAAGTGATTCTCTCTCTCTATCTCTCACTCTCTATTTCTCTCTCAAAAATAGGAGACCAGAAAATGTTATATACCAACTTTCATGGCAATTGGAGCATGTTTGAGTCAGGTCGAATTGATTCTTACCTGACATTAAATTTGCTCATCTCTAGCTTCGATAAACCTTCTCCAATTTTTCTAATTTTCTTCTCTTTTATTCTCACATAGATAGAAGAGATGCCTGGACTGACAGGTAGAGGCAATTGTTTTTGGCGGCAGGAGAAAAATACTGCTTTGAGAAGTAGGAGAATAAGCCAGGTAATGAAAAAAACCTGCATACTGCTCAATTTAAAAGAAGGGTGCTTTATTTGTGGGAGGAAATGATGGATAATTAGGAAACGCAGAACATTTACAGAACAATGCTTTTATCTAATTTCTACTGGGGAAAATGGTAACAAAAATAGGAATAATTAGGTGCTTATGATGCAATCCCCTACATGTAAATTATCAACTAGTGCTGTGTGGGTATTTGTATTTACCAGTATACGTGAGGGAAAATAAGCCACTCACCCCAGACATAATAAGGAAAATTATATTTCGAATGCACTGACTCTACCCCTTGTACCCTGAGAGCCCAAATAATTAGCAATGTAATATAAAAGGTTGGCTCTCAAGGCCTAGACATTACTGTGCATAAGTTTTGGGCAGACGTGGAGAAAATGCTGCCAAGTAAGAATGCTTTAAAAAAAAATAGAAGTGTTAATAGTTTAATTTATTTTAATCAATTAACAAAATGCAAAGTAAATGAACAAAAGAGAAATCTAAATCCTACCAATATTTGGTGTGACTGCCTTTTGTCTTCAAAACAGCATCAGTTCTTGTAGGTACACTTGTACATAGTTTTTGAAGGAACTCGGGAGGGAGGTCGTTCCAAACATCTTGGAGAACTAACCACAGATCTTCTGTGGGTGTAGGAATGCTCCAATCCTTCTGTCTCTTCGTTTAATCACAGACAGACTCTATGATGTTGAGATCAGGGCCCTGTGGGGGCCATATCATCACTTTGAGGGCTCCTTGTTCTTATTTACACTGAAAATAGTTCTTAATGACATTGGCTGTATGTTTGTGGTCATTGTTCTGCTGCAGAATACATTTGGAGCCAAATACTTAAAAGAAGACTTTAGTTTCAAGCTGTTCAAGCTCTTTTGAATAAGCACAAAGAAATGGGTGATGCTGAGGTCCGTAGATGCAGTGGTTGGCCATAAAAGCTTTTTTTAGCCACCAGTCTTAATACCCCTTGATGCGCTAAGTTATTTAGAGGCACCTGACTCTATATTACTTAGGTGCATCCACCATTGGTTTACATCTACTCCAGCTCCCTTTCTGGTGTAGATTTAGTTAATTTTCTATGCCTAAAACAGGTGTAAAAAATGATAAATGAGACGGGGCGGCCGGCTCGCCCCTTTTCCCTCCCACATCACTCCCCCTTTTTTAGACCTGACGTGAGCACGAAAAAGTCAGATTTTACGGCAAATACCCTTTACGACTGAATCAGCCACAGATATATGCCAAAAATTGGGGTATATCTATTAATAAATGAACCCTATGGTGCTTACTTCGCAAGACGTCCAGCAGTGCCATCAGCTCGGAGCTGGCAGAAACCAGTGAAACCCAGGTACACACGTACTCTTTAGGAAAGTCTGGTCAGCAGAGGTCTTTATGGAAAAATTATGGCCAAAAAGCCATACTTTCAATGTGGAAACAAGGCCAAGTGACTCAGAATTTGATAGCTACAAGCTACTGAAGAGGGAGACAACTAGAGAACAACTAGAATCTTCTCTTGGAACTAGGGAGAGGAGCCAGCCCACACCCTAAGCTCCAGAGAGGACCGGGCCAGGATTGTTAACTCTGGCCATGCCAGTCTCACGCTTAACTCCTTAAGGACACATGACGTATGGGTACGTCATGTGTCCAGTCCCTGAAGATGGCGCCCGCTCCTGCTTGCTGCGGGGGTCCGGCTGATTCCTGTAGCTGACCCCCGCAGCTGATGATCGCGGTCGGCAGCGCTGCCGATCACGATCATTTAACCCCGCAGATGCCGTGATCAATCCTGATCGCGGCATCTGCCCGCGCTAAAACCGAAAGTAAAACTTTCGGCAGCGCTCCGCCTCCCCCTAGTGGTGATCGGGAGAATCGGAGCGCTGTAAGGGATAGCCTTAAGCCTTTCATTCAGCTTAAGGCTATCACTTACTATTTCTATGGAGCCCTTGTTAGCAATAGGGCTTCATAGGAAAGCAGTAAAATGCTCATAAACTCCAATACAAGTGTATTGGAGTTTATGATAGAAGCAATCAGGTAACTGATTTATATAGGTCCCTATAGGTCCCAATCACAGCGCCGTACATGTATGGCGCTGGGCGTTAAGTCACGTCCGGTTGCGCCGTACACGTACGGCGCTGGTCGTTAAGGAGGTAAAGATGCAGAAGTAACAATTATGTGTAATATATTTCTTCCATTCTTTCCATTTTTTTCCAATAATAAATGATTGATAAAGGATAACTTTTTTTTACTTGAAATTTAAAAAAAAAATGTTTTCAAAAATATTTGAACTTTTTTTAACAACTTCAACTTCCAATTTTCCTATCACTGGGAAAATACATTACTGTACTTCTGTATTGTAATGCATGGTACCTGTCAGTATTATACCTATTGGTAGGACCTAATAAACGTTTGTACATGGCAACCCCAGAGGCCATTGTTATTCCTTCAGTTTCCTGATGGGGTATAGAGGGGGCACCCTTCTTCTGTTAACCACTTAGATCTAGCAAGCTCTATTAAAAGTGACATCTAAGGGGCTTAATGGCAGAGATGAGTTAGCTTCTATCTCATCCATTGTAGCTGGAGACTAGTTGTGTATTACAGCCAGGTCTCACTGTTGGTGTGGGCTCAGCTACTGAGCCTGCACCATCTCAGCACGGCACATGTACGGAGTTGGGCATTAAGTACCACCACCAGTGATGTGCATGTACATGATTTTCCATAAGTAGGTTAAGGCAGGAGAAAAGGGATGTATAGTCATGTCCGCAAGTGTTGGCACCCCTAAAAATTTTCCCTGAAAATTATTGCAATTACACATGATTTATTATACACATGTTTATTTCCTTTGTGTGTATTGGAAACTGGACATAATTTCACACAAAACTCTACAAAATTGTTGGCACCTTTTCAAAATTGTGGGTATTTTTTTAACACATATGATGCTCGATCAAACTCATCTGTAGCAAGTAAGGGTGGGTTAACATTAGGTTTCCGTTATAACATGGTTATAATGGAAAATAACGGAATCCATGAGACGGAAGTCAAAACGGAAGCCTTTAAGAGGCATTCCGTTTTGATCTTTCATAATACAAGTCTATGGGCAGCAGATCGGATCCGTCATGGTTTCCATTATGCAGGTGTCCAGTCCTACATAACGGAAACTGGATGAATCTGTTCTGCTGCCCATAAACTTTGTCAAATTTCTTTTTATTGAAGACATGAGTGTAAAAAAGTACAACACTGCCTCGACAGCCACAGCAGAGGAGTCGCTGGCAGAGATAAATGCAAAATATAGCATCTACATGTCACATAAATACAGTGAACAGAATCCAAGAATGTAATATGGGGGAACATTGGGAAAGGGAACTGGTCGTCATCACAATTATCACAAATACAGAATAAAACGAAGATCTGTGTGCGTTGTTTACATCTCATTTGAAGTACCATCTAGTGAGGCCACTGTGTGAGGCCTTGAATACGTGTCAGGCTATACAGAATGCACTGTCCCTGAGACTCGGAAAGTTTTCCAGGGGCTCCAGGTCGTAATGTATTGGGCATGCTTCCTGGCTTCCCAGCTAGCTAACTCCTCCATCCTACTAATGTGGTCCACCTTCATAACCCATTGAGAGTACAAAGGTGGGTCTCTGCAAAGCCATTTGAGGGGTATGAGGAGTCTGGCGGCCTGAATCAGTTGTGTTGCCAGATCCCTTTTGGAAGGTGAGAATTCGGGTGTGGGAAGCCACAGAAGTACCAGTTCGGGGGTCAGGACAATTTTCACTTTCGTGACTTTATGAATGGCCTCTGAGACATCAGTCCAAAATTGCTTTACAACTGGACAAGACCAAAAGATGTGCAACAGTGTCCCTGACTCTTTGCCACGCCTCCAGCATTTATCTGAGGTGCTAAGCCCTTTTATATAAAGCTGTTTTGGCGTTTGATACCACTGGGTCATTACTTTATAGGAATGCTCCTGAACTCTGACACAACGTGAGAAGCCATGGGAGCCCGAGTAGATACGACGTATCTCTGTGTCCGAGAATGTGGTATGAAGGTCAGCCTCCCACGTCTTCAGATGCTGCGGTAGTGCGCTGTGAAGCGGTGTGTTCAGGGTAGTATAGAGCAGGGAGATTAGCCCCCGTGGGGGGGATGAATGGAGGAAAAATCTTTCAAACCAGGTTATTTCTGAGTTGAGTGCCTTTTTATCGAGTAACACTTTGCTAATCGAGCGTAACTCTACCGTTTCTAAGAAATTAGAGGACGTCAGGATGTCATTTAGTGAGTGTTGATTAGGTGAGGAGCTAGATGCTGCCTTCAAGAATTCACCAGTGGTGTATTTACGTAATTTGAGCCAGACCGATGCTAAATGTGACACATTTGATCTTACAGCAAACGGGGTGAGGTCCGCTGGCATGAAAAGAGGAGGGTTATTTAGCAAGTTGTGCTCCTTAATGAGCTGTTTCATCACTAGGCTTGTACCCCTGAGTAGAGCATGTGTGTGAAGGGTAGAGGGTGTGAGGCCCCATAACGCGGCCTTCTGGACGGGGTCTAATTGAAGTAACTCCAATTCAGTCCCTAATGTGTGAAAAGAGGGGACGTGAATCTGCAGCCAGCGCTTGAGGTGGATGGCCCTATAATAAAGTTGAGCATCAGGTAGCGCAAAACCTCTTAGTTTCTTTGGTAGGATCAGTCTGTCATAGGGGATTCTGGCACTTTTTTCACCCCAAAGGAATGTTCTAAAGAGTTTCCGCAATTGGGTGAAGAAAGAGGAGGGTAGGAAGAGGGGAAGCATCTGCATGATGTATAGAATTCTCGGCATCACAAAGGCCTTCAGCAGATTTTTCCTGCCCATCCATGATACATATGGGATACGTAATTCATTCAGGTGCTTCTGTAAATCAGTGAGCAGAGAGGCATAGTTTAGTTGGTATAAGTCTGATAATTTAGCAGGGATGTTCACTCCTAGGTAGGAGATGTGCGATGTCTGCCACACAAAAGGAGTCACCGATTTTAGGAAAGCTATTGACCTCTGTGATGCCGAGACATTCATCACCTCTGATTTAGTATAATTAACTTTATAGTTGGAGACTGAGCCATATTGTTCAAATAGTTTAAGAAGACGCGGGAAGGCCTCGACCGGGTTGGAGATCATGATTAAGAGGTCGTCAGCATATGCGGCATTAATATATTCAATAGAGTCAGTTTTAGTGCGTACCCCTCTAATATCTGGGTCCAGTCTAATGGCCTGCAAAAGAGTCTCCATCACCATAACATATAGGGTGGGAGATAAAGGGCATCCCTGTCGGGTGCCATTGAAGATCTGGAACGATGGTGACAATGTGCCATTGACTCTAATTCTGGCACTGGGGGAGCCATATAGTGTCATAATTGCCTCTTGAAGCTGTTGTGGAATGCTGAACTTCTGCAGAACTCGGATCATGAAACTCCAATTGACCCTGTCAAAGGCCTTCTCCGCGTCTACGCTCAGCATAACAAGTGGTGAACGGTGTTTGACAGCCCACTGCATCGCTGCAACTATTCTGCAGGAATTATGGTTTCCCTCTCTACCACGAACAAACCCTGCTTGGTCTGGGTGTATAAGTTTGGGTAGGAACATGCCTATGCGAGTTGCTAGTAGCTTCGCCCATATTTTCACATCCACATTGAGGAGTGAGATAGGCCGGTAGCTGCCACATAGGGTCGGGTCTTTCCCTGGCTTAGGTAGGATTGTGACTATAGCCTCTAGTGACTGTTTATGCAGTTTAGATCCCGTCAGTAGTTCATTGCACCATTTAGTCAAATGTGGCAAGAGGGTGTCTAGGAATTTCTTAAAGTATCCAACTGGTAGGCCATCTGGGCCAGGACTTTTGCCTAGGGGCATGGATTTCAGTATTTGACGTACCTCCTCGTCAGTGACAGGTGCCAGTAATGATGCCTTAGCACTGTCCTCAATGGCAGGTAGAGATAGTTTATCGAGGAAAGTATCTGTCAAAGACGAGTGGTCAGCAACTTCTGGAAGACCATATAATTTTTGATAAAATTGCTGAAATTCCCTGGCAATGTCAGAGGTTTTATGGAGTGTGACTCCTTGTTCCGATTTTATGTGGGAGATATGCGTAGAGTCTCTACGATGTTTGAGGAGGGACGACATTAGCTTAGTCCCCTTATCTCCATGGGAATAAAAGCGGAACTGGGAGTATTGGTAGGATTTTGCATGGCACACATTGAGGAGGTCCTTCAACTGAGTACGTAGGAGAGTCAAGTCCGCCTGCACTTTGAGAGCTCTGGATCTCTTGTGAATAGATTCTAGGTGCGCTATCTTTGTGAGTAGAGAGTGGAGTGCTTCCTGTCTGTCCCTTTTTATTTTGGTGCCTAAGGCTATAAATTCCCCCCTCATGACTGATTTATGTGCCTCCCACACAGTCGTGTGTGATACATCGGGGGTGGTATTTTCCTGGAAGTACCATGACAGTTTCTGCCCAAGTGAGTGTACGTGTTCATCTCTATCTAGCAATGTTTCATTTAATCGCCATTGGCGTTGACGTACTGGCAAGTCTAGGAATCTCAGCATCACTGAAACTGGGGCGTGGTCTGAAACTGTGACAGGGTCTATTGTAGCATGCTCAATCGCATCTATGAAGTTGGAGGAGATCAGTATATAATCTAGTCGTTTGTGGGAGTTATGGGGGGCAGAAAAGAATGTGTAATCCTTGTCAGTTGGATGCACCAGACGCCATGCATCAATTAGGTTAGCTTCAGCAATCCGGCTGTTGATACAACCAATCGCTGTTTGAGTGAGTTGGGACAGGCCGTCGGATGCATCCACTGAGGGGTTAAGGGTGACGTTAAGGTCGCCACCTGCAATTAACATACCTTCAGCAAAGGCGGTCAGAGATCTAATCACATTAGTCAGCCACAGTTTCTGCCCTCTGTTGGGACCATAGAGGCTAGCCAGGGTTACCTTTTGGTTGCCAATCAGACCTTTTACAAAGACATACCTCCCCTCTGGGTCAGTTTGTGTGGCCTCTAGTTGAAAAGGTACACTCCGAGTGATCGCTATGCCAACCCCTCTCTGTGCCTTATCGTAGCTAGTAATGAACCAGTGGGGGAAGTATGACCTCTGCAAAGTAGGGACTCTAGCTTTTTTGAAATGGAGTTCCTGCAAGAAGCAGATTTCGGTGCGGGATTTCTTCAAAAGGCGCAGAACCTGCGACCGTTTTTGTGGGGTGTTAAAACCCCGAACATTGAGTGAGGTACATTTAATCTGGGCCATCATTATAAATGGGTGTCCCACTACAGCACATGAGAACATTATAGCGATGAGCGAACCAGTGAGGTAGGTAGGGAACAAAAGAACATAACATATTCAATACAAGTTCAACATGAACTAACAAACTGGGATGCTGGGTTATCTGACCATGAGCATTTCCGCTTTCAGAAAGTAGCGGAGTGGCAGGCCAGTGAGAGCCAGCGTTAATGCGCTCACACCAGGTCCGCGCAGCAATGATCCTGGTGGGAGGTTGAGGGGGGGTGAAAATGTGTGATCACTCTTAATCGCAGGGGGTGCCCTGCAAACTGGCATAGTTTCACAGAATGGGACATTACTAATAATACAGTAAACAACAAATAACCTAGGAGAGCATGACTCATAGAGCACTTGACTGCCATTATAAGAATCAGTGGACCCCTAGCTCTAGTCCAGTGCTACTGGAAAATGTAGGAGGAGTCCCCCTTTAGATATCCTAAGTAATGCGCAATGGTAGGTATAAGGTAGATAAGGCGCAGTACCGAACCCGAAGGACTCAGTATAGGCCACATAGAACTTTAAACATAGAGGAACAAACCAAAAAGTGGCAGTGCCACATAAAAGGTTAACAGAGAAAGCAGTTAAAACTTAGGCAACGGGAGCATAAAGCTCAGCAACTTCTCAGGTAGTCCGCGGCTATAGCCGACTACATAAAGGAAGGATACGAAGGCCCTTACAACTAGTGAAAAGTTACTGGCTCACGTGTCCCTCTGCCTGGTCGCCATCTTCTTTCTTGGTGGTACTTTGTGCCATCTGCGGGCATCTGGGAGGGCAGGAAGAGGCACTCCGGTGTCTGCAGAGGGGAGCCATGACGGTATATCCAAGGGAGTTGTCTGTAGCAACTCCCAGGCTGCAGGCAGATCTTTAGGGAGTCTGATGGTGCACCTTCTGCCTCCAACTGCAAAAGTGAGGCCGAAGGGAAATAGCCATTTATAAGGCGTTTTGACCTGCCTCAGGTGATCCGTGAGTCGGCGCAGGGCTCTTCTCTTGTTCAGTGTTGAGGGGGCCAAGTCCTGGAACAGAAGAATTTTGTTGTCTCCATAGAACACCTCTTTTCTTTCTCTGGCTTCTTTCAGGATGGCTGCAGTGTCCGTGTATTTGAGGAGTCCACAGATGACATCCCTGGGCTGTTCACCATCTTTAGGCTTGGGTCTAAGTGACCTATGGATCCGCTCAATCGCTATATCATCTGCCTGTCCGGTGCCAAGTAAACTGGCAAAGATGGCGGCTGCCGCGTCTGGTAGGTCCTCATGCAGCACATGTTCAGGGAGTCCTCGGATGCGGATATTCTTTCGCCTGCTGCGGTTCTCCTGGTCCTCAATGAGGGCATATGCATTATCCAAGGATTCTATGCAAGCAGAGGTGTTGTCCCCCAAGGCCTTAGCAAATGTCAATATGGCGGCCTGGTCATGTTCCAGGTCCTCCACTCGGTGCCCCATTTGCTTGATGTCTGATTTAATTTCAGACAAGTCATGGATGACCGGGGCAAGAGCTGAGTCCAGGGCTGAGGTAAGAGCCTGCTGTAAATACTGGCGGGTGATGCGTGTAGAGGCAGCATGCTGCGGGATCTCGTCTCCTGCTGCTGCAGCTCCATTAGAGTCCTCCGTCTCGCGGTCCCAGTCATCCGACTCGGGCGGCGCCATCTTGGAAGCGCTGGGCGCAGGAGCTGTGTGCTTCTTGTTTAGGAATTTCTCCATATCTGAAGATCCTTTGTCAGCTTTGGGGGTGTCCGGCTTGTCTCTAGGTATGCACCTACCGATTTTTCCCATGCTGAAGCAGATTTAAAAGCAAAATTGACCAGTTTACAGGGTCATGAGTAGAGGAGCTCTCTCACATGCGTCTGGTTCAGTGAGCAGTCAGGTCCCGCCCCCTGCTGCCCATAAACTTGTATTATGATGGAAGCCTTTAAAAGGCATTCCCTTTTGCTTTCCGTCATAATAGAAATCTATGGGGATCATAACGGCTCCGTCCTGTTTCTGTTATGCATAACGGAAAAAAAAAGTCCTGTCGACAGGACTTCGTTTTCCGTCTTGCATAATGGGAACTAGACGGATCCGTTATAACTCCCAGAGACTTCTATTCTGACGGATCAAAATGGAATGCCTCTTAAAGGCTTATGGATTCCCTTGTTTTATGTTATAACCATTTTATAACGGAAAGCCATAACGGAATCCATAATGCAGATGTGAACCCACCCTAACAGGTATGGGCAATATAAAAATCACACCTGAAACCAGATAAAAAGGGGAGAAGTTGACTCAATCTTTGCATTGTGTGTCTGTGTGTGCCACACTAAGCATGGAGAACAGAAATAGGAGAAGAGGACTTGAGAACCAAAATTGTGGAAAAATATCAACAATTTCTCAAGTCCATCTCCAGAGATCTTGATGTTCCTTTGTCATCAGTGTGCAACATAATCAAGAAGTTTACAACCCATGGTACTGTAAGCTAATCTCCCTGGACGTGGACAGAAAAGAAAAATTGATGATAGGTTGCAAAGCAGGATAGTCTGGATGGTGGATAAGCAGTCCAAATCAAGTTCCAAAGAAATTCAGGCTGTCCTGTAGGCTCAGGGTGCATTAGTGTCAGTCGACATTTGAATGAAATGAAACGCTATGAAGATCCAGGGGGACCCACGGCTGACACAGAGACATAAAAAAGCTAGACTACAGTTTGCTAAAATGTATGTGAGTAAGCCAAAATCCTTCTGAGAAAACATCTTGTTGACAGATGAGACCACCAAGATAGAGCTTTTTGGTAAAGCACACCATTCTACTTTTTACTGAAAATGTAAGAGTCCACAAAGAAAAGAACACAGTACCTACAGTCAAATATAGTGGAGGTTCAAAGATGTTTTGTGGTTGTTTTGCTGCCTCTTGCACTTGGTGCCTTGACTATGTGCAAGGCATCATGAAGTATGAAGATTAACAAAGGATTTTGGGTCGGAATGTAGGGCCCGGTGTCCGAAAGCTGGGTTTGCGTCCTAGGTCATGGGTCTTCCAGCAGGACAATGACCCCAAACATACTTAGAGAAGCAAACAGAAATGGATGGGAACAAAGCACTGAAGAGTTCTGAATAGTGTTTGGCGCGAATATTCGAATCGCAAATTTTAATCGCGAATATCGCCAGTTTGAGAATTCGCAAATATTTAGAATATAGTGCTATATATTCGTATTCGCAAATATTCTAGATTTTTTTTCATCTGAACCCATGATCCCTCCCTGCTTCTTGCTTGTGGGCCAAGGAGAAGGCTGCAATGTATTTGTCTGAGCTTAGCAACATCCCTAGCAACCAATAGGAAAGTTGCCTACCCCTTACTATATAAGAACCTCCCCAGCAGCCATTTTCTGCAGTTGTTTGCAGTTCTGAGAGAGACAGCAGTGTCATTGCTGTGCTCTGTGCTTCCCTGTGTCATTACATTAGATAGTTAGTGAGTTAGTTAGTTAGTTAGTTAGTTAGTTAGCTTATATATATAATACAGATAGTTAGTGGGAGATAGTCAGTGTAGGTTAGATAGTGATATAGTGTAGCTGGCTCCAGTGCAGGGTGTTAGGAAGTGTCCATACATAAATGCTACATACATAGTGCTGTGATGTCACAAGTGCACATCAATACTTAGTGCACCAATCACTAATATGTAGTCAGACCTGCTGTAATGTTCTGCCGTGCCAACCATTTTCTCCAGTCTCAGGAACCTTCTAGCAGCATGAAAAATGTAGCTATAGTGACCCACGCCTGTATTGCGCGCGCATTAAGCATATTACATTGCCGATTTTCGCAATCAAGAAAATAACCACGAATTTGCGAATATATGACGAATATTCTACCAAATATTCGCAAAATATTGCGAATTCGAATATTTTCTCTGCTGCTCATCACTAGAGGCCAGCACCATTAACTGGTACAGATAAAAAAAAATCCACTATTACTTTTATGTCCTATTACATCTTATTTTAATGGTAGAAACCCCCCCCCCCCCCCAACTAAAAAACATTTCTTTGTAATGGATCCCATTGAATTATACCTGGGTCTTTTTGAATTTTTGATGTCAAGAACTTCTGTGTACCATTCCTACGTATCCAAAACACAGGGACCCCTGACCGTCTCAGAGATACTTCCAGACATATCCAAAAATAGAAAGCTCTAGACAGCAAGCATGAGAGGCATCCACATACACTAGAGTTTAATGCCCTGCACTACAATATATTGATTTCTCTCATCTGCTGTGCAGCGCAGTGCCGCCGCGTAAGTGTATCCGGAATGTCTCTAGTCATCCGGCTCCTTTTTTATATTCTTTATGTTTGAAGTGCTTGGTAAAATGAATCCTGTGTGTGAGATGTAAAAGGAGTGAGAGCTGAATTGACATTATTGTCATTTCCATAACAGTCTGGAAAGTATTTATTGTGTCAGATATCCGCAGACAAGGAGCGGTCGCTGATCTTCCCACCTCATTCTGCAGAGATGCAATCATGTATCATTTTATGTCATTTCTGGTTACAATTGCGAGTAATTTTCAAGTTTTCTGCTGATAAAGTTTCATTCTTCCCGCTGCCTTTAAAAAAAAAAAAAAATCTATAAAAAAAAAATTGCCATTATTATCTGTAGGTACTTCCATTGTTAATGGTCGCACTGCTGCTACTATGTCCATTCTTATGCGAAAAGGCCATGTAGATCAGTCTAAAGAGCAGATTAACACAGGACTCCAGTACAAGAACACAGGGAGAGATTTACATGTATGAGTCAAATTTATTATGTGCTTGAAACAATTTTGCTCTTTCATAAATCTCACTTGTCACCCACACTCCAGTTTTAGCGCAGAGCTCCCTTCACCTCCGCTTCTGGTCCCCACTGGACTGGATGTATTACGTGTTACACGCACTCAAATCACATATGTAAAGGGGGTCCCATTCTCGAAGAACCTGTTTGAAAGAAGCCTATATTTTTCAATTGCTTGCACCATTTTTGTCGCAAAATATTAGTGTAAAGTATGCTACCGCCAAATGTATCATCTTGTCTGTTTAGTCTAGTTTTGTCATACCTCACTTTACAGCACGATTAATAAATCTGTGTGAGCCCTTTTGGTGCTTAAGAGAAACATATCCAAGCACGGAAGTGTTAAGTCAGTGAAAAGGGTAAGAAAAAATATGTATTTCTGCATCTGTTTATCATTATTTTCTCTGTATTCGTTTCTGCTGCTTTTTCACAGCATGCTATAACATTCTATTCAGTAAAAGAGAATAAAAACTTGACAGCTGCAGAATATAGACGTAGCTGAACCAGGGGCGTCACTAGGTATAACGATCCAGGGGTGCTGTTTGGCGTCTGGATCCTGCGGCCCGCTGGTGCTGTGCTGCGGCGGTCGCCGGGCGGTGCTGCGCCAAATTTAGAGTAGGACCCACTCTGAGAGGCAACCTTGGCGCGGTGAGTGGGCTTATGCCTTTTGATCAAAATGTACACTAATGCCTCTTTCATAGTATAGGGGGCAGTACAGTAAATATTGTGCCGAGAGGCGATATTAATTTTGCTGAGAAGCCATTACAAATCAGAAGCTGAGCTTGTGGATGTGCGATTCTACCTATTTCTCTTTCTCTGTTTTTTTCATAACGATCCAGGGCTTGGGTCCCAGATGTTTTGTGCAGGGCCGGAAATGTAGTGGCTTCTGACTATACAACTGCTCGCCATTCTGATGGTGGCCAATCCTGACCCATCGTTTACCCTTGAAGGCTTCAGGCCACTATGATGCAGTAACATAGTGAAGGCAGTCACAATGAGATGACATCATTGGGACAGCCTGTGCAGAGTCTTAGGTGGTATGATGATATCATTGCGACATAGATGGCAGTGTGGAACGAGGAGTCAGGTGAGAACTTTGTTTTTTTCCTCACACTTTAGAGGGAAATGGTACATGGGCACTATAGTGGGAGGACATTATAACTAAAGGGGGGCAGTATAAGTACTGAAATTATAACTACTGGGGGCACTACAGAGGTCATTATAACTACTGATAGCACTATAGGAAGACAATATAACTAAGGGGCACTGTAAGGGGCATTATACACACTAGGGGTACTAAAGGGGGCATTATACATACTGTTTGCACTACCGGGGTCACCACAAGAGGCATTACAACTTGTGTGGACACTACAGGGTGCACAATAACTACTGGGGGCACTATAGGGGAGCAATATAACAAAGGGGCATTGTAAGGGGAATTATACCTACTATGGGTACTTTAGAGAAAATTATACCTTCTGGTCGCATGGTAAGAGGTATTATACTTACTTGGGCCATCATAGAGGGCATTACAACTATTGGGGGTACCGGAGGAGGCATTACGGGGGGGGGGGGTCATTATTACTATTAGGGGCACTACAGGTATATTATAATTACTAGGGACACTATAGAGGGCATTATACCTACTAGGGGCACTGAGGAAGTATAGGAGGCATTACAATTATTGGTAGCACTATAGGGGAATTCTAAATTGGAGGCTCTAGATATGGACCTTATCAAGGAACCTTATTACTACTGGGGGCACATTGGAGAGCTTTAGCACTCCTGGGGCACTATGGGGCGATATTACTACTAGGGTTTTTTGGGGGGTTATTATTATTGGGCACAAAATGGAGGGCACTACTAATAATGGGTGCATACGCTGGATCATTATAACTACTGGGGGCACTGTATAGAGCACTATTACTCATGAGGGCACTCTGGGAGAGAATTATTAGTGCTGGTGAGACTTTTGGGAGCCCTTTGGGGACTATCTGTATGGTACTAATATTTCTGCAGTAAAGAATTAAGTGCCATCGGTGAGTGCAGCGAGTTCAGCATTCATGGTAGCAGCAGGATAATACTGTTGGGGTCCAAGCGGAGGAGGATGATAGAAAAGTGAGGAACCAAAGATGTCTTTGTGGTAAACTCTGCAAAGATGAGATATGGCTGAAAAAAGTAATCATGATTGTATAGTGCTAGCACTATTATTATCGATCTTGGCACAAAATACAACAAAGAAAGCCATGTGCATGAAAGGTCATCCTCCATTCTGGAGTGCCTAACCAAAATCGATAGACATATTTAAAGCACAGTTACAATGTGGTAAATGATTTTTGAGAAACTAGCGAGGCCTTAGACTACTGAGTTCTTACGGTGGCAACACACATTAGGCTTAGGTTTGCCAAACTGGCCAATTTTGGCGAGATCAGCTAACCATTAGTGTTGAGCGCAAATATTCTAATCGCAAATTTTTATTGCAAATATCAGTATTTTGAGAATTCACGATAATGTAGAATATAGTATTATATCTTCGTAATCGCGGATATTCTAGATTTTTTTATCCTTATTATGCTATCTGTCATCCATGACCTTTTTTTTTTTTTAGATTTATTATTTTACCCATCATTAATTTCCTACCTATTATTAATCATTTTTGTTTATAGATGCTATATTACTTTTAAAATGAATCATTATCTATAACATACAAGAGACATCATCTAACAGACAATCACATGAAGATGTATGCCAAAAGTTGGGTATGCGCAAGCCAACAACCTATCCATGCAACAGGTACAGTCAGCTAACCTTACAATGGCAGCCTTGTGTGCAATGAGACATTCAAGACCAGCTCTCATCTAACTCAGAGCCAGTAGGCCTCAAAGTTGCTTGATTTTTGTTGGATGGCTTGGGGGACTTGCGCACATAGATAACAAAAATTGTAACATTTTTTTTGGATGCCAGCTAACTCTTCTCTCACTGCTTAGGAGGGCTGCATAAAAATGTTACGTTTACTAAATGTCCTAATATTTATATTCAATAACCTTTCTATACTGTTTTGTCATGTAAACTCATTTGCATAAACATGGGCATATGGGAAAGACATGCAAATAGTGTTTCAGCTGAAAAACAAAGCAGATTCTGCTAATTTGCATTCCTTTACCATATGCCCATATTTATTTAAATGAGTTTACATGACAAAACAGTGTAGAAAGGTTATTGAATATAAATTAGAAAGCTGAACATTTTTATGCAGCCCTCCTAAGCAGTGAGCGAAGTGTTAGCTGGATTTCAAAAAATGTTTTACAATTTTTGTCACCCTAATGATAATGATTAGTGATGAGCGGCAGGTGCCATATTCGATTTCGACGAAATTCGCGAATATTCGTATGAATATTCGTTTCATATTCGTCGAAATCGAATATTCGTCATTTTTCTAGTTATCGCGATTAACATGCGATTTAAATAATCGCATATTGCGATTTGTACTTAAGGCTACTTTCCTATTGGTTTCATATCTAGAATTAGCGAGGATGACGGATATGACGAATGTATTCGTCATATTCCTCAAAACGAAGATAACGAAGTATTCTACATCTTCGTTTTAGCAACCTATTCGTCAACTTCGCTAATTCTAGCAATCAAAATAGGAAGGTTGACTATAGAGACAGCTGTGTTAAATTAGCTATGCGTTTTTTTTTTTTAATAAATAGAATAATAATAATATAATATAATAATTTAATTAAGTAATATAATTATTGTATTAAAAAAAAAAAAAAAAATCGCATAGCGAATTTAACACAGCTGTGTCTGGTAAGTCAACCTTCCTATTTGATTGCTAGAATTAGCGAATAGCGAAGTTGACGAATAGGTTGCTAAAACGAAGATGTAGAATACTTCGTTATCTTCGTTTTGAGGAATATGACGAATACATTCGTCATATTCGCTATTCGCTAATTCTACCAAGCCAACCATAACTTCCGTGCTCATGGAGCGTCCCCATCACCATGGGAACGTCTCCATATACTAAAATGTACTGTCGGATTTGAGGAATTACGTTGAAATCGCAATGCGATTAATTCAAGTTATATTAATCGCATTGCGATTTCAACTTAGAGCTGGGTTTATAATGGTTCAGCTTGCTAGAATTAACGAAGTTAACGAATATGGAATATAGCAGCAGTGCTAAGTTGAAATCACAATGCGATTAATTTAACTTAAAGTATTCGCATTGCGATTTCAACTTAGCACTGCTAGTGCATAGCTATATTCCATATTCGTTAACCCTTTGGCATACTCCTCCCCACAAGCGTCCCCGTCACCATGGGAACGCCTGGTGGTTAGAATATACCATCGGATCTGAGTTAGATCGTGAAAACTCAAATCCGATGGTATATTCTAACACAGAGCGTTCCCATGGTGATGAGGGACGCTAGTTAGAGTATACCAACACGTGCATACATACCGGCTCCCTGCTGCCTGGAGGCACCTGTCCTCTGACAGGGCACTGTGATCTGCACTATTAACCCCTCAGGTGCCGCACCTGAGGGGTTAATAGTGCGGATTACAGCACCCTGTCAGAGGTCGGTTGCCGCCGGGCAGCAGTCGCCTCCCACTATTAAAATCATTAATGGGCAGTGCGCCTAATTCCCCCTCACCAGTATTACAAACAATAATTGGTGGCCAGTGCCGATCACCCCCTATTAAACATCATTGGTGGCCAGTGTGCGCCGACAATCTCTCCCCGTATTAATTATCGCTGGTCAGTGCGCACTCAATCCCCCTCCCTCCCCAGTAAAAATCATTGCTGGCAGTGCGCCCTCCCTCTCCCCCTCCCATCATTGGTGGCAGCGGCAGCTCCGATCAGAGTCCCAGCAGTGTAATGCTGGGGCTCCGATCGATTACCATGGGTCACTCACAGTTTGAGGGAAGGAGCGCCGGCGGCCCAGCGCAGGTAAGTACAATGCTGACTAACTAACCATGGCAGCCAGGACTGCAGTAGCGTCCTGGCTGCCATGGTAATCGATCGAGCCCCAGCATTACACTGCTGGGACTCTGATCGGAGCTGCCGCTGCCACCAATGATGGGAGGGGGAGAGGAGGCGCACTGCCAGCAATGATTTTTACTGGGGAGGGAGGGGGATTGAGTGCGCACTGACCAGCGATAATTAATACAGGGGAGGGATTGTCGGCGCACACTGGCCACCAATGATGTTTAATAGGGGGAATCGGCACTGGCCACCAATTATTGTTTGTAATACTGGTGAGGGGGAATTAGGGCGCACTGCCCATTAATGATTTTAATAGTGGGGAGGCGCACTGCTGCCCGGCGGCACCCGACCTCTGACAGGGTGCTGTGATCCGCACTATTAACCCCTCAGGTGCGGCACCTGAGGGGTTAATAGTGCAGATCACAGTGCCCTGTCAGAGGACAGGTGCCTCCAGGCAGCAGGGAGCCGGTATGTATGCGCGTGTTGGTATACTCTAACTCAGCGTCCCCATCACCATGGGAACGCCTCTGTGTTAGAATATACCATCGGATTTGAGTTTTCATCTAACTCAGATCCGATGGTATATTCTAACCACCAGGCATTCCCATGGTGACGGGACGCTTGTGGGAAGGAGTATGCCAAAGGGGTTTAACTGTACTGTTTGGAGGGGGAAAAAAAGACGAATATTCTAAAAAATGTCAAAACGAATATATTCGCTATAGTGCTATATATTCGTTTTTTAGAATATTCGTCTTTTTTCAACATCTAAAGTCATGATTCCTCCCTGCTTCTTGCTTGTGGGCCGATGACTCATTGACCCACAAGCATTTTAAGCAGGGAGGAATCATTTGTTCAGATGGAAAAAATGACGAATATTCGATATAACGAATATATAGCAGTATATTCGCAATATTCGCGAATTATCGAAGTTGCGATATTCGCGATTAATATTCGCTATTCGAATATTCGCGCTCAACACTAATAATGATCTAGGTGCGCAGGTCCCCCAAGCCATCCAACTCAAATCAAGCACCTTTGAGGCTTGCTAGCGCTCTCCTTTTGGATAGAGAGCAGGTCTTGTATGTCTCCTAATGCACAAGACTACCATTGTAAGGTATGCTGATTATACTTGTCTTATGGATAGGTTATTGGCTGAGTTCACATCAGCGTTCAGCCTTTCCATTCTCCTGCTCCATTATAGGACGGATTTGGCACATAACTGAGCCGAACTGAGCCTATGTGCCCCATAGACTATAATGGGGTCGATTAGATTTCCACTCAAAGGAAGAGTTATGAAGCGGAGACAAGTTAAGATCTGAAATGCAGTTACAGTGGTGCTTGAAAGTTCAGAATTTTCTATATTTCTGCATAAATTTGACCAAAAACTACATCAGATTTTCTCACAAGTCCTAAAAGTAGAGGAAGATAACAAAATCAAATTAATGAGTCAAAACTATTAGACTTGGTCATTTATATATTGTTGAAAATAATCCAATATCACATGTCTGTGAGTGACAAAAGTATGCAAACCTTTAGGATTAGCAGATACTATGAAGGTGAAATTATAATCGGGTTTTTTCAATAAATCAATGACAATCAGGTGTGAGTGGTTGAACTGTTTTATTTAAAGAACAGGAGATATCAAAGTCTTGTCTTCATAATAAACATTTGTGGAACTGTATTGTTTCATGAACAAATGAGATTTCTGAGGACCTCGAGAAGAGTTGCTAATGTGAGAAAGGCCTTTAGTTCCTTAGAGGTTATTTTGGGTTCCTTTGTCACCTCAAAGTATGTTACACACCTTTCCCTTTGCATGACCTTTGTTAGTCGACCACTCCTGGGGAGGGTAATAATGGCCTTTCCTTTAAATGTACTGTACACAATCTGTCTGACTGTGGATTGGTGGAGTCCCAAGTCGTTAAAAACGATTGTGTTACCTTTTCTGGCCTAATGAGCATCAACAACTCTTCTTCTAAGGTCTTCAGAAAACGCCTTTGTTTGTGCCATGATAGTACTTCAACATACGTGTGTTCTGAAGATCAAACTGATAGACACCTATTCTTTAATTAAAAAGTCACCCACTCACACCCGTTTGTAATCGCATTGAGTGTAGAAATGCAGAAATTTTGAATATTCTGAAGGGTTGAAAACACTTTTAAGCACCACTGTACCTTTAATTTTAATTCTGGGTTCACAAAAGGTCAAAACAAAGTAGATTTCTCAAGAAACACCACGTCAGTCTAATGTTGTTTTGTGACATTAAAGCTATTACATGTATCAGATTGCCAGGAAACTAAAGATTTCAACTTGCAGCAAGACAACGATCCAAAGCATACTTCTAAGCAGAGCAATACAAAGTATTTGGTAAAAATAAATAAACAGGAAGCCAGATTGATGTTCTTTTATGAACTGCCTAGTACAATCACAATGTCTATGAACTTTTATTATGCTAAAAATAAAAAAATAAGATATTTCTCTATCATAACTCTTAACTCTTTACCATAGAATACAAAAAGAGGTATCAAGATGATCATGTACAGATGTGCTGATACGCTATGTGATTCCAGGCCTTTTCTAATATTGCGTATATGTTCATGGCTTCTTGTCTTCAGCTTCAGCTTCCTCAGTGTTCTGCCTACATATTGCAATCCATATGGGCATTTCAGAACGTATATTACTCCATTGTTTTTGATACACCACAGCCAGAAGTGGGTTCAGAAAGGGAAGACTCAGTCTTGCCTCTATACCAGGGGTCAGCAACCTTTGGCACTCCCAGCTGTTGTGAAACTACAATTCCCAGCATGCTCCATACATTTCCATAGGAGGTCTGAGAAGGGCAGAGCAAGTATGCATGCTGGAAGTTGTAGTTTCACAACAGCTGAGTGCCGGAGGTTGCCTACCCCTGCTCTATACATTTCCTCAATTTTTGATCTATTGCTGGCTATGGCGTCAACAACTTCATTAAAAAACCTTGAATATCTAAACCCATCCTTACTATTAGCAGAGAAGTGACATCTTGTATGAAGATTACATTCAGGCCGCTGTCATTATTTCTCTGCTGCACATCAAAAAGCTTTAAAAAGCTTTTTAATGAATATACTTCTCATCTTTAAATTGAATTTGCCCTGGCTTTCTTTTCATTAGGTAGCAGTGATGCAATATGTCTGCCACTGAAAATGTGGTTAATTTCTAGTTGGTTTTCTTCAAGGTAAATACATTTTATCCACTTGTAGACTGCAGTACACTTTGGAATATAATTGTTAGAGATGAGCGAATTTTTCAAAAATTCGATTCGGCCGGTTCGCCAAATCTTCTGAAAAAGTTTGGTTCAATACGAATTTATTAGCGGTGAATCGCGTTAAAAAACAGCTATTTCCTGGCTGCAGAGAGCCTTTATAGTGGTGTAGAACACTGTGCCTTGCAGTAACACGCATAGAGAGTCTGCTGTGGTAGTTAAATAATACTGTGAGTCAGTATGACATGCAAATGACAGGCATCGCTCTTAGAATCACTGCACACTTCACTTATTTGGGCAGTCACGGGGCCAAAACTGACCAAATAACTCAAGTATTAACTCAGCCTTACAGGTCGATGTTAGCGCCAAGCAGAAGTACACTCCTTTTACACTGTCATCAGATGATTTCACATAGATGTCTACAGAACCTGTTCTATTAAACGCTTATACAGGTAGAGCCCCCTGACAGAGTGGAGAGGGTGTCAGCAGTAAGTTTGTGTTGACGTCACTGATTATTTTGTCCCTTCCTCTGATCCGTCAGAACAATAACCCCCAAAAAACGGATCCTGTCTGTTGAGCTTCCGCCTTCACTCGGTCAGCATTTGGTCAGAAATCCATCAGTATTGCTAAAGCCAAAAGAAAAATGAAGTGGATCTGAAACAGAGATGAGACTTGAATGGAATATTTGCATGTCTTCTGTGTTTTGTACTCACTCCTGCTTTTGGCTCCAAAATCTCAACCCAATTCTGATGGGACCATACAGGCATTACAGCTGCTACACAGACAGGATCCGTTCTGCGTCTCATTTTTCCTTCTTTCTGACAGATCAGAAGGGTCAAATAAAAGGGTCGAATAAATGATGATATCAGCCAGGCCGAAAGGCAAAATAGTGGCCCAGTCATGAAGTGGGGAGGGTGGGATCAGCATGAGAAGTCCACAGAGTGGCCCTATGACATAGTGGTGAGGTGGAAGCAGCATGAGGAGGCCACAGAGTGGCACAATGACAGTGAGGAGGTGGCCATAGCAGCATTAGAAGGCCAAAGAGTGGAAAGGTGACATAGGGTAGAGGTGGCAGCAGCATGAGGAGACTACAGAGTGACCCGGTGACAGAGTGTTGAGGTGTCAGCAGCATCAGGAGACCACAGAGTGGCAAGGTGACATAGTGTGGAGGTGGCAGCAGCATCAGTAGGCCACAAAGTGGCAAAGTGACATAGTGTTTGGGTGGCAGCAGCATGAAGAGACCACAGAGTTACCCGGTGACTGAGTGTGGATGTGGCAGCCGCATGAGGAGGCCACAGAGTGGCAAGGTGACATAGTGTGGAGGTGGCAGCAGCATGAGGAGACCACAGAGTGGCAAAGTGACATAGTGAAGAGGTGGCAGCAGCATTAGGAGACCACAGAGTGACCCGTGACAGTGGGGGAGGTGGGTAGCAATAACAGTTCCATGCTGACGATGGTGGGTATAAGAAGTAGCACTTGGCATCAGATGTGTGGCATCAGGTGGGTGGCAGAATCAGAATAGTAGCTGAGGCAGGTAGCCAGAAGAAACCGTTTTTTTTTTGTCAATGTGTTGGTTTGGCACCATGGATGATCTAGTCTGATGAATCAGGCATTGGTGGGTGGAAATCCTGGCTGATCCACGCCTGATTCATCTTGACAAAGGTCAGTCTCTCCACATTTTGGATGGACAGGCAAGGTCTTTTTGGGGTAACTATGGCCCCCGCCCCACTTAACACCTGCTCTGATGCCACACTACTGGCTGAAACAAAACAATAGCTTATCTCAGAAAGACCAGCTACAAAAAACAGCACAGAGCCTCATTTAAGAGTCTCAATGCAGCAATCCAAAGTGCAAAGCTCCCTGGGAAACAGTAATATTCAAAATAAATGTGGAGCCCCAGAATTGGGTCTACAACACAATGAAAGCCAGATATCCCTCAAAGGAAGGAAAACCAAGCAAGGGGTGTCTCCATTACAGAGAAATCCACCATATTAAGTGGGCCCTATGTCAAGATCCCGCTTTTTTACAAGCTTTAAGGATGTGACGAGGAAAACCTAAGCCAGTTATCTATCCACAGACAGCTGGATTTGGTGATCTCTGTATTGTAGACACCCCTTTGCTTGCTTTTCCTTCCTTTGAGGGATATCTGGCTTTCATTGTGTTGAACACCCAATACTGGGGCTCCACATTTATTTTGCATAACACTACTGGCTGGTCAGGACAGCTTTTCCAGGGCAAACTCTGCCAGTTGCGGTCACAAATCCAGTCCAGCGGATCTTAAATGTGGGGTGCTGTTCAAGTATGCTACCACTGGATGGTTCAGGTCGTGCTCTATGTCTAGCTGCTAGTGAGTAGTTTCTTCACTATGCGGGTGAAGAAAGCTTCTCATCATTGAATCCAGACTCAGGCTGCTGCTGATGGAGCTGGAACTGCTCCTGCCACCCCACCCCTCACCAGCAGCTATGGCAGTGGAACATGAGTGCAGAGGGCCCCCCCAGTTAGACCTGCAAGAAAATGGACAAAGGTGCAGATAGGCAGCGGCCAACTGACTACATATGATCTCTCTATAGTTCAGTTTGTCTGCCCTCTCAGCGGGTGTAAGAAAGGCCCCATTTTGGACCAGTAGCGAGGGTCCAACAAGGTGGTTAGCCAGAAGTCATCTCTCTGCCGAAAGCTGACAATTCGCTACGCAAGCAAGTGAGCATTCATCAGGCCATTTGTGCAAGTGACCCAGGGGTACTCCCTGCCTCCATCTCCACTCCATACTGTCACGGTGTGTCTGGGCCCTCTGCTTCCTCTTCCTCATTGCCCTGTAGCTCCTCTGGCTGCTCATGCTCCTCCTTTCCTGTCACCTACAGTATGTAGAAAAACCACCCATTTCGCTTGTGCTCCAATGTCCTTCTCCACCTCCTCCTCCAGGTCAGCCCCCACAGGAGTCATGTGTCTGTGAGATCTAGGCGCCACGTCTCCAATCCCCTGACCAGCCCGATTTACCATCATCTGTTCCAGGACATGAAGCAGTGGAATGACATCGTTCATCCCTTAGTCCTGGTGACTGACAAATAACATGGCTTCCTCAAAGGGCCTGAGCAAACGGCAGGTGTCACACATGATCTGTCACTGGCTGACATCGAAGTTACACAGGGGAGTACTCCTGTCCGTTTGGATAATCAAGAAATCGTTTATGGCCTTTCTCTGTTTCTATAGTTGGTCCAACATATGGAGGGTGGAATTCTAACAAGTGGAAACGTCGCATATCAGCCTATGTGGGGGATGCCATTCTGCCACTACAGCTCAACGAGAGTGTGCTTTGTGGTGTACAGGTGGCTGAAGTGCATTCAAAGTTTCCTGGCCATTTTTAGGATGTCTCGCAGATGGGTGAAAGACTTAAGGGACCGCTTGACAACCAGATTGAACATGTGTGCCATGCAGGGCTCATAGCTCAGCCCTGCTTGACGCAGCGCAGACACCATGTTCTTCCCATTGTCGGTCACTACGGTTCCGATTTTCAGTTGTCGCAGAGAAAGCTAGGATTTCATTTCTTGATGAAGGACACAGAGCAGTTCCTCCCCTGTGTGACTCTGTTCACCCAGGCAAACCAGGTGCAGAACAGCCTGACACCGCCGTGCCCTGCACATGTGGTATCTGAAGAGGCACTGTGAATTGTCCCTGCAGTGGAGGCTGAGGACACGGTGGAGGATGAGGAGGCAGAGGCGGACATTTTCCCAGGACCAACGGCGTGAGAACATGGAGGCGGAAGCGGCATCATCTGGCCAAGTTGCAGGTGTAGCTGTGCAGGAACCACATTTACCCAGTAGGTAGTAAAGGACATGTATTGTCCCTGACCGTAGTTACAGCTCCACACGTCGGCACTGCCATGCACTTTGGCAGACACCGACAGGCTCAAGGACTGGCCAACCTTCTGTTCTACATGTGTGCAGGGCTGGTACTGCCTTTTTGGTAAATAAATAATTGCTTGGGATTCTCAACCTCAGCTCGGCACAAGCCATCAGTTCTCTGAAAGGTGCGTTGTCCACCACTTGGAAAGGGAGGTACTGCAGAGCCAGCAACTTGGCCAGGAACACGTTCAGCTTCTGCGGCGTTGGATGAGTGCATGCATACTGTTGTCTCTTGGAAATAGCTTCAGTGCTGATGGAATGACTGATGAGGAGAAGAAGGGAGAGAAGCAGGAGCATCAGGAGCAGCAGATGATGGGAAGGACACACAGCTCCCATCGGCTGAGGTGGTGGAGCATTAACTGCCTGAAATCTGCTGCGTGCCACTGGGTGATGCAGCGGCTGCTGCGACAGGCTGGACCACCACATTCGAGCCACAGTTCTCCCAGGCCACTTTATGGTGACGCTGCATATGTTGACGCAAGGCCGTGGTGCCAACATTGGCACCCTGGTCACGATTTACCTTCTGCCCACAGATTCTACATATGGCCATATTCACCTCCTCTGGCGGCTTAACAAAAAACTGCCACACCACGAGTAGGTGATTTTACCCCCACCACTACGCACTGACTGACTGCTACCGCTGCTGCCTCCTTTAACCCGTGCATAGCTACTTCCCGGGCAGGTCGGCTCCTGCAAAGCTGGTGTTCTACCCGGGCTCGTCTGGCTCCTGACCTCCCACTGCTGCCTCCCTGCTGACTCCCGGCCACACTAGCGACTTGCTGGTTCCGCTGCTGCCTCACTGGCAAGCTGTCACCCTCTTCTCCCGATGATGATGATGAAGCCCCTAATTCACCCGGCTCCCAAGTGCGATCAGCTACATCATCATCATTGAGTACTGTCTGCATGTCACTGATGTACTCCTCAACCGTCTCTGGGTCAGGAGCCTGACAGCTTGCAACACCAGCATCCACGCCACTCTTCTCATCACTTCTTGCCCACCTAGTGTAGGAAGTGGCGGATGTCTCCTCCACATCTTGGCTTGCCAGTAGCTGCTGACTGTCTTCTAGTAACTCCTCCTCACTGTATAGTGGAGCTAAGACCACAGAATACAATACTTCTCTGGCTGAGGGAAAAAGACAGAGGCAGATTGAGGACAGGTGAGGGCACAGGGCCTGCTCCCGGGACATGCCAACTAAGGGTTGTGTCTGACGATGTTGTCACTTGCGACAAGGTTGAAGATCGAGTTAACCATTCAAGAACCGCTGGATTGCTAGTCAAGACACGACCGCAAACTGACACTGGGAGCTCAGGCCTCTCAAAGTGACCCCTGCTTCCACGGCCCCTTACTCTGCTGCGACCTCTGCCTGTGCCAGAAACAGTTAGGGTGCGAGGCGGGTGCGTTGCGGGAATATGCGCGTTTTTCCCGCGTGGGTGAAAACGTTTGTAATGCGTTTTGCACGTGCGTGAGAAAAATCGCCATGTTTGGTACCCAGACCCGAAGCTGGACTTTATCACGTCACATCACATGGTCCAATCACATGGTCCATCACCATGGTAAGATGGACCATGTGATGTGACGTCATCACAGGTCCTTTAGTTCTTAGCTGATGCTGGGAAAGAGAGGACAGATCTCAACTACGCGATCAAGTGGCAAAGGTAAGTTAACTTTTATTATTTTTAACCCCTTCCACTTCATTTTACTATGCATTCTTTATTAAGAATGCTATTATTTCTCCTTATAACCATGTTATAAGGGAAAATAATAAAGATCGGGTCCCGTTGCCAAGCAACCATGCGGGAAAATCGCAACGCATCTGCACTTGCCTGCGGATGCTTGCGATTTTCCCGCAGCCCTATTCACTTCTATGGGGCCTGCGTTGCGTGAAAAACGCACAATATAGAGCATGCTGCGATTTTCACGCAACGCAGAAGTGATGCGTGAAAATCACCGCTCATGTGCACAGCCCCATAGAGATGAATGGGTCCGGATTCAGTGTGGGTGCAATGCGTCCTCCTCACGCATTGCACCCGCGTGGAAAACTCGCCCGTGTGAAAGGGGCCTTAGTCCTCTGCTACTCCGCTGTGCAGGGCCTGGTACTTCTCTCTCTGACATACTGTTAAACCAAATAAATAAATAGGAAATTAAAAACACCCCAAAAAAAGTTTGTAATTTTCTCATTTCACACAACGGCTAATAAGCTTTTTTTTCCCCCACTAATACACACAAAAAAGGGCTTTAAAACATATAACTGCACTGCTGAACAGCAAATATATTTTTCTTTTTCCACTTATACACACCACAAAAGGCTTTAGAACATATAACTGCACCGCTAAATGGCAAATATATATTTATTTTGCCACTATTACATCACAAAAATGGCTTTATAAAATATAACTGCAACGCTAGACTGCAAATATATTTTCTTTTGCCACTAATACACGCCAAAAAAGGCTTTAGATTAGAACATATAACTGTACCGTTAAACGCCAAATATATTTTTATTTTGCCACTATTACACGACAAAAAGGGCTTTATAAAATATCACTTCACCGCTGAACAGCAAATATATTTTTCTTTTTCCACTTATACCTGCCACAGAAGTCTTTAGAACATATAACTGCACGGATGAACTGCAAATATATTTTACTTTTGCCACTAATACACGCCACAAAAGGCTTTAGAACATATAACTGCATCGCTGACGGCAATAGATTTTACTTTTGCCACTAATACACGCCACAAAAGGCTTTAGAACATATAACTGCACAGCTGAACGGCAAATATATTTTTATTTTGCCAATAATACATGCCACAAAAGGCTTTAGAACATATAATTGCACCTCTGAACGGCAAATATATTTTTCTTTTGCCAGTAATACACGCCACAAAAGGCTTTAGAACAGGGATGCCCAACCTGCGGCCCTCCAGCTGTTGCAAAACTACAACTCCCAGCATTCCTGGACAGCCTAGTGCTATCAGCCTGCAGCAGAGCATGGTGGGAGTTGTAGTTTTACAACAGCTGGAGGGCCGCAGGTTGAGCATCCCTGCTTTAGAACATATAACTGTACCGTTGAACGGCAAATATATTTTTATTTTGCCACTATTACACGACAAAAAGGGCTTTATAAAATATCACTGCACCGCTGAACAGCAAATATATATATTTTTTCCACTTATACACGCCACAAAAGGCTTTAGAACATATAACTGCACGGCTGAACGGCAAATATATTTTTATTTTGCCACTAATACATGCCACAAAAGGCTTTAGAACATATAACTGCACCGCTGAACGGCAAATATATTTTTATTTTGCCACTATTACACGACAAAAAGGGCTTTATAAAATATCACTGCACCGCTGAACAGCAAATATATATATTTTTTCCACTTATACACGCCACAAAAGGCTTTAGAACATATAACTGCACGGCTGAACGGCAAATATATTTTTATTTTGCCACTAATACATGCCACAAAAGGCTTTAGAACATATAACTGCACCGCTGAACGGCAAATATATTTTTCTTTTGCCAGTAATACACGCCACAAAAGGCTTTAGAACATATAACTGCACGGCTGAACGGCAAATATATTTTTATTTTGCCACTAATACATGCCACAAAAGGCTTTAGAACATATAACTGCACCGCTGAACGGCAAATATATTTTTCTTTTGCCAGTAATACACGCCACAAAAGGCTTTAGAACATATAACTGCACCGCTGAATGGCAAATATATTTTTATTTTTCCACTTATACATGCCAGAAAAGGCTTTAGAACATATAACTGCACCGCTGAACTGCAAATATATTTTTCTTTTGCCACTAACAGATGCCACAAAAGGCTTTAGAACATATAACTGCACTGTTGAACAGCAAATATATTTTTCTTTTGCCACTAATACAGGACAAAAAGGGCTGTAATTTTCGCACTTCACCACATAACGGCCAATAAGCCCTTTTTTTCCCACTAATCCAAGCCAAAAAATGCTTTACAAAATATAACTGCACCGCACAAGGGCAAATAAGACATAGAAATTGTTCCTTGTAATGAACCCCATTAATGGTTTTATCAAACAGTCCTTGCACCCCAATAACAAGAACAGTTAGCTGGAATTACAGAGCTGTATAATGGCAATTTGGGTCCCCAGTCAGTGCAGCAAGGTGTTGGATTGTTCCTATTACCCAGGCTGTAACCTCCCCTACTGAACCCTGTTCAACATAAATGCTGCGGAATGATTCCTCCATATCCTTTCCCTACACCTTGAATAATCTTTCCCTGAACTTGTAAAACATTTTTTTAGCACAATGAAGTTTTTTCTATCACTGTCCCTAGCACCTGCTGACTTCTCTCCCTGCACTAAGTACACTGGTAAATGTCAGAATCCAAGATGGCTGAGGCTATTAAAATTTATAATTTAAAGGGCAATTCCAATTAAAGTCTGTGGTGCATCTGTAAGCCGTGTACCGGGGTGGGCTCCCAAGGATACAGCGAAGTCACGAACAAAGAAGGCAACTCCAACAACAGCTTTTGCCAAAACAGTATTTTACTTAAACGTGGCAATGAGCATGACCACAAATGCTGGGAATAGACAATAAATTTACATACACCCAGCCAGTAGGCTGAAACCCTTGTGCTGCACAGCGCGGCGCTCTCCAATGGATGCAGGAGGAAAGTGCGGTAAGTGTGTGGAAGTTTAGCAGCTCTCCAGTGTGAAATGTGACTTTAAATTGTGGAATCCTTGCAATGAACAGTAGCAACACTTGCGGTCTGACACAGAAATCCTATCTAACTAACTACAGGCCTGGTCTCAGTCTCTAGGATTGTAGGTGCCAACTGTAATAAGGTGCGTGCACGATCAGTCTTACCAATCTGGGTCTGCTCTGCATTCGCTAATGGCTGTGAAACGAACAAATGCCTCTCAAACAAGCATGTGGTACTACAGTGTATGTGCATTAGCGTATTGTGTGTTCCTGGAAGCAATCCTCATTCCTCTGGGCAGGATCAGGGTCTTGGACATGATTATCTTCTCCTAGCTGCAGCTCTGCTCACTGAGGGATGCTCAACAGATCCTCTGCTCACACAGTTCCTCGGTATTAGCTTTCTCTAAGGTGGTTGCTCCCTTTCTTCCTATACAGGCTCTTGTAACTCCACCTTTGATAAATATGGAAAATATGCAGTCTCTTAGAAACAGCGGCATCTTGTGGCCAAACAGCGGAATGTCAGTCCAGATATTTAACTTAATTTACACAAACAGTGTTAAGGCAATGAGAGCTGTTTCCCCATCTCACACATCTTTCAACTGTGTCATCCAACATGTTAATACTACATTGAAGCTACTATTTAAAGGGGTTGTGTCAGAAAGTATAATCTACATTTTTCAAGCCAGCACCCAAATCTGAATTCTTTTGTAATTCCATGTAATAAAAAATTCAGTATAGGCAGTCAGCAATTCAATAAAATGTATCTGTATACCGCCACCTACTGTTTGTTCTTTTACTTTTTTTTTTGTCCATCTCACTGAGCTGGTCAACATGCTCAGTTTAAATCTTCTACTGCCACCAGCCATAAGTTGTATTAGAAGCTGTGACAGTCCATTCACACTTCCGTAGAATTGGTCCGCATCTTCAGAACCGGTGGGGACCCATTCATACTCAATGGGGACAGGTTGGATGCAGACGCACACATTGTGCTGTTCGCATCTGCGTTACCGGTCCGCAGCTCCGTACTTCCAGTCCACGGCTCTCAAAATAAATAGAACATGTCCTATTCTTGCCCACAATAGCGGACAAGAATAGGCATTTCTATAGGGGTGCCGGCCTGGTGTATTGCGGATCCGCAATACACTATGGATGTGTGAATGGACCCTTATAGGAAGAGAGCTGCAGCAGAAGGGTCAAGCATCCGAGCTGCCAGGCTGTAGATAATCTAACAGAGCAATTAGATCAGTGAATGAGGAGATCTCTGGCTCCATGTGAGGTACAGGGCTGGTTCTAAATATGTTAGAAAGTTATTGGCATTTATTATATGATGTCTGATTTTCTTATATCAATCACTCCTTACAGAGTTAAATATTGATTCCATATTTAGTGGGTTTATCAATGTTTTGTCACAATTTTCCAAAAATCACAGCAACCCTGTAACAAAATTGGACTCATCCTAATGCATTGCATTGCATTCAGCTATTTCTGAGTATGTTTAGTTTTCAAATAGACCCATAACAATGACTACATGTCTTGTAATTCGACTTTCCCTTCTCAGAGCTGTGGTGGATGGTGAGATATGGAGCCCAAAAGTTCAAAACATTGTTACCCTTTTGCTTTCATAAAAAAGGGTACATTGGGCTTTCATAAAAAAAAGGCTTAAAGGGTAGCTACCTATATGTGGCACTAAGGAGACATTTTTCTTCCTTCTGTAGTTGAGCTAATTTTTTCCCCCCAGGAGGCATTGCTTTCCTATACTAGCTGGATCTCCACAAGGAGAACAGAGCAGTACCTTACTAGAACTGCATTGAAGGGATCTTTATCAATTAACCAGCTTTCTACTATTGATGCTGAACCAGAACTCTAATGCAGTGCTGTCTACAGATGGGTTTCTCTGGTTTTGCTGATATAATTAGTCAGCTAAGAGAACTGCATGTCAGCTCTCTTAGCTTAGCGGAGCAGGCAGAAGCAGGAGAGGAGACCACTCCGCTCAGCTAATCCTGGCATAGTACATGGGTATAGGGTTCGCCGAATTTTACAAAAAATTCAGCTTTGTGACGAAGTGTACTTTTTTGTAAGTAGTGGGTGCAATGACGCCGCCCTCCGTCATTGTACCCCTCAGATGCCATGTTCATCGCTGATCGTGGCTTCTGACAGCAAGATTACAGTGTAGAATTGAAAAAAAAAAATAAAAATCATACTTACCTGATCCATTTCCTCGCAACAAGCCCTTTTGCTTCAATGTCTGGCGTGAAATCTCGCACGGCCCTAGATGACATCATTACGGCAGACAGCCGGGATTTCAGCCGAGATCTTCAAGCAAGATGAAGGTGGCCGGCCCGTAGCAAACAAATAGATCAGGTAAGTATGATCATTTTTGTTTTTTACACTATTTCAGGTTAAATTTACTCGCTACTGTGAAATACGAGGAAATTCGGCTTTGGCTTCATATTCGATTCGCTCATCACTGATAAAGATATCCATGTAGAATCTTGTTTGGTCTGTGTGTCTGTTTTTTGTCCTCCATGTGTCATCTGTATTCCACAGACACTGCTAGGCTGAAAATTTATATCCAGAGCACCTCCTACCTATAGTCTGTAAAAAACTTCTGAAAGCACACAGATGCCATCCATCACGGGCCAAAGTAGTGCATGTCTTGTGGGTCAAGGGAAAACCACTGATGTGTGAGCAAACACATTAAAAGTCAACGGGCATGTGTGCTATCTGAGGAAAAGGACAGCACATGTGATTCACTGAAGTGTGAACGGGGCCTTATAGACAATGTGACTCTTGCTTTCTAAAGACAATACACCCACCTCCACAGGGAATATGCAGAGGAAATGTTTCCTTGCTATATTTTCTGCTCCATCTCTTCTGTTTATAATTTCCTGCATACAAACACATACAAAGAATAAATGTCGCTGGATTGTAAACCTTTTATATTCGAAGATTCTCCTCTTCCATCTGTGTGTTACTTGTAAAGAAATCATTTCTCTTTTCCTCAGACATAAGAAAAGGTTTGGTGCTATAACAATGAAACATTTCCATCAAACAAATCAGGACCTGTATTCATGTATATATCGTCCCTCTCTACGTGTAAACAACATGGGCATGTAATAAGTTGATTATTAGTTTAAAATGTAATTTGTTTTTTTTTCTAGAACACCAACGTTTTATCAAATATAGAGGCCAGTGTCTTCTCTTTGTTTTACTGATGTATTAAAGTTATATGAATGCTATAATAATACATCAAATACTTTGAAGTGAATTGGACCCTCTCCCTGCCAGCAGATAATTGTACAGTTCTCTCTGCTAAGTGGACCTGAAATCAGCAGACATCGCTGGAGAACTGCTTTATAGACAATTGGCATCTGTCATTTCTGGAGGTGGGTGGCTCTCCAGTACAAACCAGTAGATCAGGGATTCTAGTAAGGCCTCATGCACACAACTATCTATTTTGCGGTCCGCAAAAAACTGATCCACAAAAAATACGGATGACGTAACACGGAACAGCTGGCCCCTGTGGGGGGGGTTGCTCTGGTAGAGAGCGGTGCGGGTGCAGTATAGAGGCAAAGAGAGTCCAGGTAGTGCAGCAAACAGTGTTTTATTTCACACTTGCACAAACAAAACTCAAAACAGTCACTTAGTGTTACTTCACACACAGCAAAAACTTGAGGCAAAACAAAAGTCCAAGATGGAATCAAATTCACCTGTGTGGTTTAGGTGCGTGTTCACACCCGGCTGTCAGCCCAGCCGCAGGAAAGTCCAACCTCAGGCTTCCAGGCAGACTGCACGCCTCTTTGCAAGCTCTTGCTTCCAGCCCTGAGAGCTCCACGGAACACCAGCAGTTTCCAGGTTAAATCACCTCAAATCCTAGGTGTTAGTTCACACCTGGCTGAATGCTCAGCAACACAAAAAGTCCACTGACCGTCTTTAAATGGCCTGCTCTTCTGACACACAGGTCTCAGCTTTTCAGCCCAGCGCAGGGCTCAGATCCCAAACACAGAGAGAGCGTTTGCATAAAACCCAGCTGTCTTTTAAAGGCACCTAGGCATTAACCCAAAAAAAACCCGGACCGGCACCTAAAATCCGGTCCAGTATTTGCCCTCACCTGGCTGCAATCAACCCAGCAGCACAGGCTGAGAGGAAAATACCTGTTTTTTACCACCAAACCTCTCACTGTGTCACACCCCTAATAGAACAGTCCTATCCTTGTCTGTAATGCGGACAATAATAGGACATGAATAACCTACAAAAACCTCCGTGTCCAATCAGACAGCATCCAAACCCACAGACAAAAATCAACATCTACACTTCCAAAGAAAGCTATGGGACTCTAAATGTAGAAAAAATATATGACAGTCTTTATTGATTGATAAATTAAAAAAAACAGATTATTCTAAAGAAAAAGGCAAGATGGATATTGATATAGAGAACATTGCAAGGGGCGTTATCCCCAATATAGTGATCCACGTCTACAACATATATACAATGGAAATAAATGGCACTACTGAGCATATTATTACCAAGGTGATGAGATATAATAGATTGTACAATAGATTGTACAACAACATCAATGTGTTTAATGATTACATAATATTATTGCCCCATAGGCCCACAGGTATGTCAGTTTAGGCACAATATTGCATTGGCAGTGTCTCTGAACAAGACCCCACATAACATGTAGATGTCTAAAGTATCACAAATAATAACTGCCGCGCAGAATACACTGGCAAAAAGAGTATATCGTTCGTACAGCAGCACTGCAAATGCATAAAATATACCAAAAGTTTACATATATTGCGCCTTATAGTAAAACAGACTTACCCTGTGACATGGTTCACTTGTAATCAGCAGTGCCGCCGCACGCACAAGTACCTCGTCGTGTGTTTCACCCTCAAGGCTTCGTCAGGAATAGGACATGTTCTATTTTTTTTCAGAACGGAAATACAGACAAACAGAAACGGAATGCACACAGAGTAACTTCTGTTTTTTTTTGCGGACCCTCAAAAAAAAAACGGAATGAAAACGGAAAGAAAATACGTTTGTGTGCATGAAGCCTAATAGAGAATCTCCCTCATTAGCTACATATTTCCTAATCAGACAGAAGGCGAGAAGATAGCCAGAAATATGTGGTTAAGAGATGAAAACTCTATAAGTTTTTTAACTAATATTAAAGTTTCTAAAAAAAACATAAAGCCACCATAATTTCAATAAACCCCATTTTTTGTTTTATTACATTTGTATGAAAGAAATTATAATATCAAAATAAGGCTGACTGCTGGATGGGGAATTACCTAAATTATTAAGAAGCAGAAGCCTCTTGATAAATTAGGCGCATCCCTGCCCTGCCGTGCGTCATATAATATTACTGAAGTCTACGCCAGCCAGGGTCTGGTGCAGACTTCAGCTATAACTGATGCCAGTTTCTGGTGATCGTTATAGTAAATCCTGGGGGTTGCACTAAGCCCCATCCCTTTTCTGAAGTGGCATTGCAAATTATTGCTCACATATTGAGTGCACCATAATTTGCGACTATGGTGGCGTAAAGACATTAGTAAATGCCCCTCAGAATTCTGTCTACTGGCAGCCGTGTAACCTGAGCAGCCTGTCCAGCTGCACAAGGGCCCAAAGGAGACCACTATGGCCCCAAAAGGTTTTAAAGCAATTATCCACCCCACTCACATTATCCATATATCTCTGATAGAGATGAGCGAATTTCTTAAAAGTTCGATTCAAAGCAATTTCACGGAAAAATTTGCTTTGTGACTAATTACTTCGTCACGAAGCGCATTTTTTTGTAAGTAGCAGATACAATGACGGGGAGCTGCGATAGCGCCGCCCCCGTCATTGTACCCCTCAGATGCCGCGTTTATACATGATCACAGAATCTGAGTGTAAAATTAGCAATAATCGATTTAACCTGAAATAGTATAAAAAACAAAAAAATTCAAACTTACCTCCTCCATTTGCTCGTGACGGGCCGGCCGCCGCCATCTTGCTTGAAGATCTCGTCTGAAATCCTGCGCGGCGCAAGATTACATAATCACGCCGGCTGGCAAGATGGAGGCCGGCGGTCCGTCGCGAGCAAATGGAGGAGGTAAGTTTGAATTTTTTTGTTTTTTATACTATTTCAGGTTAAATCGATTAGCTGACACGAAGCATGAGGAAATTCAGCTTCTAGGCAAATTTAAATTATCCTGAAATTTGGATCGAATTCCACTTCGTAGGATTCGATTCCCCCATCTCTAATATGTTGACAATCGCTCATCCTGATTGGCCAATGATACAGTTTGCGTGATTGGATAAGCTGCTCTGGATGAGTGTCTTTTTGCCTGAACAATTTACAGCTACAACCTGGGATACCACCATTGATCCCTTTACTACTGGAGACCATCAGGAATATCACCATTAACCTTTTCATTGTCCAGGTATGTTATTATCAGCCCCTTCACTGCCATTGACCACCAAGGATTTTCTTATTAACCTAACCATTACCCAAGTGTCAGACTGGGATGCCTAGCACCCACCAGTAAAAGTCATTCTTGGGGCCCACTGTATAGCTACATGCATTGTCTGACCTGCATTGGCAAATTTCTAGAACTGAGCCTACACAAATATTTTCAGTAATAGTCTGATGCCTAGTCAGTGCCTCAAACTGCTCTGTCCTTCAGGCCCTGACAGTATTCTGCTGACTGGCTCCTGCACTGGACTAGGGCTTCTTTAGCTATTTGAGCCAGGAACACAGATTTACACTGCAGCACGCAAGCAAAATGATGAATAATAATCAGGACACCCGCGTGGATGTCAAGAAGCTGAGTCCCTGGGGAAGAGGGCATTGGCTGGTCTGCCTCTGTACCTAGAAGTCATCTCAGCAACCTGACGCATCTATAACAATAAACTTGGTTATTTGTTAATATACCCAGTTTTATTTTTAGGCTGGTTGAGATGTCGTATGCGATCTGTATGTATTTGTATGCAGTACAGTCAGGGTATTGTGCCATGTGCCACTTATGAAATGGGTAGAGGGCTAGAAGCCCATCTTGGCTCTGGGGCCCAACGGGGGGTTCACCTGTTCCGCTATGGGCGAGTCTGAGCCTGATCACCCTAGATCCCCACTAATTCTAGTGCAGGGTCCATCATTTATTTGTTTCCATCCCTGGCTGGAGCTTTGCAGACAGTTTCAGGAGTATGCAGTATGGGTATCTCTGCTGCTGGAGTTCAAAAAGGAGGAGGACTGTGTTAATCTGCTATTTTACATTTAAAATGTATTGTACATGCTGCAACACCTCAGTTTTCTGAAAAAGACATGTTTATGAAGCTCCAAAGTTCAGAATTTCCCATTAATGGTTACAAAACCAAGAAGGGAAATTGTAATAGAAAAGTTACTGTACTAGAAAGAGTCAAGGGCAGAATTAGAGTAGGCTGAATAGTAGTGGACCTACAGAGCCATTCAGATGAGGATCATACCTTATGGAAATGTGCAGTGGCTGGATTTGGGATGGCTCCAACACTACGCTGGTTCCCCCAGACATTGTCGAGGTGTCACCACGTGTAGCTGCTTTCAGGAAGGGATGGAAAGGCATGGTGCATACCAATGTGAAATAAGTCCAGAGAGTCAGGGTCTGCAGTAAGCCAATGTACATCTTTACTGGAGGAACTCAAAGGCAAAATAAGCTGGTAATACAGGTAAGGCACTAAGCTGGCTTCTCCAGTCCTCTTCATGCTGAAGAAAGACCTGACCTAGGACTCTCGCTCTCTCTCGGCTGTTATCCTGGCCAACTCTGGTGGCCCAGGGTCTGCGGCTCAGTTATTGGACTGGTTCCCTGGTCAACTGGATGGTAACCCGTGTCTGTGGCTCAACATTCCCATCTTAGCGACTTCTTCTGGTCAGTCTGGCAGAGTCTCTCTTACTAAGCACTGGTCCCTATCTGCAGACAAATAGGGGTTCTAACTGCTCTCCTTATATACAGTTTCTAGCTGAACCAGAACCTTCTATTAGAAATGGTGGAGTGGAGAGCCTAAACAGAAACAATGTTATAGTTTTAGTCTGTCATAGACTTGTATGGAGTTTCAATACAAGTCTATAGGAATTACTAAGCAGTTTTTTCCAGACATAAGCAAGTCTTCAGACATAAATAATAGAGCTAAAACAGACAGTCATAAGTTTAGTATGTCTGTTTTTCCCTCCAAAACTGCACATGTAGAAAGCCATACAGTCAGAATTAGCTGACTGTGCATTATCCCTGCCCACAGTGCAATGCAAATAAAGTACCATAACAGTGCAAATATAAGTATAAATTACAATAAACATATAAAACGCAATTCAACAATATAAATCGTTACAGTGCACACAATGGCATAAATTAAAGTGCAAGTTAACCCTTTAAAGTGCAATCAAGTAGTGAGTTAATGGCTTTGCATAGTAGCAATAGAGGCAAATGTCCACAAACGTCCATAGTCCAAAGTACCCTTGATCCAGGGCACTACATATGCAACATTCCTCCATTAAGTTATTTTTAGCAGTCGTTGTTTGCCTGCATAAATAGGAACTCTAGGGATATGGGGGACAGTAGCAACAGGGAAACAGCTAAATGAACGATTGTCCATTTTACAACTATCATGGTGAATACCCGTGAGGAAGGGGAATGGAGAACACCTTCTGAAACCACCACATTCTGGCTGTAGTCATTATCCTCAAAATACACCAGATACGCAATTTCACCTGTTGTTTGCCATACTTTAATATACATAAGAAGATCATGTTTAATTGTCTATCTAATTGTTAATTGTCATTTAGCACAATGACATAAATAAGAAGAGAAATAGAAAAATTAATTTTCTACTGACATTTTCCAAAAAAGAAATATTATTGTAAGAAACAAGCATGGAAATGTAATATTGCACATAAATCATCCTTTAATGATATTCACATCACACAAAAACATTTTTACTCTGAAGAATTATTTCAGAATAGGTTCATGTTATTATAGGCTGACAGAACAAGCTATAAAGCTATCTCCTCACCTCTGTCTCATGCATTTATTCCATGAGTAAGTAACTGGGGGAAAACACATTACAGCAAATTCAGATGACTCGTCTGTGGGCCCGGGAGGATAAGATTATGTATCTGCAGCAAAATTGACCAGTTTTATAAGAGGAATGGTAAACAAATGCAATTACCTTTTCATGACGTGTTCCACGTTAGTGAGAACATTTTAGAAATGACTCTGCTGAACAGAATAATACCGTATTTTTCGTGGTATAAGATACACTTTTTTCCCCCCAAAAGTGTGTGGGGGGGGGAGGCAGTGCGTCTTATGGGGCGAATACTTCAGTTTGCATACCGCCGACCGCATGCTGCGCAGCGTAGTGGCGGGTGTATTAGCAGGCAGGGATGAGGGAGGAGGGGCCGGCATCCAGCTCTGTAATTACAGCGGGCCCGTTGCAGTCACTGTATTCTGCTACACCGGGCCCGCTCACTGTAGGAATCCTAACTGCAGGCAATGCTAACAGTAGCCTTTTATGCAGCCTGTACTTACGATACTATCTTTCCGGCAGCCAGCAGGCAGGAGGCAGGAGGCTGGGCCGGCAGGCGGGCGCTGACAATGTAACTCACTATGTCACGAGCCGGATCCGCCCACTTTATGAAGGAAGAAGGGAGAGCCGGCACGTGACATAGTGAGTTACGTTGTCAGCGCCCGCCAGCTCAGCCTGCTGCCTGCCGGAAAGTTAGTATCGTAAGTACAGGCTGCATAAAAGACTACTGTTACGGTACCTTAATCAGCATACAGCATTGCCTGCAGTTAGGATTCCTACAGTGAGCGGGCCCGGTGTAGCAGAATACAGTGACTGCACCGGGCCCGCTGTAATTACAGAGCGAGATGCCGGCCCCTCCTCCCTATTGGGGGTCATTCTATGAATAGCACTGTTATGGGGATTTGTGGATGGCACTGTTATGGGGGTCTGTGGATGACATGGCAATGTTATGGGAGATATGTGGATGACACATAGCGTAAAATACTATTTATGTGTCATCAACAGATCCCCCATAACAGTTCCATCCACAGTCCCCAATAACAGTGCCATCCACAGACCCCAATAACAGTGCCATCCACAGTCCCCAATAACAGTGCCATCCACAGTCCCCAATAACAGTGCCATCCACAGTCCCCTATAACAGTGCCATCCACAGACCCCCATAACAGTGCCATCCACAGTCCCCCATAACAGTGCCATCCACAGTCCCCCATAACAGTGCCATCCACAGACCCCCATAACAATGCCATCCACAGACCCCCATAACAATGCCATCCACAGTCCCCAATAACAGTGCCATCCACAGACCCCCATAACAGTGCCATCCACAGTCCCCCATAACAGTGCCATCCACAGTCCCCAATAACAGTGCCATCCACAGTCCCCAATAACAGTGCCATCCACAGACCCCCATAACAGTGCCATCCACAGTCCCCCATAACAGTGCCATCCACAGTCCCCCATAACAGTGCCATCCACAGACCCCCATAACAATGCCATCCACAGACCCCCCATAACAGTGCCATCCCCAGATCCCACATAACACCATTAGGCATACCTTTTGGTTCAAAATTTTTTAATTTTTTTCCTCCTTAAAAACCTAGGTGCGTCTTATAGGCCAAAAAATACGGTATGTAGTTTTGTGAAAAGATTCAGGAAATCTTGCAATCCCTGAGGGCAATGAGTCTGATGGGCCGTCTTAGGGTCATGAGTCCAGTGGGCTGTCCTACCAATTACAAGTGATTTATCCCTCAGATTCATCAACAGTTCCATAGTTCCATCCTGACACTAGCATCAGGACGTTATGAGGGTTATGACTCAGAGTCCTGGCCTGTGGCGGTGAACGGGCCGCAGAGGCTCTGAGCAGGGGTACGTGGTGGCGTAGCTTAAAGGTAAAACTGGTTGTAATTATCATTCATTTCTCATGGCTTGCTAAACAAAGGACTGTGTATGTACAGATAATGTGTTAGATGTTACCTGCAGTCCTGGGTAAAACCCCAGAAAAAGACAGTGATAGTTCTCTGAGTAAAGATAATGTAGTAGATATCACCCGCAGTCCTATGTAACACCACAGATAACACAGTGATAACTCTCTGAGTAAAGATAATGTAGTAGATATCACCCGCAGTCCTATGTAACACCAAAGATAACACAGTAATAACTCTCTGAGTACAGATAATGTAGTAGATGTTACCTGCAGTCCTATGTAACACCAAAGATAACACAGTAATAACTTTCTGAGTACAGATAATGCATACCTCCCTACTTTTGAAAATTGCAAAGAGGGACAATATATGCCGCTACGCATTGCAGCATTTTTATTTTCATACTAGGCCACGCCTCTAACTCCACCCAAAACATAATTACTGACTCCGTCACAACTGCAGCAGACGGGGATCGGTTAAGTGAGTGTAAGTTCCTTTATTTTTTTACAGCATGTGAAGCTCCTGGGACAATTTTCTTTCTCTTCTTCTTCTATATCCATTGAAATATTAGCTTATAAATCATCGGATTATAGATATTTTAAGGTCCAAATTGCACCAAATAATGAAGTTCTGGTCTAATATAAAGGTGGAAACCATACGGATCACTCCTATAATAAATCAAACTATTATAGGAGTGTTAAACGCAGAATTGCGTTATGGATTCCGTTGCCACGGACCATAACGCAATTCTATGACAGAATGCATAACGGAATGCCTTTAGAGACATTCCGTTATTCATTCCGTCATAATAGAAGTCTAGGGGCTGTGAAACGGATCCGTCCCGGTTCCGTTACGCAGGACAGTACTCCCCTGCATAACGGAACGGATACGTTTTTTTAGAGGTAGCAGTAGTGCCTTTATTGTAGTTTTGTCTCTCGCTCTGTTCGGGCAGTTTTATTGTGGACTAGGTTTCAAATCATGAATAATTCCTGTCATGTTGCCCGGATTATGTAATAATGGTGATTAATATCCTCTTCTGGGACATCTTTATAGTATTCTCGATATATATACTTTGTTGATCCTGCTCCACAACAAGTTTATAACATTTTAGAGAATTATATTATCTATACCCTTATGATGTATTAGGTGACACTTAAGTTATACTTTGTGTAATCTTCTTTGGATAGGACGAGGTGATGTTTAATATCTTTATATGACTTCCCATATGTTTTGTGTCCTAGTGATACACCTGAGCTGTCCCTGTACTGCAGGGGGTCAGTGGGGGATACTTCTTTCTGGCCCCCTCTATGTTTCTCACCTATATGTATTTTATATAATCATGGTTTAATAAAAATTCTTTGATGTATTTTATATGGTATTTTTTGTTCATTTCATTTGGGCTATTAGTTTGATTTATTATAGGAGTGTGTTGGCGTTACTACTAGCATGGACGTAGCTATAGGGGGTGCAGAGGTAGCAGTCTCTACCGGGCCCAGGAGCCTGAGGGGGCCCAAAGACCCTTGTGCCGCATAAGAAGACACACAAAGCACTGAGGGAAGGGGGCACAAGCTGAATTCTTGCACCAGGGCCCATGAGCCGTTAGCTACGCCCCTGACTACTAGGCCCCCATAAATGATTCTTTGTAATTTTCTGAGGTACTGTTTTGTTTTGGAAACCATACGGATAGCTTAGTAAGAAGAAATTTTCAAAATGTATTAATTCACATTTATGCATTAATTGTTCAGGTCAAAAAGAGGGACATTTATGGATCAAAGAGGGACAGAGGAACTTGGGTCAAATAGAGGGACTTGGGAGGCATTGCTAATGTAGTAGTTGTTACCTGCAGTCCCATGTAACACCACAGATAACTCAGTGATAACTTTCTGAGTACAGATAATGTAGTAGAGTACCTGCAGCCCTATGTGCAGGGCACGTCTGCTGTGATCTCCTCCTCTTCCAGTAGTAGCAGCGCGACAAGAGGGAAGAGGTGGCACCAGCTTCAAGGCCCACACTGAACATCCTGACCATAGAATCAGGACATTATGAGCACTAGAGGCCTGGCCTGTGGCGGTGAGCGGGCCTGTGGCGGTGAGCGGGCCTGCAGAGGCTCTGAGCAGGGGCATTGGAGGACCTCCGCAGTGACGCAGCCTAGAGGGAACACTGGTTGTGATTATCACTAATTTCTCATGGCTTGCTAGACAAAGTGATAGTATAGATCTCAGTATTGTATCACTAACAGACCTCATTTCAGCCAGTAACAGCTTATATCATAGTCTCATTTGTCTAAAAATGTTGCTATGGCCGTCTGATTTATAGGATTTATATAGGCAAAGCAAAGTCAAGTGCATCTCATCAGGTTTAGGCCTCATGCACACGACTGTATGTATTTTGTGGTCCGGAGTGCACACGGAGTACATTTTTTTTGCATAACCAAACCAATGCGCGTCGGGGGTTTGGTGACGGTGGTGTCAGTGTAACTTTACACTTTGGTCAGTATCCTTGTATTACATTATGAATTACTGGAAACCTTCAGTTTATTGTATGCAACATTGAAATGTGGTGTTTGCTCTCATAGTGTTGGCGCAGAATCAGCCTTACTTATATGCACTTGCACTTTATTTTTGATGTACTTTGTATAGGAGCGTTCCATTGTGAGAGCAATCAACTACAATATACATCATAGCATGAGTATGCACATATATATATAATAGCTGTTTGGTGTGAAATCAATGTATGAGTACAAATCTATAATACTGGATGTAATAATCTGTATAGATACGGGTGTAAATACCTGCACTCTTACTGTAAATGTAATATGTTTGACACCACCTACCATAATTTTTAAACATTTTAACTCTTTGTGTGATGCCAAGTGATTAATGAATTGAATAAAGCTTAATTGTTTAATTGCAACTGTAGCTTATTTCTTGTTATGATTAAATTTATAACTTGGATCTAGATATTAGTGTATTGGTAAAAAAAAAAAAAAAAAAAAACATTTTTTTTGCAGACCCATAGAAATGGATGGTTCCGCATATTGTCCGCAAAAAAAAATTAATGGACACGGAAAAAAATTACGTTCGTGTGCATGAGACCTTAATTTAATGGATTCTTTATCATGAATGGAGACATTCTTCACCAATTCTAAAAGTCATGATGTATGTAAGGGTACTTTTACACGTGCGGCAGGACAGATCCAGCACGCAATTCAGCCTGCCGGATCCGTCCTGCCGCAAGTGCCCGTGCACTGCCGTGCTGCCGCTCTGTCCCCATTGACTATAATGGGGCAGGGGGCGGAGCTACGGCGCAGCACGGCAAAGATCGCCGGACTGAAAGTCCGACTTTTCAGTCCGTCGATCTTTGCCGTGCACTGCCGTGCTGCGCCGTAGCTCTGCCCCCTACCCCATTATAGTTAATGGGGACGGAGTGACAGCACGGCAGTGCACGGGCACTTGCGGCAGGACGGATCCGGCAGGCTGAATAGCTTGTCGGATCCGTCCTGCCGCAAGTGTAAAAGTACCCTAATAACATGCATTAAATATTAAAAATTAAGTTAAAAAAGATTAAAAAAACTATAAAATACATTAAAGAAAAAACACCCACACCAACCAAAAACCATCGCCATTGTCGCCCCATTTATGTGAACCTATACATATTATATAATTAAACGACCGACAAAAAATAGGGAACTAGCTATAATGATTTATTTTGGTGTCAGTTTGCATATTTATAGAATAAGGAGCTACAGTTTGGAAAAAAATTACTTTTTAAAACAGTTTTGTACAGTTTCCCCCAAATTAAAACTAAAAATAAATAATAAAGCCCTATGTATCATGTAAAAAATGTTTGCAAAATTTATTTTGGTAATCCAACAAATTAAAAAGTTACAAAAAAGTTTCAACCACCACATGCACTAAATCACAAAAAAGTGTCTGGTCATTAAGGCCTTTTCAGGCCTGGTCATTAAAGGGTTAAGCAAGGAGCGCTTTCCCTGCTGGTAAGGCCTCTTGCACACGAACGTATGGCTTTTTCAGTGTTTTGCGGGCTGTTTTTATCGGATCCGTTTTTCTGTTTTTTGTTTCCGTTTTTCCGTTCTGTTTTTCCGTTCCGTTTTTCCGTATGGCATATACAGTATACAGTAATTCCATAATAAAAATTGGGCTGGTCTTAAAATTTTCAATAGATTGTTCAGCAAAAACGGAACGGATACGGAAGACATACAGATGCCTTTCCGTATGCTTTCCTTTTTTTTTTTTTTTTGCGTACTCCTTGATTGAATGGAGCCACTGAACGTGATTTGCGGACAAGAATAGGACATGTTCTATATTTAAACGGAATGGAAAAACGGAAACAAAAGGCATACAGAGACACTTCAGTATTTTTTGCAGACCCATTGAAGTGAATGGTTCAGTATACCGTCAGTATACTGAACTGAAAAAACTGCCAGTATACGGTCCGCAAAATACTGTTGTGTGCAAGAGGCCTAAGGAGAAGTGCTTACTGGTTATTGCATGTAGTGATGAGCAGCATAGGCAATATTCACATTCACGATATATCACGAATTTTTGGCCTAATATTCGCCATGAATTCGTAAATTCTAGAATTCATGATCTCCAGTCATTATTTTCTTGATTGCGAAAATTGGCAATGTAATATTTGCGCATTGCACGCGCAATACAGGCGTAGCTCACTTTTACTACATTTTTCAAGCTGCTAAAAGTTTCCTGAGACTGGAGAAGATGGTTGGCAACAACTTTCATGACTGTGAGGAAAAACTCCTGGTCACTGTAAGTCATTTCACATTACAGCACTGTTTTTGATTCCATTTCGCATGCATGGCAGAACAATAGCTTTTTATGCAGATAGAGTGTTCCAGTATATTCACGATTGAGCAAATTGGCACTAGTGATGCGCATATTTTTTGGCACAATACCTGCAACTTCACATTGTATTAGGTCTGAGTAGATATTACTGATTGGTGCACTAAGTATTGTTGTGACATCACAGCATAATGTCTGTAGCATGTATGTATGGACAGCAGAGAAATATCGCTCACAGCAAAGCACAGAGCACAGCAATGACACTGCTGTCTCTCTCAGAACTGTAATAAACTGTAGAAAATAGCTGCTGGGGAGGTTCTTATATAGTAACCCTGGGTTCAGACCTGAGCGTTCCAAAAACGCGCGTTTTTTTGCGCGTTTTGGCAAATAGGAAACGCGCGTTCGTACGCGCGTTCTTGTGATTGACTACTGTGGTGTCAATCACAAAACGCGCGTCAAACGCCCCAAAAGAAGCTCAAGTACTTGTTTATGCGTTGGGCGTTTTACAGCGCGTTCAAACGCGCTGTAAAACGCTCAAGTGTGAACCACTCCCATAGGGATGCATTGGTTTTAATCTGTTGAGCGTTTTACAGCGCGTTTGAACGCGCTGTAAAACGCTCAGGTGTGAACCCAGGGTCAGGGGTAGGCACCTTTCCTATTGGTTGCTAGGGATGTTGATAAGCTCAGACAAAGACATTGCAGCCTTCTAACTGGCCCACAAGCAAGAAGCAGTGAGGGATCATGGGTACCGATGAAAAGAAATCTAGAATATTCGGGATTATGAAAATATAGCACTACATTCTAAATCTTCGCAAATTCTCGAAGTGCCGATAGTCGCAATAAAAATTTGCGATTAGAATATTCTAGTAACACTAATTACTAGAGATGAGCGAACACCTGGATGTTCGGGTTCGAGAAGTTCGGCCGAACTTCCCGAAAATGTTTCAGGTTCGGGATCCGAACTCGACCCGAACTTTATCCCGAACCCCATTGAAGTCAATGGGGACCCGAACTTTTGGGCACTAAAAAGGCTGTAAAATAGTCCAGGAAAGGGCTAGAGGACTGCAAAAGGCAGAAAAATGTAGGTAAATGCCCTGCAAACAAATGTGGATAGGAAAATGAATTAAAATAAAATAAATAAAAATTAACCAATATCAATTGGAGAGAGGTCCCATAGCAGAGAATCATGCGTCATTTCACCCACAACTGGAGAAGGCCACTTTCAGTTATTTCGGCCCAGCACCCAGACAGAGGAGAGAGGTCCCGCAGCAAGGAATCATGCGTCATTTCACACACCACTAGAGAAGGCCACTTTCAGTTATTTCGGCCCCAGCACCCAGACAGAGGAGAGAGGTCCCACAGCAAGGAATCATGTGTCATATCACCCACCACTGGAGAAGGCCACTTTCAGTTATTTCGGCCCCAGCACCCAGACAGAGGAGAGAGGTCCCACAGAAAGGAATAAGGCGTCATATCACCCACCACTGGAGAAGGCCACTTTCAGTTATTTCGGCCCCAGCACCCAGACAGAGGAGAGAGGTCCCACAGCAAGGAATCATGCGTCATATCACCCACCACTGGAGAAGGCCACTTTCAGTTATTTCGGCCCCAGCACCCAGACAGAGAGAGAGGTCCCACAGCAAGGAATCATGCGTCATATCACCCACCACTGGAGAAGGCCACTTTCAGTTATTTCGGCCCCAGCACCCAGACAGAGGAGAGAGGTCCAACAGCAAGGAATCATGAATCATATCACCCACCACTGGAGAAGGCCACTTTCAGTTATTTAGGCCCCAGCACCCAGACAGAGGAGAGAGGTCCCACAGCAGAGAATCATGCGTCCTATCACCCACCACTAGAGAAGGCCACTTTCAGTTATTTCGGCCCCAGCACCCAGACAGAGAAGAGAGGTCCCACAGCAAGGAATATGGCGTCATATGACCCACCACTGGAGAAGGCCACTTTTAGTTATTTCGTCCCAGCACCCAGACAGAGGAGAGAGGTCCCACAGCAAGGAATCATGCGTCATTTCACCCACCACTAGAGAAGGCCAGTTTCAGTTATTTCGGCCCCAGCACCCAGACAGAGGAGAGAGGTCCCACAACATGGAATCATGCGTCATATCACCGACCACTGGAGAAGGTCACTTTCAGTTATTTCGGCCCCAGCACCCAGACAGAGATAGAGAGGTCCCACAGCAAGGAATAAGGCGTCATATCACCCACCACTGGAGAAGGCCACTTTCAGTTATTTCGGCCCAGCACCCAGACAGAGGAGAGAGGTCCCACAGCAAGGAATCATGCGTCATATCACCCACCACTGGAGAAGGCCACTTTCAGTTATTTCGGCCCCAGCACCCAGACAGAGGAGAGAGGTCCCACAGCAGGAATCATGCGTCATATCACCCACCACTGGAGAAGGCCACTTTCAGTTATTTCCGGCCCCAGCACCCAGACAGAGGAGAGAGGTCCCACAGCAAGGAATCATGCGTCATATCACCCACCACTGGAGAAGGCCACTTTCAGTTATTTCGGCCCCAGCACCCAGACAGAGGAGAGAGGTCCCACAGCAAGGAATCATGCGTCATATCACCCACCACTGGAGAAGGCCACTTTCAGTTATTTAGGCCCCAGCACCCAGACAGAGGAGAGAGGTCCCACAGCAGAGAATCATGCGTCCTATCACCCACCACTAGAGAAGGCCACTTTCAGTTATTTCGGCCCCAGCACCCAGACAGAGAAGAGAGGTCCCACAGCAAGGAATAAGGCGTCATATCACCCACCACTGGAGAAGGCCACTTTCAGTTATTTCGGCCCAGCACCCAGAGAGAGGAGAGAGGTCCCACAGCAAGGAATCATGCGTCATTTCACCCACCACTAGAGAAGGCCAGTTTCAGTTATTTCGGCCTCAGCGCCCAGACAGAGGAGAGAGGTCCCACAGAAAGGAATAAGGCGTCATATCACCCACCACTGGAGAAGGCCACTTTCAGTTATTTCGGCCCAGCACCCAGACCGAGGAGAGAGGTCCCACAGCAAGGAATCATGCGTCATATCACCCACCACTGGAGAAGGCCACTTTCAGTTATTTCGGCCCAGCACCCAGACCGAGGAGAGAGGTCCCACAGCAAGGAATCATGCGTCATATCACCTACCACTGGAGAAGGCCACTCAGTTATTTCGGCCCCAGCACCCAGACAGAGGAGAGAGGTCCCACAACAAGGAATCATGCGTCATATCACCGACCACTGGAGAAGGCCACTTTCAGTTATTTCGGCCCCAGCACCTAGACAGAGGAGAGAGGTCCCACAGCAAGGAATCATGCGTCATATCACCCACCACTGGAGAAGGCCACTCAGTTATTTCGGCCCCAGCACCCAGACAGAGGAGAGAGGTCCCACAGCAAGGAATCATGCGTCATATCACCCACCACTGGAGAAGGCCACTTTCAGTTATTTCGGCCCTAGCACCCAGACAGAGGAGAGAGGTCCCACAGCAAGGAATCATGCGTCATATCACCTACCACTGGAGAAGGCCACTTTCAGTTATTTAGGCCCCAGCACCCAGACAGAGGAGAGAGGTCCCACAGCATGAGAATCATGCGTCATATCACCCACCACTGGAGAAGGCCACTTTCAGTTATTTCGGCCCCAGCACCCAGACAGAGATAGAGAGGTCCCACAGCAAGGAATAAGGCGTCATATCACCCACCACTGGAGAAGGCCACTTTCAGTTATTTCGTCCCAGCACCCAGACAGAGGAGAGAGGTCCCACAGCAAGGAATCATGCGTCATTTCACCCACCACTAGAGAAGGCCAGTTTCAGTTATTTCGGCCCCAGCACCCAGACAGAGGAGAGAGGTCCCACAGAAAGGAATAAGACGTCATATCACCCACCACTGGAGAAGGCCACTTTCAGTTATTTCGGCCCAGCACCCAGACCGAGGAGAGAGGTCCCACAGCAAGGAATCATGCGTCATATCACCCACCACTGGAGAAGGCCACTTTCAGTTATTTCGGCCCAGCACCCAGACAGAGGAGAGAGGTCCCACAGCAAGGAATCAGGCATCATATCACCCACCACTGGAGAAGGCCACTTTCAGTTATTTCGGCCCCAGCACCCAGACAGAGGAGAGGTCCCACAGCAAGGAATCATGCGTCATATCACCCACCACTGGAGAAGGCCACTTTCAGTTATTTCGGCCCAGCACCCAGACAGAGGAGAGGTCCCACAGCAAGGAATCATGCGTCATATCACCCACCACTGGAGAAGGCCACTTTCAGTTATTTCGTCCCAGCACCCAGACAGAGAGAGAGGTCCCACAGCAAGGAATCATGCGTCATATCACCCACCACTGGAGAAGGCCAGTTTCAGTTATTTTGGCCCCAGCACCCAGACAGAGGAGAGAGGTCCCACAGCAAGGAATCATGCGTCATATCACCCACCACTGGAGAAGGCCACTTTCAGTTATTTCGACCCAGCACCCAGACAGAGGAGAGAGGTCCCACAGCAAGGAATCATGCGTCATATCACCCACCACTGGAGAAGGCCACTTTCAGTTATTTCGGCCCTAGCACCCAGACAGAGGAGAGAGGTCCCACAGCAAGGAATCATGCGTCATATCACCCTACCACTGGAGAAGGCCACTTTCAGTTATTTCGTGTCCCAGCACCCAGACAGAGGAGAGGTCCCACAGCAAGGAATCATGCGTCATATCACCGACCACTGGAGAAGGCCACTTTCAGTTATTTCGGTTCCAGCACCCAGACAGAGGAGAGAGGTCCCACAGCAAGGAATCATGCGTCATATCACCCACCACTGGAGAAGGCCACTTTCAGTTATTTCGACCCAGCACCCAGACAGAGGAGAGAGGTCCCACAGCAAGGAATCATGCGTCATATCACCCACCACTGGAGAAGGCCACTTTCAGTTATTTCGGCCCTAGCACCCAGACAGAGGAGAGAGGTCCACAGCAAGGAATCATGCGTCATATCACCCACCACTGGAGAAGGCCACTTTCAGTTATTTCGACCCTAGCACCCAGACAGAGAGAGAGGTCCCACAGCATGGAATCATGCGTCATATCACCCACCACTGGAGAAGGCCACTTTCAGTTATTTCGGCCCCAGCACCCAGACAGAGGAGAGAGGTCCCACAGCAAGGAATCATGCGTCATATCACCCACCACTGAGAAGGCCACTTTCAGTTATTTCGTCCCAGCACCCAGACAGAGGAGAGGTCCCACAGCAAGGAATCATGCGTCATTTCACCCACCACTAGAGAAGGCCAGTTTCAGTTATTTCGGTCCCAGCACCCAGACAGAGGAGAGAGGTCCCACAGCAAGGAATCATGCGTCATATCACCCACCACTGGAGAAGGCCACTTTCAGTTATTTCGGCCCAGCACCCAGACAGAGAGAGAGGTCCCACAGCAAGGAATCATGCGTCATATCACCCACCACTGGAGAAGGCCACTTTCAGTTATTTCGGCCTAGCACCCAGACAGAGGAGAGGTCCCACAGCAAGGAATCATGCGTCATATCACCCACCACTGGAGAAGGCCACTTTCAGTTATTTCGGCCCCAGCACCCAGACAGAGGAGAGAGGTCCCACAGCAAGGAATCATGCGTCATATCACCCACCACTGGAGAAGGCCACTTTCAGTTATTTCGGCCCAGCACCCAGACAGAGGAGAGGTCCCACAGCAAGGAATCAGGCGTCATATCACCCACCACTGGAGAAGGCCACTTTCAGTTATTTCGTCCCAGCACCCAGACAGAGAGAGAGGTCCCACAGCAAGGAATCATGCGTCATATCACCCACCACTGGAGAAGGCCAGTTTCAGTTATTTCGTCCCAGCACCCAGACAGAGGAGAGAGGTCCCACAGCAAGGAATAAGACGTCATATCACCCACCACTGGAGAAGGCCACTTTCAGTTATTTCGGCCCAGCACCCAGACCGAGGAGAGAGGTCCCACAGCAAGGAATCATGCGTCATATCACCCACCACTGGAGAAGGCCACTTTCAGTTATTTCGGCCCAGCACCCAGACAGAGAGAGAGGTCCCACAGCAAGGAATCATGCGTCATTTCACCCACCACTGGAGAAGGCCACTTTCAGTTATTTCGGTCCCAGCACCCAGACAGAGAGAGAGGTCCCACAGCAAGGAATCATGCGTCATTTCACCCACCACTAGAGAAGGCCAGTTTCAGTTATTTCTGCCCAGCACCCAGACAGAGGAGAGAGGTCCCACAGAAAGGAATCATGCGTCATATCACCCACCACTGGAGAAGGCCACTCAGTTATTTCGGCCCCAGCACCCAGACAGAGGAGAGAGGTCCCACAGCAAGGAATCATGCGTCATATCACCCACCACTGGAGAAGGCCACTTTCAGTTATTTCGGCCCTAGCACCCAGACAGAGGAGAGAGGTCCCACAGCAAGGAATCATGCGTCATATCACCTACCACTGGAGAAGGCCACTCAGTTATTTCGGCCCCAGCACCCAGACAGAGGAGAGAGGTCCCACAACATGGAATCATGCGTCATATCACCGACCACTGGAGAAGGTCACTTTCAGTTATTTCGGCCCCAGCACCCAGACAGAGATAGAGAGGTCCCACAGCAAGGAATAAGGCGTCATATCACCCACCACTGGAGAAGGCCACTTTCAGTTATTTCGTCCCAGCACCCAGACAGAGGAGAGAGGTCCCACAGCAAGGAATCATGCATCATATCACCCACCACTAGAGAAGGCCAGTTTCAGTTATTTCGGCCCCAGCACCCAGACAGAGGAGAGAGGTCCCACAGAAAGGAATAAGACGTCATATCACCCACCACTGGAGAAGGCCACTTTCAGTTATTTCGGCCCAGCACCCAGACCGAGGAGAGGTCCCACAGCAAGGAATCATGCGTCATATCACCCACCACTGGAGAAGGCCACTTTCAGTTATTTCGGCCCTAGCACCCAGACAGAGGAGAGAGGTCCCACAGCAAGGAATCATGCGTCATATCACCTACCACTGGATAAGGCCACTCAGTTATTTCGGCCCCAGCACCCAGACAGAGGAGAGAGGTCCCACAGCAAGGAATCATGCGTCATATCACCGCACCACTGGAGAAGGCCACTTTCAGTTATTTCGGCCCCAGCACCTAGACAGAGGAGAGAGGTCCCACAGCAAGGAATCATGCGTCATTTCACACACCACTAGAGAAGGCCACTTTCAGTTATTTCGGCCCTAGCACCCAGACAGAGGAGAGAGGTCCCACAGCAAGGAATCATGCGTCATATCACCTACCACTGGATAAGGCCACTTCAGTTATTTCGGCCCCAGCACCCAGACAGAGGAGAGAGGTCCCACAGCAAGGAATCATGCGTCATATCACCGACCACTGGAGAAGGCCACTTTCAGTTATTTCGGCCCCAGCACCCAGACAGAGGAGAGAGGTCCCACAGCAAGGAATAAGGCGTCATATCACCCACCACTGGAGAAGGCCACTTTCAGTTATTTCGCCCAGCACCCAGACAGAGGAGAGAGGTCCCACAGCAAGGAATCATGCGTCATATCACCCACCACTGGAGAAGGCCACTTTCAGTTATTTCGGCCCCAGCACCCAGACAGAGGAGAGAGGTCCCACAGCAAGGAATCATGAGTCATATCACCCACCACTGGAGAAGGCCACTTTCAGTTATTTAGGCCCCAGCACCCAGACAGAGAGAGAGGTCCCACAGCAGAGAATCATGCGTCCTATCACCCACCACTAGAGAAGGCCACTTTCAGTTATTTCGCCTCAGCACCCAGACAGAGGAGAGAGGTCCCACAGCAAGGAATAAGGCGTCATATCACCCACCACTGGAGAAGGCCACTTTCAGTTATTTCGTCCCAGCACCCAGACAGAGGAGAGAGGTCCCACAGCAAGGAATCATGCGTCATATCACCCACCACTGGAGAAGGCCACTTTCAGTTATTTCGGCCTCAGCACCCAGACAGAGGAGAGGTCCCACAGCAAGGAATCATGCGTCATATCACCCACCACTGGAGAAGGCCACTTTCAGTTATTTCGGCCCTAGCACCCAGACAGAGAGAGAGGTCCCACAGCAAGGAATCATGCGTCATATCACCCACCACTGGAGAAGGCCACTTTCAGTTATTTCGTCCCAGCACCCAGACAGAGGAGAGAGGTCCCACAGCAAGGAATCATGCGTCATTTCACCCACCACTGGAGAAGGCCACTTTCAGTTATTTCTGCCCCAGCACCCAGACAGAGAGAGAGGTCCCACAGCAAGGAATAAGGCGTCATATCACCCACCACTGGAGAAGGCCACTTTCAGTTATTTCGTCCCAGCACCCAGACAGAGGAGAGAGGTCCCACAGCAAGGAATCATGCGTCATATCACCCACCACTGGAGAAGGCCACTTTCAGTTATTTCGGCCCTAGCACCCAGACAGAGGAGAGAGGTCCCACAGCAAGGAATCATGCGTCATATCACCTACCACTGGAGAAGGCCACTTTCAGTTATTTCGGCCCCAGCACCCAGACAGAGGAGAGAGGTCCCACAGCATGGAATCATGCGTCATATCACCGACCACTGGAGAAGGCCACTTTCAGTTATTTCGGCCCCAGCACCCAGACAGAGAAGAGAGGTCCCACAGCAAGGAATAAGGCGTCATATCACCCACCACTGGAGAAGGCCACTTTCAGTTATTTCGTCCCAGCACCCAGACAGAGGAGAGAGGTCCCACAGCAAGGAATCATGCGTCATTTCACCCACCACTGAGAAGGCCAGTTTCAGTTATTTCGGCCCCAGCACCCAGACAGAGGAGAGAGGTCCCACAGAAAGGAATAAGACGTCATATCACCCACCACTGGAGAAGGCCACTTTCAGTTATTTCGGCCCAGCACCCAGACCGAGAGAGAGGTCCCACAGCAAGGAATCATGCGTCATATCACCCACCACTGGAGAAGGCCACTTTCAGTTATTTAGGCCTAGCACCCAGACAGAGGAGAGGTCCCACAGCAAGAATCATGCGTCATATCACCCACCACTGGAGAAGGCCACTTTCAGTTATTTCGGCCCCAGCACCCAGACAGAGAGAGAGGTCCCACAGCAAGGAATCATGCGTCATATCACCCACCACTGGAGAAGGCCACTTTCAGTTATTTCGCCCCAGCACCTAGACAGAGGAGAGAGGTCCCACAGCAAGGAATCATGCGTCATATCACCCACCACTGGAGAAGGCCACTTTCAGTTATTTCGGCCCAGCACCCAGACAGAGGAGAGAGGTCCCACAGAAAGGAATAAGACGTCATATCACCCACCACTGGAGAAGGCCACTTTCAGTTATTTCGGCCCAGCACCCAGACCGAGGAGAGAGGTCCCACAGCAAGGAATCATGCGTCATATCACCCACCACTGGAGAAGGCCACTTTCAGTTATTTCGGCCCTAGCACCCAGACAGAGGAGAGAGGTCCCACAGCAAGGAATCATGCGTCATATCACCTACCACTGGAGAAGGCCACTCAGTTATTTCGGCCTCAGCACCCAGACAGAGGAGAGAGGTCCCACAGCAAGGAATCATGCGTCATATCACCGACCACTGGAGAAGGCCACTTTCAGTTATTTCGGCCCCAGCACCTAGACAGAGAGAGAGGTCCCACAGCAAGGAATCATGCGTCATATCACCCACCACTGGAGAAGGCCACTCAGTTATTTCGGCCCTAGCACCCAGACAGAGGAGAGAGGTCCCACAGCAAGGAATCATGCGTCATATCACCCACCACTGGAGAAGGCCACTTTCAGTTATTTCGGCCCAGCACCCAGACAGAGGAGAGAGGTCCACAGCAAGGAATCATGCGTCATATCACCCACCACTGGAGAAGGCCACTTTCAGTTATTTCGGCCCCAGCACCCAGACAGAGGAGAGAGGTCCCACAGCAAGGAATCATGCGTCATATCACCCACCACTGGAGAAGGCCACTTTCAGTTATTTCGGCCCCAGCACCCAGACAGAGGAGAGAGGTCCCACAGCAAGGAATCATGCGTCATATCACCCACCACTGGAGAAGGCCACTTTCAGTTATTTCGGCCCTAGCACCCAGACAGAGGAGAGAGGTCCCACAGCAAGGAATCATGCGTCATATCACCCACCACTGAGAAGGCCACTTTCAGTTATTTCGGCCCCAGCACCCAGACAGAGGAGAGAGGTCCCACAGCAAGGAATCATGCGTCATATCACCCACCACTGGAGAAGGCCACTTTCAGTTATTTCGGCCCCAGCACCCAGACAGAGGAGAGAGGTCCCACAGCAAGGAATCATGCGTCATATCACCCACCACTGGAGAAGGCCACTCAGTTATTTCGGCCCCAGCACCCAGACAGAGGAGAGAGGTCCCACAGCAAGGAATCATGCGTCATATCACCCACCACTGGAGAAGGCCACTTCAGTTATTTCGGCCCCAGCACCCAGACAGAGGAGAGAGGTCCCACAGCAAGGAATCATGCGTCATATCACCCACCACTGGAGAAGGCCAGTTTCAGTTATTTCTGGCCCCAGCACCCAGACAGAGGAGAGAGGTCCCACAGCAAGGAATCATGCGTCATATCACCCACCACTGGAGAAGGCCACTCAGTTATTTCCGGCCCCAGCACCCAGACGGAGGAGAGAGGTCCCACAGCAAGGAATCATGCGTCATATCACCCACCACTGGAGAAGGCCACTCAGGTATTTCGGCCCCAGCACCCAGACAGAGGAGAGAGGTTCCACAGCAAGGAATCATGCGTCATATCACCCACCACTGGAGACGGCCACTTTCAGTTATTTCGGCCCCAGCACCCAGACAGAGGAGAGAGGTCCCACAGCAAGGAATCATGCGTCATATCACCCACCACTGGAGAAGGCCACTTTCAGTTATTTAGGCCCCAGCACCCAGACAGAGAAGAGAGGTCCCACAGCAAGAAATAAGGCGTCATATCACCCACCACTGGAGACGGCCACTTTCAGTTATTTAGGCCCCAGCACCCAGACAGAGGAGAGAGGTCCCACAGCAGAGAATCATGTGTCATATCACCCACCACTAGAGAAGGCCACTTTCACTTATCGCAAAACGGACAAGAATAGGACATGACTCATAATTTTTGCAGGGCCACGGAACGGAGCAACGAATGCGGACAGCACACGGAGTGTTGTCCACATCTTTTGCAGCCCCATAGAAGTGAATGGGTCCGCACCCGAGCCGTAAAAAATGCAGCTCGGATGCGGACCAAAACTACGGTCGTGTGAACGAGCCCTTAAAGGGATCTGCTGATAATGTCTTGGGCCAAAAACCACAGAAAACCTTCAGAAGTCTTATAAAATCCAAACCTCTATAAATGATAGTTGTTTGGTGGCAGAAGAATGATATACAAAATATTAGACAAGTAGTTTAAAAAGAGATGACTGCTCACCATTACAAATACTCTTTATTCTATCTGTGCTTCTCCAATTCTCCCCACCACTACAGCTGGTACATCAGGTTTTGGCTGCAGAAATGACATGAATCATTGGACACATGTGGAAGGACATTAAGTTTGGTCCCATGCCAGCCATTAGAGGGCAACAACTTTTTTAAAGAAGATGCTTAGAACCTCTTGTGGCAGTAGTTAATAACAGGAGAAGACATAAAAAAAATACACAAAGAGATCTTGTCGATACCAAGCTAGTAAGCAGTGAAAGGTGCCAGTGGGAATTGGGTCACCTGAGCTTGGTGACATCCCTGAGATTGAACGAGGTGAGTAATTTTGTCCTACAACACACCTTCTGTAAAGTGCCCGGAGCAGTCCTGAAGCCCGCGACTAACTACAGACCAAGTTCCAGTCTGAGTAAGGCCTTATTCATCAGTGATTGTAAACCAAAACTAAGTGTGGGTCAAAAAGGCAGAAAAAGAGAAAATCTTTTCCAGGAACCTATAAATGGTTACAGACCACTGCCCAGTTGTATCCTGTAGTGCAGTGTTCCTCAACTCCAGTCCTCAGGGCCCAACTGCTGTTCATGTTTTCAGGATTTCCTTAGAATTGAGCAGGTAATACAATTAGTGTCAATGCATCAAGACTTACCACAGATATTCACTCTATGGGATATTCTCAAGTCATGACTGGTAGGTAGCCCTGAGGACTGGAGTTGCGGAACACTGCTGTAGTGGGTAATCAAACCTAACACCCTGAATTGTGACAGAAGTCCAAGTGTGACCATCCAGCCTTTCCACCTGCCAATGCCTGAAAAAGGGTAAAACTGCACGGACATAGTCTGTAGAGTGGCATATCACACTAAGACTGTGGCTATTATTGTGTGCTGAATTTTCATCTATGACTGTTCTCCAAATGGTGCGAGGCCTGACAAGCAAAACCACCTGCAGTAGAATGTTATAGGAGACTATTTGCCTGTTGTTGTAACCCCCAAGAATAGTGTCTCTGCCATAAGTTGCAACCTCTAGGCATAGTGCCTCTGCCAAGAAGTGTAGCCACCAAACATTATGCTTTGTAACATGCTGTAAATTAAGGCTACTTTCACACTGGCGTTTTGGCTTCGTTTGTGAGATCCGTTCAGGGATCTCACAAGTGGTCCAAAACAGATCTGTTTTGGCCTTAATGTATTCTGAATGGATAAGGATCCGCTCAGAATAAATCAGTTTGGCTCTGTTCCGCCTCCATTCTGCTTTGGAGGGGGACACCAAAACTCTGCTTGCAGCGAAACTGAAACTGAGAAACTGAGCCAATCTGTCCTCATTGACTCACATTTTGTGTCAGGACGGATCCGTTTTCACTGACCCAATATGGCACAATAGAAAATAGATTCGTCCCCCATTGACTTTCAGTGGTGTTCAAGACGGATCAGTTTTGGCTATGTTAAAGATAATACAATCGGATCCATTCTGAACGGATGCATGCGGTTGTACTATCTTAACGGATGCGTTTGTGCAGATCCATGACGGAACCGCACCAAAAGCGAGTGTGAAAGTAGCCTAAGCCTGTACCCTCTGTGAGGGACAGTAACTATAACTGCTACACTAATTGCCACCATAGAGTAACCGCTTGTTCTTAATTATCGAAATGTTATTTCTGATGACAATAATTGGATCTTTGCTGCAAAATTAATGTTTCTTCCAAAAATAATGCTTCATCCATGGACCTCCTGTAGTATTAAATGCAGATCTGAAATATTGGGCCCCATAGGCAAACAAGGAGCCTGTGCTAAATATAGTAGTGGCTTTAAATTTGCTAAAATGTGCAAATACAGATCACTGCATTTTAAACAAACTCATCCCCTGTGAATAGTGAGAGGTCTGTTAAACTGACGCATTTGCAGCTACCCATGTGTGCACTTAAATTGTTGAGGCCCACAGCTTGTTTTCTTACACATTTTCAAAAAGAAAACAAAAACAGATAATTTTCCATTTGCCACCACAGTCAAGTTGATGAATGTTATAATCTCCCATTGATCGTCTCACAAATCCTTGCTCTTTATCAAGTCTTTCTGCTTTCAAATCCCAGATGTTATTTTCACTTATTTTCTAAATCGCTTTAAAGGGGTAGTGCATTGTGATGGTATTGATGACCTACAGTATTTCACAAAACTGAGTACACCCCTCACATTTTGTAAATATTTTATTATATCTTTTCAAGGGACAACACTGAAGATCTGACACTTTGATACAATGTACAGTAGTCAGTGTACAGCTTGTATAACAGTGTAAATGTGGTGTGCCCTCAAAAAAACGTCAAACACAGCCATTAATGTCTAAACCGCTGGCAACAAAAGTGAGTACATCCCTAAGAGAAAATGGCCAAATTGTGACCAAAGTGTCAATATTTTGTGTGGCCACCATTATTTTCCAGCACTGCCTTAACTCTCTTGGGCATGGAGTTCACTAGGGCTTCAGTTTGCCACTGAAATCCTCTTCCACTCCTCCATGATGACATCACAGAGCTGGTGGATTTTAAATACCTTACGCTGGCATTTTCACTGTGTGATATTTCACATTGTATCAAAGTGTTATATCTTCAGTGTTGTCCCATGAAAAGATAGAATAAATTTTTTTTTAAAAATGTGAGGGGTGTACTCACTTATTGCATCTTCAAGACAGACCATAAATATCAGATTGGTGAGGGTCCGACCGACCCGTATTTAATACATTGGTGTATTTAATACATTGGTGAGTCTACTGCAGACATTTCTTGAGGACCCTGCCCATCTTAGTGCCCCCATATAGCAGAATTCCCCCTTTGTGCCTCTTCACAATAGTTATGCCCCTTTACTGCTTCTTCACAGTAGTCATGCCCTATAAGTGCCCTCTCACAATACTGCTGTCCCATAGTGCTCCCATAAAATGGTTTCCTCGTTAATTCGACTCACAACAATGCTGCTCCCATAGTGCTACAATAGTGAAGCCCCTCTATTTCTACTATAATAAAATAAGCACTACTCATCTTCTTGCCTGCATACCCAAAAAACAGTGTGTGTGATGGGAGAGGGGGGGGGGGGAGATGAAAGTATTCGTTTGCAGGTGGCTGCCTCCCTGTCTGTCAGCTGTCCTGCTTCTCTCTATTGTACACAACACACACAAATTTCTCTTTGGAATCCTAGCCTTCCCTTCACTGCCACTGGCAATTAGCTTGATTGATTGATTGATTTCGGACTGTCCCTGATTGATTTTTCATAGTCTCTGACTCCCTAAGATCGTTTTCCTGGCAGACACTGTCACATTCATCTGCCCAGCACAGAATGGAGTTCTGTTCGTTCTGCTAGGGCACCTCCCTGCCTGCTCCAGTACTAATTGGCTCATCCAGGCTGTCTGTCAGCCTGGGAGCCATTCAGGGCAAGCCCTCCCCCCTACTTCCTCTCAGGGTCATGTGAGAACCCTTCTTCCTCCCTAGTGCTTTTTTCCTGCCAACATGTGCACTAAAATGGCGCTACACTCAGTTTTAGTGGATTTGTCCAAAACAAACCTGGAAAGATAGATAGATAGTTATAATTTAATTTGGGGGTCCACTGTACAGATACATTCAAATATTACCTGCTCAAACAACAGCAAGGTGCTACCAGATGACTGAATATGGGCGTCCCTGCAGCAACTTTGAGAAGGTAGGTCCTGGGGAAGATGATACCGGCTAGCTTTCCTCTATACCTAGAAGTCATCTTAGTTCTGATCGTGTCTACAATAATAAACTGGGGAGTTTCTGTAATAATCTATCAAGTTTTTTAAAATAACATCGGCTGGTTGAGGTGCTGTACATTGAATGTATGTATGTAGTACAGTAAGTACTGTATTATGTGCCACTTGTGCAGGGGCTGGAGACTAGGGGCCCACCGGAGGATTCACCTGTACCCCTGTGGGCCAGTCCGAGCCTGGATATGAGATTAAGGTTGCTCACTTTCCAATAATTATGCCTTTTCTAACCGAATGTCTGAAAATGTATAAATGGCTGTATTTGAAATCCCAATAAAATGTTCCGCTGAGCACAGTCTATTTGGTCGAAGTAATCAAACTGATTGACTGTAAATGTGTTTACTTGCGCTTTTCCTTAAAATAAAATGTAATTTTGTTTTCCTGTTTGATGCGCTGCAGCTAATGAAATTCAGTCTGACTAAACCAACTCGGAGATTGAATTAGTATCTTCAGGGTCAGCACTTAATATATCAAAGTTTTACCAAACAAAATGCTTTTAAAGCTGCATTTCCAAAATCTACTCACAAGAGAATATGCATTTTATCCATGAAAGGGTCATGTGGGGTGTTCAGTTTGAAAAATATGCTCTTTTACGCAAGATGTTCGCTCGGCAGATTTTCATCTTCACTAGAGATGAGTGAATCAAAGTTGACGAAGTAGAATTCGATACAAATTTCAGGAGAAATTCGATTCGCACCGAATCCGAATTTCCTCACGCTTCGTGGTAACAAATCGCATCTTTTCCTAAAATGGCTGCTGCACATGTTACGACATGGATCATAGAACTCTGGGAACAAGGGATCACCCACAATGCCATGCATGCAGCCAATCAGCAGCCAGCCCTGTGATGTCACAGCCCTATAAATAGCCTCAGCCATCTTTGATTCTGCCATTTTCCAGTATACTTGTGCAGGGAGAGAGGTCAGCAGGGGCTAGGGAAAGTGCTAGGAAAGACTTGAAAACTTTTATTTTGCTGAATAGAAGTTCAGGGAAAAAGCATTAGGGTAGTTTCACACTTGTGTTAATGTGATCCGGCAGGCAGTTCTGTCGTCGGAGCTGCCTGCCGGATCCGCCGATCAGTGTGACAACTGACAGCATTTGAAGACGGATCCAGGTGCGGATCCGTCTACAAATGCATTGCAAGAACGGAGCCTTCTCTCCGCTTGTCATACGGATGGACGGATCCATCCTTCAGTTGTTTCGCAATGCCAGATCCGGCATTAATGCAAGTCAATGGGAATTAATGCCTGATCCGGCATTCCGGCGACTGATCAGGCATTTTGGAAGGACATAATACAGCAGCATAGAGCCCTTTTGACGGAACTCTATGCCGGAAAAGAATAACGCAAGTGTGGGGAAAAGATAGGCAGGAATTATTCAACAGTATTGAAGCAGAACAGGGTTCAATAGGGGAGTGTACAGCCTGGGTAATTGGAGCAATTCTGACTGGGGATCCAAATTGCCATTATACAGCTCTGTAATTCAAGCAAACTGTTCTCTTTATTGGGGTGCAAGTGCTCTGTGATACAGCAGGGTGTATTACTATGAAATATTTCTGTGTCTTATTAGCCCTTGTGCTGTGCAGTTAAAGCCTTAAGTCTTTTTTGGCGTGTATTAGTGGGAAAAAAAGTGCTTATTTGCCATTCAGTGGTGCAGTTATATGTTCTAAAGCCTTTTTTGTCGTGTACAATGCTCCCTAAAGTTACAATATTAATTGGTCCCAGTGAAAGAAGACCAAAGGCTCGGCCCACAGTTACAGAGGGTACATGATGCCACACAGACACAAACAACGGTTCTTTCCCAACAGTTGAGTTTACTGAATAATGTAGTGAACAAGAAGCTGAGAACATATAAAATAGATTGGTAACAGAGAATAAACCAACAGTAAATGTAACACTGTCTAACAATAAACCAGTAAATGTGATGTTTTCCCCAAAGTCCATTAAGCAGACTATGTTCTTGTACTTGGAGAGTTATTGTATGTCCAAATGTCACTTCAACATTGTGGTGCAATGTGACGCGGCAAACAGTTCCTTGAGCAGGTTTTTGGTGCTTTTTTTATTTCCTGGTCCACTCCAGAACTGGATCCTACAGACACGACACTCCTGGGGTTGTCGCTGCAAACCTCCCTTTTGTGCTGTCGCCAGTCTCCACCTTGAGCAGGTCCATTCCCTTCCAAATTCAGCAGATATGATTCCTTCTGGTTTCTAGCAGCACCAAGCACAGCCTTTCGTCTGCTCACTTCCTGCTTCTAGAGGAACCTCTTCCGCTTACACAAGGAGAGTGTGATGCAATAAGTTATTTGCTAAGTGCAGTGTCATATTCAGTTTGCTAACACACTTGTAAGGGTCCAAAACAGCCCATAAATTAGCCATTTTCCAACTATGCAAACTAAATAGGTTATTAGTATTCATCTGATAGGCAGCTCCAATGTAGACTTTTATCATCTTATCCTTTGCTGCCATGTATTGACCAAAGTGAGAAGATGCAGTAATTATACAATGTACAATATATAAGAGTAATACATTTAAGGTCCCTTGTCCCACATCCTTACACCAGGATGACCATGGTACATTGAAAGAATTGTAAGTTGAGTAATCAAGATAAGAGAAAATGAAGATTTAAGAAAAATAACCAGATAACTAAGAACTATTCTGTTCCCTCAGCCAGAGAAGTAATATATGATGTGGGTTCAGCTCCACTATGCAGTGAGGAGAGGCTACTAGAGGACAGTCAGCAGCTACTGCCCAGCCAAGATCTGGAGGAGACATCCGCTTCCTCCGGTAGGCGGGCAAGTAGTGATTAGGAGAGTGGCGTGGGAGCTGGTGTTGCGAGCGGTCAGGATCCTGGCTCAGAGACCGTTGAGGAGGACAGTACTGCATGATTATGCCGATCGTAATTGGGAGCCGGGTGACAAAGGGGCTTCATCATCATTGGGAGAAGAGGGTGGCAGCTTGCGTGTGAGGCAGCGGCGGAGCCAGCAAGTCGTTAGCATGGCCAAGGGTCAGCAGGGTGGCAGCAGTGGGAGGTCGGGAGCCAAACATGCCCAGGGTAGACCTCCCGTTTCACAGGAGCCTACCTTTCCAGAAAGTAGTGGTATAGGGGTGCACAGAGGCAGCGGTGTTAGCAGTCAGTCAATGCGGAGTGTTGGAGGTAAAATCACCTACTCGGCGGTGTGGCAATTTTTTGTTAAACAACCGGAGGAGTTAAACATGGTCATTTGCCAAATCTGTGGGCAGAAGGTGAAGTGTGGCCAGGGTGCCAATGTTGGCACCACGGCCCTGCGCCAACATATGCAGAGTCATCATAAAGTGGCCTGGGAGAACCTTGGCTCCATTGTGGTGGTCCAGCATGCCGCAACAACCACTGCTTCACCCAGTGGGACACACCTGATGTCAGGCAGTCAAGGCTCCACCACCTCAGCCAAACAGAGCTGTCTGTCCTTCCCATCATCTGCTGGTCCTGATGCTCCTGCTCCTCGCCCTCCTACTCCTTGTCAGTCATTCCTTCAGCAATCGATCACAAAAACGACAATAGGCAACAGCATGCGTGCACTAGAAGCTAAATGTGCTCCTGGCCAAGTTGCTGGTGCTGTAGCCCCTCCCTTTCCAAGTGGTGGACACTGCACCTTTCAGAGACCTGATGGTTGTGCCAAGCCGAGGAGGAGAGTCCCAAGCCATTTCTTTGCCAAAAAGGCAGTACCAGCCCTGCACAAATATGTAGAACAGAAGGTGGGCCAGTCCTTGAGCCTGTCGGTGTCTGCCAAAGTGCACGGCAGCGCCAACGTGTGGAGCTGTAACTATGGACGGGGACAATCTATGTCCTTTATGGCCCACTGAGTAAATGTAGTTACTACCCAGCCAAACCAGCAACTTAGCCAGGTGATGCTGCTTCTGCCTCCATGTTCTCATGCCGTTGGTCCTGCGACAATGTCCGCCTCTGCCTCCTCATCCTCCACCGTGTCTTCAGCCTCCACTGCAGGGACAATTCACAGTGCCCCTCCAGCATACCACATGTGCAGGGCACTGTGGTGTCACGCTGTTCTACACCTCGTTTGCCTGGGTGAATGGAGTCACATAGGGGAGGAACTCCTCCGTGTCCTTCTTCAAGAAATCGAATCCTGGCTTTCTCCGTGACAACTCAAAATTGGAACCATGTCGGCGCTGCATCAAGGAGGGCTGAGCCATGCGCCCTTTATAGCGCACGTTTCAATCTGTTTGTCAAGCAGTCCTGAAGTCTTCCATCCATATGCAAGACATCCTAAAAATGGCCAGAAAACTTCGCATGCACTTCAGCCACTCGTACACCGCCAAGCACACCCTCCTTGAGCTGCAGTGGCAGAAAGGCGTCCCTCAACATAGGCTAATATGCGACGTTTCCGTCCGTTGGAATTACACCCTCCATATGTTGGACCGACTATATGAACAGAGAAAGGCCATAAACGATTTCTGGGTGATCCAAGCGGACAGGAGTACTCCCCTGTGTAACTTCGATGTCAGACAGTGGCAGCTCATGCGTGACACCTGCTGTTTGCTCAGGCCCTTTCATGATGCCACGTTATTTGTCAATCGCCAGGACTACGGGATGAACAACATCATTCCACTGCTTCATATTCTGGAAAAGATGCTGGTAAATCTGTCTGGTCATGGGACTGGAGACGTGGTGCCTATATCTCACGGCCACATGAGCCCTGTCGGGGCTGAACTAGAGGAGGAGAGGACATTGGAGCACAAGCAATGTGTAGCAAAATGGGTCGTTTTTCTACACAGGTGACAGGAGAGGAGGAACAGGAGCAGCCGGAGGAGCAAGAGGGAAATGAGGAAAACAAGGCAGATGACCCAGGCACACAGTGGCAGTATGCAGTGGAGATGGAGGCAGGGGGTTCCTCCAAATAACTTGCGCAAATGGCCCGTTACATGGTCTCTTGGATAGTGACAGCCGAATTGTCACCATTTGGCAGAGGGATGAATTCTGGCTCTCCACCTTGTTGGAGCCTCACTACCAGTCCAAAACTGGGGCCTTTGTTACACCCGCTGAAAGGGAGGGTGCTTTCTGTGTTCTCGTTCCACTTCCATGGCTGCTGTGGCTGGGAGGGGGGTAGGAGCAGTTCCAGCTCCATCAGCAGCAGCTACACTATGTCACCTTGCCACTCTGTGGTCTCCTCATGCTGCTGCTAAATTAACACTTCTGTATGTCACTGGGCCACTTTGTGGCCTCCTAATGCTAATGCTAACTCAACACTATGTCACTGGGCCCCTCTGTGGCCTGATGCTGCTGCTGCCACCTCCACACTATGTCACCTTACCAGTCTGTGGCCTCCTAATGCTGCTGCTAACTCAACACTTTGTCACTGGGCCACTCTGTGGCATCCTTATGCTGCTGCCATCTCAACACTATGTAAATGGGACACTCTGTGGTCTCCTCATGCTGCTGCCACCTCCCCACTATGTCACTGGGCCACTCTGTGGTCTCTTCATGCTGCTGCTTCCTCAACACTATGTCATTGGGCCTCTCTGTGGACTTCTTAAGCTGATCTCCCACCCTCCCCATTCCATGACTGGGCCACTATTTTGCCTTTTTGGCCTGGTTGACATCATCATTTATTTGACTCTTCTGCTGATCTGTCAGAAGGAAGGAGAACTGAGATGCAAAACAGATCCAGTCTGTGTAGCAGCTGTAGGGCCTGTATGGTCCCATCAGAATTGGTTTATGATTTGGTAGCCAAAAGCAGGAGTGGGTACAAATCACAGAAGGAAGGGCAAAATAATTAGTGATGTCAACAATAGTGTTGTGCGCCAATATTCGAATCGCGAATATTTATTGCGAATATCGGCACTTCGAGAATTCGCGAATATTTAGAATATAGTGCTATATATTCATATTTTTGAATATTCGTCATTTTTTTCCATCTGAACACATGATTCCTCCCTGCTTCTTGCTTGTGGGCCAATGAGAAGGCAGCAATGTCATTGTCTGAGCTTAGCAACATCCCTAACAACCAATAGGAAAGTTGCCTACCTCTTTACTATATAAGTTTTCTGCATTTTTTTACAGTTATGAGAGAGACAGCATTGTCATTGCGGTGCTCTGTATTTTGCTGTCACAATACATTAGAGATATATATATATATATATATATATATATATATATATATAGTGGGGAGTTGCTCTGGTAGACAGCGGTGCGGGTGCAGTATAGAGGCAAAGAGAGTCCAGGTAGTGCAGCAAACAGTGTTTTATTTCACACTTGCACAAACAAAAAGTTCTAAACAGTCACTTAGTGTTACTTCACACTCACAGCAAAAACTTGAGGCAAAACAAAAGTCCAAGACTGAATCAAATTCACCTGTGTGGTTTAGGTGCGTGTTCACACCCGGCTGTCAGCCCAGCCGCAGGAAAGTCCAACCTCAGGCTTTCAGGCAGACTGCACGCCTCCTTGTAAGCTCTTGCTTCCAGGCCCTGAGAGCTCCACAGTAACGCCGGCAGCTTCCAGGTAAATCACTTGAAATCCTAGGTGTCAGTTTTTCAGCCCAGCACAAGGCTCAGATCTCCAACACAGTGAGACCCACTTGCATGAAGCTAGCTGTCTTAAGTGCAGCTAGGTAATCACCCAAAAACCCGGACCGGCACCTAAAATCCGGTCCAGTATTTGCCCTCACCTGGCTGCAATCAACCCAGCAGCACAGGCTGAGAGGAAAATACCTGTTTTTACCACAAAACCTCTCACTGTGTCACATACCCCCCTTTGTTCAACCCTGAGGGGTGAACACACGCCAGACAGTATACCCAGAACTGGGCACTCGCATTTCCCTGTAACTGCCCTGCTCTGTGTTCCACTGAAAATCTAAAGTTCTGAAGTCACCGAACCCTCTGGTGACCCAGGACTTTCCTTCTTTGTCCAGATGGGGACAGGCTGCGGCCAACCCCATATCACTCTTTCAGAGATGGCTTGTCGCTGAGCCACGGGCACCTGGTACGGCTTTAACCAGACTTTTGCCTGGGGCTCAGTGACAATATCACGGTGAGTTATGGAAGGGCATTCAGGAAATCACAGAACACCTCTGTGTTCCGACTAACAAACTCCTTGGCTCTCTGAGTCTGTTCAGAGGAAAGGCTGCCAGTAATTTTATCTGTGGCAGCCGCTTCCTGTTAGCAGACAGAGGACCGGAATCTCTTTCCCTAGATAAACCGGCGCGGGTTGTTCTCAATACAAGTCTCTCTAACCTTCCAAGGTTTCCGTAAATTTACATGGTAGACCGGCTCCGGCTTTTGCAGTCCTGGCTGGTGTACCTTGTAATTTGGGTCTCCAACTTTCTGTGCTATTTTATAGGTCCCCTTCCCCTAGCGCTGTCCTTACTGTTCTAGGTGGCCCAACAACCAAACCCGGGTCCCTTTGGCTACGGACCCCAGACACTCGATTGCAGGTCCGGCTTTGGCCTGGCTGAGCCACCTTTCTATGTTTTCTACCTATCCTATTTAGGGGACTGTCTTCCCCTCACCCACCGGACCTACTGTGGGTCCCTCTGCCTTGGGTTTCTGGGGTTTTAACACCTCACCTGGGCTAGGCCTCACTACTGGAAGTTTTCCTACCTGTCTGGGAACTGTACGTACAATGGCGGCCACAGGGCTGGAAACAATGGAAAGTCTCTTCCTATTATCACATCATAAGGCATACTCGTGGTTACAGCCACCTCATGGACCTGCCTGCCGGCACACGTGTTTACAGACAACAGAGCAGTGGGGTATTCTTTTAAATCTCCATGAATGCTGAAAACCCCGACTCTCCGGCCTGTAAACTCTGTGGGTCGCACCAGGAAGCCCTCACCAGGGTCACCTGACTCCCGAATCCAGCAGAGCTGCCACTGGAGTGTCTCCCACCTCCACCCGACACAAGTGTTCATCATGGATAACCTCTGACACATTGACCCTTCTGGCATACAATGACTGTCGATACCCAAAGTTTACATCCATGGGCTCACCCAGGAGGGGACAGTTGGCCCGATACATGGCCAGGCTCATGGCACCGCCAGCAGATTATAGAGTCCCGATCCCCAAGGGCACATCCCGTGCGGTCTTTCTCAGCTCAGGCCGCAGGGTCTGGGGAGGATTTTCTGGGTTTTATTACTCCCTTCCCCAGAGTTCCCCCTCAAGTTCCTCAGTAGCCCCATAACGTTCGACCAGGTCCACCATCTCCAGGGCACTAGTAGGAGAGGTCTGGCCAACCCAGCGCTGGAGGGGTAGTGGCAATGCCCTCCAGAATTTGTCAGCTGCTATACGGTCCAGCATAGCAGTGGGACTAAGTACGTCAGGCGGCAGCCATTTTGTAAGAGTTTTAGCAAATAGTAATACTGGGGTCGTGCTGGCTCAGCTGGGTTAAACTCCCACTGATGTACCCGCTGGGCCTAACCAACACATTCACCCCCAGTCTCGCCAGGATCTCACCCTTGACCACAGAGTAGTCTGCCGCTTGGTGCGTCCGGTAAATCAAAGTATACCTGTTGGGGTCCTGACGCCAGAAACGGAGCGATGACCTCCGCCCACTGGTCTCGGGGTAGTCTCTCTCACGGCCACCTTTTCGAACATCGCCAAGTAGGTTTCAACATCATCTGTCGGTGTCATCTTGGGAACGGCGGTGCGGACTGCTTTCCGGGCATCGTGCACTCCCTGAGGCATCCCTGACTTTTCTAGCACCATTACGTGTTGCAGCAGCCGCTGGTTCGTGTCCTGCTGTCGCTGATTAGCCTCTAGCAGCTGTGCGACGGCCTCTTCATGTCTTTTGCTGTTGTGCGATGGCCTGCTGTTGGACAAGTAAGGCTTCTTCATGTCTCTTTGCTGTTGTGCGATGGCCTGCTGTTGGACATCCATGGCCTGCTGTTGCTTTAAGTTGGCCTGGACAAGCTGCTTTATCATCTCCTCCATCTTGTCCTGTGTTGGTGGTTGCAGCTTGGCAGGCTTAATCCAGGACATACAACAGTGCCCAAAAAAAAAAATGCTACAAAAAGTTTTGGCTTCCCGCCAGCCTCACTGCAATTGCCCGAATCCGACACCAAATGTGGGGAGTTGCTTTGGTAGACAGCGGTGCGGGTGCAGTATAGAGGCAAAGAGAGTCCAGGTAATGCAGCAAACAGTGTTTTATTTCACACTTGCACAAACAAAAAGTTCAAAACAGTCACTTAGTGTTACTTCACACTCACAGCAAAAACTTGAGGCAAAACAAAAGTCCAAGACTGAATCAAATTCACCTGTGTGGTTTAGGTGCGTGTTCACACCCGGCTGTCAGCCCAGCCGCAGGAAAGTCCAACCTCAGGCTTCCAGGCAGACTGCACGCCTCCTTGTAAGCTCTTGCTTCCAGGCCCTGAGAGCTCCACAGTAACGCCGGCAGCTTCCAGGTAAAACACTTGAAATCCTAGGTGTCAGTTTTTCAGCCCAGCACAAGGCTCAGATCTCCAACACAGTGAGACCCACTTGCATGAAGCTAGCTGTCTTAAGTGCAGCTAGGTAATCACCCAAAAAACCCGGACCGGCACCTAAAATCCGGTCCAGTATTTGCCCTCACCTGGCTGCAATCAACCCAGCAGCACAGGCTGAGAGGAAAATACCTGTTTTTTACCACAAAACCTCTCACTGTGTCACAATATATATATATATATATTGTGGTAAGGTGCAAGGTGTCATATGTGATGGCAGGTACGTGTCACCGAGGTTGCTGGCCTCGGTGAGGTGAGAGCCGGGTTTTTGTCTGCAGCAGCTAGTGCTGTTTGACTTTGTTAAATAGCATGGCTGCAAAGCCGATCCGGGCCGGCTCTTACTGGGAGCAGCTAAAGAGTAGGGTGGGTGGCTGCTCCCCACGGTCCAGTCCATGTTTTGGGCTGGATATAAAACGCAGCCAGCAGCTGTGTCTGGGGAGTGTGATTATCCTGGAGCTGCTAACAGGGCTGGGAGTTCTCTGTCCTGGAGGAAAGAGCTCAGCAAGGAGGTGTTGTGTTCCTGGCTACCTGAAGCTGGATTCTCCTGCGGCTGGGCCGACAGCGTGGTGCGAACCTGCACCTACACCTCCCAGGTGACTGAACCTGTGTTGGACTGTTTTTGTTTGGCTACGTTATTTCCGTTGTGTGTGAACTGTCACCAAGAGACTGTTTTTCATTTTGTGTGCAAGTGTGAATAAAACACTGTTTGTTGCACAATCTGGACTCCTTGTTTTGCCTCTAAACTGCACCCGCACCGCTGTCTACCAGAGCGACTCCCCACATTTGGTGTCGGATGCGGGCATGCGCAGTGAGGCTGGCGTGAACGCCGAAGTTTTGTTTTTCTAAAGTGTATGGAATATATTAAGCCAGCAAAGCTGCAAGCAGGAGTTTCTGGCAACATGGAGGCTGCTGTGAAGGCTCTCATAGAGGCTAACGTGCAGCAGCGGGAGACCAACCAACTACTGCTACAACATGTGATGGCGTTACAGGCGGCAGGAGCGTCCCACCACGTCCAAGATGCCCGGAAGCGGTCCGTGCGGCGATCCCAAAATGACCCCCGCAGGCGGCGTTGAGGCGTACCTGGCGGTTTTGAGAAAGGTCGCCGTGAGGGAAAAGTTACCCGTGACCAGTGGGCTGAGGTGGTCGCTCCGTTCCTGGCTTCCGGACCCCAGCAGGTGTTTTTCGACTTGTCGGATGACCAAGCGGCAGATTATGACACTGTGAAAGGAGAGGTCCTAGCCAGACTGGGCGTGAACGTGCTGGTCGCGCCCAAAGAGTCCACCAGTGGGACTTTAAAGCGACTGAACCCGCTAGGCGCAGTTCTACGATCTGCTGCACAGGCTGCAAAAGTGGCTGCAGCCCGATCTACTAAGTCCCACTGCCATGCTGGATCGACTGTTGGCGGACATCTTTTGGAGGGCCCTGCCTTATCCCCTCCAGCACTGGATCGGCCAGGTATCGCCCACCAATGCCCTGGAGATGGTCGACCTGGTGGAGGCGCTACGAGGCCACCAGAAACCTGCAGGGGACTCTTGCGGGGAAGGGTCAGTCAAACCCGGAGGCCTCTGCCCCAGTTCCGGCGTCCGGCGACAGGCGGCCTGCCGGAATATACCCCCTGCGAGTCCGCCTCCGTGGTATGCTGGAGGTGTCAGGAGCCAGGCCACATCAGGGCCGACTGTCCGCATCGGGATGAGCCGATGGATATGAACTACGGGGGTCGTCACTCCCTGTATGCACGGAAGCTGTGCGCAGCTGGCACCCGTGAGGTGCAGGACCATAACCACCTGTGTCAGGTAGAGGTGGGGAGACTCTCTGGCGGTGGCTCTGCTGGACTCCGGGAGTTTAGTCTCCCTGGTAAGGAGCTGCACTTATGCGGCCTGCGGAGTATACTGGCCGTAAAGTCGGGGTCCTGTGCATCCACGGAGACCTGAAAGACTACCCACTGCACTAGTGACTTTGTCCACAGCGGCTGGTAGGTGGACCCACGAGGTGGCTGTCGCTACTAAACTCCCACACGAACTAATACTTGGGAGGGACTTCCCGGTTTTCAGGCGCTGTGGCGGCAATAAAGGTATCTGAGGACCCGAGACAGGGGTGACCCTAGTAGAGTGGCCTGATACCGCTGGAAGGCCAGAACCCTGGGAGCCCGAGTCTGAAGGGCCGGCGGTAGGGGTGACCACTGCTCCAGCGGTAGAGGGAGACAACCCCACTGAGTGTAATGGTGGGAGACACGGAGGACTTGCCACCGGGACCTGAGTTGGCAGACCTCAATGTCTCCGGGAAAATTTTGGGACCGCACAACACCGGGACCAAGCCCTAACCAGGGCCTGGGAGAATGTGCTGGAAGTGATGGTAAACCCCAGAAACCAGGGGCTGAATTAATGTTCCCACGGTTTATTGTTCTGCAGGATATGTTGTATCGGGTGAGACCAAATCCGAAGGTGAACCTGTTGAACAGTTGGTGGTGCCCACAGCGTGTCGCAAGCTTGTCATGGAGCTTGCCCACCAGCATGTTCTTGGGGGACACCTGGGGTGGCAGAAAGCCCAGGACCGCACTGCAGCGGTTTTATTGGCCCAGTGTGTTCAAGGAGGTAGAGAATTATTGTAAGTCCTGTCCGACCTGTCAGATAACTAGCCCCAGCCACATTTCCGTAGTCCTCTGGTACCTCTGCCAATTATTGAAGTACCGTTTGAGCGAATCGCGATGGATTTAGTGGGCCTGTACCAAAAGTCTGCCAGGGACCACCAACACATTCTGGTAGTTCTCGACTATGCCACTCGGTATCGGAGGCGGTGCCTCTGCGACATACCTCAGCTAAGCTCATTGCCAAAGAGTTAATGGAGATGTTTTCCCGTGTGGGCCTGCCAAAAGAGGTTCTGACAGACCAAGGGACCCCTTTTATGTCCAAAGTAATGAGGGAACTGTGTAAATTGTTGCGTATAAAGCAGTTCACGGACGTCCGTTTACCATCCGCAAACAGACGGTCTTGTGGAGAGGTTTAACCAAACTCTAAAAAATATGTTAAAGAGGGTGGTGTCTAGAGATGGGAAGGACTGGGATCTGCTTCTGCCCTATCTCATGTTCGCAGTGCAGAGGTGCCCCAGGCCTCTACTGGGTTCTCGCCCTTCGAACTGCTTTATGGCAGACACCCTCGGGGCCTGTTGGATATCGCCAAGGAAGCGTGGGAACAACAGCCTGTCCCCACAAAAGTGTCATTGAGTATGTCGCCCAAATGCAGGACCGGATGGAAAGGGTGTTGCCCTTGGTCCGGGAGCATATGGAGCAGCGCAACAAGCCCAGAGTAGGGTGTACAATCGTCAGGCTCGGATGCGGGACTTCAATCCGGGAGATCGGGTTTTGGTTCTGGTACCCACCCTTGACAGCAAATTCCTAGCTAGGTGGCAGGGCCCCTATGAGGTGATCGAGAAGGTAGGGAAGTAAATTACAAAGTACACCAGCCAGGGCGGCGCAAGCCGAGCAGGTGTACCACGTGAATTTACTTAAGCCGTGGAAAGATAGGGACACAGCCGGCGACCACAGCCCCCGGCCAGGGCTTCTAGGTGAAAAGGGTCCAGCCCCACAGTTCGAGGCCTGTGAAGCAGTAACCACGGTAAAAATTGCAGACAGCCTGTCTTCCAAACAAGTTCAGGAAGTCAGGGAGTTCATCAGTCGGAACACGGATGTGTTCTCGGACCTCCTGGCGCACGTCTCTCATCCAACATGACATCGTCACTGAGCCTCAGGCCAAGATCCGGTTAAAACCATACCGGGTACCCGAGGCTCGGCGGCAGACCATCGCGGAGGAAGTACAGTTAATGTTGAAGCTCGAGGTCATTGAGAAGTCGAAAAGTGAGTGGGCCAGTCCCATAGTCCTAATACCCAAGCCGGATGGGACGTTGCGGTTCTGCAACGACTTTCATAAGTTAAATGAAGTATCCAAGTTTGTGGCGTATCCCATGCCCGAGTAGGCGAGCTGGTTGAAAGTTTAGGACAAGCCCGTTATTTTCTGTGCTGGACCTCACTAAAGGGTACTGGCAGGTACCCTTAACGGAGTCGGCTAAGGAAAAAACCGCATTTGTTACCCGCGGGGCCTGTATCACTACAAGGTGTTGCCCTTTGGCCTGCATGGCGCCCCCGCCACTTTCCAAGGTTAATGGACATAGTGCTGCGACCACATCGTCGGTGCGCCTCGGCCTACTTGGATGATGTAGTCATCCACAGCACCCGACTGGGAAAGCCATTTACCCAAGGTGCAGGCGGTAGTGGATGCCCTGAGGAAAGCCGGACTGACCGCTAACCCAAGAAGTGCTCCATAGGGTTAGAGGAGACAAAATATCTGGGATATGTAATTGGGCGGGAGTCATCAAACCTCAGGTAACTAAGGTAGAGGCCATTCGTAACTGGCCCGACCGGTCACCACCAGGCAGGTAAAGTCGTTCCTGGGGATTGTAGGTTACTACATGAGGTTTGTGCCCCACTTTGCCACAATAGCAGCGCCATTGACAGACCTGTTGAAGGGCGAGAGTCTGGGAGGGTTAGCTGGAGTGAGAAGGCGGAGGAGGCTTTCTCCGCGTTGAAGTCGGCCCTGTGTGGGTCCCCGGTTTTGGTGACACCCGACTTCAACAAGGAGTTTGTCGTACAGACCGGCGCCTCGGAGGTAGGCCTCGGTGCGGTACTGTCGCAGGAGGTCAACGGGGAAGAACATCCCGTTGTCTTCCTGAGCCGTAAGCTCAGTCCCGCCGAGTCAGGTATAGTATAGTGGAGAGGAGTGCCTGGCTATCAAGTGGGCACTCGAATCTCTCCGCTACTACCTGTTAGGGAGGAGGTTCCGTCTGGTGACCGACCATTCCCCCTCAAATGGATGAGTCAGGCCAAGGAGGAATGCTCGGGTCACCAGGTGGTTCCTATCTCTTCAAAATTTCAAGTTTTCCGTGGAACACAGGGCAGGCCGCTTGCAGGGCAACGCAGATGCCCTGTCCCGCGTCCACTGCCTCACGTGTGTTCACCCCTCAGGGTTGAACAAAGGGAGGTATGTGGTAAGGTGCAAGGTGTCATATGTGATGGCAGGTGCGTGTCACCGAGGTTGCTGGCCTCGGTGAGGTGAAGCCGGGTTTTTGTCTGCAGCAGCTAGTGCTGTTTGACTTTGTTAAATAGCATGGCTGCAAAGCCGATCCGGGCCGGCTCTTACTGGGAGCAGCTAAAGAGTAGGGTGGGTGGCTGCTCCCCACGGTCCAGTCCATGTTTTGGGCTGGATATAAAGCGCAGCCAGCAGCTGTGTCTGGGAGTGTGATTATCCTGGAGCTGCTAACAGGGCTGGGAGTTCTCTGTCCTGGAGGAAGAGCTCAGCAAGGAGGTGTTGTGTTCCTGGCTACCTGAAGCTGGATTCTCCTGCGGCTGGGCCGACAGCGTGGTGCGAACCTGCACCTACACCTCCCAGGTGACTGAACCTGTGTTGGACTGTTTTTGTTTGGCTACGTTATTTCCGTTGTGTGTGAACTGTCACCAAGAGACTGTTTTTCATTTTGTGTGCAAGTGTGAATAAAACACTGTTTGTTGCACAATCTGGACTCCTGGTTTTGCCTCTAAACTGCACCCGCACCGCTGTCTACCAGAGCGACTCCCCACAATATATATATATATATATATATATATATATATATATATATATATATAATAAAGATAGTGTAATATAGTGAGTGTAGGTAAGATAGTGATATATCTGTAGGTAATAGGTTCCAGTGCAGGGTGTTAGGTGGGGTGATAGGCTCTGCTGTCCATAGATACATGCTACAGTGCTGTGATGTCACAAGTTCACAACAATACTTAGTGCACCAATCAGTAATATGTAGTCAGACCTGATAAAAATGTGAAGTTTCCTGTATTGCGCAAAATATGAGCATCAATTGACGATTTGCGCAATTGTGAATACATTGGAGCACTCTATCTGCATATAAAGCTATTGAGTGTTATTATGGAGACCACATGATCAAGGATCAATAGTAATGGTCCCTGATGGTTACTGTGCTGAAGGCAGATCTTCAGCACAGTAACCAGTGCACATGTCTGCACCATTTTGTTTGTATGTTTGTTTTTTGTTTTTTATTGGTAGGGGCTCCTGCCTTTTATTAAACTTTTTAAAAACTTAATTATGGGCCATATTGCCCCAATCGGGATGCTGGGGGACCCGATCGGGGTGTCCTTCTATACACTCTCTTCTCTTCTGAGGAGAGAGAACTATTCCAGGGGCGGCGGCGGCCGGAATATGGTTTGTGCATGCACCAGGCCGCCGCCGCCATCTTTGTTGAGGTACTGGTGGGCGGGGTGAGGATCGGGACCCAGCTTTTCCTTATGGGGAAGCGGGGGCACCCGATCCTTGCACCGGGGACTTTCTCCCTCCTCTCTTAGAGGAGACGGGCTGGTCCCGCACCAGGGGTCTCTTCTAAGCTGTTATGTGAGTGACGCCATTTGCATTTCAGCAACGATGGACTAAGTCCCCCTATGCAGAAGGTGATGGTGGAACCCAGGTGTAGGAATGCCAGAATGGTATAAGGGTGGCCTATAATGTCCCTCTAGTGCAGCTGTGCACTTGTCATGGTGCTCCTACCTGGATATCCTAAAACCCCAAGCGTAGTCATCCGCAGCAGTGCAAATAGGGTGAACAGTTGAGGCATTAGTAGAATGAATTGAGTCCAGACTTGGGTTGAAGTTGAAACAGCTTTACTTGAATAAACTTGCATCAGGGAACAAACTTCCAACTTTATCTTGGTTACCAGCAGGTTTTGGCATACATTTCTGACAGGCAAACACATTCGGCTCTACTACATCTGAACTATCTTGCTCTGCTATGCTGGCTGGATTAAATAGGAACTTTTCCTTTGCTGTAATTTATCTTTCTGTAGTCGTATCTTTCTCTTTATGTAGGGAAACTTTCTTCCTGGCTTTGGAGGCATTCAGCTTTGGCCTCTGGGCCCAACAGAGCAGACAGGCTCTGCTGGCCGGAACACAGCCTTCCCCTTGCAGGGGGTGCTCTGAAACTAACTTCTGCAGGCTCGTCCGTGAGGGACGCGGGCCTGCTGCTTCCCCTTGCAAGGAGTAAGCTACTCTGACCTTCACTAACATTGAACTCCTCCCTCTCTAGAGAGGGCTAGAATGGAAAGACAAGTTCCATTCTATATAAACTAGCTCTGCCATAGGTGCCTCCATCTGCTGGTGAACCAGGCACATTACATGAGCATTACTTTTGCAAACATAGGAAATACACATTTTTGCAGGACATGTAAATAGATGCATAAGATGACACTGAATAGTGGAGGGGTGGAAAAGGTGGTAATGCCACTCTATGGGGTTACACATCCTTAAAAGCTAAAATGTTAAGTCAACAAATACCAGCAACTGGTATTCTGCTTGTTGACAGTTTCCATATAGCAATGGATATTTTCTCCAATGTATAAAATAAACACTTGGAGTAAAAAAAATTCCACTGTGCACAAGCAATATGTTAAACTGCAAAATATATTTTAGCTCTTCATAAAATCCAGCAGTAGAAAAACCCAGTACAACCACATGTCCTACGCATTTCAGATCCAAAATTAATGATACTTACTCTTGGCCATGAAGTGATGAAGAAAATAATGCTGTCTTTTCATATGACATTATGTCCTTTATATCCATTTCAATTAATGGGTTAGGCCACTTAGATATGGCTGTTTACAAGATTGTTCAATGTTCCCCATCCGCTGTAGAACATAATTTCTGTTTTCAGCATAAATGAACAACTATTAACAAGGGCTCTTCTTGGAATTTAGAAAATGGAAACATCACAGATACAGATAGAGTGTAGAGATGAGCAAATTTCTCAAAAATTCGATTAGTCCTGTTCGCCTAATTTTTTGAAAAAATTTGGTTCGATACAAACTTATTCTCGGCGAATCACATTAAAAATGGCTATTTCCTGGCTGCAGAGAGCCTTTATAGTGGTGTAGAACACTGTGTCTTGCAGTAACACGCATAGGGAGTCTGCTGTGGTAGTGAGATAATACTGTGAGTCAGTATGACATGCAGATGATAGGCGTCGCTCTTAGAATCACTGCACACTTCACTTATTTGGGCAGTTACGGGGCCAAAACTGGCCAAATAACTCAAGTGTGAACTCAGCCTTACAGGTCGATGTTAGCGCCAAGAAGAAGCGCCGTAAGTCAACTGTCAGCAGTAAGTTTGTGTTGAAGTCACTGATTATTTTGCCCTTAATCTAATCCGTCAGAACAATAACCCCAAAAAAATGGATCCGGTCTGTGAAGCATCCACCTTCACTCGGTCAGCATTTGGTCAGTAATTCATCAGTATTGCTAAAGCCAAAAAAAAAGAGTGGATCCAAAACAGAGATGACATGTGAATGGAATATTTGCATGTCTTCGCTGTTTTGTACCCACTCCTGCTTTCGGCTAGCAAATCATATTCTGATGCAAAATAGGGACCATGTCATGAAGGCCTTACAGCTGTTACATAGACAGGATCCATTGTGCCTAGAAAAAAACAATATTAGATGCACTGGATTGTTGGTTCACCACCAGGGTGCTCTCAGTAAGGTAGTTCCACCCTTCTACCTAGATTAGATAAATATAGAGATATATAAGAGAACTGGGCACACCTGAAGGATATAGGGTCTGAAATTTATTGTTTAAAAATGGATATGACAAATTGCGCACGTATACTGCGAAGGTACCAATAGTGGGTTAAATTAAATAACATATAAAGACACAATATCGGTAAAATTCATCCACAATTCCCAAATAGCAGTGAAAGTCCAATAGCCACCAAAAATGTAGATAACAGTCCACAACTTAATATAGCAACGGCAACAATAATAGCAGCATCAATGAAAAAGTTCCTAAATGATCCCAAAATAAATCGGCTTGTGCAAAACGATCCAAAGTCTTTTAGGAGCATATGGAGACCATGGTTCGTATAAATCAATAACGATATTAAAGACAACGGTCTTCCTTACAGCACTTGAGCTGTACAAATTACAGTCTTGATCATGACACTTCCAAAGAAGCCTAATGTATCACCCCAAAATAGATTTGTTTATTAGAACTCCGTTAATAGAGCGTTATTGTGCCAATGGCTGAGTGCAGGTGAAGATACTCGGAGCGCGAACCTTCAAAACAGAGCGGCGTCCCGCTATATCGCTCTCTCAGCGGCGTCCCGCTGAGGTTTTATTCAGTATCAATGAGCCGGCAAATAAGCAATGGCACAGTCTTACCCAGGATCCCGACCTCTGTCAATTCTGCCGCTCTGGACTGTATTACAATAGTGATCTTGAGTCCTTCGGGCTCCGCTATTGTTACCACGCTGGTGTACCTTGGCATGTGTGTCTCCTCAGATACAGTCTCCGTGTTCGTGGTCACCTTCTCACGTGGTTTTTCAGGTATGAACTACGGCAATGGTCGGTCACTGGAACGATGTTGTGCCTTAAGGTCCAAATGGGGGGTCTGACCAGATGCGTTTCGGGGTTAGTTATGTCCCCTTCTTCAGTGGCCCGCCTAAATTTGAAAAAAGAAAAGGCGAGTTTACATCCTGGAGGCATTCTTTTTTTTTTCAAATTTAGGCAGGCCGGGCACATCAGGGGGGCGTTGCTGGGCACCTTGTAAAAGGAATAACGCCCCTCTGGCCTCCTTACAGCCTAATTTGCATATCGGATAAAGCGTTTTTTGAAGAAAAGACAAGGCACACAATTAAAAGAAGAAGACATATGGTAATTTATTACACCTGGATTAATGAAACAAATTTTTTAGGTAATATGCAGGTGACAGATTCCCTTTAGGTAGAAGCTTGCACATAAACTACTGATTATATCAGGTGGCTCCTTCACTTGATCTTCGGTTTATTTCTCTTTTCTCACCACCTTTTCAATCTCTGTACTAACCAGCAACGAGCATATTAATTTCCAGCAATGTCGGTATTCATTTCCTCCACAGTATATAGATTGACCAGCGAGAGCCGTTTTCATACACTCCTTTAAAGAGGAAACCAACATAGAGCAGACCCATAGGTAAAAGCATTCAGTATACTTTATTATACTCAAAAAGTTTTCTCTTTTAACATCGCATATAAAATAAAAATACTGTCTAGTTTATTAGGGTGGTTTTATATCAACATCATAAAAATCATGTGACTTAACTCTTCACTTCTCATCACACTTATTCACTGTCCTAAAAACATATATCTTTCACATTAACTTATTATTATCTTCACAACTGTTATCCTTATTCTAAAACGCCTAAACCATAGAATTTGCTGACAAGACGTTTTGAAGCAAATTACATATAGTGCCATATATTACCAAATATCTTTATGTCCCAACTATACTAGTAAATATGGCCTAATTACTTCTCTCCGTAGTTCATTCTCTGCAAATCGAAATCTTGGATAAATGGGAACTTATTCCCACTGGTACAATGAGATTCCGGTCAGGTGAGGGAGAGACCGCAATGCAGGATTCAAGTACAGGACAGCAGATAAGGAGGCTGAAGAATATACCGGCTTTATTAAAGAACAAGATGTAACTGCCATAAAATCGGATGAACAGTATAGTACCACGGTACCAGAGGCACAATGGAGAAATAGCAATAACAGTAGGAACAGGCTTATGAGAATTCACAATAAAGAAGTTTGCATAAAGACACAATTGAATTGCAATAACAACAAGCAATCAAACCATATTTCAAGCTACTCTCTTTTAAGAATCTCCTATCTGCCCCTGCTAGCCAGGGTGCACTTCTAAAGTGCACTTAACTAGAAATGCCCTGTTCTATGCCCTAACAAGCTTGGTACCAGTGCACTCACAGTCCAGCTTGGTCAAGTATATGCAGGGAGATGCAGTATGCTCCTGATCCGGTTGCTTGCTTGGCTCTACATGGTCTCTCTGTTCAGGCTGCAGGTGCAGGCATTCACAAAGTCCAACTCTGTCAGGGCTAACTTGTCTTGTCTCTGGTCTCTTGCTTGGCAAGATTCCACACCTCTGGAACACACTTTTAAGTCTCTGTTGATCTGTGTCACCGCAGACAGGGAGAAATCACTCTTTATCTTCCCTGTGAATCTCCCTCTCTCACTGAAGACAGACTCCTTATCTGTTTACTCAGCAAGCCCCAGCACTCAGCTCAGCCCGCGAACACTGGTTTACTCTTTCTGGTTTTTAGTTGCAGCATTTCACTTCAGAGAAGGACTTGTGCTGTCACACATAGCCAGTTTCTCAGGGCTCCCTCAGTAATGCCCTGGGTCTCATGTTTTAGTCTCACATGGCAGCCAGCCTAGCAGCCCTTAGGGCACACACACACCGGTCTCTCAACCTGGGAACTCCTGGCTCCTCCTACATCCTGTCTGTATCACAAGCTTTCAACTTCTTCTAACAGAGAATCCAGTGACATCTAGTGGCTGGAATAAATCATCACAGTTTACATAAACAAATTATTGCAGATGTCTGTGCCAAGAACAGTATTCTAGGGGCTGACCCCTACACCGTATTTTACCTAATAGCTTAATACCAAATCTATACTGGTAAATACATCCACTCTTGATCCAATCTCTACACGGTTATTTTCCCACCCACCCCAACTTATATCCTTCTTTTGCCTACTTCTTTACCTAGTTAGCTGTAGTTCTTTAATATCTTCTTTTATAATACAACTGAACATTATTCTGTTCTTCCACACAAATTTAGAAAGATGTGGATAGACACAAACATCGTAGAAAAATGTATTCTGGTAGTGGTGTATATAATGAAATCCAGATTTAGGGCTCATGCCCTAAATTCATACGAATTTGTGTGCCAGCCGTTCAGTGCATTGGGGACCGCAATTGCTGTCCCCAATGCACTGGCAACATCCGTGCTGCTGTTGCATTGGCAGATCCGGGGGGGGCAACGGAGCAATTGTCCCCCCCCCCCCCGAGAATGTGGGTGGCAGCAGAGGGGCACAGGGAGATGAACGCTTTGCGGAAGCGTTCATCTCCATAGTCATCTGTATCGCCGTCCTCAGGACAGCAATGCCAACCTCCCATGTGCTTGTAGTGCTTCCGTGGGGTTCCGCTCTGTCCTTCCGCACCGCATCTCACGGCCAGTGCCAATGTATTGTGGACCCGCTGTATGCGGGCCACAATACTACCACAGCCGGCACACGGTTTTAAAGCGATAATATTTAATGTATTGGATATAGATAATTTTATGTAGATGAAAGAAAGAAGTTAATGTGAAAGATATATGTTTTTAAGACAGTGAATAAGTGTGATGACGTGAAGAGTTAAGTCATGTGATTTTTATGATTTTTATGACGTGGATATAAAACCCACCCTAATAAACTAAAACTGTTACGCCCCAGATGAAGCAGGAGCGAAACCCGGGTCAAGCAGCATTTTTATTGTATATGCCATGTTGAAAGAGAAAACTTTGTGAGTATAATAAAGTATACTGAACGCTTTTACCTACAGGTCTGCTCTATGTTGGTTTCCTCTTTAAAGGAATGTATGAAAACGGCTCTCGCTGGTCAATCTATATACTGTGGAGGAAATGAATATGCTCGTTGCTGGTTGGTACAGAGATTGAAAAGGTGGTGAGAAAAGAGAAAATAAACCGAAGATCAAGTGAAGGAGCCACCTAATAAATAAGTAGTTTATGTGCAAGCTTCTACTTCAGAGTATAGCGCGGACCGTACCTTTTATCTTTTTTTACGTTTTAACTATAGGAAGTAAGGACCTACTGTATCTTCCTGCCTTTAGGACTGCAGCTAAAAATCTAGCACGTGAAATGCACACCATTTCCAGTGTATTGAAAAAAACGTGGCCTGCTCAAAGGGCCTGAGCAAACGGCAGGTGTCATACATGAGCTGCCAAAGGCTGACATCGTAATTACACATGGGAGTACTCCTGTCCGCTTGGATCATATGGAAAGTGGAATTCCAACGGGTGGAAACGTCGCATATCAGTCTATGTTGGGGATGCCGTTCTGCCGCTTCAGCTCAAGGAGGGTGTGCTTTGCGGTGTATGAGTAGCTGAAGTTCATGCAAAGTTTCCTGGCCATTTCTAGGATGTCATGCAGATGGGTGGAAGACTTCAGAAACTGCTTGACAATCAGATTGAACACGTGTGCCATGCAGGGCTCAGTCCTCCTTGACGCAGCACCGACACCATGTTCTTTCCGTTGTCAGTCACCATGGTTCCGATTTTGAGTTGTCGCGGAGAAAGCCAGGATTCGATTTCTTGATCAAGGACACTGAGCAGTCCCTCCCCTGTGTGACTCCGTTCGCCCAGGCAAACGAGGTGCAGAACAACGTGACACCGCCATGACCTGAACATGTGCTATGCTGGAGGGGCACTGTGAATTGTCCCTGCAGTGGAGGCTGAGGACACGGTGGAGGATAAGGAGGCAGAGGGGGACATTGTCGCAGGACCAACGGCGTGAGAACGTGGAGGCGGAAGCGGCATCTCCTGGCAAAGTTGCTGGTGTGGCTGTGCAGGAACCACATTTACCCAGTGGGCCGTAAAGGACATGTATTGTCCCTGACCATAGTTAAAGCTCCACACGACGGAGCTCTGGTGCACTTTGGCAGACACGGACAGGCTCAAGGATTGGCCCACCTTCTGTTTTACATATTTGTGCAGGGCTGGTACTGCCTTTTTGGCAAAGAAATGACAGCTTGGGACTCTACACCTCGGCTATGCACAATCCATCAGTTCACTGAAAGGTGCAAAGTCCGCCTCCTGGAAAGGGAGGTACTGCAGCACCTTGGCCAGGAGCACATTCAGCTTCTGCGCTGTTGGATGAGTGCACGCATACTTTTGTCTCTTGGCAATCTCTTCGGTGATCGATTGCTGATGGAATGACTGATGAGGAGTAGGAGGAGGAGCATCAGACGATTGGGAAGGACAGACAGCTCCCTTCGCCTGAGGTGGTGGAGCCTGAAATCGGGTGCGTGCCACTGGGTGATGCAGCGGTTGCTGCGGCAGGCTGGACATCACATCGAAGCCACAGTTCTCCCAGGCCACTTTATGGTGACACTGCATATGTTGACGCAGGGCCTTGGTGCCAACATTGGCACCCTGGCCACGCTTCACCTTCTACCCACAGATTCTACAAATGGCCATGTTCACCTCCTCCGGCGGCTTAACAAAAAACTGCCACACTGCCGAGTAGGTGATTTTACCCCCAACACTCCGCACTGACTGACTGCTACCGCCGCTGCATCTGTAAACCCCTGCACCACTACTTTCCCGGCAGGTAGGCTCCTGCTAAGCGGGTGGTCTACCCCAAGCACGTTTGGCTCCCGACCTCCCACTGCTGCCACCCTGCTGACTCCCGGCCACGCCTAGCGACTTTCTGGCTCCACCGCTGCCTGACGGGCAAGCTGCCACCCTCTTTTCCCGATGATGAAGCCCCTAATTCACCCTTCTCCCAAGTGCAATCAGCTACATCATCATCATCGAGTACTGTCTGCACGTCACTGATGTCCTCCTCAATGGTCTCTGGGTCAGGAGCCTGACCACTCCCAACACCAGCTCCCATGCAATTTTCCTCATCAAGACTTGCCTGCCTAACGGAGGAAGCGGCGGATATCTCCTCAACATCTTGGCTGGCCAGTAGCTGCTGACTGTCGTCTAGTAGCTCATCCTCGCTGTATAGTGGAGCTGAGCCCACAGCATATAATACTTCTCTGGCTGAGGGAACAGAAAAAGACAGAGGCAGGTTGAGGACATGTGAGGGCACATGGCCTGCTCCCAGGTCATGCCAACTAAGGGTTATGTGTGACAAACCCACCGACTCTTGACTGGGGGTGTCACTTGGGACGAAGTGGATGACCGAGTCAACCATTCAAGAACCGCTGGGTTGCTGGTCAAGGCACCACCGCTAGATGACCCCGGGAGCTCAGGCCTCTCGTTGCGACTCCTGCTGCCATGCCCCCTTATTCTGCTGTGACCTGTGCCTGCGCTGGAAACATTTAGGACAGTGCCACTCCCCTGTGTAGGGCCTAGCACTTCTTTGTCTGACATACTGTTAGATCTAATAAATAAATAAAAAGGAAATTAAAACACCCCAAAAAAGTCTGCAATTTTCTCACTTCACCACACAACGGCTAATAAGCCCTTTTGTTCCCCACAAATTCATGCCAAAGAAGGCTTTAGAACATATAACTGCACTGCTGAACAGCAAATAGGCCTTACTTTTTTCCTCTTATGCACTCCACAAAAAGCTTTAGAACATATAACTGCACCGCTGAACAGCAAATAATATATATTTTTGTGCCACTAATACATGGTAAAAAGGTCTATAATTTTCTCACTTCACCACACAATGGCAATACTTTTTTTTGTGCCACTAATACACGGCAAAAACAGCTTTAGAACATATAACTGCACTGCTGAACGGCAAATAATATATATATTATTTGCCACTAATACATGCCAAAAAGGAATTATAATTAATATATATGTCGCACTAGAGTCCAGAAGTAAGGTATTGGGTGCAAACTAACAGGTAGAATCACTCAATCTCCCAAAGGAAAAATAATGTAGGAATGAGAAAGTTAGGTGCACTCACCACATATGGACCAGACCTGATGTAAAAATAACAATTTATTCTATCAATAAAAAACACATAATAAATGGTAAAATGGAGGTATATGACAAATAGCAATGGGATCCCAAAAATCGCATCAATTGGAACAACCGCAAATGTCCACTTTGGAGATTATTGTGAGTATTAAGCTCACAAAGGTTATTGGCAATGTAGGTATAGCGTGGGTGGAAATATCGCAATGAAATCGCATTGGAGTCGCACTAATTAGGAGAATAACAGATGTCCACTTTATAGAAGAGTGTATATCTTCCTTAATATAATCACTAAAGGATTCGTGGTTGATGCAACAATCCAGGTCTAGTTGAATATAAAGTCACAAAAGAGCGGCGTCCCACTCTGTTGTAATTACAGCGGCGTCCCGCTTATATATCGAGTTGCGATCGCTAAAAGAGATGATGGATGAATAATCGGAACAAGCTTACCAGAGGCCCGTCGTGTCTGATACCGCTCCCTACTGTATGTGATGGTTGCGAGGGAAGTGGTTGGTTTGTCTAATCGCTTTCCATCCAGTCTCGGGAGAGTCCGTGTATGTATGGCGTTCGGCCACGCTAGCAGATGAATACACACGTGGATCTACCGGCGGGAAAGAATCAGATCCGCCGTGTCAAAGCTGCCTTCTCACGTGGTTATTTTCTCACGACAACTTGTGGGTCTTCTGGATTTTAACGATAAGTGTCCGATTCTTGTATTTAGGGGAACATCCGACCAGACGCGTTTCGGGGTTTTAGACAGTTATTACCCCTTCCTCAGTGGTTGATTTCCCCATCCGTACTGCTTCTTTTTATAGGATTTCTAAGTCTACTCAAAAATGTGGACTGGATCATCTTGGCAAATGTACAAATTTCATAACTTTTGCATCATTTTATTCCTCCAAGGACAAAAGAGTATTAGTCTTCATAGTAGACTAATAGCATTGATCCCATCTTTATGTTTACATATAGAGAAATTTTTCTTATACATAAAAAAAAGAAAACATTTTTCCCACAAAGCAATCTCTAAATTGGGAGATATTTCATATAGTTGTAGTACATCTAATGCCCAATCATATATCAAAAAAGCATAATATGTTAATGCGGTTTTGGTGCGGTTTTGATGCGATTTTTCTCTAAAAGATCGAAAAACACACAATAACTATAATATAACATAAAAATTTGAATAAATATCAAAATCTTAAAAATGGAAAGTTAAAAGGTCCTACATAAATACCAAATACTTTAAAAAAGAGATTTTTTATTTTCTCCTGAGAATATGAATATTATATAGACGAATTGCTAGAAGTATGAGTGGGTGAGAGCCTCTCCGAAAAGAGAAACCACACCTGGAAAACAGACATGTGGTTATCTATCGTCGGGGAGGGTCCCATTCATAAAACTCCAAAGAGTTCAAATTCTGCATTAAGTCCTGCCGGTTGTATAGTATTGAACTCAAAGATCCTTTTAGTTTCAAGTCTAGACATTTTGCCTATATGGTGGCCACCTCTTGGATCTCTCTGAACTTTATCTATTGCAGCAAATCTCATACAGGTAGGATCTTGTTTATGAAATATTTTAAAATGTTTAGATAAGGAATGTAACTCAAATCCCTTTTTGATATTCGCTACATGTTCTGAGTTCCTTTTTTTCAACGATCTTTTGGTCCTGCCCACGTATTGCTTTCCACAGGGGCATACTATAACATAAATAACATCTTCGGAGGTACAGGTCAGGAAATCTTTAATCGTATGTTTATGTTTACTTGCAAATGATATAAGTTCCAAAGTTTTTTTAGGAAAAGATGTTATTTTACAATTGTTGCACTGGCCACATCTATAAAAGCCATGTAGTCCTACCCTTTCCTGAATTGTCGTTTTTCTTTGGACTTGTGTTTTTATTGTTGGTGCTATTTTAATTCCCAAGTTAGGGGCTTTAGTGAATACAATTTTAGGGTCTGATGGTAATAAAGGGCCCAATACCCTATCCTTTTTCAATAGGTCCCAATATTTTTTCAAAATGATTCGGATTTTTTTTATGGTCATCACTATATGGCAAAATAATTCTAAGGTCTTCTAATTCTTTGTCTCCTTTCTTAGATTTCTCCAAGAAATAAAGACTCCTATCTTGATTCCTAATCTTAGTAATTGCGGTTTCAATAATATTATCCGGATATTCCTTCTCCAAAAATTGCTTTTTAAGTTCCTGTGCCTCAATCTCAAATGTGGTTTCTGATGTACAATTACGCTTAATTCTGCGAAATTGTCCCTGTGGAATATTAATTAACCAGTTTGGTAAATGGCAACTATTAAAAAGAATATAGCTATTTCTAGCTGTTGGTTTGGTAAAAGTGCTACATTCTAGAGAATTTCCTTTGGTTGTAATACATAAATCTAAAAATTCTAAAGAACTTTGGCTAATATTGCCTACAAATTTTAGGTTTTTATTATTGAGATTAATATCTTTTAAAAAACTGTCTAATTCTTCTTGACTTGACTTCCAAACGAAAAATACATCATCTATGTACCTTTGCCAGAGCACCAGGTTCTTCCCCAGTCTGGGAGTAATGATCTGATTCTCCCAGTCCGCCAAAAATAAATTTGCATAACTGGGGGCGAACCTGGTGCCCATGGCGGTACCCTTAATTTGTAAATAAAAATCCCCCTCATATTTAAAATAATTGTGATTTAAAATAAAATCAATACCCTCTACAATATAATCAATTTGTTTAAGATCTAATCGACCTTCTAACACTAATTGTGATCTGACTGCTTGTTTGCCCTGTTCATGATTAATAATAGTGTATAAGGACTGTACGTCCAAGGAACCCATAATCCATTCTTCATTAAAAAACATATTTTCCACTATATTAATAATCTGAGTGCTATCTTTATTATAGGACTGTATTTTCTTGACTTTGGGTTGCAATAGTTTGTCAATATATTTAGACAAATTAGAGGTTAATGAACCAATTCCAGATACGATTGGTCGTCCTGGGGGGTTTTCTCTACATTTGTGAACCTTAGGAAGGCAGTAAAACATAGGGGTACGTGGGTGTTTATTGATTAAGAAATTATACTCATCATCATTCAGAATACCCATGTTTCTACCTTTTGTTACAAAATACCTGTAGTTCCTCATAAAATTGGTCTGTTGGATCATTAAACAATTTTCTATATGTCTGTTTATCTGATAGTTGTCTCTTACATTCAAGATCATATTTAACAAAGTCCTGTATAACTATAGATCCCCCTTGTCTGCGGGGCGGATCACAATTTCATTCTCTTGTTGTAGTTCTTTAATCGTTATGATTTCTTTATTTGATAAATTTTTTCGTTTAAATTTCATATTGTTTTTAATATTTCTTATATCCTTTTCTACACAGGTCCTAAAACTTGCCATTTCCTGGCTTATCTCGTTTCTTGGGTATTTTTTCGAATGGTTTCTACAAGAGGTATGTACATATTGGTCATTACTACTGGTTTCCCTAGTTATCGGATTTTTCATAAAATATTTCTTTAAGCACAAACGTCTTATAAATTTTTCTACTCCTATAAACGTCTCAAACTTATTTACGCTTATCGTTGGGGCAAATTTAAGACCTTTATTGAGCAATCCTTTCTGTGTATCTGTCAGTGTTTTCGAACTCAAGTTAATTATAGCATCATTTTTTATATCCATCCCAATTATCTGTGTTGATTTCTTCTTCTTCCTCCTCTCCGTATTGATCTCTTCTTTCGTATGTGTGTTCCCTCGGTGGTTGAGTGTAGTGAATGTGTCGTTCCTGTTGCGTATTGTAGTGATCGTGTCTGTCTGTCTTCATCTGATGTGTTCTGTGATTTTGGTGTTGGTACTGTGTTCTGTTCCTCAAGTTGTATGGGTGCTCTCCTCGGTGATTTGACTCTTGTGTTCGTGATTTGTCTTGTGAAGGACCCTGTCTTGTACGTGTCCTGTGATGTGGCGGGGTCCTGTCTAAAAAATGTTGTCTATTTTCTAATAATTCAAAACGATTTTGTACTGGTATAGTGTATCTAGTGTTATCTGTGATAATTCTCTCTTCTTGTTCCTGTGTTTGTGTTTCCTCTAATTGGTTCTCTATATTAAGGTGTGCCCTTGTGTTGTGAAATGTGTCTTTCTTTGGATTATAATTTAACTTTTTCACCTTTCTCTATAATTTCTTTTTCAATCTTATCAAGATTGTTACATAGTCTTATTTGCCAAGTGTTATATTCCTCCTCTTTAGAGAAACGTTCAATTATAGGTTTCATTGTATTAATCTTAGTGGTGACTTCCTCCAAGATCTCTGTTCTCCTTCTAATAATCAAATTCAAAAGGGAAAAAGAATAACCATGTAATAGTTTGTTCCATTCTTCATCAAAGATGGGGTCACAGAGATCTTGAGAGGGATTCTTAGGGACCATATTGAAAGTCAGAGGATTAACGTTGAGAATTTCTCTCTGACCAATACAGATAATATAAAGACCAATCAGATAGTATTTCTAGTCTGAAAGAATTCTTTCATAGACCTAGAAATACTATTGATCTTAGCATTACTCTAGACAAGATGGTAAGTAGAAAACATTCTCAGATGTTTGTTGAAAAGGCCAGGTCCTAAAGCTTTCAACTATTGTCTAAGAATCCCTCTCAAGGTCTCTGTGACCCCATCTTTGATGAAGAATGGAACAAACTATTACATGGTTATTCTTTTTCCCTTTTGAATTTGATTATTAGAAGGAGAACAGAGATCTTGGAGGAAGTCACCACTAAGATTAATACAATGAAACCTATAATTGAACGTTTCTCTAAAGAGGAGGAATATAACACTTGGCAAATAAGACTATGTAACAATCTTGATAAGATTGAAAAAGAAATTATAGAGAGAAAGGTGAAAAAGTTAAATTATAATCCAAAGAAAGACACATTTCACAACACAAGGGCACACCTTAATATAGAGAACCAATTAGAGGAAACACAAACACAGGAACAAGAAGAGAGAATTATCACAGATAACACTAGATACACTATACCAGTACAAAATCTGGGAGCTGAGCCCACAGCATATAATACTTCTCTGGCTGAGGGAACAGAAAAAGACAGAGGCAGGTTGAGGACATGTGAGGGCACATGGCCTGCTCCCAGGTCATGCCAACTAAGGGTTGTGTGTGACAAACCCACCGACTCTTGACTGGGGGTGTCACTTGGGACGAAGTGGATGACCGAGTCAACCATTTAAGAACCGCTTGGTTGCTGGTCAAGGCACCACTGCTAGATGACCCCGGGAGCTCAGGCCTCTCGTTGCGACTCCTGCTGCCATGCCCCCTTATTCTGCTCTGACCTGTGCCTGCGCTGGAAACATTTAGGACAGTGCCACTCCCCTGTGTAGGGCCTGGCACTTCTTTGTCTGACATACTGTTAGATCTAATAAATAAATAAAAAGGAAATTAAAACACCCCAAAAAAGTCTGCAATTTTCTCACTTCACCACACAACGGCTAATAAGCCCTTTTTTTCCCCACAAATTCATGCCAAAGAAGGCTTTAGAACATATAACTGCACTGCTGAACAGCAAATAGGCCTTACTTTTTTCCTCTTATGCACTCCACAAAAAGCTTTAGAACATATAACTGCACCGCTGAACAGCAAATAATATATATTTTTGTGCCACTAATGCATGGTAAAAAGGTCTATAATTTTCTCACTTCACCACACAACGGCAATACTTTTTTTTGTGCCACTAATACACGGCAAAAACGGCTTTAGAACATATAACTGCACTGCTGAACGGCAAATAATATAAATACTATTTGCCACTAATACATGCCAAAAAGGGCTTTAGAACATATAACTGCACCACTGAACGGGAAATATATATTTTTGTGCCACTAATACAGGCCAAAAAGGGCTTTAGAACATATAACTGCACCGCTGAACGGCAAATAATATATATATTTTTGCCACTAATACATGCCAAAAAGGGCTTTAGAACATATAACTGCACCGCTGAACGGCAAATAATATATATTTTTGCCACTAATACACTCCAAAAAGGGCTGTAATTTTCTCACTTCACCACACAACAGCAAATACTTTTTTTGTGCCACTAATACATGCCAAAAAGGGCTTTAGAACATATAACTGCACCGCTGAATGGCAAATAATATATATTTTTGTGCCACTAATACATGGTAAAAAGGTCTATAATTTTCTCGCTTCACCACACAACGGCAATACTTTTTTTTGTGCCACTAATACACGACAAAAACGGCTTTAGAACATATAACAATACTGCTGAACGGCAAATAATATATTTTTTTCCCACTAATACATGCCAAAAAGGGCTTTAGAACATAACTGCACCGCTGAACGGGAAATATATATTTTTGTGCCACTAATACACGCCAAAAAGGGCTTTAGAACATATAACTGCACCGCTGAACGGCAAATAATATATATATTTTTGCCACTAATACATGCCAAAAAGGGCTTTAGAACATATAACTGCACCGCTGAACGGCAAATAATATATATTTTTGCCACTAATACACTCCAAAAAGGGCTGTAATTTTCTCACTTCACCACACAACAGCAAATACTTTTTTTGTGCCACTAATACATGCCAAAAAGGGCTTTAGAACATATAACTGCACCGCTGAATAGCAAATAATATATATTTTTGTGCCACTAATACATGGTAAAAAGGTCTATAATTTTCTCGCTTCACCACACAACGGCAATACTCTCTTGTAGAAACCATTCGAAAAATACCTAAGAAAGCAAGATAAGCCAGGAAATGGCAAGTTTTAGGACCTGTGTAGAAAAGGATATAAGAAATATTAAAAACAATATGAAATTTAAACGAAAAATTTATCAAATAAAGAAATCATAACGATTAAAGAACTACAACAAGAGAATGAAATTGTGATCCGCCCCGCAGACAAGGGGGATCTATAGTTATACAGGACTTTGTTAAATATGATCTTGAATGTAAGAGACAACTATCAGATAAACAGACATATAGAAAATTGTTTAATGATCCAACAGACCAATTTTATGAGGAACTACAGGTATTTTGTAACAAAAGGTAGAAACATGGGTATTCTGAATGATGATGAGTATAATTTCTTAATCAATAAACACCCACGTACCCCTATGTTTTACTGCCTTCCTAAGGTTCACAAATGTAGAGAAAACCCCCCAGGACGACCAATCGTATCTGGAATTGGTTCATTAACCTCTAATTTGTCTAAATATATTGACTAACTATTGCAACCCAAAGTCAAGAAAATACAGTCCTATAATAAAGATAGCACTCAGATTATTAATATAGTGGAAAATATGTTTTTTAATAAAGAATGGATTATGGGTTCCTTGGATGTACAGTCCATATACACTATTATTAATCATGAACAGGGCAAACAAGCAGTCAGATCACAATTAGTGTTATAAGGTCGATTAGATCTTAAACAAATTGATTATATTGTAGAGGGTATTGATTTTATTTTAAATCACAATTATTTTAAATATGAGGGGGATTTTTATTTACAAATTAAGGGTACCGCCATGGGCACCAGGTTCGCCCCCAGTTATGCAAATTTATTTTTGGCGGACTGGGAGAATCAGATCATTACTCCCAGACTGGGGAAGAACCTGGTGCTCTGGCAAAGGTACATAGATGATGTATTTTTCGTTTGGAAGTCAAGTCAAGAAGAATTAGACAGTTTTTTAAAAGATATTAATCTCAATAATAAAAACCTAAAATTTGTAGGCAATATTAGCCAAAGTTCTTTAGAATTTTTAGATTTATGTATTACAACCAAAGGAAATTCTCTAGAATGTAGCACTTTTACCAAACCAACAGCTAGAAATAGCTATATTCTTTTAATAGTTGCCATTTACCAAACTGGTTAATTAATATTCCACAGGGACAATTTCGCAGAATTAAGCGTAATTGTACATCAGAAACCACATTTGAGATTGAGGCACAGGAACTTAAAAGCAATTTTTGGAGAAGGAATATCCGGATAATATTATTGAAACCGCAATTACTAAGATTAGGAATCAAGATAGGAGTCTTTATTTCTTGGAGAAATCTAAGAAAGGAGACAAAGAATTAGAAGACCTTAGAATTATTTTGCCATATAGTGATGACCATAAAAAAAATCCGAATCATTTTGAAAAAATATTGGGACCTATTGAAAAGGATAGGTATTGGGACCTTTATTACCATCAGACCCTAAAATTGTATTCACTAAAGCCCCTAACTTGGGAATTAAAATAGCACCAACAATAAAAACACAAGTCCAAAGAAAAACGACAATTCAGGAAAGGGTAGGACTACATGGCTTTTATAGATGTGGCCAGTGCAACAATTGTAAAATAACATCTTTCCTAAAAGGGCTTTGGAACTTATAACTTGCAAGTAAACATAAACATACGATTAAGATTTCCTGACCTGTACCTCCGAAGATGTTATATATGTTATAGTATGCCCCTGGAAGCAATACGTGGGCAGGACCAAAAGATCGTTGAAAAAAGGAACTCAGAACATGTAGCGAATATCAAAAAGGGATTTGAGTTACATTCCTTATCTAAACATTTTAAAATATTTCATAAACAAGATCCTACCTGTATGAGATTTGCTGCAATAGATAATATATATTTTTGCCACTAATACACTCCAAAAGGGCTGTAATTTTCTCACTTCACCACACAACAGCAAATACTTTTTTGTGCCACTAATACATGCCAAAAGGGCTTTAGAACATATAACTGCACCGCTGAACAGCAAATAATATATATTTTTGTGCCACTAATACATGGTAAAAAGGTCTATAATTTTCTCACTTCACCACACAACGGCAATACTTTTTTTGTGCCACTAATACATGCCAAAAACGGCTTTAGAACATATAACTGCACTGCTGAACGGCAAATAATATATATATTTTTTGCCACTAATACATGCCAAAAAGGGCTTTAAAACATATAACTGCACCGCTGAACGGCAAATAATATATATTTTTGCCACTAATACACTCCAAAAAGGGCTGTAATTTTCTCACTTCACCACACAACAGCAAATACTTTTTTTGTGCCACTAATACACGCCAAAAAGGGCTTTAGAACATATAACTGCACTGCTGAACGGTAGAGATGAGCGAACATTAAAAAAAAGTCCGTTGTTCGGCGTTCGGGTGGTGGTAAGTCGCGCATCCCGTTATGGATTCCACTATAGCGGCATATGGAATCCATAAGGGGCGGCTGCCACCAACCCGAACTGTTGCACAGCCGAAGGACCTGGGGCGACGTCACTGTTATGTGATCAGTGCAGGGGGCATGGCTCAGCATGGGATTTGATCCCGTGCTGAGCCACGCCCCTGCACTGATCACATGACAGTTACGTCACCCCAGGTCCTTCGGCTGTGCAACAGTTCGGGTTGGTGGCAGCCGCCCCTTATGGATTCCATATGCCGCTATAGTGGAATCCATAACGGGATGCGCGACTTACCACCACCCGAACGCCGAACAACGGACTTTTTTTTAATGTTCGCTCATCTCTACTGAACGGCAAATAATATATATTTTTTTGCCACTAATACACGCCAAAAAGGACTGTAATTTTCTCACTTCACCACACAACGGTTAATAAGCCCTTTTCCCCCACTAATACAAGCAAAAAATGCTTTAGAACATATAACTGCAACGCACAAGGGCAAATAAGACACAGAAATATTTCCTTTAAATAAACCCTGTCAATGGCTGTATCAAACAGCACTTGCACCCCAATAACAAGAATGGTTTGCTGGAATTACAGAGCTGTATAATGGAAATTTGGATCCCCAGCCAGTGCAGCAAGGTGTAATAGGATTGTTCCTATTACCCAGGCTGTAACCTTCCCTACTGAAGCTTCAGTACTGTGAAATGATTCTTCCCTATCCTTTCCCTGAACTTCTAGACAACTAAATGAAAGTTTTAAAGTACTTTCTATCACTGTCCCTAGCTCCTGCTGACGTCTCTCCCTGCAATAAGTACCACTGGAAAATGGCGGAATCCAAGATGGCTGAGGCTATTTATAAGGCTGTGACATCACAGGTCTGGCTGGCTGCTGATTGGCTGCATGCATGGCATTGTGGGTGGTCCCTTGTTCCCAGAATTCCTTGTCCTAACACGTGCAGCAGCCATTTTAAGAAAAAACTAGATGGTTGAGGAAATTCGGATTTGAATCGAATTTTTCCTGAATTTCGGATCGAATTTCACTTCGTCAACTTCGATTTGCTCATCTCTAATAGACATCTGATGACCAACCTGCAAATATACCTCTAAGGGTGGGTTCACACTAGCGTTATGGTTTCCGTTATGGCCTTCCATTATAACGTGGTTATAACGGAATCCATAAGACTGAAGGACGGATCCGTTCTTTTGCCCATAGACCTCTATTATGACTGAATGCTAAACGGAAGGCTTTAAAAGGCATTCTGTTTGCTTTCCGTCATAATACAAACGTTCTGACAGGACTTTGTTTTCCGTCTTGCATAACAGGACCTAGACGGATCCGTTATGCTTTCCCATAAACTTGTATTATGACAGAAAGCAAACGGAATGCCTTTTAAAGGCTTCCGTTTTGCATTCTATCTGGGCATTCCGTTATTTTCCGTTATAACCATGTTATAACGGAAAGCAATAACGGAATCCCTAACGCTAGTGTGAACCCACCCTAATACGTGCTCAGCTGCACCCAAACCCACTGTACACATCAGACACAAGAAGGCAGACAACATAGAGAACAGCCATCACACACCACCGGTGGGCTCCCTCTACGCAATCATGGACACTCTCCTTACGATGACAGCATTTATGAAAGTGACTGCTCCACACCCCTTACAATGTCATTTTTGGGTGATGAAAAATATGGTAAAGAACAATGGTCAATAAAGGTATGATTACTTTTGTGGCAAAAGTCCTGAGTGGCTTTGTTACAACAGTTAAAAAGGTTACTTGAGATCCATGGCCCTTTCAAAGAGCTTATTGACCAGGGGGCCAAGAGTCAGACACCTACAGAACTGATATTGATGGCCTTAAATACAGAAACCCCCTTTAAATAGATTTTTAAATACTCTTTAGAATTTTTCTTAACCCCTTCCTGATGCATCATTTTCCACTTTTTTGTTTTCTTTTCTTACTCCCTGTCCTCCATGAGCTATAACTTTGTTTTCTGTTCACACAGCCAAACAGGGCTTGTTTTTTGTACAAGTTCTACTTTCTATTAGCACCAGATAATATTTCATATTATATAGTGGGAAACAGGAAAACATTCTAAATGGGGTGGAATTAGAAAAAAGAAATTCCGTCATTGTTTTAAAGGACTTGATTTAACAGCATTCCCTAAGTGGTAAAACTGACATGTTAAAGGCTATGTACACCTTCGGAGGCAATTTTTGTTAATGATTACATTTTACTCATTTTTGGCTAAAAATTATATTTTCAATGGGCCTTTATTAAAAATATTGAGCTGTTCTGTCACAAAGTGTTAACAGTTTTTCTAACTGTGTGACTGGTACTCACATTGTGCTGGTCATCTAATAATCCTTAACTCTAAACTACTTAGAGGTCATAAATGCTTGTTTACTTTTATTTGTAAAATGGGGAAAGGGGGTGATTTTTTTTTTTTTCATATTTTGTTAGATTCTTTTCTTACTTGTTTTACCTTTTATTTTTAGTCCCCCTTGGGGACCTTTTTTTATCTGCACGTGACAGTATATAAATCTCGTCGGCCAGAACAAGGTGGCTTTGCTAGATTGCATGCAAATGTTAAAAACTAAATTATTCTAGTAATCTAGTTAACATAGCGTTAGAAAGAAATCATAGAACAAAAATAATTGCTGCACTCACCATTTGATGTCATTTCATTAATGTGACGTCTGCAGATATTTTTGTGAAACCAGTTTTGGAGTGTTCGGCTCAAAATTTGTCATGTTGATTCCAAGCAAAGAAGGCAGATGATGGGAAAATTACCCTCTGTGTGTATATAGGCTGTTTATTGCTCCTATAACCCATACATTGACCAGTGTCTAAATCACAGTGCCAACTGTCTTTATCCTGTTCATATTTGATCTCTAGAGTAAAATATACAGACTGCATCTCTAGTGATATCCCTTAAAGAGGACCTTTCACTAAGATTTAGGTAGTGAAATACTTTTTTTTTTCAATTGTGCATTTATTGAAAATTTTTCAAATTACAACACAATCTTGTGACAAACCAAGACAAAAAAGAAACCTTAGCAAAGGCAGAATAAAGACAGTGTCAAAATAGTACAAAACCTTTGAGAAATGCGTTACACACTACAGGTCACATAAAACAATTCGGGCAATAAGATCTATATACCACAAATGCAAACCATCTATGGCACAAGGGTAGTGCAATACAAACGCAAGCATATGTCCATAAGTAAATACAGATGCAAGACAGACAATAGGGGAAGACAAGACTAGACACAAAAGGACCGGTAGGGAAATACAGAACCAGATTATGGCAATTCTCCAAACACTAGATCCCACTGTCGCCAGATTTTGTCAAATCTGTCAACTGACGACAGTAAGGAGGCTGACAAGTGTTCCAATCTTCTAGTCTCCAGGATACTGGCTAGGAGGTCTGACCGGGTGGGGCTATGTAGTGAAATACTTACACTACCTTCCTGGACAGCCCCCGCTGACATCGAGGCAACAGTTTTTTTTTTCAAAATATCCCACGGTTCATCCGGTCCGGTCCCTGTTAGTTTTCACATGCGGCAATCCTTTGAATGAGGCGGGGACTTGTCTTTTGCCTGGGGAGTGGTTTTCCCTTTCCCTGGCTGCAAGCCAAGCACTATCATTGGCTGTGCTAGCAGCCAGGGAGAGGAAAACCACTCCTCAGGCAAAAGACAAGTCCCCGCCTCATACAAAGAATAGCCGCATGTGAGAACTAACGGGGACCGAAGTGGATAAACCAGATGATACTTTGAAAAAAAAACTGTTGCCTGGACCTCAGCGGGGGCCGCCGAGGAAGGTTGTGTAAGTATTTCACTACCTCAATCCGAAGTGAAAGGTCCTCTTTAAACACTGCAGTAATATGATGATCACTAAAGAGGATAAGCTGAAGTATATCTAACAGATGAAAAAAAGGTTGGCAAGAAAAGGGGCTTACCACCCTGTTCCTCTGCTCTTGTCTGGAGTTGGCTGGTCCTACTTCCTGCCAGGAGCAGAACTTCCAATTTAGATAGACAGAGGAGAGGATGCACATGTGTGAGCTCTTATTCCTGGGAACCCATATATAATTTCTCTTGTGAGACCAACGCTCCAGAGAGACCAGCAAAATTCAACTTTCAGAGATTTCCTGAGAGACAGGAGAGCAGAGAGATCAGTGAAATGCAGCTTTACAGAAACTGCTGCAAGGTGAGGGACTACGACTCAGACACCTATCATCTATACCACCACTTGGCCAGATGAAGCTCAAGTCTGAACTTGAACTGTGGTGGAGACCTATAACCACAAGTGCCAATATATAGTAATCGAACCTGCCACCATACCACCTCAACTGGTGCTAGAAACTGCTCTTTAAATTTGATGCTGATGGATGTACCACAAGTTATATTTTGTACCTCATGGAGGCCACTACCACTCCCATTCTCTGCACTGGATCCTTAGGAGCCCGCTGTATGCACAGCATTGAGGGTAGAAATGTGTAGTATGTATGAAGTCCTGACATTTTACAGTTTTTTGGGGGGTTTCAAATTATGGGGGTTATTTACGAACAGATATACGCTACTTTTTGGTGTATATCTGTCGTAGATTATGGCACAAAGGATATTTTCACTGCAATCTGCGACTTTTTCCATTTTCTGCCGCTCATGCCAGGTCTACAAATGGGCGTGGGTGGAAGAGGAAAAGGGAGGCCTCATTTATCATTTTCTACACCTGTTTTATTCATAGAAAATGGTCTAAATCTATGTCAGCAAGGGAGCTGGCATCGATTTAGACAAGTGTAAAGTCTGCCTAAGTTATATAGAGGCCAATGCAGGAGGGACGAAGACCAGCGTCTAAATTGCCAGTCTTCAGAAATGTTCCCCTATATGTCTATATGTTATTTATCATAAGGACTATGCCAGAGTGGGCATTTTAGTTGCAAATTTGAATTTGTCATCCAATTTTTTTATACCTACTGCAAAGTGGCATGAAAATGGTTGTGCATATTGTGGGGGGTTAGCTCTGGTCTCGAGGATCGTTCACATACAGATAGTCGTCCACCGCAGCTTTAGGGGCCAAAACATCGCTTTATTGTCCCAGCATCAACATAAATAAATGAAATTCAAAACAAACACCTGCCCGGCTGGGCTCTAACTTAACACAGTGTGTCCCTGACTCACCTAAGACACTGTTCACACACACGGCACCCATGCGGCTTTCCCAGCCCAATGTCCATCAGCCTCCTGGCTGTTACCTCACCGGTGTCTTTTGGGGATTGTGGTCCAGTCGTCCGCCCGACGCTGACCATGCGACCCTTATCCCTAGGCGTCGTGGGACCCCCAAACTTCAGGCTACTCCCAGCCTTGTGGTCTCTCAGCGCTCCCAGATCAAACCACACACAGAACCACTCAGGCTTCTGTACCTCACAGGACACACCCATCTCACTGTGAGGACAGCTTTATGCTCTCTTGATTGTGGCACCTGTTGCTGCCTCAGACCTGCCCACTGATGGGAAAGAGATGGATAATCCTGCCATTCCTCTCTTCTATCAGCCATGAGGCCTGTCACTGCCTCACATATCCCCCTTTGTTCAACCCCGTGAGGTGAACACTAGCATCAACCACGATGCTCGTGAGAGGGCATCGACCTGGCCTACAGTCTTCCCTTATTCTGCCAGACCCAGGCCAATAGTGCTTGGTTTCTCACCCACATGAGTTTAGTATGGGGCAAATAAGACCTACGGGATTTTCTTGCCCATCTCATGACCCGGTACTCTCTTTCACGAGTGAGGATGATGCGCTTTCGCACCAGTGGCCTCTCTCTTTTCGTTTTTCTCTCTCCACATTTCGCATCAGCACATGTTCCTCATGTCCTTTCTTGGACTGCTGCAACTCTCGACTAAACTGTTCCCTCACTTGGCCGACTCTTCTTCAGCCTTATCTTTGGTCTTGGGAACATCCGAGATTTCTCCCACTCCAACTCATCAGCCTCAGCCTTTGAGTCTCTTTTGGAGTCTTCAGTCACTTTGATAGGCTTTTCATCCTTCACGGACACAGCATTACATACTTGCATTCTTAGCTCCTCCTCCTCTTTCTCATTAAGGATGGAGGTACTTGGGATATCAGAGTCCGTTTCAGACTCAGCATCTTCTGGCAATCCCTGAAGAGGTTCACCCAGGATATGGTTCTCCTTTCGGGCAGGATTCAGGAGAGCCAGCCCATCGGAGTAGACAGCACCCTCATACTGGTCGTCGGTCCCCCGTATTTCTTCCCCAGCAGACTGCTGGCTTTCTGGAAGGCATTGACAGCAGAGGAATGTCTTTCATGACCAGGTCCTGGCCACACACTGCCACGAGTCTCTGGGCTTCTGCATCCACCTCAGCACCATCATCTGGTTCAGCAGATACCTCTTCCATCTTCCTCTCTGCCTCGGCTGGCACCACAGCGCCACCACCTCCAGACCCATTCTTAACGGGCTCTGACTTCTTGGCATCTTTTAGAGAATCTTCCTCTTCAGGTATCTCATTTTCTTCCCCCTGCTGCGCAGGAGCACGCTTAGGCCTCTCCAACTCATCGATTTCATCTTTTGAGCTCCTGAGATCTTCCATCTCTACTCTGAGTTGCTTGTTCAGCCTCTCCAATTCATCTCGCTCCTTAAGCGCTTTTTCAAGGGCTCTAGCCAAGGAGAGGGCCATAGTCGTCTTCTTAGTTTTTCGGACCAGCTTGTTAGCAGCGCCCGCTCTTGGGCCTTCTGTTCCAGCGGCTCTTCACTCTGTTCTGGTGTAACAGCAGTTGTAGGAGTACCACCATTCTTCCTTAGACACTCTGTGGGATTTCCACCCAGGGACTCTTCAAGCCCATTGTCGAGGTCTACTATAGACTTTTGTGTCTTTCTGGAGTCTTTTCCCTTCCCCAGGACACCAGGCGGTAGACCCTTCAATTCACTCGTCTTTCCGGGGTCTCCTCTTTTTGACCCTTCTGCAGCCATCTTTAGCGACTCTGTGGCGACAGCTAGTCCCTTCTCTATCGTATCTAGGGACCGTGTGGCGAGAGTGAGATCAGCCTCCGGTTTGCAGCTGTACTGTTCTGTCAGGTCATCTAAGACTGACTGGATATGAGCTTCAGACACTAGGCTGGCGTCACCCGACTGAACTCTCGTCTCGTCAGATATAACTGTCACCTGGTCGCTACTAGTAACCACTTTAGTTTGGCAAGACCTCGGCATGGCAGCCTTTCTCTCTGAGTTGCTATCGGTCACAGAACATGCGTTATATATACCGCTCGTGTCATTCTCAATCCTGTCCTCTAGGGGCACCCGATGAGCTAATCCCCACCTGGGACATTTTATTAACCATAGAAACCTGTGGAGACTGCATATCCACTTCTAGTACGTGTGGTACACCCTCTAGGACGGCCCCATGTACTTGCACATTTTCACAGTGGTTTCCTCAGTTGTGAGCTCTCAACATCAATTAGCCTTTTATACCATCCACATTTTTACCAACAGGGGAGCTTCTTCCCTGATCACACCCTTTAAAGGAGCAGGTATATCATCATCACACATATCATTAGGCACTTCAAGTAACTTGTTTTCTATGTGCAGAACCTTCACATTAACCACATTATCATTATACATTTCAACAAACTCTGCACCTTCACTTGGCACCGTGTCTGCACCACTGTTTCTAATGGTCATTTCACTTAAACCATTGCTTTCTATCTGCATTTGCCTTACACCTTCATTTAAAGGGACAGGTACAGGTTCTGTAGGAGCTTCATTACTTCCTACAGAAGTGTCTCCATTGCCCACATTACGCTCACGCATGAGCATATTTGCAACATCAAGTCCATCAGTCTCTGTTCCCACCATGGTCTCACCCTCCGTGAGGACCACCGGATAGTCCACAGTATTCACATAATTGTCCCGGACAGACATCATTCTACCTCTTACCCAGGCTAGCATGGGATCTCTGATTTTCGCCATCCCAAACCTAGCCTTGGTCACGGGCACTTTAAGCAACATCTTGAGCTTCTCCCATGCAGATTCCTGCGAGAGAACACCGCAACAGGCTTACCAGCCTGTTCAGACACAGCATTTTCCCATAGTCACTCATTTTTGGAGACATCTTCACGCCGCAGCGCTTTATCACTCACCAGCCCGGCAGGTAGCAACTGCCGCTGGCTCACTGCCACTGGAGTCTGCCACAAAATTATCAACAGGAACAGTCTTACCGATTGTCGTCACTGACTCAGCACTCCCGGAAGATAAGGGTAGTCCAGGTATATCTCCAGCACGGTCACCACCCTTCTCCCTCAATGCAGTAGTTGCCACGGGAGACGCCTTGGACTTGTCTCCTGTCTTTTCCGGACGGACATTCCAGCCGCACCCTTTAGGACTCTGTTGCACAGTCGCAGGGAAAATAGGCACTCCTGAGAAACGACCACTCTCCACCTCTTTGTCTTCTCACGACGGTTGCCCTTGGCAATGGCACATATTACTGAACAGTCCACTACGATTCAGAGCAGCCTCTCTGAGTGCAGCACTTGACTTCCTCAACATGCAATTAGTTTCCCGCACCAGCTGCTCTATTATTTTCTCTGTGGCCTCGGTTTCCTGCCAAACCAGACCATCTTTCACCAGGTCGCCATTTGACCAAAAATTTCCACAGGTCAGTTTCTTTTATTGTGCTTCTGGCCCTTTAAATACGAACATCAGCTTGCACCACAGAAAAATAAGTCCAGAGTAACACCAGCAGTTTTCCAGCAGCACCTGCTCCAGCTGAACAAGCAGGCTTCTGGCCCTCAAATCACTGCACAGCAACACAGCAATTTCCTTGGCAACATTCAGCAGCACCTGCTCTTTTCTGTCAGGTCGTTGCCCCTAGCAACACTTTGCCTTTTTCCAGCAGGGATGACTGCCCGCATCCGACACCAAATGTGGGGTTAGCTCTGGTCTCGAGGATCGATTCACATACAGATAGTCGTCCACCGCAGCTTTAGGGGCCAAAACATCGGCTTTATTGTCCCAGCATCAACATAAATAAATGAAATTCAAAACAAAACACCTGCCGGCTAAGCTCTAACTTAACACAGTGTGTCTGACTCACCTAAGACACTGTTCACACACGGCACCCATGCGGCTTTCCCAGCCCAATGTCCATCAGCCTCCTGGCTGTTACCTCACCGGTGTCTTTTGGGGATTGTGGTCCAGTCGTCCGCGGCGGCTGACCATGCGACCCTTATCCCTGAGGCGCTGGGACCCCAAACTTCAGGCCTCCCAGCCTTGTGGTCTCTCAGCGCTCCCAGATCAAACCACACACAGAACCACTCCAGGCTTCTGTACCTCACAGGACACACCCATCTCACTGTGAGGACAGCTTTATGCTCTCTTGATTGTGGCACCTGTTGCTGCCTCAGACCTGCCCACTGATGGGAAAGAGATGGATAATCCTGCCATTCCTCTCTTCTATCAGCCATGAGGCCTGTCACTGCCTCACAATATTTATTATTAGGTTATATTTTTATACACTCTATGCTGTGTACTCTCAAATAATGCAGTTTTTGTTAACAGGGCAACTGTTTGCCATGTATAGTATACCATTTTAACACATTTGTGAATGACTTCTGACAGCAAATGTGTGCAAGCGTTAGTACGGTTCTGGCAGGCTGTTCCCCTGCCGGAACAGCCTGCCGGACAAACCTAGGGCTTATCCACACGACCGTTGCCTGTTTTGCGGTCCACAAATTACAGATCTGCAAAATACCAACTGTATGTATTTTGTGGAATGGAACATTCAGGCCACAATAAAACAGTCCAATCTCTGTCCGTAATGCAGACAGGAATAGGACGTTATTTCTTTTTTGCCGATGCTGTGGAAAGGACATACGAATGCGTGCAGTACACGGTGTGCTGCCCACATCTTTCAGGCCCCATTGAAGTGAATGGGTCCGCATCCAACCTGCAAAAAATGCAGATTAGATGCACACCAACAAAACATTTGTGTGCATGAGCCCTAATATCAACTTTTATACAATTTTTATAAGAAATAAAGGGGGGCATTTATTAAGACCGGTGATTCAGACACCAGCCTTAATCACTCTGCTCTGTCGGTGGATGTGCCAAAGTTATGTAAAGGCGCTTGCTGCCGCTGACCACGCAACATGCTTTAATCTACGCCAGCTACCTTGCCAGTGTATGGTGTGGAAAAAAGTTACTGAGACGGACTGCCCTCTTACCCACCCATGCCACTCCCCTTTTTCCACCACTCCCCTTTTTTTCTGCCACGTCACAAAAGTACAGTGAGCAAGGTAAAGTCGCAAAACACATTTGTGGCAAAATCTGCAACCTAAATATGCCAAAAAGTGGTGTATAATAAATGATAAATGTTCTACTTTCAGAAAATATATGGGTATTTTTTTTTTTGTTTTTTTATTTGTACATGACAAAACTGCAAAAATTGTCCTGGCTTCCAAGCAAAATGTCCAAACACGCGTGGCAGCGAAAGGGTTAATGTCAGGTGTAGCCAACATTTAAATGTAGACATTACCGCACTGGAAGAAAATAGATCTTTATTTAGATGAAGTCTTATGCAACTTGAACCACGTCCAGTCATTTTGTCCATAAATAATTCACAATCACCTTAGATAAACCATCATAACGGTGTAATAAAAGGTCAGCATGTAAAATAGCCGGAGCGCCTGGCACAGAGCTCATTGCTCGGCTGAATGTTTGCTGTGGTCTCTGTTGCTGCGGCACATACCTGGATGTGGAAACAGAACAATTTGTACTTACAGTATTTAAACAGCGATATAAACAGTGTTCGAGTGCTGACAAGGGACTGACATGTAGGGCTGGTTACAACATATTTGAAATGAAAATTTAATATTTAAACCCCTATAATGACTAGATTATATATGGCCCCTTATATAGATTATACATACCTAGCTCCTCGGCAGCTGTGTCGCTCTTGATCCCTGCCCATCTGCCGCTGCATCTCCCCGTTGCCCGATGTTTTGATCTGCGTGACGGGGAGATTCAGTGGCAGCTGTGCGGGAATCACGACCGACGCGGGGTAAAGGCTCATGGGCCATGGTACAAGAGTTCAGCTTTGTGGTCAGGGGCAGGGGAGCACATAGCCTTCATACTGCCTGAGGCAAAAATTTAAATGCCCCCCCCCCCCATGCTAAATTCTTGAAAAAACATACAAAAAAAATATTATCTGTACTGCATTTCATATTTCTAATAGGCATTCAGTTGTGCAAAATTGCCACTAAAAACACAAAAGTGCAGGAATCTATGTGTGAATCCACCCGTAGGCCTTATTCACATTTCCAGGTCCAAGACAGTCAGTGTTTCATCCGTGAACATGTCTGTGAAAGGCCCGATGTTGGTCCGTGCATCCGTTCTTGGCCCTCTTTGTGTCACTCATATTCCACATGCACTGCCAGGCTGAAAAGGAGACTTGCAGAATATCTCCTACTAATGGTCACTGAAAATTACTGACAGAACACTGACTAGAGATGAGTGAATTTCTGGAAATCTTTTTTTTGGGGGAAGGGAGTTTTACCAGTTTATTGTTAATTTATTCATAGTTTTCATGCATAGTCAATTTACTTTCTGTATAATTCTCTGTTGACTGTGTAACAGCACCCTTTCATACAATTGCAGCTATTCATACTAGAAGTTTGGTCTACTCCAGCTTCCATACTTCAGTGACATCATCAGCCCTGCACCTAGCAGCCATCTTCCGCATTTACAGCCATCTTTCTAGAGCTTAGCACATGGTCTGGAAGTCTCTAGAGTCATCATCCACATCTAAGCTCACGGTAGCATTGTTGATATTTTAATTAACAGAAGACTGCAGAAAGGTTTATAAATTCCTACTAGTCCTCAGTTAGTTCCTGAACCACATGAAAAAGTAAGCTTTTGACATCTGTTTACATGGTGCTGTGCTGCATGGCAGCTGTTGTAGCTGTGGTGCTGTGCCTGTGCCAAGGGGGCTTAGTCTGACAGCAGGAGTGCTAGTGGTTGACTGGGTTGCCATGTGGCTCTTGGAGGGAACCTTGGCGTGGTGAGTGGGCCTATGCATTTTGATCAAAACGTATACTAATGCCCCATGTGCGTTATGTAGATATTATTTATGGGGTATTATTTATGCTGAGAAGCTATATGAATTGTGCTGAGAAGCAATAATAGATCAATGCATGGCATGGGGATGTGCAATCCATTCTTTTTTCTTTTTTTTTTTTTCTAGAAAATTTTTAGTGAGTGTCAACAGGTTTGGTGCTATTTTAAATGATTTTTTACCAAAAGCATCAAAATGATCCCATTATCCAACAGTATGGACATGGTAGGAGTTGTCCAGCTATGTAGGGGTAGTAGGAGCAGCACAGCACTGAACATGATGGACAAGGCAGGATATGAGCAAAGGCGTAGGGGTAGTAGTAGTGACAGCAGTACAGTATTGAACTTGTTGGACAGGGCAGGAGTTGTGTAGCTGTGTGGGTGTAGCAGTAGTGGCCGCAGTGTTAGTAGCCGCAGCAGAAGTATGGTAGGGAATATGATGTAAGGGCTGATGAATTATGTGATGAAGATTGGGCTGATTCACATTAATAACACATTGGGGGAGATTTATCAAAACTGGTGTAAAGGAAAATGGACCTAGTTGCCCATAGCAACCAAACAGATTCCTCCTTTCATTTTCTGAAGTAGCTATTAAAAATAAAAAGGTGGAATCTGATTGGTTGTTATGGGCAACAAAGCCAGTTTTCCTTTACACCAGTCTTGATAAATCTCCCCCAATGAGTTGTAATGGCTGCCACTACCAGCTTCCCTGAGGCAGCCTGAGTAAGTTACATAATATGAAACTCCTGTATCAAAAATGTATCTCTCTGTGTAATTATAAATCTAACTAGCTACTGCATTCTCTTCTCTGATCCTAAACTAGCAGCATTCTCTGTTTTCAGATTTCTGTCCTTTATCTATATTCCTCTATATAGTGCATATGAGAGGCCCACTAACAACACCACCATGGTCCCTTTGGCTGAGGCTGACTGCAAGGTATTATGGGCAAGCCCGCTGGGACGGGGGCACGTGACCCTCCTTCCTCATCTTCTCATCTTCCCTATATTTGATATGTAAAATGACCGATGCTATTTAAGCAATTTGTGTGGGGAGAATCCCAAAAAGATTTTATACAAACAAAAGTTTTTGCGAAAAGTTGTGTAGAATCGATTTACTCCACTTTAACATAGACATCGACCACATTCTGTCACTGGTTTTCATGGACCCATAGACTGCTTGATTGGTCTGACCCATAAATACTGTCCTGTGTTTGGTCTGCATCACAGAGCAAAGTAGTGCACGCTCCCCTTGTTTTTTCGGTGACCCGCGGTGTGCATGCTGGGCCTGTTTTCCATTTTCATTGATAATAAGTAGTTTATGGCTTTAACCCCTTAAGCCACCATGACGTACCGATACGTCACGGTGGTGCAGGGGATGTATTGAGCAGGCCTCTGCAACGGGCCCTCTCCATACACATCGGGTGCTGGCTGTATCATATACCCGTCACCCGTCTGTACTGACGGAAAATGGCGATCGCACTTCTCCCACAACTTAACGACTCAAGTGCTGCTATCAATGCTGTGAGTGAAGGCAGAGGGATGCAGTTCCCTCTGCCTTCAGATCAGAGCCCCCGCAGTGAGCTGTCCGTATCCGCATTTCTGGAGCGCGCCACCGAACTTCCGGTCCGCGGCTCCGGAAAAAAATAGAACATGTCCTAGGCAGTTCTATGGGGGTGCCGGGCGGGTATATTGCGGATCCGCAATACACTACGGACATGTGAATGGACCCTTAATCTGAGTCACACCACTGCTGCCCTCTGATTAGTAACTAATATTGAAGTGCTCCTGACTCTCTGATACAAGCAGCCCCCCTGTTTGTCTCTATGGCTTTGGGGAAGATGTGATCCTTTCCACTTTAATGCAATCTGTTTATTTGATCAGAAGATGCATCCTGCACAGAGACTATTCATGTCTACACTGATTGAACCACTTATCCTTCACACATGGCTTGCACTTCACGTTCTCTATTTCTGAGCAGTAAGAACACAAAGCTTGATTACAAGCAATATTGATCCTGTTATCAGGCAGAAAGTGTCAAACAGGGAAATGGAGCCATACAGCCTAAGGCCTCATGCACACAAACGTTTATTTTATCAGTTTACATTCCGTTTTTTGCATTCTGTATATGGATCGTATACAGAACCATTCATTTCAATGGGTCCGCAAAAAAAACAGAAGGTTCTCTGTATGCCTTCCGTTTCCGTATTTATGTTCAAAGATAGAATATGTCCTAATATTGTCCACATAACGGACAAGGATAGGACTGTTCTATCAGGGGCCGGCTGTTCCGCAAAACACTGAAAAAGCCATATGATCGTGTGCAACGGGCCTAAGGGTTCATGCACTCAAACGCGTGCCGGCCGTTCTGTGCATTTGCACAGGCAACATTGTGCGGTTTCCGCAGATGGATGCAGACCTATTCAACATGTTTTACTTTTTTGTGGTGCAGAGGAACGGAGAGAAACCACATTGTTCCGCACCGCACCTCCCGGATTGCAGACCCATTCAAATGAATGGGACCGCTTTGGCGATGCTGTGCACAAACGATCAGGGCCCAGATATTGCAGACTCGCTGTTTGCAGTCTACAATTCAGGCCCGGCCGGCATATGTTCATGTGTATGAGCCCAAAAAAGTATAGATACACAAAAATGCTGAATATTTCAAAGTGTGCATAGTTACATAGGTTATAAAAGACAGCTCCATTAAGTTCAAGCTTTCTCAGATCAATTATATGACATTGTTAGATTAATTATACATGCACGACCACCTTCTGACCTTGTCTTCTGTGTGCAGCTACTGAAACTTATGTGGATATAAATATCCTATCAATATGTCAAATTGTTATAAGATGGAAATACTGTACCCGTATAACGAGAATCTTTCAGCTCCCAAACACCCACCAATGTACAGTAAGCTTTGTATGATGTAAAGATGGCTGACTCCAGTTATGTAATTTGTATCTTCATATTTACTAGTAAAATGCATTCAGAAGACTCGCACCATAGAATGCTTAGGGCTCTTTCACACTGGCGTTTTTGTTTTCCGGCATAGAGATCCGTCGTCGGGTCTCTATGCCGGAAAAATCCTGAACAGGATCATCCCCATGCATTCTGAATGGAGAGAAATCCGTTCAGGATGCATCAGGATGTCTTCAGTTCAGGACCGGAACGTTGTTTGGCCGGAGAAAATACCGCAGCACGCCGCGCTTTTTGCTCCGGACAAAAATCCTGAACACTTGCCGCAAGGCCGGATCCGGAATTAATGCCCATTGAAAGGCATTAATCCGGATCCGGCCTTAAGCTAAACGTAGTTTCGGCGCATCGCCGGATACGACCTTTAGCTTTTTCTCAATGGTTACCATGGCAGCCAGGACGCTAAACCATTCATTTCAATGGGTCCGCAAAAAAAAAAAACGGAAGTTACTCCATTTGCATTCCATTTCTGTATACCCGTATGTCCATTCCGAAAAAAAAATAAAACATATCCTATTATTGTCCGCATTACGAACAAGGATAGGACTGTTCTATTAGGGGCCAGCAGTTCTGTTCCGCAAAATACGGAATGCACACAGACGTCATCTGTATTTTTTGCAGATCCGTTTTTTGCGGACCACAAAATACATGGTTGTGTGTATTAGCCCTTATTGGATGGATAGGTGATTAGCTCTGTAATTAAATAATTAAAGGGGTTATCCCAATGTAAAATTCTTTTTGTACTCACTTATCTGAAGGACTTGCTTCCCTTTTTGCAGGTGGGCAGCTGCTTGCCACATGAGATAATCAACCAACGGCCTCTCCCAGAAAGCATTGCAATTTATTCTTGTTAACCCCTTCCGCCCCTGAATAGAAAATAGTCCCTCCCATATAGCCCCAGAGATACCTCTAGTATGCGATTTACCCCCCCCCCCCCCAATCCTTTCCTTCTCCACTGTCTAGAGAGAGATATAGCTATATACTTCATTAAATTTAGTAGTAGAGATAAACGAATGAAAAGCGTCTGGGCTGCTTCATCTCCTTCTTTACTAGAGCCACTATGCTGGCACAGATCGCAACGAAAGGGAGCAGGGAAGCTACTAAGTCCTCCTTTGAGTGCGGGTAAAGATGGACCAGAAGCATAGACAGCAGGGCACATTGTAATAATATACTACATACTTCCCAATGTTTGTTTAAATATGGGACATTTAAGGCCAGCCCTTGGCATGGCCCAACCCCACCCTGGATCACTTTTCTCTGGATGGTTTACATAGGCTCTGCCCATTTTAAGCCGGGACAATCCCAGCAAAATCATGGACTGTTGGTAACTATGTTATTAGGGAGTTGTTCAGATTCCTTAATTAATTATTAAGTAGTGAGTAACAGATGAGCAGTTGCTCTGGGATGAGTATTGCACTTTAGAAAACTCCTTTTAAAATGTGCACCTGGTCTGATCTCAGCCAACGCTTTTTTTGGTGGATCTTAAAGACAACAAATGGCAGGCGGGTGGTCACTCTAATAGCATTATTCTTGGCTCCATATCTTGTACATCATAAAAGTGCCTGTGACATGTTGCCATGGGATTTCATCAATTTGTAGCAAAGGTCATCACACAAGAATAATCCACGTAAAAGGTTATTTTTAGATTGAAAGACAGTGATATACTGCTAGCAGAACAATGATAACATATGGACATTTACTGTTTACTGAGCTTTTAACCCCTTAGTGGCCACTTATACGTTTTTTACTAAAGTAAACGGGGGTTTTAGCTAAACAGTTGGCTTTAATCAATAATTATATGTTTCCAAAATGGTGCATTAAAAACTATAACTTATGCTGCAAAAAATAAGACCTCATACAAGTACATTGATGAAAAAACAAAAAAGTTATAGAATGGAATTTGAGTTGAAGAGTTGTACAACATATAAATTAACTACATTTACCTATTAATATATTGTTATAATCACATCTCCCTATTTTGGTATATGGATTATTATTTTTTTTTAAATAAGTCAGTGTAAGGCCTCTTACACACTAACGTTTTTTTTTCCGTTCCGTTTTTGTGGAGTCCGCTTGCAGTTCTTATGCGGAACCATTAATTTAAAAAACAAAAACGAATGTACATTCCATTTCTGTATTTCCGTATATCCGTTCCGTTGAAAGATAGAACTTGTCCGCAAATAAAGATTGGTAATGTCATGCAAATTTCTGAGCTGCGTATAATATCTTTTCGTAATCTTAATACTTATGTCCTTGTCACAGACAACACACTGGAAAGACAATGAGTGTCAAGTACAACATCACCAAGAAAAAGAAAATAGTTATTTCCAAGCATTTATAGTATAGGACCAAGGCAAAGTAAATTTAACAAAGTCCCTAAGGAGATGCTAAACATCAGCACGTAATTCCTTTAGAACCAAGAACGTTGTTTCCCAATTAGGCTAATCATTGTCCAAATGTCTGAAGAGGACCTCCTGTATTAATCACAAAAAGCCACTGCTCTGTAGGACTCAGCAAGACCTTGTATTACCAGATTAGGACTCCATTCACACCACTGTCTATGGTAAATGTTCTTTGAAACGTATTTATATTTTATTTTACTAACTTGTATAGCACTGACATATCCTGCAGTTCTTTACAGACGTTAAAATCACACTGTCCCCAATGTTTCCTATCGATTTGTCTGTCTTTGGAGTGTGGGAGGAAACGAAGTACCCGGAGAAAGCCCACAGGGAGAACATACAAACTCCATGCAGATGTTGTCCTTGGTTGGATTCGAACTTAGGAACCCATCGCTGCTAACCACTGAGCCACTGTGCTTCCCATACATATATGTATACACATACAGTATATTTGTACATATATTTTGGGAAAAGCTCCCAATTAGACATGAGCGAATCTACCAAACAAATGTGAAGTTTTGGCAATCTGCTTTAGACAATTCATGCAAAACTGCGACTACCATTTTTCTTTTACACGGAAACAGGCAATGGAGGATAAAGATGGAGGATAACATGACCTTCAGAGGGGCCCTAGCTGGTGGGCTTTCCCACAATGGTTTGCAGGCAGCCTGTCAAAAAATCAGGGGACATGATATTGGTTGGTCCATCAGACTACGTGCTTGCTCAAAAGCACAGATGCCACCGTCAGCCCAGCCAGTGATGTGTGAGAATGTGTGCCATGTGTCTGGCAGATGCCAATTAGGCTACATGCACACGACCGTTGGTGTTTTGCGGTCCACAAAACACGGAAGCTGCTCCGCGTTCCGTTCCGCAACGTGGCCCATTATAGAAATGCCTATTCTTGGCCGCAAAACGGACAAGAATTGGACATGCTCTATTTTTTTTGCGGGGGCACGGAACGGAGCAACAGATGCGGACAGCACACGGAGTGCTGTCCACATCTTTTGCGGCCCCATTGAAGTGAATGGGTCCGCGCCCGAGCCGCAAAATATGCGGCTCGGACGCAGACCCCAACAACGGCCGTGTGCATGAGGCCTTACAGACATAAGCCAGTCATATTAGTATGTTGGAAGGACAGTGTAGTGATTGAGAAGTACATATATTAGACAGATTGAATTAATAGATACAAAAGTCAGGGTTTATCAGTAGAGAAGGAGAGCATGGGGGCAATGTTCTGTGTGTTTTACAGTGAGGGCAGCTACTGAAAAGTGGAAAACTGTTCAGATAATGTACTGCAGACACAAAAATCCTGAAGTGCCTGCACAATAACTTTTTTCTGTGCATGAGCAGCTAGCAGGGGCGTAGCTATATGGGGTGTAGAGGTAGCAGTCACTATCGGGCCCAGGAGACTGAGGGGGCCCAAAGACATGTGCCGCATAAAAAGACACCAGCATTATAGAAAGTGCATGCAGGTCAAGTTGCACCTCTGGCTGGAGGGAAGGGGTTAGGTGAATAATTTGGCATGTGAGGCACCGTTTAAATTTTTGCCCCAGGCAGCACAAAAGCTATGTGCTTCCCTTCCCCTGGGCACAAAGTACTGGGGGAGGGGGGTCCAAGCTGACCTCTGGCAGCTAGCCTTTTGTTTTCAAAATCTTTAAGCTTCTACATTTCATAAGTGTTTAATAGGCATATTCTCAGCACATCCAGCAGCATATATTTTGCTTGATACGCTGTGCATTTGCCCCTCTTTCTTTCTAAAAGCCAGTTGCGATTTTGCCAACATTTAATATTGTGTAGTTCAGCACATTTCAGTGCTTCAATAACATATTGTTTGGAGAAGGAGACTTTTAATTGCACCTCTGTTAATAACTGAAAAACACATTTAAGTGTGTCATTATACTAATTTAATTCAGCACATTTCACTGCATCAACATGCAATTTTAATTCAGCGCATTTTACTGCACCAATGTACCTTTGTAAATTGTCAATACCAGTATGCAGTGTTTTCATAAATGGTGTTGTTTAATTTCCCATATGTCTATTCATTACCAAAAAAAATTTGCAGTTATACTACACTCTATAATTGCTCTGTTAAATGCATTTTAGTACTTCAATGTACCAAGTTAATTGAGTCTATTTTATTATGTCAATATACCAGTTTAATTCATTGCATTTTACTTAATCTGTATATCATTTTACTTTGTCAATATCAGTGTGCAATGTGTTTTTAGGAGGGGACGTTTAATTACGCCTCTGTTATTGAAAAACACTTGCAATTTTGCTACCATTTACAATTGCACAGTTCAATACATTTTAATGAGTCAATATAACAGTTTAAGTTAGTGCCATTGTAAATTGTCAATACCAGTATGCTGTGTGTTTTTAGAAGGGGAGGTTTTCTTTTCTGTGCATATAAATTACATAATATTCCACTTCTAGTTTACAATATTCTCAAAAAGTACAAAATACCACCTTCCGTCCCTCCTGCAAAAAAAAAACCATAAAAAATATATTATCCTTCTCTTTCAACTTAATGATAGATTACTCCATCAGGATGCTTCAAAATCCAAGCTTTCTATTTCTTATGTAACCCATTTATTCCAGATCCGTTGCAGATATAGTTTTTCCTACTGTAACATATATTTAACATATTTAAAGCAATCCTGACTTGGAGGGGCTTCAGATGTAATCCATTTTATTGAGTATGGTCTTCCTTACATAGTACAACAGTTGCATTATAACCGTACATAATCCTTTCTGATATTCCTTCTGAACCTATTTCTCTTAATAACCAAAAAAACACTTGCAATTTTGCTACCCTATATTATTGCTCAGTTAAACACGTTTTAGTACGTCAATACACGTACTAGTTTAATTCAGCACAGCATATCTTACTGCAGCAATAGACCAGTTTAATGCAGCGTATTTTCCAGCATCGTAAAGTGTCAATACCAGTGTACAATGTGTTTGTAGAAGTTTAATTGTAGTTTTGTCTGCTAGTTACAAAAACAGTTGCAATTTTGCTATAGTTTATTAATCAGTGTATCAATCTTACTGTATGACTTGTTAATGCTAAAATAACCATCATATTCAAATGTCTGGTAAATGTCAGCATGGAAGTCAAAAGACCCCCTACCTTGTGCTCCTCAAGTGAGAATGTGGGTGGCTATAGTAAAGCAAACAGCAGAAGCAGCATAGTAAGCATCACACATCCGACTAGTAGTAGTAGCAGAAGCAGCCATAGTTGTCCCTCACTTACGTTAGGCTATAAATTATTATGGAGAACAAAGAGGATGACATTATCGACTGGATGGCTCACTCATCCTCTCAGTCACAGTATTCCTACTGCTCCTCCTCTTTACAGCCCCAGAGAAACCTTTTAGTTGCATAATTTCTGTCTTTACTGACTCCTCCTAGTGAGCTACCTTCTTTTTTCCCTAAGAAGAGCAAACAATCCATGTGCTATGAAAGATAGTCAAGACAGTCATCCTGTTGATAACTTTTGTGAAAAGCGTCAGCATTTGGACTGCCATGAGGATGAGGTTCAGGAATAAGTAGGGGGCCCAATGCATAGCTGTGTTGGTGGTAGTAGTAGTTGCACTTGTAGGCAATGAGGTGGCGGTAGAGGAAGTGATAGTGGTGGTACCAGCAAATGCAGAGGAGGAAATTGTGAGAGGGACGAAGCAGCCCATGGTCTGATAAAAGTGGCATGGAGGGTGAGGACTATGGGGACAATTGTGTGTTGGACACAACATAAAAGCACGACTGGAGTGCTGAGTAGGAGGTGACAACAGAGGAGGAAGGTGGTGGCAATAAACACCAAAGGCAACATACACGTGCAGCCAAAACCTCCAAAAAACTACCAGGGGTTGATCTGCTTCTGTTGTGGTCAGCTCAGGAACTGGTGATGCTGCTGATAGAATTAATGCAGGCTCAAAACATGCCAGACCTGGCTGGGCTGCTGCTGGCTCTGTGCAAGTATCTCTCATATGACAGTTTTTCTAGAAAGGGCGGCACACAAAACATAAGCTATGTGCAATATCTGCAAAATTAAAAAAAGCCAGGGGAATTCAAACAGAAATATAGGTAGCAGGTCTCCATTGTATTACATCAGGCAGCATCACTGGATCCAGTGGGAAAGTAGAGCTGCCCAGTAGAGATGAGCAAAGTTTACAAAACTTCGATTCGGCTGCTTTGCCGATTTTTACAAAGAAATGCACTACGTGATGAATTAATTAGCTACAAAACACATTTCTTTGTAAGTAGCAGGCACAATAATGGGGAAAGGCAATTGTGTCGCTCCCGTCATTGAACCCCTCAGATGTCGCGTCCATCGATGTTCCCGGCATCTGGGCTAAAAAAAATTTGAGCTTTCAGTGGTTAATCGGTGAAAAAAAAATAATACTCACCTTATCCATTTGAGCTCGAAGTGGCCATCACAGCCATCTTGATTGAAGATCCTGCACGAAATCTTGTGCGGTGTGTGATGTCATCACACTGGCCGGCATGTTGACGTCATAAATCACCGTGCATGACATTTCACGCTGGATCTTCAATCCAGATGGCTGCGGCGGCCTCTTTGTGCTCAAATGGATGAGGCGAGTATTATTTCCCTGAAATTCGTATAGAAGTCCACTTTGGATACTTTGATTCGCTCAACACTACTGGCGAGCATTTGGAACAAGACAGTCCTCCTTCTCCCAATTTTTTTTGTGTCAGCCATGCTTTATCCCCATGCAGTAACGTATCTGGGGGTTTTCCTGACCCCTGGACATTTCATAAGCGTCCACAAAACAGACAAGATCCAGAGAAAGCCAAAACAAATGTTTATTAACCCTTTCTACCCCAAAGGTTTTTTCCATCTTTGCGTTTTCGTTTTGCGCTCCTTGCTTTCCCAGAGCCATAAACTTTTTTCTTTTTCCATTCACATAGAAGTATGAGGTCTTGTTTTTTGCGGGACTTTCCGATGCCACCATTTAATAGTGCATATGATGTAGTGAGAAGCAGGAAAAAAAATCCCAAATGGGGTGGAATTGGGGGGCGGGAGGGAGCAATTCTGCCACAGTTTTATAGGTGTTTTATTTACAGCTCGATATGTTATAAAACTGAACAGTTACTTTCATTCTCCAGGTCAGTATGAATCTGGCGATACCTTATATGTGTAGTTTTTCTTGCGTTTTGATACTGATAAAATAATAAAAACCTTGAAAACCTTATTTTTTCATTGCCATATTCTGACCCTATAATTTTTTTGTAGTTATGTGTATGGAGCTGTGTGAGGGCTCATTTCTTGCGGGGCAATCTGTACCTCTCATCGATATCATTCTGGAATGTGTACGATTTTTTTGATCACTTTTTATTACATTTTTTATGGAAAATGAAGCAAACAAAAACAGCAAATCGTTCATTTTGTCATTTGTTTCCGTTTATAGCATGGGCATTTACGCATGTGGTGATACCCATGGTGTGTATTTTTTTGGGGGGGGGAGGGGGTGATTTGAATTTTTATATTTTTTTATTTTCAAAAACTTTTTTTTTATAACTATATAAAACAAGGAACTATAACAAGCAATCATTAGATTGCTATTTTCATAAACTCCAATCCATTATACATGGTTACATAGCCTGGAACCCATGTGAATTACGGTACAGAGATCATGGCGAGATAGACAAATCAGAACATAATCAGAGAAATGCAAGCATGCCTGGAACCTATGAGGAACAGGAAACATGGCCTTCTCCTACAGAACTACAAACATACCTGGAACCCATGCAGAACAGGAATCATGACATTCACAGACAAGACATGAAGATATTGCAACATAGAAACATGGTTACATAACCTGGAACCCATGCAGATAAGGGTACAGTGAACATAGAGTTTACAGGCAGACATGCAAGCATGCCTGGAACCCATGCGGAAAGGGAGAATGACGTACACAGACAAATCATCACATAAAGACATTAATGAATAACTTGGCTGACCACACATATCAAGGCAGTGCAACAAAGACACAGGTCAGGAGTAGAGATGAGCAAAGCATTAAATCAGCTACATCCTGGCCTGCAGGGAGAGTGTATCTCAGTGTACATCACTCCGCAGTGCAGCAACGCGCATAGCTAGTTCTTTCTGGTAGTTAAACAGTTACTGGGCATCAGTATGACAGTCAGGTCACATACAGTATATGGATGAGCGCCTCGGCATGCATAACTATTAGGCTCACTTCACACTTCACCTATTTGGTCAGTTACGGGTCCAAAACAAAGAACGGGTGCAGATCTTTTCATGATACGTTATCTGCGAGTAGGATTCGCTCCTAATTTTGGCTCCCATGCAGTAACTGCTGGAATTAACTGACCAAGTAACTGAAGTGTGAACTCAGCCTTACAGGTTAATATTTGTGTCTGGTATAATTTACTTAAAGTGCACTGGCCCAAGACTCTACTATAGAGTGCTAGAGCGGTCTCATTTTACACCGTCTGCTGTTTCCACATAGATTGCTGGTTGGCCTGTTAGCCACTGATTCTACCAAATTGTAAAATAGCTGTCTCATTTCACTGTTTGTGGGGAGTCCACATTGATTGATAGATAAGGTATTGTGTTACCCACTGATTCTACTATAGAGTGAAATATCGGTCTCATTTTACACTGTCTGCCGTTTCCACATAGATTGCTAGATAACCTGATCAGTCAGGAGAACAACAAAAAAACAGATCCTATTTTGAGTATCCACCTTTGTATGGTCAGTATTTGCTCAGTAATTGTTCAGTATTGGTAAGGCAAAAACAGAAGTGGGTCCAAAACAGAGATTGACATGTGAAGGAAATATTTGCATGTCTTCTGTGTTTTGGACCCAATCCTGCTTTTAGCTTCCGAATCATGATCAAATCCTGATTCAAAGTACTCTAAAGGCAGGATCCATTGTGTTTTCCATTTTTCTTCTGACAAAACACTGGTGTCCTCAGAACAGACTGGTTAGGTTGGCAACAACATGAGGAGTCAACACAGTGGCTCAGTCACATAGTGGGGAGCGATGTCAAAAGCATGAGGAGTCAACACAGTCGCCCCGTCAGAGAGTGGTGAGGGTGGAAACAGCATGAGGAGTCAACATATTGGCCCAGTCTCAGAGTGAGGAGACAGCAATAGCAGTAACAGCACGAGATGGTGGCAGTAGAAGAAGATGGCAGCAGAGGGAGCAGGTGTAGTGCATCAGGCAGGTGGCAGCATTAGAATGCTGACACCCGCCTGAACGATCACGCTGTCGTCCTTCGGGGACTTGATGAAAAATTCCCACACTGGCGAATATAGCATTTTAACCCTACCAATGCGAGCTGACTGCCTGCCACTGCTTGTTTGACGCCATGCACCGCTAGTTGTTTCTGGACAGGTTGGCTCCTGAGCATGGCTTCTACCTCTTAACAAAGCATAATGGAAGCGCTCATTAGTATTCACCCCATAATACGCAGGGGCATTTTCCCCCCACTTTTTTGGCGGAAAAAAGTGTCTTATGGAGCAAAAAATATGATAGTTAAAGTATATGCCACAATTGTATATTTTGTCAGGTCAATGCCTTTTGCAGGATCCTACTGTATTGAGAAGCTTTGTTGACTATTAGAGACAAGCGAAGCGAGCTTCGGCTGTTACATTCAAAGTCAATTTGTTCAAAACTCCGTACAGTATTGGAATGTATGGGCTCCGATGAGCCGAAGTTAGTTATTCGCGAAGTCGTGCGCGACTTCGTTGAATAACTTCGGTAACTGATTTTTAAAGTGGAAAACCACTTTAAAACTTGAAACCGAACTCGACGCCTGCTCCCTCTCCCGTAGTTAAACCGGTGCCGGTTTTAGCAGGGGTTCACATGGATTCGTGTTTTTGTGGGGTGAGCCCCCTTGGCAATCACTTGGATGAGACAGTTCGGGGTAAGATTTGGGCTAACCAGTTCGTAGACATTTGGTCCCTCGTTTCAGTTGATCAGCATACGGTAGATAAGGAGCGCCATTTTTCAGAGAAGCCTTCTGAGCGCAGGCCCAGAGTAGCGAAAACCATGAACAATTGGTTACAGGCTTTTTCTGTTTTGGGTTGCATTATGGGGTAGCGGAATCCTGAGCGGTGTTCGGAGCTTTTTGTTTACCAGGATATCATTTACAGTGCTTATAAATCTCACGGGGGTAGCGCTTGGCGTTGCATACTGAGATGGGTTGGGGGCTTAAGGCGACGGATGTGTGGTTGAAGTTGATGGTGTTGCAGAGACCGCCCCCCTTTCCAGCAGTGGCCACAGGTGCAGGGGGACCTTCTTCCCATGGACCGGTGGCCGTCCGCTGCCCCGGGTCTTGTTGGTTGTAGAACGAGGGTAACTGCAGCTTCGCCGGGCTGTGTAGATTTAAACACAAGTGCTCCGTCTGTGGCGGACCTCATCCTGCGAATAAGTGCACCCGACCTCCCGTTAAGTTCCCCAAGCCAAACGAGAAGGGCGGGCTTAAGGACCCCGGTGAATTAGTGGCTCCCTCAGGTATTATGGTGGGTGGCCTTTCTTGTGAGGACATGGTCTTGGGCAATGATTCCTTGAGGATTCGGGTTGTCCGCTCTAAGACGGACCAGTTTGGGAGGGGAGCATAGATCCCTCTGCGTCCTGTCCCGGGGTTTGCTTGCTTGGTTTGCCTAGTTACTGGTTACAGCGCAATGCGCCCGCCGTGCTGCAATTTCCTAGCGCATGCAGATGGTTCCCCGCTGACTAAGTTCCAGTTTGCTAGGGTTTTCCGGTCCTGTTTGGAGTTATTGGGGATGGATCCGAAGGAATTCGGTACCCACTTTTTTCGTATTGGGGCAGCTACTGAGGCTGCCAGGGTGGGCCTGCCCGAATCGGAGGTTATGAGAATTGGTAGGTGGAAATCGGCTTGCTTCGTGAGGTACGTTGGATCGGATTTATTGCTATGATGGGCTGTAAAAAAACAAAAAAACAGGGAAATATGGTTGTTTTACAGGGATACATTTTTATGGTATTTTTTGTTATTCCAGCTTTGTTTTTGCTAACTCTTTTTTCTTGCAGGTGTGGTGCGACTGGCGGTGTGGATAGTCGGCCATTCTTATATTTTTTGGGCGGCGCAGAGGGCTGACTGTCGGCCTGGCGGGAGATCCCTCGGTTTTCGGGAGGTGGACGTCTTATGGAGGGGAATCCGTGGTTTGAGATGGTCTCAACTCCTTTCGCAAGTCGTGGATATCGGCTTGCACGCCAGTGGCCCAGTGATCCTGGTTATTCATGTGGGTGGAAATGACGTGGGGTCTGTGCCGTTAGTGGAGTCGTTGACCCTTATGCGGTCTGATTTGGAGCGTTTCCAGTCATTTTTTCGGAAGTTGGATTTAGTGTGGTCGGAAATCGTTCCACGCGTGGTGTGGCAGGGCGGAGCAGCGGTTGAAAGTTGTAGGAGGACTGTGAACACGCGTATTTCCCGTTTTGTGAGGTCCAGGGGAGGTGTGGTTGTTCATCACCGTGAGCTGGAGGGCGATAATCGGTCTGATATCGGTCTGGATATTTTCCTCTCCGGTCTTCAGGATTGAGCAGGCCATGTTTTTGATGGGTGGTGGTCGGAGCCCCGTTTGAGGGCGGTTCTTCTCCATGGCGGCAGTTTGAGACAACGGAGAGGTATCGGAGGAAATGAGCGGAACTGCCCGCTGGGAGTCCAGCGGCTGGCAGATCGCACGGTTCAAAGGTTTTATGGTTGCCGTTAGAATTATCAGCTGTGGCCGATTACCACCCAACAAAATAAAAGTGGTAAAAGGAAGAACAGTGTCAGTGTCGTTATTTAAAGGGGTTGGTGGTGTTTGCTAATGGGCCAGAAGTAGAGTAGTTCTATCCTCACCCTTTCCCTGGGTTATTCATAGTAATACCAACAGTCTGGTGGCCACCTGACTGTCTAGGGAGGGTAAATAGGGCCGCCAAGTCCACATGTAACAGGTCAACCAGTTTCATAGGTACAAATCTGCTGAAAGATGCCCTTTAAAAAAAATACAGGATGACTTGTTCAAAAGGATGCCAGAATATTATCATACTCAACCACAAACCTTCCCACATTGCTGCCCTGTCATATATCTCCTTTCTCTCCTTCCTACCCATGCTGTATGATCTGCCAATGATGTACAATAAGATAAACATCCTCCATAATCAGAATCCCCACTGCCATCTCCTAGACTTCTCTCAGGCTGCACCAGCTCTCTGGAATGTGCTACTCCCAGGAACATTAATTCCCAACATCCATTTATGTTTTGGATAACATCTGTAAATGGGTTATCCAACTGCTTGTAACTGATGATCTATCCTCTGGATAAGTCACAGATGACCTATCATCTGGATAGCTCATCAGCATCTGATTGTTGGGGGTCTGACACTTGAGACCCCTGTCCATCAGCTGTTTGAGAAGGCCCCAGCACTACTGTAAGCGATGCAGCCTTCCGGCTGTTTACTCTAGGTCAGTGACCTCACGACCATCAGTCATTTTGCCTAGCTAAGTCACAGACATTATCAAAATCATATATTCCTAGGAGAATGCATAATTATGATAAAACACACGGACACCAATGACTTCATATAACATATTAACGCTGGACCACCAATGATTATTAGTGAGTGACAGCGCAGACACCATTGAACAGGGCTATTAGCCCTGTCAATCAAAGTGGAGGGAGGAGTGTAATGAGCACTATGGCGGTAGCCATTGCAGTGGTGAAAGCGCTAGAACCAAACCCTCGGTGTGTTGTGGAATACCACTCAGAAAACGCATTCTTCAGGAAGAATAAGTTTTTTTGCGGCTACAGGGGGGATTAACAGCTTCAATCGCACAAAGGAAAATGCTCAAAGAGGGAGAGGCCCACACTCGTCTTATACTTAACTATCCTAAACCATACATACATGTCTTATCCTCATTGGATAGGTTAAACTCTCTCTAATACCCCATTGGATACATTCATGCATGGACAACGCATGCTTGCTACATGTTCTTCTTAGCCAACATCTGTTATCCATTACCAATACTTTCTTCATTCTGTCTAATCTATAGCCCCCCATCCAAGTGAGTGCTAACCCCACCTTAGGAATGCGTACTGACACATAAGATTTGGGAATGTAGTGTCTGGTATTATCAGGCGGCATTATACTATATTTTTTTCATTTTCTCCTTCAGGTGCTCCAACTGCCTGACTTGTATAAAGGTAAAAATCCTCATATCTCATGTATGCTGTCACCTACAAAGATAAGTAAGGTATCATTTTAGTCTGCATGATCAACTCTACCAGGCAATATGCCTGGTTTAATAGGGTTGATCATGCTGATATAGGAATAATAAAGGGTTTCAATGAATCAGACTACCAGATTAGGAGCCACTATGACCCTCTGTGACATTCATTCGCCTTGAAACACATCTCCTTCTGCTTTAGTTATTCAGTGCTGTACCACTGCTATACATATGGCTCCTTCTGATGTGCACCTCATGTAGCATTTAGCCCCAATTTGAATTTCACATATTTCTCAGTGCCATAGACTCCTCCAAAAACAAATGATACTGCCTCACAAAATGCCCCTTAGGAAAACAAACATTATGCATTTATAGGACAAGCGCCTACAAAGTCAGTAACTGCATGGCAGAACGTGCATAGGGCAATCCAATTACGTACGGTATTATTCGTCTATTGGCACAAAGTCTAGAGCTACTGTATTTACATTCTAGTAAAGGTTTTGAATGAAGGCTGTGAATGCTTGAAATACTGTAAGCTGAAAGTATCCTTTTCCCATCTGATTTCTAGGTATGGACGTCTTAAAGGGATATCCAGTTCTAATGGCATTGATCTATTTTTGTTATGGATAGACTGGCACACTATATCTGGTACAAACAGAGATCAAGAAAGTATTGCGTATAAAGCAACAATTTATTTATCCTCTATTGTTTGAAAAAATATCGCTCAATTTCAATGGTCAAAAAAGTATAAGTAATGTGTATATAAAATCAATTCATGTGTAGATATAAAAATGCAAATCACAAAGGAAAAAGGAAAAATGGAGGAAAAAAGAAAAAAGACAAAAGTAAAATGTCCAATGTCCTTATTATGTTCCACCGTTGATCTGTAAAGGTTCTGGCTAATATATGGCTGCTGAGGATCAATAGTCATTAGTAATCCATAATCGTTAGTAGTGCATAAGAGAGGTAATGTCTTAAACAGTAATAATTATGGTTAAATTAATTAAAATGCAGTCACTGAAGTTCTCAAATAGGATTTTGTCTAGTAGTAGGGGGTTAACTGAAACTAACTAGGGGCGTTTTCTTGGTTTTAATGCATAAGCTGGTTTTTAATGGGCTAACTGTTTCCCAATAACTCATATAATAGCACAATGCCTATTAAATTGAGAATTGCGGCTGTATTAGCACTTCAATATAAAGTTATAGCAGGCAGGGATCATCAGTATCTCTCCTGTGGTGTCCCACACGGAGAAGATACACTGCCTGCTGTTACCTCTCCGGTGATTTCTTCTAGCTCCGTTCGTTCCCTTCCTATGAAGCTTCTTGGTTGGGCTTGTTGCGCGTTCTCTCGTCCTCACGCGTGCGGCAAATACAGTGTCCCACGTGTTTCTGATGGAGGCTCGGCGTCCCACGTAGTATTGTGTGGGCGCAGCGTCCACATGACTGATTACACGCTGAATCTCTGTGCTTCCTTCTGTGGATGATACGGGCCAGGACAGTTTTCAGGAAGCGCTTCCTATTTAGTTGTTGTATTATGTGTCCCTTTGTTAACTGGGCATGCAGCTATAACACAAACACCAGACACATTTCGGGGGTTGTCTTGACTCCATCAGTGGCAACCCGCCAATAGATGCACAGCCCTATTTATACACTTCCTCCGCTTCATTAGTTAAATTGAATGATGGTGATCCCTCATTTAACTAATTAGTGTAATGATTTGTTTCTGCAGTTCTCAATAGGTATGTTACTCGGGGAAAGAAAAATAATAGATATTGCTAAAATATCAAAGGATTAGCAGATGCAAGGCAGCTCTCACCTTCCTGCTTTACCGTGAGCACGGAACCAACAGCCTCTGGAAACAGCTGAATTGATAGCAGAAAATCAAGAAAAAAGAAAGGGCTCCAGCTTCTCCGGTGCAGTGAAGAAATAATTTATTGAAGCTTGCAGCTTATCCAGTGCAGGTAAGAACAAATAGTCTACGCATTTCGGACTTTTACATATTAGTCCTTAATCATGACATGAAGACATACACAGCAAGACTGACTTATAAAGAGCCCCTGAATGCCCATAATGCTCTGCGGTAAAATCAGTCTGCCTTAAAACAACACCTGTGCCCACATAAAACAGTGGAGAGAATGATTAAACACATCGCTAGACGTTGCACATACAAACATCAGGCAATATAACATATACAGAATAGCAATTTCAATACTGTAAGATGAGGTCCTGTCTCTTATTCAAACCTTTGGGCTGTCTAGTTTCTAATTGAAATATCCAGAAGGCTTCTCTGTTCAGAAGCTTGCGTCTATGATCTCCACCCCTGTGAGAAGCGGTAACCCTTTCAATGCCCTGAATGAAAAGCTGTTCAGTATTACCACCATGTACAACCGCACAATGTAGACTCACTGCAGAGACAGTGCATTTCTCATGATGTGGTATATCAGAAAGATGCTTTCTGAATCTTGTTTTGGTGGTACAGCCAACATATTGGACATTGCAAGGGATACATGTAACCAAATAAATGACATATTTAGTGTTGCAGTTTACATAGGAACGAATTACATGTTCAGTCCTATTAACACTGGACCTAAAATGTTTGGTTACCTGCATGTAACCGCAACATGTACATTTGGTGTGCCCACATCGATAGTTGCCTACATTTGTTAACCAAGTCGGTTTTCTATCCCCCTGACTGGTAAAAAGACTGGTGCTCAAATAGTTACCAAGGGTGGGGGCCCTACATGCAACGCAGCGCACTCCTCCGGCCAGGAATGAAGACCAGTCCTTATCACAGTGCAGCACGGGAAAATATTTATTAACGATTTTACAGATATCCCGATATTCCGTGCTATACTGTGTACTAAACATGACCGGAGGTGTGGTATTCGAGTTCACTCACCTCCTGGATTTTTTGCTGGAAAAAATTAAATCATTCCTGCTGATGGGAGCAACTGCACGAATGGATCGTTCTATGGCCTTTTTTGGATACTGTCTCCTGATCAATCTCTGGAGTATATTATTAGCTTCCGTTGCAAAAAGAGCATCATTGGAGCAGTTGCGTCTCGCCCTGACCAATTCCCCTTTGGGTATATTGCCGGTTACATGGGGCGGATGGCATGATAATGCCAACAAAGTGGTATTCCCTGCTGTTTCTTTTCTATAGGTGCAGGTATTAATACTATGATGGAGTATATCAGCCTCTAGATGCAGGTCCAGAAAAACCATACTCCGAATGTCATGCTGTAAAGTAAAAGAAATGGATTCTATTGCTGAATTGAGGTAGTCGCCAAATGCCGGTATGGCCGCAACATCACCCGACCACACAAACAGCAGGTCGTCGATGTAGCGACCATACCAGCGCAAGGAGACAGCAAAAGGGTTTGTGTCGATGAGGAGGAAGTACCTCTCCCACCCTGCCATTAAGATATTGGCTATGGAGGGAGAGAACCTGGCCCCCATCGACACGCCCGAAACCTGCAGATAAAACTGTCCACCACTTCTCACAGGGGTGGAGATCACAGACGCAAGTTTCTGAACAGAGAAGCCTTCTGGATATTTCAATTAGAAACTAGACAGCCCAAAGGTTTGAATAAAAGACAGGACCTTATTTTACAGTATTGAAATTGGTACTCTGTATATGTTATATTGCCTGTTGTTTGTATGTGCAACGTTTAGCGATGTGTTTAATCATTCTCTCCACTGTTTTATGTGGGCACAGGTGTTGTTTTAAGGCAGACTGATTTTACCGCAGAGCATTATGGGCATTCAGGGGCTCTTTATAAGTCAGTCTTGCTGTGTATGTCTTCATATTGCTAAAATATATAATGCTAAAATATATAATCAACAAGGGAAAATAAAAATGTACAAATATATGAGAGAATAAGGTAAATGTACAAATATCAGTACAAACCAAATATGAGTTCATAGTAAATTACAGTGTATTGGGTCTTCTTATGTGTGAATAGTATGTAGTGTCCCTATGAATATATCAATACTGTTGTTGGAGTCTACTAAAGATTCACACAATACCTTTTTGATCTCTGCTTGTACCAGAGATAGTGTGCCAGTCTATCTATAACACATTTTTTATATATGCCTTTTCAGACTGGGTGAGTCAGTTAGACTTTGAGCACCTTACATGACAATAGACGGGTGAGCTTCTATATACTTCTGTACTGTTGGTGTTATTTTCCATCACCCATTATAGCTCTTGCTCCCTGACTATTAAATCATGGATATCTGGAATCACATTGAGAGCAAACGTTTAAACGTTGAAGCATTTACGTTTGATAACACTAACATCAATATAACTATATATTATAAGACAAAACTATGACAGAAATATTCAGAGATCTTGAAATGCTATTACACAATCAACTGAAGCAAAGGTGGGAAATACGATCCTTAAAACAATATGTAGATAGTGGTAAGCTACCAAAGGGTTTATGCCTAACAAATTTTATGTGATATTGATTTTAATAGGGAATGGGAATCCCTCTTGATGTCTCAGTCTTTGGCGCTAACTGAAGAAGAAGGTCCCAGATCCTGACAGAGACAACTGACAAAATAACCAAACTGAAAGAAACAGTAGATAAACTACCTAGAAATGAACAATTCAGCATATGGCAAGACAGGCTATGTAAAAGTCTAGATAAATTAGAAAATTAGATGGATTAAAAAATTAAGAAATTCAAATTCAATAAGGATAAAATGTATGGAAAAACACAACCAACATATAGATAAAGAGGACACTCAGAGAGAGGAGGCACACAGTCACACCACCCAACGTAGATACACTGTTCCAGTCTCCAACAGATTTGAAACACTCACTCATGAACATTTTTTAGACAAAAAGCCACCCCATTACAAACCCCGGACTCGACGAACATAACATCAATCACCAAACTTCCCACAACAACATTCCCCACCAAACTCACACCACCTACAAAAAATTAACCAAAGATCCAACTGAAGAATTTAAACAGACATTTAAATATTTTTGCCAAGAAGGTAGCAAAAAGGAAATTGTATCAGACCAAGAAGCCCGCTATATACTGAATACACAATATAGATTAAACTACTGTTTACCAAAAGTACATAAAGACCTAAAGAGCCCACCAGGATGGACGATTTCAGGAATAGGATCTCTAACATCAAATTTTCCACAGTACATAGATTGACTCTTACAACCCATAGTCAAAAAGACATTCTCATATATTAGACACCATCCAAGTAATAAAGATGATAGAGCAATTAGAATATAATCCCGATTGTATTTTGGGCACTTTAGATGTCCAATCTCTATATACAATTATCGATGAAAAGGGGATCAATTCCATGATCAGCCAAGTAGAAAAAAGCAACCTACTTCAAACAGAACAAGTCAGTTTTTTGGCCGAGGGAGTGAGATACATCTTAACTCACAATTATTTTACCTTTGATACAGAATTTTTTCTACAAATAAGGGGAACTGCCATGGGGACCAGGTTCGCCCCCAGTTATGTGGACCTGTTTATATCTGAATGGAAAGACAATCATATTAGACCTAAGCTGGGGACGGACCTGGTCCTATGGAAACGATACATTGATTATATCATTTTCATCTGGCGAAATAGTGAGTCAAGACTTCAAACATTCTTAGAACAGATAAATAACAACACAATGAATCTTTGTTTCTCTTCTAAAACTAGTAAGACATGCATAGAATTTTTAGACCTACAGATTGGGTAATACATTAATTTGTAGCACTTACCAAAAACCCACAGCAAAATACAGTTTCATCTTATTTTCAAGTTGTCACTTGCCGAGATGGCTTCTGAATATCTCCACAGGACAATTTAGACGCTTAAAACATAATTGCACACTGGACCATCAATTCGAACAAAAAGCTAGTAAACTGATAGAACAATTCACAATTAAACAATATCCCACAAAGGAGTTAGATAAATCACTAGCCACAGTAACAAATCTGGATAGACCTACCTTTTTTTAACACCAAAGACAAACATTCTATCAAAAAGAAAGAGGAAGATACATCTTTTTGCATCATACTTCCATACAACGCCCAACATAAAAAGGTAGAACAAATCATTAAAAAACATTGGCATCATCTTTCAAGGGATAAAACAATCGGTCCATTGATCCCCAGCAATCCCCAAATAACGTATAGTAGGGCACCAAATCTAGGCCTTAAGATAGTACCATCCATTAAACCCTTAAGAAATAAAACTCAAGAACACCCAATAAGCAGCCAGTTGGTTTAAATTAAAAGGTTTCTATAGATGTGATAGGTGCTGTAATTGTAACATTACCTCCTTTTCAAAAAAAGACAGACTTAATTCATTCAACTACAAACAGTTTTTCACATGATTTTAAAGAATTCTTAACCTGCAGCAGTACTAATATTATTTACGGTACATCATACAGTGCCCATGCAGAAAACAATACGTGGGAAGAACCAAGAGATCATTGAAAACACGGATAGCAGAACATATTTACAACATTAAAAAAGGATATTAAAAACTCTCATTATCAAATCACTTCAAAACGAACCACAACCAGGATCCAAAGGGGTATATCTTTTGCAGCTATTGAGAAAATTGACAGAAATTGTAGAGGAGGAGACCACATGAAACATATGTCCAGAGTAGAATCAAAATTCATTTTTGAACTGAACACACTTCTTAATAAAAGCAAAAATACCAGACACACTCAGGGCAGTCCTCTTCCTTGCTGCTGCAGGTTCCTATGCGTGTTGTGGGAAACAGTTAACACTTTAACAGTCTGAATCAAAGATGGAACCGCGCTGCTTTCAATGGGGAAGTTCCTAGAATTCACAAGGACACAGCTTCCGGAATGAAGGAAAAACAGCACCCACACCAAACGGATCAAATCCACAATGTTGAAGTAGCTGCAATAATTAAACACACATAGTGCAATACGATTTTAAAAAGAAGCTGCTCGCTATTTATTGCACTTACAAGATGGATGGTCGGAACAAGTTCATAACAGATCACTGTGCAGTATTCACATCAACGCCCGACCCGGGTTTCGCTCCTTCCGAGCTTCGTCAGGGGCTGGAGTGTATCCCATCCGGGGACACCCCCTCTCATTTTATAATGAGGATCTCAGCTGGTGACTAATCACCATTAGCTGCCTGGTTGGTAACAAGGTCGATGCAATTGGACCATCGATTAAAAACAAAGTATTACACATGCAAATAAACTAAAAGCATAAACAAGTTTGTCATTATAACATTCTCATTTTAAAATTTATATAAATAATGTCGGGGAAAAACCTTCCAATGTGCACACGGCCGGATCGGCCGCACAGCTTAGTGTATTCAATCATCGTTTTCTTATACAATTCGTACCATTATTCACAGTATATTTCACTAGTTTTAAGGACCTTCTATTCAAAAACTCGCCCACATCGGGCTGGAAAAAAGTAAGGGTTCGTACCGAATTTTGGGGTGTTCGGGACACGTACCCGGACCCGAACATTTTCAAAACAGTTCGGGTTCGGGTCCGTTGTTCAGCGATTTCTTTCCGCTTTCTGAAGGGCTGCACAGCAGCCAAACAGCTAGCGTTTTACTTCTTGCCCTAAGAAGCCATCAGAGCCATGCCTACTAATGGCATGGCTGTGATTGGCCAAGTGCAGCATGTGACCCAGCCTCTATTTAAGCTGGAGTCACGTAGCGCCGCACGTCACTCTGCTCTGATTAGTGTAGGGATAGGCTACTGTGAGGGCGAGATTAGGCAGGGAAAACTCAACAAAAACACCTAATGAATTGATCGACCTACAGCTGTGAATCATTCAACTTCTGCTAGTTAATTGCCCACTTGTTTTTAGGCTGCACAGAGCAATTTTCTGTCACTTTTTTCTGGGGTGATCGGTGGCCATTTTGTGTCTTGTGGTGCACCAGCACGAGCTGCCACCAAGTCCATCAATCCATCAATACTAGGGTTATTTTTCTATATCCTACATCAGGGGCTTGGCTGTGCTTCTTGTCACTCCTAGAATCTCAGGATAGAAATTTCTATATTTTATTGAGGGGTGAAATTCAATTGCCAAAATAGCAATCCCCTAAATCTGGTGTCCCAGCAGTGGCTGGCAAAGTTTAATACTGTCCGGCAAAGGATTGATATTTTTCTGGGGTGAAATTCAATTGCCAAAATAGCAATACCGTAAATCAGTGGTTTCAGCTGTGGCTGGCCAAGTTTAATAGTGTCCGGCAAAGGACATATTTTTTTCTGGGGTGAAATTCAATTGCCAAAATAGCAATACCATAAATCAGTGGTTTCAGCTGTGGTTGGCCAAGTTTAATAGTGTCCGGCAAAGGATATATTTTGTTCTGGGGTGAAATTTAATTGCCAAAATAGCAATACCGTAAATCAGTGGTTTCAGCTGTGGCTGGCCAAGTTTAATAGTGTCCGGCAAAGGATATATTTTTTTCTGGAGTGAAATTCAGTTGCAAAAATAGAAATACCGTAAATCTGGTGTTCCAGCTGTGACTGGACAAGTTTCATAGTGTCCGTCAAAGGATATATTATTTTCTGGGGTGAAATTCAGTTGCAAAAATAGAAATACCGCAAATCTGGTGTTCCAGCTGTGACGGGACAAGTTTCATAGTGTCTGTCAAAGGATATATTATTTTCTGGGGTGAAATTCAGTTGCAAAAATAGAAATACAGTAAATCTGGTGTTCTAGCTGTGGCTGAACAAGTAGTTTAATAGTATTCGTCAAAGGATATATTTTGTTCTGGGTTGAAATTCAATTGCCAAAATAGCAATACCCAAAATCTGGTGTTCCAGCTGTTGCAGGCCACGTGTAAATCTGTCCGTAAAAGGGTATATTACACTCAGCGTGCATCTCCAAGTGTATTTCTTTTTGTTAAAGGGTATATTACAGTGAATGCTAAAATACAGCATAATCCTCTACATTTGCACACACTGTTTTGCATCTCCGTTAAAGGGTATATTACACAAAGTGTTAAAATACAAGTGCTGAAAGCGTAATTTTTTCACACGCTACTGTGCATCTCCAAGTGTAAATCTGTCCGTAAAAGGATACCTTTCATCCAGGGCCTAAATATTAGGCCTACAATTGATATTCCCCTAAATCTGTGGTTACTGCTGTGCCTAGTGTAATATGGTACATAAATAGATAGCCAGATAGTGTTAGGTGCCTGTAAAAAAAAAGGCCTGAATTTTTTTCTTATTGTGGTGAACGGTAACAATGTGGAAAACATCTAGTAAGGGACGCGGACATGGTTGTGGTGTTGTTAGTGGACCCTCTGGTGCTGGGAGAGGACGTGGCCATTCTGCCACAGCCACATGTCCTAGTGAACCAACTACCTCAGCTTCCAGTACCCACCAGAATTTACAGCGATATTTGGTGGGGCCCAATGCCATTCTAAAGGTGGTAAGGCCTGAGCAAGTACAGGCGCTAGTTAATTGGGTGGCCGACAGTGGATCCAGCACGTTCACAACATTATCTCCCACTCAGTCTTCTGCAGAAAGCGCGCAGGTGGCGCCTGAAAACCAAGCCCATCAGTCTGTCACATCACCCCCATGCATATCAGGGAAACTGTCTGAGCCTCAAGTTATGCAGCAGTCTCTTATGCTGTTTGAAGACTCTGCTGGCAGGGTTTACCATGGGGAATCCACCTAGCCTTTCCCCAGTGGTGGAAGACATAGGATGCACTGACGCACATCCACTTATGTTTCCTGATGATGAGGACATGGGAATACCACCTCATCAGAGTCCACACGTCTCTGATGATGACGAAACACAGGTGCCAACTGCTGCGTCTTTTTGCAGTGTGCAGACCGAACAGGAGGTCAGGGAGGAAGACTGTGGAAGATGATGCAGGGGGCGATGAGGTCCTAGACCCCACATGGAATGAAGGTCGTGCCACTGACTTTCATAGTTCAGAGGAAGAGGCAGTGGTGAGACCGAAACAACAGCGTAGCAAAAGAGGGAGCAGGGGGCAAAAGCAGAACAGCCGCCGCCAAGAGAGTTCACCTGCTAATGGCCACCGCCACCAGGGACCGAGCACCCCAAAGGCAGCTTCAAGGAGTTCCCTGGCATGTCACTTCTTCAAACAATGTGCTGACGACAAAACCCGAGTGGTCTACATACTGTGCCATCAGAGCCTGAAGCGAGGCATTAACGTTCTGAACCTTAGCACAACTTGCATGACCAGACATCTACATGCAAAGCATAAACTGCAGTGGAGTAAACTCCTTAAAAACAAGGAACTCACTCAGGCTCCCCCTGCTCCCTCTTCTGCAGCTGCCTCGGCCTCTTCCTCCACCTCGAGAGGAATGTTGGCACCTGCTGCCCACCAAACAGAGGATGTGCCACCAACACCACCACCTCCGTCACCAAGCACCTCCACTATGTCACACGGCAGCTTTCAGCTCTCCATCTCACAAACATTGGAGAGAAAGCGTAAATTCCCACCTACCCACCCTCGAGCCCTGGGCCTGAATGCCAGCATTTCTAAACGACTGGACTTTGAAATTATGTCATTCAGGCTGGTGGACACAGACAGCTTCAAACAGCTGATGGCGATGGCTGTCCCACAGTATGTTGTTCCCAGCCGCCACTACTTCTCCAAGAGAGCCGTGCCTTCCCTGCACAACCAAGTATCCGATAAAATCAAGTGTGCACTGCGCAACGCCATCTGTGGCAAGGTCCACCTAACCACAGATACGTGGGCCAGTAAGCTTGGCCAGGGACGCTATATCTCCCTAACTACACACTGGGTAAATGTAGTGGTGGCTGGGCCCCAGGCGGAGAGTTCTTTGGCACACGTCATTCGGCCGCCAAGGATCGCAGGGCATCATTCTTTGCCTCCTGTAGCCTCCTCCTCCTACTCGGCTTCCTCCTCCTCTTCTTCCACCAGCTCATCCAGTCAGCCACACACCTTTACCACCAACTTCAGCACAGCCCGGGGTAACCGTCAGCAGGCCGTTCTGAAACTCATATGTTTGGGGGACAGGCCCCACACCACGCAGCAGTTGTGGCGGGGTATTGAACAACAGACCGACGAGTGGTTGCTGCCGGTGGGCATCAAGCCCGGCCTGGTGGTGTGCGACAATGGGCGAAATCTCATCGCAGCTCTGGGACTAGCCGGTTTGACGCACATCCCTTGCCTGCTGCATGTGCTGAATTTAGTGGTGCAGAAGTTCATTCACAACTTCCCCGACATGTCAGAGCTGCTGCATAAAGTGGCACATCCTGCCTCTGCTCTCCTGACTGAACTACAGCGTAACTTCGGCCTTTCCGGTTTCACGTACTTGCTTGCTAACTTGGGGGCAGACATATAACTCTTTTTACTGTCTAATGACCACCCCATTGTCTGGGTTTCAGGGGCCTATATGTTGTTTAATCATTTGCTGTCTTGGTGGGAGATATTAAACTCTTTTTACTGTCATGACCGCCCCATTGTCTGGATGTCAGGGGCCTAAATTTCACGTACTTGCTTGCTGTCTTGGTGGCAGACATTTAACACTTTTTACTGTCTAATGACCACCCCATTGTCTTGGTGTCAGGGGCCTATATGTCGTTTAATCATTTGTTGTCTTGGTGGGAGATATTAAACTCTTTTTACTGTCATGACCACCCCATTGTCTGGGTGTCAGGGGCCTAAATTTCACGTACCTGCTTGCTGTCTTGGTGGAAGACATTTACCCTTTTTACTGTCTAATGACTGCCCCATTTTCTGGGTCTCAGGGGCCTATATATCGTTTAATCATTTGTTGTCCTGGTGGGAGATATTAAACTCTTTTTACTGTCATGACCACCCCATTGTCTGGGTGTCAGGGGCCTAAATTTCACGTTCTTGCTAGCTGTCTTGGTGGCAGATATTTAACACTTTTTACTGTCTAATGACCACCCCATTGTCTTGGTATCAGGGGCCTATATGTCGTTTAATCATTTGTTGTCTTGGTGGGAGATATTAAACTCTTTTTACTGTCATGACCGCCCCATTGTCTGGGTGTCAGGGGCCTAAATTTCACGTACTTGCTTGCTGTCTTGATAGCAGACATTTAACGCTTTTTACTGTCTAATATCCCTCCCATTGTCTGGGTCTCAGGGGCCTATATATGTTGTTTAATCATTTGTTCTCTTGGTGGGAGATATTCAACTCTTTTTACTGTCTAATGACCGCCCCATTGTCTGGGTGTCAGGGGCCTATATGTTGTTTAATCATTTGTTGTCTTGGTGGGAGATATTAAACTTTTTTTACTGTCATGACCGCCCCATTGTCTGGGTGTCAGGGGCCTAAATTTCACGTACTTGCTTGCTGTCTTGATAGCAGACATTATACGCTTTTTACTGTCTAATATCCCTCCCATTGTCTGGGTCTCAGGGGCCTATATATGTTGTTTAATCATTTGTTGTCTTGGTGGGAGATATTCAACTCTTTTTACTGTCTAATGACCGCCCCATTGTCTGGGTGTCAGGGGCCTATATGTCGTTTAATCATTTGTTGTCTTGGTGGAAGACATTAAACTCTTTTTACTGTCTAATGGCCGCGCCGTTGTCTGGGTGTTAGTGGCCTATATTTTGTTTAATTGCTTGCTGTCTGGGTGAGAGACATTAAACTCTTTTTACTGTCAAATGACCTCTCCTCTGTCTGGGTGTCAGGGGCCTACATAAATGATAATGGCCTGTTCCATTGCAGGTTGAGCTGAGGCCTGTGTTGCTGTTATGGGACCGCTCTCCTCCGTCTGGGTGCCATGGCCCTGAGTCTGTGAATAAGGCCTGTGGCACTGCAGGCAGACATGAATCCTTTTTGGCTGTGATGAAAACTTCAACTCCCATAGCATTCCCACCTGATGCCACCCCAACCTCCTATTCCACCTCCTCCTCCTCCAAGTTGCCAATTGATATTGGTTAATTTTTATTTATTTTATTTTAAGTCATTTCCCTATCCACATTTGTTTGCAGGGGGTTTACATACATTTTGCTGCCTTTTGCAGCCCTCTAGCCCTTTCTTGGGCTATTTTACAGCCTTTTTAGTGCCCAAAAGTTCGGGTCCCCATTGACTTTAATAGGGTTCGGGGTGAAGTTCGGGTCGAGTTCGGATCCCGAACCTGAACATTTTCAGGAAGTTCGGCCAAACTTCTCGAACCCGAACATCCAGGTGTTTGCTCAACTATATGTGCCAGTCTATACATAACACATTTTTTATATATGCCTTTTCTGACTGGGTGAGTCAGTTAGATGTTGAGCACCTTACATGACAATAGAGAGGTGAGCATCTATATACTTCTGTACTGTTATTGATCTATTCTTCTTCCTGTTTCTTCTATAATGTGAATGTTCTGCAGGGCAAATATCTAATTTCCCCATATCATGCACATGTGCAGGACATATATAATTTTTTTTTTAGCTACAAGTTATTTAAATCTGTTCTATTAAAGGAGTTATCCCACAGGACAGGGGATAAAAGTCTGATTGGTAGAGCCCCTCCTGGTTCAAAGAAAAGGACCCATGTTTCCCTGTTTGGATGGAGTGTCAAACACACATGCACACTGCTGCTTTCACCTCTATTGGGGCTGCCGGAAAGAGCCATACACTTGTACTCTGATATCTCCTTCAGTCCTGTAGAGTTAAATGCAGGGGAGTAGCTAAATGCTCATGGGCCCTGGTGTAAGAGTTCAGCTTGGGCCCCCCTTCCCTCAGTGCTTTATAGCCAGGGGCATTGGAGCACATAGCCTTCTCCATGCCAAATCTTTTACCTAACCCCTTCTCTCCAGCCATAGGTGTAACTTGACCAGCATGCGCTTTCTATAATACCGGTGTTTTCTTATGTGGCACAAGGGTGTTTGGGCCCCCTCAGGCTCCTGGGTCCGGTAGCGACTGCTACCTTTGCACCCCCTATAGCTAAGCCCCTTGTTGAATGATAAAGGCAGATAAGTATATTTGTCTGCCACTCCATTCAAATGGGGGAACATGACCCCACTATTCTGACCCAACCAATCAGACAATTATGCCCTATCCTTTTGGATATGGGATAAGTTCTTGTAATGGGATGAAACTCTTTAGCTACAGTGTATGTTTCAATGAAGCCATCACCTACGTTGCTTAAAAGATCTTTGAAATCGAAAGAATTTGAAACAAAGTATATTAAAAAGTTGCAACTTTTCATAATGAAGACATTTTTATTGTTACAGGAAATCCCTGTATTCTGTGCCTCAACAAACCATGTTAATAAAGGGAATGTGTTATTCTGATGAATTAGAATGAATGCATTTTTGCTAGGTCAGTGTTTGGCAGTTGATCACCTTGACATACCATAAGTAAGCAGTACAGGGCTTATTTTACTCTGTTAAACCTCTCAGAAGATGCAGCAGTTGGGATTTTGCAGAAGTATACGCAGCACAGTACACTCGCTGTGGCAATCACATCTTAAATCTTTGAATTATGGATGACTGCAATTTAAATCTTAATATATTCCTTGCTCTTTTCTCAGGAGCTCCTTACAGTAATCATCTGAATGAAATGGTGTCCAATTGGTATAACTGCTTCCCATCACGATGTGAGTATAATCAGAGGTCAGGCTTACACGATCAGCACCAGATCATCCAGAAGGTAACCTAGTAGGATCTGCTGGTATAAATGACTTATAGGAGACCTACATGCAGTAAATCAAATTGGACTGGAGAGGTGAGGCGGACTGGACACGCGTCAGGGGTCCTCTTTATATAAAAGTTTTTTGTCGTGACGCCAGTTGCATTTCAGCAACGAGGGACAAAGTCCATATAAGTAGATGGTGATGATGGTACCTAGGTGTAGGAATACCAGAGTGGTGTAAGGGTAGCCTATAGTGGCTGTGCACATATCACAGTGCTCGTACCTGGATATCCTGGAACCCCAGGCATTGTTGTCCGAAGCAGGAATAGTTGGTGAAGGGGATGAGGAAATCAATGAGTCCAGACTTGTATTAAAGTTGAAAACAGCTTTACTTGAATAAACTTGCATCAGGGAACAATCTTCCAACTTTATCTTGGTCACCAGCAGTCTTTGGCATAAACGTTGGTAGGCAAACACATTCAGCTCTGTTACATCTGTCTCTCTTTAGCGCTGCTGTGCTATCAGGATTAAATAGAAACTTTTCCTTTCTCTTCTGCTGTACTTAACTTTCTGTAGTCTGGCTCAGTCTTTATCTTTGTCTTTATCTTTATCCCTGTCTTTATCCAGGGAATATTTACTACTGGCTCTAGAGGCATTCCGCTTTGGCCTCCGGGTTCATCAGAGTAGACAGGCTCTGCTGGCTGGAACACAGACTTCCACTTGCAGGAGGTACTCTAGACTGACTTCTGCAGGGCTCGTCTAGGAGGGACGAAGGCCTGCTGCTTCCCCAAGCAGGGGATCCTCTGAACTCCCTTTCACTAACTAACTCCTACCTCTCTAGAGAGGGCTAGAATGAATAGAAGGTTCCACTAGCACTGCCATTGTTGCAGCCATCTGCTGGTAAACCAGGTACATTATATTTACACACAACAGTTGCAAAATAGAGAATGCACAGTGTTTGAATCTTGAGTAAATACCATGATGACATTAAATTAACCATAAAAGACAGTGGGGAGGTGTAGAAGGTGGTAATGCACCTCTGGGGCGTTACAGAGGCATGCTATGGAAATTAAAAGGGTTGTCTAGGCATTTGAAAACTTGCTCAGAAGAAAGCTTTAAGATGATATAATAAGTATTACCTATATTACTGATCCTCCCGCTCCCTTCCCAGCATATTCCTAGGTTCCCTTCCAATCTCTACTTTCTGCTCTCTTTCAACGGCAGTAAACAGTCATGTTTCATTTGTGAAGGTTCCGTGTGTCCAATTTCTGACCACTTGACATAATAATATAATAAATAATAATAATAACCTATATATATCGCCAACAAAGTCATGCATTTTCTATATGCACTGCTAGGCTGAAAAGGGTATTTCCATAAAATGGTCCATAAAAGAGGGAGCAAACAAGGGTGGTATTCCAGTTCTGTCCATGGTTTTCATGGACCCCTCAAAGTAGATGCTGTGGCAGCCGTGTAGGGATTCGGAGAGACATGTGTGTCGGGGAGCAGGTAAGTATAATTCATACAAGGAGCCCGGGCATTGGGAGGAGGGAGGGGTATTTTAGATATTGGATAACCCCTTTAACTTCTGGGTAGCAGCTCATGAACAGTTGCAGCTCCTGTAGTGGAAGCAGAGCCTCTGAGCTTGCGCTGCTACTCAAAACAGCAACACAGGAGAAAGACTGTCACAGCCCTGTGTGAGACATTTAGAAACTGTAGAAAATCATCAGCATTGTATATCTTTGTATTAAGAAGATGTCCTACTCACACTAGACATGCTGACAGCAAGGGGTGTTGCTAGGTTAAGACATTTGGGGCCCAGATGTTTTGTCCCAGGCCCTAAATGTAATACCTGCCAGGTAGATACATCTGTATTGCCATCCTCAGGACGACAATACAATTGAATCCAATGCACTGGAAGAGCTGGAGGACCTATGATGACATCACAGTTATGTGATCAGTGCTAAAGGCAGTGGTTGAGAAGGACCTGTGATGATTTCACCATCATGTGACTAGTGCAGGAGAGGACAGTGCACAGCAGTGAAGAGGAGAAGTCCTGGGGAAGAAGCTGTGGTGAGGTCTGCTACATGAGGACAGGTAAGTGAAAGAGATTCTCAGTGTGAGAGGCAGAGCAATGCTGGGAGTTGTGGTTATTTAACTGGGACTGTATGTTAGGGCTGAAGGGAGGGATGTTATTTCCATGGGACTGTATGTTGGAGAGGGCTAGATTGATGTTATTTACATAGGACTTAATGTTGAGGAGGTGATGTTATTTAAATGGGACTGAATGTTGAGGGAGTGATGTTATTTACATGGGACTGAATGTTGAGGAGGTGATGTTATTTAAATGGGACTGAATGTTGAGGGGGTGATGTTATTTACATGGGACTTAATGTTGAGGGGGTAATGTTATTTACATGGGACTGAATGTTGATTGGGTGATGATATGTACTTGGGATTGCATGTTGGAGGGGGCTGGGGAGGAGGTGATGTTATTTATATGGGACTGTATATTAGAGGGGGCTGAAGGGAGGGGAGTGATGTTATTTACATGGGACTGTATGTTGAAGGCGGCTGTTGGTGGAAGTGATGTTATTTACATTGGACTAAATGTTGAGGGGGTGATGTTATTTACATGGGACTACATGTTATAGGTCGCTGGGGAGGGGGTGATGTTATTTACATGAGACTGAATGTTGAGGGGGTGGTGTTATTTACTTGGGATCACATGTTGGAGGTGGCTGGGCAGGGGGTGATGTTATGTTTATGGGACTGTATATTGGAGGGGGCTGAAAGGAGTAGACTGATGTCAGTGTCAGACTGGGGTGCCTGGAGCCCACCACTGGAAATTATTCTAGGGGCCCACCCTACAGCTACCAAAAAGAAATATTACTTGTTCATTTTTCGGGCTCATGCACATGAATATTTGTAGTTTAGCACGCAATACAGTGTGCAGAACAGTATTGTGCACTGCTCTATATCAGATTGTTTCTCATTAAGCAGCTCATTGTAGTTGATAACCTAATCTGTTAAGGTCCCTTTACACAGGGCAATAGAGCAGGAGATTGTTGGGAAGGAAGCGTTCCTTCCTGACAATAGCCTGCTCTTTAATGGAGGAGAACAGTGTTTTTATATGCAGTGATCTCCATTGTATGGGGAGCAGTGATCACTACTGTCAATGTTCTTCCCCATACTAACTAGTTGTTTGCCGGCAGCAGATCGTGATTACACAGCACAGTCTACTTCCAGTAAATTATCATTTTTATGTGCGCACAAACGATCGAATTACCGTACCCGATGAATGAGTGTTTCATTCGTTCATCAGGTAATCAGCCTACACGACATCCGCTGCAGCCATTATGCCCAAGAGGTACTAAAGCGAGCAACACTGTAACCTGTGTCACAGTAAACTACACTGTGACAATATGTCTATTTTTATTTTATTTTTTACATAATAAAGCATAAATTTATTTTAAATCATGTTTCCATTTCTGAAAGCCATATATTTTTTTATTTTTCTGCCAATGATCTTGTGTAGGGGCCTCTTTTTTGCAGGCAGAGTTGACATATTTATTGTTGCATTTTTTGTGTGCATTCACCTGAGGGGATAGGTCATGTCATTTTTAACCACTTAAGCCCCCCTAGCTTAAACACCCTTAATGACCAGGCCACTTTTTACAATTCCGCACTACACTACTTTCACCGTTTATTGCTCCGTCATACAACTTACCACCCAAATGAATTTTACCTCCTTTTCTTCTCACTAATAGAGCTTTCATTTGGTGGTATTTCATTGCTGCTGACATTTTTACTTTTTTTGCTATTAATCAAAAATTACCGAAATTTTTGCAAAAAAATGACATTTTTCACTTTCTGTTGTAAAATTTTTCAAAAAAAACTACATTTCTATATAAATTTTCTCTAAATTTATTGTTCTACATGTCTTTGATAAAAAAAGTCCAATAAGTGTATATTTATTGGTTTGGGTAAAAGTTATAGCGTTTACAAACTATGGTGCAAAAAAGTGAATTTCGGCATTTTGAAGCAGCTCTGACTTTCTGAGCGCCTGTCATGTTTCTTCAGGTGCTAGAATGTCAGGATAGTATAAATACCCCCCAAATCACACCATTTTAGAAAGAAGACACCCCAAAGTATTCGCGGAGGGGCATGGTGAGTTCATGTATCATTTCATTTTTTTCCACAAGTTAGCGGAAAATGATACTTTCTGAAAAAAAAAAAAGTTTCAATTTCTGATAACTTCTGGCAAAAAAAAAAAAAATCTCAGACGGACTCACTATGCCACTCAGTGAATACCTTGGGGTGTCTACTTTCCGAAATGGGGTCATTTGGGGGTGTGTTTACTGTTCTGGCATTTTGGGCGGGGCTAAATTGTGAGCCGCCATGGTAAAACCTAAAGGTACTCGTTGGAATTTGGGCCCCTTTGTGCACCCAGGCTGCAAAAAAGTGTCACTCATGTGGTATCACCGTACTCAGGAGAAGTAGGGCAATGTGTTTTTGGGTGTATTTTTATATATACCCATGTTGGGTGAGAGTAATATCTCTGTAAATTGTCAACTTTGTATAAAAAAATTTAAAAGTTGTCGTTTACAGAGATATTTTTCACACAAAGTATGGGTATATATAAAAATACACCCCAAAACACATTGCCCTACTTCTCCTGAGTACGGCGATACCACATGAGTGACACTTTTTTGCAGCCTGGGTGCGCAAAGGGGCCCTAAAACCAATGAGTACCTTTAGAATTTCACAGGGCATTTTTACGTATTTGGATTCCAGACTTCTTCTCACGCTTTAGGGGCCCCTAAAATGCCAGGACAGTATAAATACCCCACATGTGACCCCATTTTGGAAAGAAGACACCCCAATGTATTCTGTGAGGGGTATGGTGAGTTCATGTAAAATTTTATTTTTTGTCACAAGTTAGTGGAATATGAGACTTTGTAAAAAACAAAATAAAAAAAATAAAAAAACAATTTCCGCTGACTTGTGCCAAAAATAAAAATTCTGTGGACTCACCATGCCCTCACGGAATACCTTGGGGTGTCTTCTTTCCAAAATGGGGTCACATGTGGGTATTTATACTCACCTGGCATTTTAGGGGCCCCTAAAGTGTGAGAATCCAAATGCATAAAAATGGCCTGTGAAATCCTAAAGGTACTCATTGGTTTTAGGGCCCCTTTGCGCACCAGGCTGCAAAAAGTGTCACTTATGTGGTATCGCCGTACTCAGGAGAAGTAGGGCAATGTGTTTTGGGTGTATTTTTACATATACTCATGCTGCGTGTGAGAAATATCGCTGTAAACGACAACTTTTTACATTTTTTATTCAAAGTTGTCAATTTACAGAGATATTTCTCTCACCCAGTATGGGTATATGTAAAAATACACCCTAAACACATTGCCCTACTCTCCTGAGTACGGCGATACCACAGGTGTGACACTTTTTGCAGCCAAGATGCAAAGGGGCCCAAATTCCAATGAGTACCTTTTAGGAGGGCATTTTTACGCATTTTTCTTCTCACGCTTAGGGCCCCTAAAATGCCAGGGCAGTAGAAATACCCCACATGTGACCCCATTTTGGAAAGAAGACACCCCAAGGTATTCCATGAGGGGCATGGCGAGTTCATAGAAGATTTTTTTTTGGCACAAGTTAGTGGAAATTGATTTTTTATTGTTTTTTCTCACAAAGTCTCCCTTTCCGCTAACTTTTGACAAAAAGTTTAATTTTTCATGGACTCATTATGCCACTCAGCGAATACCTTGGGGTGTCTTCTTTCCAAAATGGGGTCACATGTGGGGTATTTCTACTGCCCTGGCATTTTAGGGGCCCTAAAGCGTGAGAAGAAAAATGCGTAAAAATGCCCTCCTAAAAGGTACTCGTTGGTTTTTCAGCCCCTTTGCGCATCTTGGCTGCAAAAAAGTGTCACACATGTGGCATCGCCGTACTCAGGAGAAGTAGGGCGATGTGTTTTGGGGTGTATTTTTACATATACCCATGCTGGGTGAGAGAAATATCTCTGTAAATTGACAACTCTGAGTAAAAAAAATTAAAAAGTTGTCGTTTACAGAGATATTTTTCACACAAAGTATGGGTATATATAAAAATACACCCCAAAACACATTGCCCTACTTCTCCTGAGTACGGCGATACCACATGAGTGACACTTTTTTGCAGCCAAGATGCGCAAAGGGGCCCTAAAACCAATGAGTACCTTTAGGATTTCACAGGCCATTTTTACGCATTTGGATTCTCACGCTTTAGGGCCCCTAAAATGCCAGAGCAGTATAAATACCCCACATGTGACCCCATTGTGGAAAGAAGACACCCCAAGGTATTCTGTGAGGGGACATGGCGATATTTCACCTTAGGACCAGGCCATATTTTGCAAATCTGACCAGCGTCACTTTATGTGGTGATAACTTTAAAACGCTTTTACTTATCCAGGCCATTCTGAGAGTGTTTTTTCGTCACATATTGTACTTCATGACAGTGGTAAAATTCAGTAAAAAAAAGTTCATTTTTATTTATAAAAAAATACAAAATTTCTGAATTTTAATTTTTGGGCACGTTTTCCATTTTAATCCATTTTTTCCAGTAACAAAGCAAGGGTTAACAGCCAAACAAAACGCAATATTTATTTCCCTGATTCTTTAGTTTGCAGAAACACCCAATATGTGGCCGTAAACTGCTGTATGGCCAAACGGCAGGGCGTAGAAAGAAGGGAACGCCATATGGTTTTTGGAAGGCAGATTTTGCTGGACTGGTTTTTAGACACCATGTCCCATTTGAAGCCCCCCTGATGCACCCCTACAGCAGAAACTCCAAAAAAGTGACCCCGCAACCCCCCCTGCATCGCCCGCCGGCAATCTCAAACAGGGCTGCAGGGGGGGCCAATAAAAACTTAAAATCAGCAACATTTAAGTCTGTTACCGTGGGGAACAGAAACTGCAAAAAGCGCTGCAAATCGCAGGTCTGAATTGACCTGCGGTTTGCAGCAATCGCCGATACGGGGGGGTCACAGGACCCCCCTCAGCATTGTCCTAGAGTGCCTGCCGAATGATTTTGGCAGACAGTCTGTTCCAATCACCCCCCACCGCACAGCGGTGATCGGAACTTCACAGGGCATACAGGTACGCCCTGTGTCTTTAAGAGGTTAAAGGGATTGTCTCATCTCAGACAATGGGGGCATATTGCTAGGATATGCCCCCATTGTCTTATAGGTGCGGGTCACACAGCCCTGAAAGTGGTGGACGGCACGCTGCGCATACGCAGCCACCCTCCATTTATTTTCTATGGGGCCACAAATAGCTATGCGCTAATAATAGCAATCCCTTTAAGTTTTACACAGTGAAAAATATCTTTTTGTGTTACCATTTTCTGAAAGCCATATTTTAAAAATTTTTGGGGCGATTGTCTTATTAGGAGTTTGTTTTTTGCAGGATGAGGTGACAGTTTGATTGGTAGCATTTCAGAGTATATACGATTTTTAGATTGCTTGGCATTAGACTTTGTTTTGGCACTGATTTTATTTAGTTTTCTTTTTATAGCATTCACCTGAGGGGATAAATCATGTCATATTTTTATAGAGCAGGTCGTTACAGACGCAGCGATACATAATATATGTCTGTTTTTATTTTCTTCTGTTATTTATAATTTGCGCTCCCCAATGCACGGGCAACCTCCGTACAGCCGCCAGGATGAATCCAGACCCATTCAACTTGAATGGGTCTGCATTCATCCGTTCCGCAAAAAGATAGAGTTCGATCTTTTTGCGGAACCGAAGTACGGAATAAAACCCCACGGAAGCACTCCATAGTGCTTCCGTAGTGTTCAGTTCCGTGATTCCGCATCTCCAGATTTGCGGACCCATAGAATTGAATGGGTTTGCATCCGTGATGCGGGATGCACACGGAGGATGCCTTTGTATTGTGAATCCGCAATATGGCAACAGGCAGGACACATTCGTGTGCATGAGCCCTAATACAAAAAATAAATAAATAAAGCACAAAATGAAACAAAAAATACAGTATTTTTTTACATTTATGTCTACAGAACTGTGTGAGGAATCATTTTTTGAGGGGCCGATCTGTACTATATTGATACCGTATGTGTATGACTTTTTTAGCAATGTTTACTAAAATTTTTTACTTAAGATCATCTCGCCACCTTCTGTATGTCTGTGTGGCTCTGCTCTTCCTATTGAAGTGGCAGGCAGTGGCGCTTGCCAGCAGAAAGCTGGGGCTGCCTGTGACTGCTGATTAATATGTAGACCAGAGGTCGCACTACATTTTTTCCAGAAGAGTTAAAATAATCCTCTTAACAATTTTGAGGAGTATTTTTAGCCGAGGAGGAGTACGAATTTTTCGGTAATTCACATACAGTATACAGTGATCCCTCAAGATACAATGGCCTCAGGATACCATATTTTCACCATACAATGGTCTTTTCTAACCGATCGAAGGTTGAAACCAGACTCAATGCACTGTATATTGGAGGGGGCTGGAGAGATGGTGTGATGTTATTTACATGGGACTCTATGGCGGAGGGAGGGAAATAATGTTATTTACATGAGCCTGTATGGTGGAGGGGCTGAGGAATTATAATTTCTGAGGGCACTAAAGGGAGGAATATAACTGCAGGGGCAATTTAAATACTGGGGACACTATAGATGCCCATATTACTAGTGGGGGCTCTATAGGAGGGACTTATAGGTCCGCCTTATTTCTACTAAGAGCACTATGGGGACCTTATTACTACTGAGGGGTCTGTAGAGAGTTTTATTACCACTACAATACAATACAGTATAATAGGGGGGCCTTAGTTCTACTGGGGAGCAGTAAAGGGTACTGTAGAAGGGGATTACTATTGGTAGGTCTTTGAGGAGCACTATTACTATGAGGGGGACTATCTGTAGGGCACTATATTTTCTTTAGGATAGTATTTGGGGGTTATTGAGGAGCACAGCGAGCAGCAGGATAACACTGTTGGGACTCCAGGTTGGGAGATGATGATAGAAAAGTGAGGAAGCTTAGATGTCTGTGTGTCACACTCTGCAGAGACGAGGCGGCTGAGAGAAGTTGTCCTGACCAAATGGAGAAGATAATGACAGAGAAGATCTACGTCGGAGGAGACGTCACCTGGGAGGCACTGCATGTGAGAGGTATGTGCTGCTGTATAGCAAGTACAGTAAAATGTCCTTAGTGCTAGAGTGTGCGAGGAGGGGGTACGGGGCTTGGACTTAGAGAATTGGGCTATATGCATTGGTCCTTGGGCCTTGGATCTTTTGAGACCTTAGCTTTTGGGAAATGAAATTTTTTTTTTTACATAAAACTTTATTTTTTTAACTTTTTTTTTTTTTGTCCCACTCTCGGACATCAACTTCTGAGGTCTGATCCCACCTGCAATGTATTACAATACATCCTGTATTGTAATACAGGGTGGGCCATTTATATGGATACACCTTAATAAAATGGGAATAGTTGGTGATATTAACCGCATCCCGACCGCCGAACGCAGGGCTGCGTCCTGCGGGCGGCCGGGATGTTCCTCCTTGAAGCGTTGGCGCGTCATCTCGGCAGAGATATTTCTCTCACCCAGCATGGGTATATGTAAAAATTCACCCCAAAACACATTGCCCTACTTCTCCTGAGTACGGCGATACCACATAAGTGACACTTTTTTGCAGCCTGGGTGCGCAAAGGGGCCCAAATTCCAACGAGTACCTTTAGGTTTTACATGGCTGCTCACAATTTAGCCCCGCCCAAAATGCCAGAACAGTAAACACACCCCACAAATGACCCCATTTCGGAAAGTAGACACCCCAAGGTATTCACTGAGGGGCATAGTGAGTGGGAGTGTATGGGAGAGTTTATTTTTTTTTTGCCAGAAGTTAGCAGAAATGGAAACTGGAAAGTGTCATTTTCCGCTAACTTGTGAAAAAAGAATGAAATGATACATGAACTCACCATGCCCCTCCGCGAATACTTTGGGGTGTCTTCTTTCTAAAATTGTGTCATTTTGGGGGTATTTATACTATCCTGGCATTCTAGCACCTGAAGAAACATGACAGGTGCTCAGAAAGTCAGAGCTGCTTCGAAATGCGGAAATTCACTTTTTTGCACCATAGTTTGTAAACGCTATAACTTTTACCCAGACCAATAAATATACACTTATTGGATTTTTTTTTATCAAAGACATGTAGAACAATAAATTTATAGAAAAATTTATATAGAAAATTTAGTTTTTTTTAAAAAAAAGTTTACAACAGATAGTGAAAAATTTCATTTTTTTGCAAAAATTTCGGTCATTTTTGATTAATAGCAAAAAAAGTAAAAATGTCAGCAGCAATGAAATACCACCAAATGAAAGCTCTATTAGTGAGAAGAAATGGAGGTAAAATTCATTTGGGTTGTAAGTTGCATGACCGAGCAATAAACGGTGAAAATAGTGTAGTGCAGAATTGTAAAAATTGGCCTGGTCATTAAGGGTGTTTAAGCTAGGGGGGCTGATGTGTTTAACTTCCTGTTTGTGGCACATTAGTATATGTGAGGGGGGAAACTTTTCAAGATGGGTGGTGACCATGGTGGCCATTTTGAAGTCGGCCATTTTGAATCCAACTTTTGTTTTTTTCAATAGGAAGAGGGTCATGTGACACATCAATCTTATTGGGAATCACAAGAAAAACAATGGTGTGCTTGATTTTAACGTAACTTTATTCTTTCCTGAGTTATTTACATGTTTCTGACCACTTATAAAATGTGTTCAATGTGCTGCCCATTGTGTTGGATTGTCAATGCAACCCTCTTCTCCCACTCTTCACACACTGATAGCAACACCGCAGGAGAAATGCTAGCACAGGCATCCAGTATCCGTAGTTTCAGGTGCTGCACATCTCGTATCTTCACAGCATAGACAATTGCCTTCAGATGACCCCAAAGATAACAGTCTAAGGGGGTCAGATCGGGAGAACAAGTACTTGTTCCATTGACTTGAATGGAGAGAGTAATTGTAATTACACGGCGTCGCCGTTGCTCCACAGGAGACGATGCGTGGCGTGATGACCAGGAAGCAGCGCTCGCATGGAGAGCCGTCTCCTCTTCAAACAGCTGAACGGCAGGGGTGCCGGGTGTCTGTACTGTAAAGAGAATAGAGTGAGCAAGAGACTGGAAGTACTATTACCTCCATCATTGTGTTGTCTGTACACTGCCATTGTGGAAATTGCTGCTCTGTAAGATACTTCTGAGCTGTGATTTTGCTGCCACTTGTGCTACAACTCTCATTATCTATTCAGTAAAGAGACTTTTGTTTATTGCAACCTAGAGGCCTGATCATTGTCTCCATACTCCGCCGGTCCTGCATCCACCCTCCTGCTTTTCACCCTGACCACACACCTACCATTAATGGCACCCCAACTACCACCAGACAAAAGTCTTAATACCATATGTTCCCGGGGGGAGAAAGGGTGCGCCCTCCATTCACTGCACATCCCAAGGGAGCACTAGAGGGAGGACTCCCACTGTGAACTGTGAGTGCTACTACCTCTCTAAGGGCCACAGACACCACTTCTACCCTCTCTGTCCTATTCACTCCCCTGTGGCTCGCTGCAGTATGTATTCGGGTTGAATCTGATTAATTTCGAATCGATTTACTTATCTCTAGTTTTTTTATACAGACTTTTTTAGAAAGTTGACCCATTTTCTATTTTAGATGCACTGAGGTAAGTAATAAGCTCTTGCTATGCTGCTTCCCAGGAACATCCCTGCAGTGACATGACTGCTCAACGTACCTCCAGCACCTTCTAGGAATCAAAGGCTTTCTTATGTCTCTCTGTAAGATGTGTTAATTGATGGGTGTAGTCTAGAATAGATCTGTCTTCTTTCTAAATAAAAAAAACAATGTCTTGCCATGTTACAGCTGGTTTTATACCTACAGTATGTGCACTACCTGTATCAGGTTTTGCTTACTGTTCACTATATATTTCTCTAAGCTTTTCTCTCACCTCCAGAAGTCTTCATAAAGCAAGAAGAACCTACACTAAAGGCTCCACTGGTCCCTCCACCTGCTCAGATTCAGCAGTGTATCATGAAGATCCCGGGCCTCAATGCAAAATCTGTAATAAGGCCCCAAACTACGAAACTTCATTTATTGTGAAGTACAGTACTGACCTCCTGATAAGGCATACTATGGAGAGAGACATTTTGGATACCCTCAGGAAGTAAGGTCCAGTTGCAACTTTCACCTCTACACCCCCATTGTTCATCCCCTGCTCAGATTCCCAAGAATCCCATCTCATTTTCAGGGGGAAGACAACCACTGCATGCAGTATGTGGAAATCATGTCTCATTGCACTTACTGCAGAATGCAGAAGAATAAGTGAATTATTCCCATCTTCCTTCTACCAGGGTCTGAAGTAAATGCTAACTTGTCACAAAAGTGAGTTCCCCATGGTCAGCTTTACTTCACAGAATGATATCCACATGAGTTTAATAATGTGTCCTCCAGACCATAAAAGTGTTCATTTACGTTACCTGAAAATAAATCATATCAAATGTATTTAAGAGCTTGAGAATGTTCTGGTCCCTTCTTGAGAAGAAACACATATCCTTTTCAGTTATAGCCTGTTGTTAAGGTTTACCATTGACCTCGTTACATGCCTCTGTGCCTCGCTGGACCAGGAAGCAGGGAATGGTGAAGGTTCGAACAGTCTGAATGGGAGCCGCGGAGGATGTGTATTTTATTTTATTTTTACATTTTTGAAAAACATTCTCAGCAAGTTTATCAATAACTAAATCCCTTTAAGAAAAATATTTAATCTGTAAAAAACAACTTTCAAGGAAAACAGATACACAGTGTTCTGCTTAGTACAGTATCAGAAGGGGGCAGTGGATGGTTCAAAGAGAATTAAAGAACTCTTGTGCCCCTGTTATTGCCAGACACCGTTTCCCATGATGAGTTCATGCTGCCATGCACTGATTAGTAAAAGCCACCCCATGAGTATCAATGCTCCACATGATAGCCAACTATATTGCCTCCACCATGGGAGCACACTGGTTAGTACAACACAAAGGCTAGCCCTAGATATTCACCAGTGCCCGCTGCAAGGCAGTATAGATTTGGCTGCTAGGGGCCCATGTTACGTCTGCGGAGCGTCATAACAGAATACACCAGTAGACCTTTCTAAACACCAGGGAGGTAAAGAGGAGTCAGAAAGCAGAATTAAAAAAAAACACAGGAGAAGCAAATATGATGAATGAGGTATACAAGAGGTTAAATCCAGATATTAGCTAGAGTTGATACCAGGCAAGTAGAAACAATCAAAATCAGCATCCACAACCATAATTAAAAAAAAACAGACAGAAGTTAAAAAAAAACTGAAGAAAAGTCTAAAGTAACTTAAACAGTACAGAGCCTAGGAAAGACAAACGCAATACCAGGTGATGATAGGAAACAGCTGACTTAAATCCCTGGCTAGCTTTAGGATTGGACACAGAGACAGAAACCTGATTGGCTTGGTTTCCAGTTACACAGATCGGTCCAGCGGCCAGGGCTTGTCTGGTCAGCATGGCAATCCTCCCAGTACAGCCCATCATAGAAGTGCTAGGTGAACTCCAGACAGGAACCCTTTCAAGGGCTTAGAATTGGGACAATTATCTGGAAAGAAAACTTCCTTCATGGCATGTATAGGCAGAGGAGTATCCAGAAATTTTGTCTAGGGGTCCGAAAAGAAAAAAGTGTGCGGCCCAAATAAAAATGGCCTCGCCCATTTTTCTAAGCCCATCATACATTTAAGGGGTACTCCCAACAAACACTGTGCAGCTGAAATCATATTGTTGAGGATGAAGGTAAGAGTCTCACCGTCATCCCACATAGACACACTGTACCCAATACTCCACCATACAGGGCCCCAATGTAAAGCTCCTGTACTCACACTACCCCCCACGTAGCTCCGTGGCAGGAGCTGTTGCAGTTTTACTTCCTCCCTTCTAGTCCTGAAGGCACCAAAAGAGGAGTGGAGGATGAGCTGCGCAATATTAAACGTGTGTAGGTCCGGGTGGGGGCCCGGCTCTACACATCATATAGAGGGCAGGGCCTGTCCTGGCTGCACTGCCTGCTTCACATTATACAATAGACAACAGCAGGCTACAGCCAGGAAGCTCCTCCGCTCTCCTCCCTCCCCAGATCCTGCTCCAGGCCTGTAGTTCCCCCCACCATCCGCCACCCGCCATTGGCCTGCCCCCCCCCTGGCCGTCCTCACCTAGCTCTGAATCCTCCTTCTGCCAATGGCAGGGGGGGGGAGCCGGATTATTTCCTCTCCTACATAGCGCCACATACCTCCTACAGTGATGTCACCTTTGATGTAGACGTTCTCTTTTCTCATCTTCTCCATTCAGACCAGACCGCCATGATGATTTTTTAGCCATCTTCCGTCTCTGCAGAGATTGACAAACAGACCTTAGTTTCCCAATGTTCCATCATCTTCACATCTTCTGAACACCCCATCCTGCCACCCCTAATACCGTGCCCGCTGTGCTCCCCAATACTATACTGCAGAATCTGTTCCCTGAACAAAACTAGTACCACACAGATAGTGCCCCCCTTCAACAATTATTGGCACACAGTGCTCTAAAAAAAATAACTGTGCCCAGTAAATAGTATCCCGGACACTAATAGTAAAAACATAATATCCCCAAAAAATAATTGTGCTAAGCTGATACTGTGTCAGGGTGCCCACCAAAGTAACAGTGCTCCCCAAATTACCACCAATAGAAATAATTCTCTGCCTGAGCACACTTAGTAATAATGCACCCATAGTGCCCATACTAGTAATCATGTTCCCCATAGCCCCCAGTAGTAGTTAAGCTCACCATAATGCCCTCTAGTAGTAATAATTCTCCTTATAATATGACCGTACAAGAAATACCCCTGCTTAGTGCCCGCAGTTGAGCTAATGTCCCTATAATGTATGTCAGTATACAATACCCCTATATAGTGCCCAAGTAAATGCTCCCGTAGTGTTCCTCTCCCTCTTCCCCATAATGCACCGATAATTTGCCAGTATAAAATACCCCATCTTAGTACCCCCAGCACATGACTTCATTGTGCTTCTCTCCCCCCTCCCCATAGTGCCCCCCATAATATGCCAGTAAAAAAATGCCTCTTCGTAGTGCCCCCAGCAGCTGCCCCTATAGTGCTTCTCTCCCCCATAATATGACCGTACAAAATGCTCCTTCTTAGTGCCTTTCATAATGTGTCAGTAAAAAATCCCCCTTCTTAGTACCACCAGATGCCCCCATAATGTGCCAGTAAAAAATGCCCCTCCTTAGTGCCACCAGATGCCCTCATAGTGCTCCTCTCCCACCATAGTGCCAACATAAAGTGCCAGTTAAAAATGCCCCTTCTTAGTGCCACCAGATGCCCCATAGTGATGCTCTGCCCTATAGTGCCTCCCATGTGCTAGTAAAAAATACACCTTAGTGCCAGATGCTATAGTGCCCCATATATTGTGCCAGTAAAAAAAATACCATAGTGACCCCAAATAATGCCCCTATAGTGCCACCAGATGCCCCATAGTGCCGCTCTCCCCTATAGTGCCTCCCATAATGTGCCAGAAAAAAGTGCCCCTTTAGTGCCACCAGATACCATAGTGCACCCCATAATAGGCCAATAAAAAATCCCCTTTAGAGCCCCCAGATACCCCCATAGTGCTCCACTCCCCCATAGTGCCACCAAATAATGCCCCTATAGTACCACCAGATGCCCCATAGTGCTCCCCCCAAATAGGGCAGTAAAAAAATGCCCCCAGATTCCCCCATAGTGCTCTCTCAAAAGGGGCTAGAAATAAATGACCCCATAATGCTCCACTAATGAGGCAGTAAAAAAAATTCCCCCAGATTCCCCCATACTGCCCCCCCACCCAAAATGGGCCAGTGAGAAATGCCCCCATAGTGCCCCCCCCCCCAAAAAAATAAAAAATAAAATGGTCCAGTAAGAAATGCTCTAGTGTCACCAGGTGCCGCCTATAATGTGATGTGCCATCTACAAAAAATAAACAAATATAAAAAAAAACACTAATACTTGCCTTTATGAGGCTAGCAGCATTGCGATGCAGACCTCTTCCGGCCTGTGTCCCGCTCCGTGTGATAATAACGTCATCGCGCCACCTGAGCCGGCTGCTGATAGGCTGTAGGCACTAGTGCCTGCAGGCTATCAGAAGAACAGGGAAGGGAGACGCCTCTCCCTCCCCTGCCCTGCCGCAGCACAGCCATCTGTAGATGAATATGGAGATGAACACTTCCACAATGGAAGCGCTCATCTCCCTACTACCTCCCCACCGCCACCAGCAATTAGAATCAGGGCGGCGGTGCGGCCCTGAGGGATAAAAAATATATATATATATGAATGGTTCTAGGGGGGTCCAGACCCCTAAAACCCCCTCCTGTCTGTGCGCCACTGTGTATAGGTGCCTCCAATCACCCGACAAACAAGCCAAGACTCATTAGGCTGATGAACACATCTTTCATGTGGCACATAAAATCATCGCCACAAAACTCTGTGTTTTGCCATTCCTCTTATTCCTCCTGGAAATATTCTAAAAAAAAAACATGTCATGTGTCCCTATAGCCAGTACAGGCACAGTCTATAGACAATTTGACAATTTTATGGGGAAAACAAGTATTTATGAAAAGAAGAGGGGAGCTGGCAAGTCCTCTATAAGCAGCCACTAGAGGGCACTCATTGGTAACTTACTGCTTCTACAATGATCTTTATGATCAGTGCACAAAAGGAGAGTAGGGCTGCCCTCAATTAATTGTACTCCATGCTCTGTAACAGAATTATGCTGCTTAATCTGTCTTCATAATCATCAGTATCAATATTGGACCACTACTACTGATCAAGTTAAGGGCATTGTGATGAGCCCCCAGTGTATGGAAGGTAACTGCTGCTACCCTTTGTCCTTGCCCTGGGGGTATCACCACATGACTAGTCAGATATGACATTGGAAAGTGGGTGACAACCCTTGTAGGACCTGCACTGTTGGTCAAGTGGGTTGTTGGCCATACCGTATACACCAAAAAATATTGGATTTATGTTATTGAAATGCGGAAAATGAAGTACTTTTTCTCTATTCATGGCAGGATGTCAAGATTTCTGCTCGGCTAAGTGGCATGCTAAAGAAAAAAACTTGTCTAGCTAATGAAAGGAACTTGTAAAGAATAATCTTCACATTGGGAACAGATGGAGATGTTCTTATAGATATACGATACGTATTTCTGCCCTCTTAAATCACTTTTAATCACATTTGAGTAGGAGAAAAACTGAATCCTTTGTGAAATGTTCCACTGCATCCATAGAATAGAGACTGCTCAGCGTGACAAGTAATAATATACAGTGACATATGCCCTGTGGTTTTATAATCAATCATAGGACCACAAGCTGCTAAGTATATTAGGGGTGATTCGTCCAGGTCCATAACCTGTCAACGAAGCTATTCAGGATGTTTGCATTGCGAGTGATGGGAGCATCAACTTGTAACTAATGGACCTGAAAGAACTGACCTCCCACAGATCCTCTGCTGTTTCCTATCACCACTCTATATTTACAGTATGCGACCTACAAACCATCAAGACAGATGCAGCGAAAGAGTTGTCAGCACATGGACCTTTTATGTATGAGACAGGAGGGTACTTGAGCTGACAAGAGAACCCGATGTAAGGTGCCCTCTAGCCCTGCCTCTTTTCTGTGTAGGTCCCCTGACAACTAGATGATCACTGATGGGGAGGGTATGCTCTTGAGGCTGATGTGATCATTTTTATTGTCGGGTAATACAGCTTGGTAAGTGCTAGCTGCTGGGAACATGAAAGTACTTGTTGAAACTGAGAAGGAACGATGACGGACAAGGCTTGGTAGAGGTGGAAGCCCCACTCAGGTCTAAGTGCCTATGGGTGGCCAAAGGTTACTCTGCAACGTAGAGGAGATCAGTCACATGGTAGGTGGGAGGTCCTATTATGGATTTTGCATTGGGTCTGGGAGCTTCGACTTAGGCCTCATGCACACGACCGTATTTTGTTTCCTTGTCCGTTATGTTTTATTTGCTGATAGAAAGCAGACGCATTCATTTCAATGGGTCCACAAAAAATACGATGTGCTGTCCGCATCAGTATGTCCGTTCCGTAGCCCCGCAAAAAAAATAGAGCATGTCCTATTTTTTTTCTAGTTTGCGGACAAGGATCGGCATTATTACAATGGATCCGCAAAAAAAAAAAACGGATGCCATACGGAACGTCATCCGTTTTTTTTTTTGCAGACCGCAAAACACATACGGTCGTGTGCATGTAGACTTAGGCGGAGGTGTAATTTGTGAGGTACACATGGCCACAGGTGGTAAAAGTCACAGACAAAAATGCCGACACAAGCTGTAGTATAATTTATTGTTTACTGAAAGGTTCGAATACTGAGAATAAAGGCCACCAGTCATTTTTCACTAGAGAGGTTCAGTACTTTAACTGTTAACATTGCAGCAGTGGCATAAAGTGGGCTCTTCAGACTTGCACTCTAGTTTTACAGTGCAATTTATTGGTAGCTACACACTCACCAAGCAGATCATCTCATGCAGGTCTCCTCACAGGTCTAGTGTGCGCACAGCTTCAGGCAGTGACCCAGTGGTCACTGCTATAAGAGATTAAAGTGGTAGAATGTATCTCACAGGCTGCCTCAAGAGGGAGTACTTGGTAATTGTCAGCTCCTAGCTACTGTTGCCAGGTGTGGGCTGGCCCCCGCCTAGTAGTTGCTGGAGAGTGAAGAAGTTGGAGAGAGCAACAGAAGACAGGCCATCCATTAAAGGGCTGCGCCGCACATTTGGGCATTGCAGAAATATTGAATAAGAGAAAGGTGCACACCTTGAGACATTTGGGAAGATTCCCAAGGCTGAACACCCCTGTATGCAGCCTTGGGAAAAACTGTTTGCTGGAATGCCTCGAAACTGTGCCTGCTTACTGGAAGTGCCAGTGTCCATTAACTGGCGAGATTGCCAGTAAAGACTGTTCATTTGATGTATTAATGGCTTGCGTCATCATTGTCCATGACTACAGTGTGACTTTATGAGAACCCTACCTTGCACCCCCATTGCACACTCCACCATCAAGTGGACTCCCAACAACCACCAGTCAGGAGATCCACGAAACCAGTGTGTGCCCGAGGGGAGAAAGGGAGTGCCCATCCCATCACTGCACACTTGGCTTGGGGAGCACTAAAGCAGGATTTGCAACTGTGAGTACTACCACTCCTATCCTCACCACCTCATGCCTCCTTTGAGGCCTTGAGCGTTGCAGTCATACCATGCAGCAAATTATGTGTCAGGCTTACAACATAGGCCATGCCAAACAAAAGGCACAAAATACTTTAACTTTACCCAGGTGGGCTCAGCAGCATACATGCTCTTTCATCCCCATACTGGCAAGCCACTGGTGGTTCTTCCCATCCCAATAGTGACATAATGAACCCATATCTAGTTGTAGTGTACAAATTCACACATTAGCTACAGTTCAATTTTAAGTGTGCCTATGTTAATAAAACATTTTTTCAGATTAGTTTTGTATAGAATATATGACCCCAACTTATCTGGTAAACCACGTGGATATGCCCCTACTAGCAAGTGTAAAAAAAGCTTTTGCAAAAGAGTCTCAGTCTCTCATCTTAGAGAGTTTTGCACAATCATCTGTAGACACCAGCAGCTTTCTATGGCAATAACACAACGACTAACTGCTGGGGGTTACACTAGTTTACCAGGGGCGGAATAAAGATTACATGGGTCCTGGGTTGTTTGAAGAATGAAGGCTTCCTTCGTGGTTTGATGCTTAGAGGGGTTTTCCGAGAGTTTTTTTTACTGATTACCTATCCTCTGGATAGGCCATCAGTATCTGATCAGTGGGGGTCCAATACCCGGAACCCCCACAGAACAGCTGTTTGAGAAAGTACCATTGCTAGCAGTAGTACCGCATCCTTCTCTCAGCTCACCAAGCACAGCGCCATACATGGTATATTGGTTGTGCATGGTATCGCAGATCAGCCTCTTTCACTGCACCTAAGCCATGTGACCGATGAACATGACTTCACACGGACTAGGAAAAGCTACGAGAAGGCTGTGGCGCTACTGTGAGCTCTACTACATTCTCAAACAGCTGATTGGCAAGAGTCCCAGGTGTCAGACACCCACCTATCAGATACCGATATCCAGAGGAGTAAAATACTCTTGAAAAACCCCTTTAATGCACTGATATAACACAAGAAGAAAGCTTACTGCATAGATATGTTAACCATACCAAACTTACTGTACAGATGTAGTACTAGAACGAAGCCTACTACCTAGATACAGTAATGTATTTTTCATCTGTTATTTCAAGCCAAAATCTGGAATGAATTCAGGAATTAGACAAATTATAGCTGATTCCATTATATGTTTTCTGTGTTTAGGATCTGTAACACCCCAGAGTGTTATTACCACTTCTGCACCCTGCTACTGTCTCTATTGGTCTAACCTCATGTCATCTTATGCATTTATTCCAGGTCCTATACACTGTGCATTTCTAATGTTATGTAACTATTCATATGTAATGTGCCTGGTTCACCAGCAGGTGGCAGCAAATATGGCATAGGTCCAGTTAGATAGAATGGAACCTTCCATTCTATTTTAACCCCCCTGGAGAGAGGTGGGTGAGTCCTACTTCCTGCAGGAAGGGTGGGGCAGAAGTTCTAGTCAGTCTAGCTTACCCCCAGCTAGGGTAAGGGTGTGCAGGGGCATGTCTCTGCTGGACATGCCCACGCCAGCCAGAGCACCTTAAGCTCTGCTGGCCATGGAGGCCAAAGCTTAAAGCCTCAGGAGCCAGGAGAAAAGTTCCCTGGCCAAACCTAGAGTCAGACTAGAAAGTGAAGTGCAGCGTAAAGAAGAATCCAAGTTACCAAGTCAGCTTGTCGGTAGAGCAGAGTGAGAGAAGGATAGAGCAGGGTTAAATTTGCCCGAAAGTCCTGCTGGAGCCAAGACAAAGCCTGAAACTGTTTGGAGAAACGTTTATTGAAGTAAAGCTGCCATTGAACTTCATCTCAAGGTCTAGACTGAAGTTATTTCTTCAAATCCCTCAATTATCCCCCCTATTTATTGCTTCAGAGCCAAAGCCTGTGGTCCAGTCGTGTCCAGGTAGGAGCACCGTGACACACATAAAGAAACAACTTAGGCCGCAACATACCAGTCACCATTTCCTACACCTGGGAAGCGTTATAGAGAGGGCCCTGGGGGGAGACGCCCGTTGCAGATCCACTCCCTCTTTTGGATTTAAAAAAATAAAAATACTGATTAAACACTGATCCAAACTTGTAGAATCATAGGGATCGATAATGCTGTCATGTATTTAGTTCATTAGGACCAATAGTAGGATATTACTGCATATTTGTCCCACTCCTAGCACCCCCATCAAACAGTTGAATTTGCTCGGGGAAGTCACAGCCATCCAGACATTTCTCCTGCAGCCAATACTGCAGGGAAAATATAGTATTTCTGACTACCATTGTAGTGTACCAGATGTACACCAAAGGATTGCAGGGGTTAATCTGCTCTGCTAAGGAAACTATGGTATGGGAAGGGTAGGGGGAGATGATCTGCTTGGTGATCTCGATGATTAGGGTCAGAAGGCACAGTGAGGTCATCACCACCCAGCAAGCTGACAGAGAGACTGAGGCTGCATGGAACAGACTGTGGAGAGTAGGATGGTCAGCAACACTGCTACAAAGATCACAAATAGTTCAAAATTCAAGTGGAGGCTTTGCACTTACTTTTAGGGGGTGTTATTCTACCAGCCGAGGCTAGTGTGCTTTGTCCTGTGCACAGAATACCATCTGCCTCAGAGGAGATGCTGTAGTCTCAGGCCACTTCTCTCTTTCATGCAGCCTAGTAAGAGGGTGCATTGGGAGGCCATGGGCAACAAAGAGACTGGTATCCCAGGCAGCTTCCAAACTACCCACATTGATCAGTTGATCACAGAGTAAAAGGTGATCTTGAAAAAAGAAATGAATGCCTTCACTGGAAAAGCATTTTGTTTTACCGCTACATACAACATGTATGCTTTTTGTATCATCTATGCACATAAATAATTCTCTGAATCAATGGTAAATCAGATGTGCCTTTCATTGTATGTCTCACTCAGTAGTGCAGTACTACAATAAAGTGCTTGGGCTCTAGGATCTGATGTAGTCTATTCAGGACTATCAGCATAGGTGGAAATGGCAGCAGAGGTGGACTTATCCAGTTGGCACCATATTTATGGGCATAATCCTTAGGGCCCGTGGTAAGATATTTCATGATAACCATTTGATGATATTGGTAGAGACCAGTTCTGCACAGGCATTCTGAAGTAACCATAGCAAAGTTAAATCCAGTAACTCACAGATATTGTCTCCTCTGATTATTGATGTTGTCTTAGTTTTTCTTCTCCATCTTATCCAGACCTCTATGGTGACTTCTGACAACTGCAAAATGTATTACTCAGACATGTTTGGTTTCACACTTCTCCATTTCTAGCCTTTATAGAAACACAAATAAATTAAGACCCTAGACTAGACTGCTAAATTAATTCAATCCCCAAACAGACCCTAAAGTTAATTCAGACTCTTGAGCAGACTTCGAAGAAAAAAAAATTCAGACCCCCGCACCAAACCCCTATTCACTTATTTCTTATTGCCTCTCCACTTTCTTTGCATCACGCTCATCCAATACAGTGCTAGGCATAGTGTGCCTCTCATCTTATCACATTGCCAGTTATGTAGTGTACCCTCATACAGTGCCAGTGATAATGATCCCTCATCTCATGCTGGTCCATTCACTGGCTCCCTCCATACAGTGCTAGCCATAGATTGCCCCTCATCTCACACACTACAAGCCACAGTGTTCCTCTGATCTCTGTGACAGCCCCATTTTTGTCAGCCACAGCCCCAATACACAATTACCTTCTGCTCCTCTTCATAAACACAGCCGGCCAAAGAGCACACCCTTTGTAGTAAGTAACCGTAGAAAAAAAAGGTCACTTTCAGATACATTCACTTTCTCAACCCTCGGGGTCTCCTCCTATGTCTTACCAGTAATGCTGTCAAAAAAAAGATCAAGTCCAACAGGTAAGCTGCAAGAGAGTGGGTCTGCAGAGGATGGTGACTTCTCGCTTGCCTTCCAAAAATCAGCTATGGACTATGTGACCCCTTCAGGGTTGCTGAGGGCCATGAACACCAACAGGACACTTGCTTGTTTGTTCTTATTATTATCTATTTTTACAGTTTCCTGCCAAACCCTGGCTGCCAAAAAAAAAAGGGCCACAGCACCCTGGCTCATCTTTTCATTTTTTTGTTTGAAAACAATTTCAAACGTTATCAGTGGTTCTCCATGTCTGTCATCTCCGTTTCCTCTAACAGTGTATATGGAAGGGGATTGCATAACTTAGATAGTCCACTTACACAAAAATGCAACAGTACTCTGCAACCAGCACTCTGCAACCAGCACTCTGCAACCAGCACTCTGCAACCAGCACTCTGTCCTGCCTCTATGATAGAAGCTATAAGAGGTTGTTAGTGTACGTTTTGATCAAAAGGTAATAAGCCACTCGCCACGCCAAGGACCCCTCTATGAGTGGTCCTAATGCTAACCCTGGGTTCAGACCTGAGCGTTCTTGAAATGCGCGTTTTACGCGCGTTTTTGTCGCGCGTATTACAGCGCGTTTTTGCAAATAGTAAAAGGCGCGTCGTACGCGCGTTCTTGTGATTGACTACTGTGGTGTCAATCACAAAACGTGCGACAAACGCCCCAAAAAAAGCTCAAGTACTTGTTTATGTGTATGGCGTTTTACAGCACGTTCGAACGCGCTGTAAAGCGCACAAGTGTGAACTTAGGGTAAATCCTACCTGTTATGGGCCATGACAGCCACATAAAATCCAGGGAGTGCAGGTCCAGCATGCATACTAGGATCCACCGTGCTTATTAACCCGTTCTGGTGCTATAACAGCCTCCATTAGATCCAGGGATGCAGGTACCAACATGCATGCTGAGCCCACTGTGTACTCTTCCTGGAGCCAGATGGCTACTAGCAGGCACTATGAATGCAAGTTCAGTTTTATACTCACTCTGATTAAAACCAGCCTCTAAGGCAGACAAACTAGTCAGGTGTGCACGACTGAAAAGGAGGCCGCCACACCTCCAACATATACAACACAGAAACACAAGGGGGGGTTCAGTCAACACATCCCTGTATGCAGGTGCACGTAGCTATGGCAAAATACACAAACACAACAATGCAACAGCACTCTGCCCTGCCTGGCGAGTGGCTTATTACCTTTTGATCAGTGCTGACTGACCCCCCCTTGTGTTTCTGTTTAGTATGTGTTGGAGGTGTGGCGGCCTCCTTTTCAGTCGTGCACACCTGACTAGTTTGTCTGCCCTAGAGGCTGGTTTTAATCAGAGTGAGTATAAAACTGAATTTGCATTCATAGTGCCTGCTAGTAGCCATCTGGCTCCAGGAAGAGTACACAGTGGGCTCAGCATGCATGTTGGTACCTGCATCCCTGGATCTAATGGAGGCTGTTATAGCACCAGAAAGGGTTAATAAGCACGGTGGATCCTAGCATGCATGCTGGGCCTGCACTCCCTGGATTTTATGTGGCTGTCATGGCCCATAACAGGCAGGATTTAGTGTTAGGACCACTCATAGAGGGGGCCTTGGCGTGGCGAGTGGCTTATTACCTTTTGATCAAAACGTACACTAACGACCTCTTATAGCTTCTAGCATAGAGGCAGGGCAGAGTGCTGGTTGCAGAGTGCTGTTGCATTTTTGTGTTTGTGTATTTTGCCATAGCTACTTGCACCTGCATACAGGGATGTGCTGACTGACCCCCCCCCCCCCCCACTCCCCTTGTGTTTCTGTTTAGATAATCAACTTGACATGCATTAGAGACAGCAGACCTCTATAAATTATCCGCTAGAGCTAGATGTATTACTAATGAGAGTTACTTGAACCCAATGAACAGCCCGCTCAAGCTCCCGATTGAGGGCCATTAGAGAAGAAGCTTTGTATTTTAGCGAGTCGAGAGGGATGAGCAGATTACATTTCAGTGGTGGTTGAATAATTGCAATAGGTCTCATTAAATTAATTGCAAATCTGTCCAGAAAATGTACATTACTTGCTATCATTAATGCGTATTCAGAAGGATGTACCATTCGGGTGTATAGGACGTTTAGAAGCTTTGATAAGAACTTTCTATAGAAGAATAACAGGCATATTGTATATATAGTAACATATTTCTGACACCCAATAAACAGTATTTCTGAAACATAAGGCATCTACCTTCAGCTCTTCTCTTCGGTGTGGAATTTCTATGCCCAGTGCTAGGACATGTACTTGCAGGCAGATCCCTTTAAGGTTAAAAGAATGACTGATCTAGGGCAAGACCAGGCCATGGTTTCTGGAAGAATCGTCATTTCAATATTTGTGAGCAAGAAATGTCCTCCTGTGGACAGGTGTTATATGGAGTAGTACACTGCACTGTACTAGTTCACCTCCAGGCTAATCTAATTTGAGAACCAGCAGATCTGTCAGACTTTCATATGTCAGACTGCAGGGATCTGCTCATGTTGAGACAGAAAGTGAAAGTTACCACAATTTTCTGAACCACAAAAAAAGTATAAAGAGTATAAATAAAGCAAAAAAGCTAAACATAAAAATCTTTATTTTCTTTAAAAGTCTAAAAATACTAATGAATCTGTTTAACTGATACTGTATCATCATATAACAACATATGAAGTTACATCCATTTTTATATACTCCTACAATGTGCGCTTGTATTATACACCGCTTTATGGCTGAGCTATTTTACTGCCAGACGCTTCCACTTCTCAATAATCGCACTTACAGCTGACGAGCAGGGGTGCACCTAGCCTTTCTGCTGCCTGAGACGAAAACTGAAACAGTGCCCTCCTTCCTCCCCAATGCCAATTTTATAACCTAACCCCTTCCTTTGAGCCCATGGCCCTTCGGCTGCCCTCCTCTTGCCCCTATCTGTTGCTGCCTGAGGCGATCACCTCACCTGGCCTCATTGGTGGGGCACCCCTGCTGAAGAGGCAGATCTCTCAGATCAGAAATATTATGGACTGACTCATGGCAAGGAGGCCATCCTATGACAGTGCCATCTGTAAAGACACATTAATATGACCCGTGCTACAACCAATATTTATTTCTGGAGCTGACATGGCTGTGTGCTTGATTTTTGGCTCCTGTATGCAGTAGATTTGGCTGAACTCATAAACTAGAGGCAGCAAGGGCGGACTGCGAACTAAAAGTAGCCGTGGAAAAAAGGTAAAAGTGGTCCCATGTTGCAGGCAGGTCCAAATTGACAGAAGACAGGGCAACATAATTAGGCAGGGCCAACATATGTAGGAAAGGACAACAGAAGTAGGCAGTACCAGAAATACCATAGTGCAGAGCAATATACCGCCCCAGCTGAACCAAATACAACAGTGCAGCTCAAAATACTGCCACCTGTGTCACAGTATTCAACTGTATCGCTGTCCTGAGGACTTCAATACAGTTGAATTCAGGAGGGCACCTGCGGCTGCTGGTCAGGTGCGTGACAGAGAATCAGTTCATTATGAACCTAGCTGGTAGCCATGAGGAGTGTTTTTGGGTGGCCCTCCTAGGCATCAGCCCACCTGGAAATCTCCCTGTAGTGTCTATGGCCTATCCGCCCCTGAGGGGCAGCCACATATTTCTGGCCATATAGTGTAGTTGGTATTAGACCTTGTACAGAGGTTGTCATCTTAACCTCCTAAATGACAATTTCACTTAGGCCTCCGCAACAAATACGGATGACGTCCGTGTGCAGTCCGTATTTTGTTGAACGGAACAGCTGGCCCCTAATAGAACAGTACTACCCTTGTCCGTTATGCGTACAATAATAGGACAAGTTCTATCTTTTAGCGGAACGGATATATGGAAATAAGGAAAGGGAATGCACACGGAGTACCTTCCGTTTTTTTTGCAGACCCATTGAAATGAATAGTTCTGCATACAGTCCGGGAAAAAAAACACAATGGACACGGAAAGAAAATATGTTTGTGTGCAAGAGGCCTTAGTTAAGCAAGGATGAATCTTCAGTCTCATGATATTATGTTTGTAAACCAAGTTTTAGAGTCGGAAAGCTGTGCGAAAAACTCCTGTAGGAGCCGTACTGGGTAATTGATATTGCGGATTTAATTGTGTTTTACATGGGTCTATGATTGGTATTGCAAGAATGATCGTGTAACTGTACGTTCCAAAACATTTGATTGGTGAAGATCCAAATACTGAGACCCCCACCGATCACTAAAATGAGGAGTTAGAAGCACTCAGACAGAGCGCCATCTCCTCGCTGCTGGAGATGGCCTCAACAAAAAGTCTATTAGCCTGTCTCCAGTCTATCTGCAAGGAGAGGCAGTTCTCTGTCTGCAGCGACCCAGCAGATCACTGGTAAAGTAAAATGTTGTGAGTTGTTGCCTAAGCACTCTAATGGTAATGTGTTGCCCTATGTATCCATAGTGATTGCATATAGGCAGTGGTTAGTAGTTAGTTAAAACTGGCATTCTTAGTCCAGTTGCTAGAGTGATGGTCTGGTCCCAACTTCTAGTTAGTGGAAAGTTGTTGCTGAGCCAAACAAGAGACAAGACCTCCTTTTGTGAGTTCCTGAAAAGTAGGCCTAAAGAGAAGCCTAAGGGTCCTTTCACACTTGCGTTCTGAGGATCCGGCAGGCACTTCCGTCCCGCCGGATCCGTCAGAACGCAAGTCGCGTTCAGTCTTCGAAATGCTTTCAGGTTACTATGGCAGCCAGGACGCTATTAAAGTCCTGGTTGCCATAGTAGGAGCGGGGAGCGGTATACTTACAGTCTGTGCGGCTCCCGGGGAGCTCCAGAATGACGTCAGAGCGCCCCATGCCCATGGATCACGTGATCCATGCGTGTGGGGCGCCCTGACGTCACTCTGGAGCGCCCCGGGAACCGCACGGATGGTAAGTATACTGCTCCCCCGCTCCTCACTACATTTTACCATGGCAACCAGGACTTTAGCATCCTGGCTGCCATGGCAACAATTGAGAAAAAGCTAAACGTCGGATCCGGCGATGCGTCGAAACGACGTTTAGCTTAAGGCCGGATCCGGATTAATGCCTTTCAATGGGCATTAATTCCGGATCCGGCCTTGCGGCAAGTGTTTCGGATTTTTGGACGGAACAAAAAGCGCAGCATGCTGCGGTATTTGCTGCGTCCAAAAAACGTTCCGGTCCTGAACTGAAGACATCCTGATGCATCCTGAACGGATTTCTCTCCATTCAGAATGCATGGGGATTATCCTGATCAGGATTTTTCCGGCATAGAGACCCGACGACGGATCTCTATGCCGGAAAACAAAAACGCCAGTGTGAAAGGACCCTTACTCAGGAAAGCAAATAGCAAAAAGAAGCCGCAGCACTCCAATTTCAGTAAAGCCTTTTCCTCTTTATTAGCACCCAAAAATGACAGCGACGCTTTGACCTCCACTGTCTTTATCAAGCTCAATTAAAACACCGAACATAGTGAACATATATATCCCACCAATTCCATTCATTGGTCAGAGCCAGACACAAGCTGATTGGTGTACAGCTCGGCCCTACCCACCAAATCATTAACAGCTTAAACATAATCAAGGAACAGCCTCTACAATTAGTATTGTCATAAACACACTCTCACCTGCAACAGTCGCTGGTGGCCCCCTTCAGAGACCTAGCCAATCTCCTACTTCAAAATAACCGCGCCGATATTGGCATCCTGCTTTCGGATGTGTGCATGCGCACACAGCGTCATCGCTGACGTACATCATTAGATCTTTTGCGTATCCAACGCAACCGTTCGGATGTGTGCGTGTGCACACGACGTCATTACTGACGAACATCATGTGCGCATTCTGTAAAATTTAAGGAGCACATCCCGACGTGTATTAAGCGCGTCCATGATGACGTGCAACGTCATAGCGTAGTCATAGCGTAGTCATTCGGATGTGCGCATCTATTATGCGCATCCTTTTAAATATTATGTGGACGCGCATTATTACGTCTACTTATGCGCGTCAATGAAGCTTAATCACGTGAGCCCTACTGGGTCATGTGAGCGGCTTTCTCCTTGTACCTGTGCATTTGCGCTCATTATGGTTTAACTTTATACACAGCAAACGTTCCATATAGTCACATGACGTACGCAAATTGCCATGGCAACGACATGGAAGCGTCCTCACAGATGATTACTTGCAAAACACTGTCAGCCAATCTTGTGAATCACATCATAGATGTAAATAGCGCTGTATAGAGTCTTCACGACAGATAGGGATGAAGGCCCTAATGTAGGTCAGTACCCCCTGGGGTTCAGAACAGTGGGCACAACACACCGAGCAAGAAGAATGCCCTATGTCCAGTAAATATATCAAGATCGATAATATAAGCCGTTCCATACTAGAGGCAACTTCCAGGACCGGGGTCCATCCATTCATCCATGTCATTCAAGGCACCCTTATGTTAGTAACGGGTAATGGCGCTTGATTTATGATCCGCAATCTGTCCCATACGATACATACATTCTTAAGACAGCATAGCTACCTTTTTAGGTGATCTTAAAAGGAGTTTGGCCTCCTGATTCCTTCTCCCTCCTTCAGGGGGATATAGGGTTCAAGTGCCTAATCCTGAACATCCTTCATATTCCCCTTAAACTATAAGGTGCCGGAATCCATACATTCTTTCTTACCCCAAGCTCTCCTGGAGTGTCTCAAAAGAAATTTTTAAAAAAAGATTTAACATGGACAGGGCACACCCCTAAGCTCAAGTGGTGCGCTCCCAGTCTCACCCCAGTGTGGGCCTAACCCACCTTCAGGCCACTTACCACTCCATCGCTGCTCAGACACATAACAGCACCAGCAACACCCTCATATAGATTTATCATCTATAGGTCCATAGATGGAGCCACCAGCGACCTGCTGATATCCTATGTAGACAAGCAGGAGAGGCATACATATTATTCCACAATACTTTAAAAACAATCTCGGCCACAGGCCGGGTTCCATACATCATAAAACTATATACATGTCCCCACACAAATTCACAGATATCTAAAGGATCAGAAAAGGGTGCCTATTTTAAACTCCCTATTCATTCCTTCGGGTGACAGGGTGTCTAATTCATAGATCTACCTAAGTTTCTTCCTTTTTAGTAATTTTTCCCTATTACCTCCTTTCCTTAGGATAGGTACACTGTCTATGATTCTAAATCTTAACTGAGAGGTGGTATGTCTATTGTTCACAAACTGTTACGGTACTGGCAAAGGTGTATCCTCATTCCCTACTGGTTCTTGCATAGTAGCCATACGTTTATGTATCGTATAATGATTTTGGTTAATTCTATTTCTGCAGGGCTGTGCGGTCTCCCCTACATAGAGTAGATTACACGGACACTGCAGGACATAGAAAACATAATCTGACGCACAAGTGTAAAAGTCACGTATTTCACATTGTTTACCCGTCCGCGGGTGATTAAACGTATCACTCTTGATTAGATTGCCGCAATTGCAGCAACCCAAGCAGGGATAACACCTCTTTCTTTTTCTTTGCATATTCTGTTGTACTCTCCCTGAGTCAGGCTTAGTCAAGTCATCTCCCAGATTCCTGGGTCTCCTGTATGACATTAGGGGAGGGATTTGGAGTTCCTGAATTTGGGGAAACGTTTGAGTGAGAATATATGTCAATTCCGTCTTAAAATTCCGGAAATTTGACCGCTTGCCCCGCTGTATGTAGACACAAATTGAATATTTTTTCCTTTTCCGGCTTCCTCACTACCTTCAGTAGATCATATCTATCTTTGTGCTTAACTTTTTGTTGATGTCTATCCACCAGATTCCTAGGGTAGCCCCTTTTCCTAAACTTCTGTCCCATCTGTTGTAGTCTATCATCCAGTAATGTCTCATCCGAGACAATCCTCTTGGTCCTCAATAGCTGGCTAAATGGAAGGGACTCTACCATCCTCCTTGGGTGTGCACTATTGAAAAGGAGAAGGTTGTTACGGTCTGTTGTTTTTACATGAAGGTCCGTCTCCAGCCTTTCCTCATTCACATATACTCTAGTATCTAGGAACTGTAGCTCCTTTCGTGAGTATACTTTGGTGAATTTAAGCTGCACATGTATCTGGTTGATGTCATCATGAAAAGCATCCAATTGCTCCTCTGACCCCTTCCAGATCAGGAAGATGTCATCTATATACCTCATCCACCCCCTCACAAAACTGTAGAAGGTGGATGGGTATATAGACGCCTCCTCCAGATCTGCCATATAAATGTTTGCATATGTCGGGCCACTTTGGACCCCATAGCAGTGCCCCGACATTGAACATAAAAGCTGTCTTCAAATAGGAAGTAATTACACGTCAGCACCACTTCCAATAGGGATAACATAAATTCCTTAATGTAGAGAAAAAGATGGTTCCTGGACACCACTGGTCTTGCTCAATCAATATTTATTATATACATTGCGGATCTGGATCTGTTAAGGTTCCATAGGAACTTGCGCCTGAAGGCATTCCTTAGCACCAAAGATAAGGAACCACTCCCCAAGAACTCCGGAGTATTTACAGAGAAAGGACTCATATCTATTAAGGACTTAGGCCTGAAACCCAAGAGCTCCTTTAACCCTCCAAGGAACGAAAAAATCCCACACCGGATATTGCTTTAAAAAATAAACAGGTACTACTTGTCCATTTACAAAATAATACCATTGATCACTATCTCACTAAGTCCAACCCCATCATCCCGGTTTTGTACACCCTACCCAAGGTACACAAAAGATTGCACAAACCACCAGGTAGACCCAAAGTCTCCTCATCTGATTCCATTCTCTCCCCACTATCCATCTTTATATTCTTACATTCTTTTCTACTGGACACTACCTCTTTCCTCACAATAGTTAGGAATATCAAACAGGTCCATCCGGATTCTATCCTGGTGACCTTCGATGTAGTCAGTCTCTATACATCCATTACACACAGCAAAGGCATATCGGCGGTTTCTAGGCTACTTGAATTTTCTAATATTGACCCCCAAGTGAGGGTCCTCTGCCTGGACCTTCTTGAATTAGTATTGACTGAAAATTATTTCTTATTTCAAGACAAGTACTACGTCCAGAAGCAGGGGACCGCCATGGGGGCCCATATGGCACCACCCTATGCTAATTGCTACATGGCCCATTTTGAACAGGACTACATCTACACAGATCCCGCCTTTCAACAGTACATTCGGGTCTAGAAAACATACATAGATGAAATTTTTTGTATCTGGTTCGGACCCGAACAATCACTACTTGATTTTCACAACAGGATCAATTCAGTCTGGCCTGAACTCAAGTTTACCTTGCACCATGACTCAGTCTCCGTTAACTTTCTTGATACATTGGTGCATAAGGGGACAGAGGGGCACCTGTCCACCGATTTGTACATCAAGACTACTGATCGTAACAGTTTGTTACACTTTACTAGCTTCCACCCGTCCAGTACCAAGAGATCATTACCTAGATCACAATTCAAACGCATAGAGAGGATAGTGGATGATCCCATTACTAAGGCGAATAGACTCCGTGAGATGGCCGCAGACAACCCCAACCCATCTAGAAGGGAAAGAGTACCTTTCGTGCATACTTTTCACCCATTCTCGGGGAAAGTAAGGAACATCTTAAACCAACATTGGAATCTCCTACATAAGGCGTACCCCATAGTTGAGGAATTTGCCTCCCCTTTTCTTCCATGTAATAAACGTCCCAAAAATGTAAATGATCTACTGGTCAAAGCAGATGAGGGACCCAGTACAAAAGTACCTAGGCAGCTACTTCTTAGCACCCAATGCAAAGGTACATTTCCTTGCCTACGATGCATTCAGTACTCTAACACCACGAAAGGTGACAAGGTATACCACCCATTCACTGGCACGGGTTACCCTATAAAAGGTTATTTCACGTGCAACTCAGCAAATGTTATCTATGTCATCAAGTGCCCTTGTGGTTTGGCGTATGTTGGTGAAACTACTCAGATCATCAAAGACCGTATTAGCCAACACAAGTCTAACATTAGATGTGAACGCGGTCATCTCCCGATCCCGGCCTATTTTTCCACTAAACGCCATACCATTTCACAACTGAAGTTCCAAGTGGTCGAACAGATTCTAGCCCCAAGAAGAGGAGGTGATATCAGCAAGATCCTCAAGCTTTTTGGATCCACAGACTTCAGCCCTTGGAACCAAAAGGGGTAAATCAGGAATATGACCTAATTGTTTTTTATGACTTCTGTTTCTTATGACTTCTGTTATGACTATATAAACACTGAGGAACGCCTGTTGATGTTGCCGCATTCCATAGTATCCTTTTTTCAATATCTACCCATTTTGATCTATGGTATATTAATTTGTGTTGTTTATCTATAACCTTATATTACTTAGGCCTCTGAGAGTGTGCCGTTATTTACATTTATACAAAAATCAGCCCATGGATACATGCACAGCATTTCTTTAAGCACATCTAACCGCAGTCTATTAGTCTGTCAATAATTTAGTAAGCGCTCCCCTCTGGAGAGTAATCCAACAGCGCTACTTCCGCCCTTTCTCTCGCGTCACGTCACTTTCGCCCTTACACCGGCCTGACGCATGCGCTTATCGCATAGTCCGACGTCATATCCGGGCAGCGTGTCACGTGATGGGGAAGCACGCTGCTACCAGCGTGTATATATTCCTCCGCCGCCATTAGCACACTAAGGCAACAACAGCGGCTCACTATAGCCCTAGAATCATTGCCACACAGCCACTGAGCCCATACCCACCTGATTTCGCTTTTTCCTATTGCGGCACATCCAGGTGAGTCCTCATTTTTTTCGACATATTATCAGCATCTCTGCCCAGTGAGATTTAACACTTTTCTTTAACTATACCATACAATATCCCCATGGTTTTGGTTCCTACTAAATTATGCAATGACATCTTCCATTTGTATGCACAAATGTTCATTTATTTCTATTCTCCATTTCCTTATCTGTTGTTCCAGCCTGTAGCTTCAAGATCTACATTATACCCTTATATAGTAAATCTATGGAGTAGTACCACACAATGTGTTGGTCTATTGATCTACTATAGTCAGCATCTTTTATACCTCCCTAATGCATTATCATGTAATCTAATGATGTTATATTTACCTGTGACTGTCTTTTCCCCAATTATTTTTTCCCCAATTATGAATTTATGTATAAAATTTGACATGTAACTTTGAAAACTATGCCACATGAAACTCAGTTACTGTATCATCTATATTTACAGTGTCCTGATGAAGGCTAATGCCGAAACGTCACTACTTTCTGTAACTGGCAATCCGCAATGTATATAATAAATATTGATTGAGCAAGACTAGTGGTGTCCAGGAACCATCTTTTTCTTTACGTGAAGACTTGGTTGGGGAACCATTCCCTGCGACCCACACCTATTAGGTGGAGCGCCACCCAACCTTAATTACACAAATTCCTCCCCATACTCTGATTGCGTCAAAACCCTTTTCACCACCTCTAGTCCCAGCTCATGGTCTATGCTGGTGTATAAGCTAGTTACATCAAATGAAAATAACAGATCCCCTTCCTCAAACTCAATGTCAGTTAATCTTGATAGAAAATCGGTCGTATCTCGTAAGTATGAAGCTGTCTGTATCGCAAAGTCTTGCAACACCTTATCCAAGAAGATTGCTATCTTCGAGAATACCGAGTCTATGCCCGATACAATCTGATGCCCTGGGGGTCACTCAGACTTTTGTATATCTTTGGAAGTGTGTATAGGACAGGGGTCACTGGATCACTAGGCATCAGATACATATGGAGTTTCTCATTAATTAAATCACTGGCGAATGTGTCATCAATCAAAAGCTTTAACCTCTGAATTATGTCCCATTTAGGATCCCTATCTAAGCCCTAACAGCCAGGGGCGTAGGAAGCGGGGGGGGGGGACGAATCCCCCCCAGGAAATAATGCGGGGGGACAGGTATGCAAAAATTCCCCCCCAGCGGCAGCAGGGCAATGTGTGCGCGGTGGTGGGGCACAGGAAGATGAACGCTTCCATTGTGGAAACGTTCATCTCCATAGTCATCTGTATCGCCGTCCTCAGGACAGCGGTACAGATGGCTGTGCTGTGGAGCAGGAGAGGGAGAGGCGTCTCCCTTCCCTGCTCCTCTGATAGGCTGCAGGCCTATTGCCGGCAGCCTATCAGATGTTGCTACAGGCGGCGCGATGACGCCATTGCGCCGTCTGTGAGCTGTACAGCGCAGAACACAGGCCGGAAGAGGCCTGCATCATATCGCTGTGACAGATGGAGGTAAGTATAAGTGTATGTGTCTTGTTTTGTGTGTGTTTTCTTTTTTTTTTTTTTTATCTAAACCGAATCCACTGCCACATACGGGGGGTTGGATAGAAGAAGAGATTTTGGCACTTGATACTGGGGGGGGGGGGTGTAGAGGAAGAGATTTTGGCACTTGATACTGGGGGGGGGGTGGAGGAAGAGATTTTGGCACTTGATACTGGGGGGGTGAAGGAAGAGATTTTGCCCCTTGATACTGGGGGGGAAGAGATTTTGGCACTTGACACTGGCACATGGGGGGTGGTTGGCACTTGATACTGGCAAATGGGGGGGGTTGGCACTTGATGCTGGCAAATGGGGGGGTTGGCACTTGAACTTGATACTGGCACATGGGAGGTTTGGCACTTGAACTTGGTACTGGCACATGGGGAGGTTTGGCAGTTGTTACTGGCACATGATGATAGGGGAAGAGGCACTTATTATTGGGGGCACTATTGGGAACCACAGCGGCACAGTATTTGAGGTAGTGGGATGTTTTGTCCAGAAGATGGGAGGATGATGGAAAAGTAGTAAACTAAGATTTTTTTTTTGTTAAACTGCAGAGACGAAAAGCGGCGGAAAAATGGTGGTCTGGTCTGAAAGGAGAAGATGAGGAAAGAGAAGATCTACATCAAAGGAGACGTCACTGAATTTAAGGTATGGGTGCGATATATGGGTGTGGCTGTGGGTGTGGCTTGAAGGTAGGCAGGGACACAGGGGCCCCATAAGTGCTGTCCCCCCCAGATTTTTGGGGCTTCCTATGCCCATGATAACACCCCTAACGTCACTGTCATTTTTTGGGTGCTAATAAAGAGGAAAAGGCTTTACTGAAATTGGAGTGCCCTGGCTTCTTTTTGCTATTTACTTCACTTCGGATCCGGAAGGCCAGGATCTATTTACCGGAGGCGCCGCCACTAAAAAGGAAACGCATGGGAATACCCAGTGAGTAGTGCTGTCCTATTTTTGTGTTTTCTAACTCAGGAAAGCATCATCCCTGACATTCAAAACAGCCAGAGAAACTACTGAACTGAGCAACTACCCCTGAAAGAACAAGAATGGGCATTTTAGGTGGCTGAGAACCACTTTTAAGGCTGTGCTTGGATAAAGACAATTGTTCGTTTCCATGCTGCTTGTGGAATGGATATATTGCTTCAGTGCGCCCCATACTTTGGAAACAGACTGGCCATCTCAATCTGAGATCTGCACCCCTCACACTGAGAACCGCAGAAAGAGTTAATGAGTATCACACATCTGTGGTAAATTGGGAAAATTGTAAAGTGTACTTAGAGTGAGACTCAGGATTACTACCGTCACTGCTACTGCCCATAGACAACCATCAGGAGAAGCTTCTCTCTAATGTACCTCAGAACTGTGTCTATTGCTGCTATATGTACTACTCCTATCATCTATTCAGTAAAGAGATACTACTTATTGCAACCAACAGGCCTGGTCTTTGGCTCCACCATCCACTGGCCCCTATTGGTGCCCTCCTGCCTTACACCCATCTACCTAACATCAAGGGCACCCCAACCACCACCAGGCAGGAGCCCGCAGAAAGTCCAGGGTCTGCCTTGTGGGAAGAAAGGGTGTACCCTCCCATTACTGCACAGTCCAGGGAGTGCCAGGGTGAGGACTTCCACCGTGAGTACTCCCATCTTCGCCACTGCAACCACTCCCATCCTCCTTCCTCTCACCTCACCTGTGGGCTTGCTGCTTCCCCACCGATCAAAATGTTTTTTGAATGTACAGTTACACTTTAGGAAGGAAATGCTCTTTGATGCTCTTTGATGACATTGACATTGACTCCTGTTCACAAATTCCACATCAGGCAAACAATAAGCAAATATGTGAAAAATTGGCAGCAAAATCACATTTTTCATATATTCTTATTCTCTAATTGTTCTTCAAATCCCAAAAGCACATGCTATAGGAGTACTGACCAACATACCGTACAGATAACCTGATACAACATCCAGAGTTCTGCCACCAGGTGGTCATGGGTGGCACTGCACTTCTTGCAACGTTTAGTATTTTTGACTTTGGGACGTTATACCCATCTGCATTCCCTCCAGCCCCTATTACTTTTTAATACTTAATAATTCTTGTTAATGGAAGCATTTCGGTGAAATAGTGATAATCGGAACCATTTTATTAGTCTTCTAATTGCGCTACAAGGACCATTGTCCATTTCCTTGTTCATTAAGGAAATAGTGTCGTCTCTGGGGACACCGAGGTGATGATGTTTTTTTTATTTGGCAACTTTAAGTGTTTAACTTGTTAGAATGCCATAGCCTTTTACTATGATTCACAAATTGGCTTCAGTGGAAGCCCTAGCTAGACAAGATGTCATCTCAGCCTGTGTGAGTCACGGGTCAGTCAATGAAAGGTCACTCCGGGCCTCCAAAGCCTATTACTAAAAATGAATTTGGGCACATTATACAAAATGTGACATTTTAGATTGCTGAAATATTCAGAATTATATTGATTCTGAGCTTGTATTCTTCTCAACAAGTATTGCAATGCTTGGCTTTAGAAAAAAATGTGATCTTCACAGTATGTGATTTCAATGATTTCAGAAACTGTAAAGCTGAATATAAACAAAATATTCTACCGTTTTCAACCCAGCACCAGGACCTGAATAATTTTGTAATTTAATGTAATTAAACATTTACTGTATTATAGCCACTGAGTTATTCAATGAAATCTATCTGAATAGCGCCACCTGCTGTTTGTTTTTTTCTAATTTCTCTGTCCACCTTACTGAGATGGATGCACATGCTCAGTTCTAGCCTTCAACTGCCACCAGCTGCATCAATCATAACGCGCCCCCTGAGAAAGGACACTCCCCCTGAGAAAGGACACACACTCTAAAATGGAAGCTTGAAATAAATCTGGCAAAACAAATGGAGCGATGAATGGGGAGACCTCTGGATCCATGTGAGGTACAGGGCTGGTTCTAGCTTTGTTAGAAAGAGGTTGTCATGTGTTATATGACTTTCATTTTTTACATTATTCATGGGATAACCCCTTTAAATATTTCCTTACCCAGTAGCTATGTAACTTTGGGTATTCTAGCTATGTAAAGCTAGGGTAGGATATGGGCCTACTATTAGGCTACTTTCACACTAGCGTTTTGGCTTTCCATTTCTGAGATCCATTCAGGGCTCTCACAAGCGGTCTAAAATGGATCAGTTTTGCCCTAATGCATTCTGAATGGAAAAGGATCTGCTCAGAATGTTTTCAGTCTCCATTCCGCTCTGGAGGAGGACACCAAAACTCTGCCTGCAGCGATCCGACTGAGCCAAACGGATCCATCCTGGCACACAGTGTAAGTCAATGGGGACCGATCAGTTTTCTCTGACACAATCTGGCACAATAGAAAAAGGATCCGTCCCCCATTGACTTTCATTGGTGTTCAAGACGAATCCATCATGGCTATAGAAGACATAATACAACCGGATCCATTCATGACGGATGCATCATGGCTATAGAAGACATAATACATGTTCATAACGGATGCATGCGGTTGTATTATTGTAACGGAAGCATTTTTGCAGATCCATGACGGATCCGCAAAAACTCTAGGGTGAAAGTAGCCTAAGATTGATGGAGTTTTACCGCTGGGGCCCCACTGATCACGAGAATGGGAACCCCATCAGAGCTGTAGCTAGTTGTAGCTGTAGCTAGGCTTTCCTTCACCCCTAGCAAAAATTTAGTTAGGTAGTAGGTACCCTAGCCCTGGAAAAAAGGCTACTTTGCACATCCCCTGGCATCTGGACCTAGAAATACCTTGCAAAATGCAGGATGGCTTCTTTTCACCCTCCCAGACACACACACACCTGGACTTAGAATATCCTGGTAAGAGGCATAGTGGCTATCTGGACCTAGGGCACACAACTTGCCATCTACAATGTTATTATCCTAGTTTAATTTTTCAGATATAAATCCTTCGCCTCTACCATTCAAGGTTTAAAGTGATTTTCCAGAAGTTCAATATTGATGGCCTATCCTTAGTCTAGCTCAATATCGGATCAGTGGGGATCTGACCCCCGACAGCCCTGCCGATCAACTGTTTGAAGAGACTGTGGTGCTCCTGTGAGTGAAGCGTCCTCCTCAGGGCACAGTGCCATACATTGTATAGTGGCTGTGCCTGGTACTGCTGTCCAGACCATTCATTGAATGGGATTAAACTGCGCATAGGTCACACGGCCACACATCCTTTCTAGAATCGCTGCAGAAATAGTATTCATCGACCAGTAGCCTTGTTTGGACCTCTTATGGATGCTTCCTTCTCATAATGCTTCATTCACATCTGCATTGGAAACTGTCACAGAATTTGTTAAAAATATTGGAGAAAAAAGTCCTGCATGCAGGACTTTTTTCTCTGCTGTAAAAGCTGTCTCATAAAAAACAGAAACCTAACAGATTCTATTACAGTCAATGGCATTTATTTTAAAAAAAAAAGAAATCCAGTCGGCACTCTGCTATAATCCACGTTGCGCGGGAAGAAGCAATCGCCAAAGTTAATTGAAAAAGATATCCCAGCAAACGTGTAGTTTTTCTCTTGCTTCTTTAATGTACTATATCAAAATACATTGACGCGTTTTGGCACAAGGCTGTTGATGAAGGCTTTGTGCCGAAACGCGTCAATGTATTTTGATATAGTACATTAAAGAAGCAAGAGAAAAACTACACGTTTGCTGGGATATCTTTTTCAATGGGATTTATTAGGCTCCATTTGCTTCAGTTATGTGCCAAATCCGGCATCTCCGTTATTTTTGTTCTTCTCCTTCTATAATGGAGCAGAATAACGGAAATAATAAGCGCAGATGTGGAAGCTTATTATTGCTGATAATGCTTATTATATACACAGTTAGAATCATGTATACATTTGTACATATCTGCAGAAATTTCAGCAACGCAGTAAAAGTGAACCTGGCCTAAAAGCACCCAGCTATCATTGGTTGAAGCAAGGATGTTTTGCAAAGCTAAACTTCACTTCTTTTTTTTCTGAAGTTTACATGAAATCCTTCTAAATAAATGCAGTGTCTACAGATCTGAAATTCATCAAACTGCCTCACAGTACTTTTCCTTTCTGGCGTATTTCTATACAGATCCATTAGTTCTGTGGCTGATGGGGAATTACAAGCTGTTTACTCTCTGGCTTGGATAAGTGAAGCATTTTCTATCAATATAATGCGGCTTGTATTAACCAGTTCAAGACTGGGGTATTTACCCCCATTTCCTGACTAGACACATTTTCCATTTTTTCGTACATGAAATCCATAGCTTTTTTTTTTTCTTTCCATGGAAATCATTTTTGTGCTTTTTTTCTGTGAAACATGGGGCTTTATGTTTATGTAATTTTCCTTTTAACATATTTTTGTTCTTATTTTATTAGTCAGGAAAATATAACAAAAAGTGAATTTTTCTTCACATTGTTTTCATTTTTTTTATTACATTTGTAAATACATGTAAATAACTAAAAAAAAGTTATTGCAAATGACAAAAAAATGACTAAAAAAACGCATTAACAGAACCGTGGTTTGCAGATCAAGTGGTCACACTGTAGAGGCCAGTTTTGGAAGAAATGAATGCAGTGAACTGAATGTGAGAGATTTCTTTCTGTATCCATCGTAGTAGTATTACTACAGAAATCTAATTTGATTTTACAATCACCTAATATCATATGACGTGATGTAATACACTGTACAAACAACCAGAGGGCCGAGCCCTTGAATATACTCGTTCACACAAACATGAGTCTAAATATTTCCAACACCTGCTAAAAAAATTCTCGTCTCTGTGACACGCTCACACATAGGTTGAAACTGATCCCGAGCTATCCAGTGTCTACGCTCACATCCATCCAACACAATACACCAGGGACAGTAAGTGACTGACCTTTACTAAACATCAACACTGACCATGGTATAAGTGTCAGAAATACAGCACAGTATGGAGTCTTAGTTATTCCCATGCCTGATGTGTCCATCAGAGGTGTAACTTGAAGCTCCGGTTCCCCATTACAAAATCTGTACAAGGCCCCACCTACCATGTGCCATTTATAATACTGGAATCTTCTGATGTGGCAGAGGGGCCTTACAGGGTTTGTTCTGGTTAAAACAAGAAATCCTCTATCCACTAGAGATGGGATAACTGTTAGATCGGTGGGAGTCCAACTGGTGGGGACTAGTGTCGGACTGGGGTTCCTTGGCCCACCAGAGGAAATTATTCTCGGGGTCCAAACCTTATGTGATCCATAAAGTCTGGTTTTAAGTTATAGAAATAGACCCTAGTGGCAGCTCCAAATGTTTTTAGGGGGCTTCCACTATGGTATCAGAGACTGGGCCCACCGGAGGATCCTCTGATTCCCTGGTGAACCAGTCCAACCCTGGTTGGGACCCCACTGACCACAATAACAAGGGATTCTCATCCTCCATTTGAATGGAGCGCCGGTCAAGCATATTCCCCACCTCTGCTTTCAAAGTCTATGTGACTGCCGGAGATAGCCAAGCTAGCCAAGCCATTTAACTATTTCCTGCAGTCCTATACAAAAGAATGGAGTGGTGGTATGGTTGATCGACCAGCACTTAATTCAAATGCGGGGTGGGGGTCCCTTATTCTCAGGGTCCTAGGAGTCAGACCTTCTCCAATCTAACAGATATCCCTTATTCGGTGTATAATGTGTTCTATCCTGTATACCCCTTTTATGCCACTTGCAGGCAACATGGCCCAAGTGCAACTATTACTTTTGCATTTTCTATGGCTAGGCTTCTAGTTTCAACTCTCTATTTACAACAAGAAAAGTGTTGTAGGCGATGTGTCCGGAGCATACTGCTATTACATAGGAAGGAGACTGCTTTCTCTACACAACCAAAATGTTATCAAAGGTCCTGCAACAATCAGCTATGTTTGATCCCAGTTTGCCTCTGCTATGTATTTTTGGTTGACAGGAGCCTTCAAAAATAAGAAATGTCTCCCGAGACTCATTTAGTAAGTGCCATGTGTTAACTTTCTCTACATGATAAATGTCATTTGTTGAAGTGAGACGACCCCTTCAAAGAGGTTATCTAGTCTGGACAGCTCCTATCCACCTGAAAGGTCTCACAATAAAATGTTGATTGGGGGATAGCCCTGATGAAAACCCTTCCCTAGCCCAATCAAAAATAGCTGTCCGGTCTTCAGTTCTCTTGATGTAGTAAATCCATGGATTATGAATGTAATGCCGGGTCCTCCAGAGAGCATCTCTGCATTGGCTCTCAGTTTTGGCTAATGATAAACAGAAAAGGAACAGAAAAAGAAAACAACCTCAAATTCAGTCTATAGTCAAATTTTTCACAACCTCCTGTGTACTTTAATGTTTTATCATTGCCAAGATCTCTGCTTCCTCTCAGTGAATGGGAAACCACTTGTTTACATCCAGAAAATCTCTACAGGGCTCGCTGAAAGTGTAACCAGAATTTGTGTGAACTAAATAGTTTGGATTTACAATACTGATACATTGTATACAGATACATTGTAGATATATACTGATAAACATTGTATACAGACAATGTACAGTATCTACTCATACATTGTGTGTGTGTGTGTATATATATATTTGTGGTCATGGCTACGGCCAAGAGATATCCGAAAAACCCTAGGGAGTGAAACAACGGGAACAACCTAACCCAGCTAGGCGTGTCTTAGCTAACCTGACTTAATGGCTTGTTGTGTGCCCTAAGCCATGATCGTGGGTAGGCCTATAAGTGGGCATTTCTAGTGAAAATGAGAAGATAAGAGAGGAAGGGTGGGGCACCTGAGAACCCACGCCCGTGAGTGAGGCTGTGGCTCGTATATGAAGAGCCTCCACCCCTCCCACAAATGCAGGCTGACTAATCAGCCTTACCAACTTGTGGTCATGGCTACGGCCAAGAGATATCCGAAGAACCCTAGGGATAGAAACAACGGGAACAACCTAACCCAGCTAGGCATGTCTTAAGTAACCTGACTAAATGGCTTGTTGTGTGCCCTAAGCCATGATCGTGGGTAGGCCTATGAGTGGGCAAAAACCAAGCCAAGTAGGGTAGAAAAGGAACTCAAATGGCATGTGCAAACTAATCCCCAAGCGAACTGCAAGGCGACAGGGATCTTGAGCGAAAATTCGGGGTGTATGAGGCAAGACCAGAAGGAGACCTACAACCCATCTTGTGGATGACAAGGCCGGACACATGATGCTCAATATTGCCAATACTACCCCAAAGCGGAATGGAGGGCCAGTAATACGTTGTGAAATGGATCATGAAAGACCAACTGATCCTTGTAAAGTTTTGGTTCTAGTGCGAATACTGGCAATGCCCTAGCCTCAGGAGATTGTGAAACCGAAACCTGACTGCCTAGACTATGCAGGAATGAGGGCCATAAAGAACCATGTGGATAGGAAGAGAATCCTAGAATAGTTCCCCAAACAATAGCTATCTACTAGGCGTGTTCCGCGCATTGTTCTTCTGTGTACCCCTGAGAATTGTTTTAATGCATGAGACGTGAAGACTGACCTACTATCTGAATCTTCTACCGTGAGGAAATGCTGGACCTTGTCCAAAACCCGATTTAACATGGTAGTAGGGAGTCTGAGGTCAGTGCGCAAGAAGCTATGAAGCCATAATATACAAGATTCTGCAATGAAGCTACTGTACCGGCGAAAATGAATTCCTGGTCGTGGTAAAAAGGCAAAGACTTTGCGCGGGGACCTGGTTGACAAGATATGATCGACTAAGATCAGAGACTGAGATGCTGGAGGGAACTAGCCTACTTGTTCCTCCTCTGGCAGGACCTGAATGAAAGCATGAACAATTAAAGCTAGACTAAATATCTGCATAAGAAATGACAATGATGCTGTAGGGAGAACCGGACCAGTTTGCGGACAAAAACATAAAGTGAGCAATCAACATGGATTATTAGGAGATTAGGGAAGCAGGTATGTATGTGATACATACGGGCCAAATCAGCCTAGATGCACAGATGGACAACCAACCAGACAATCAGCCCAGCAGGACTGAAAACAGTCATTGGGCCCCTGATGGCATGGGGCCGAAGCTGTCATCGGGCCCCTGAAGCCATGGGGCCGAAGCTGTCATCGGGCCCCCGAAGCCATGGGGCCAAAGCTGTCATCGGGCCCCCGAAGCCATGGGGCCGAAGCTGTCATCGGGCCCCCGAAGCCATGGGGCCGAAGCTGTCATCAGGCCCCCGAAGCCATGGGGCCGAAGCTGTCATCGGGCCCCCGAAGCGATGAGGCCGAAGCTGTCATGGGACCCCGAAGCCATGATCAAGAAATTATAACTATAATAAGTGACCTGAACAGGGGCTGACTGGCAACTTTTGGCCCAGGGGGCAAGTAACACCCAGAGGCCCACTGAGCCCCCCTCTACTTCCTGATTCGCTGTCACAAGAGGCTGGGCGGGGAGCTGCGGGAGGAGAGCACAGCCTCCTTTGACAGCATTGACAGCTTGTCACAGGAGGCTGAGCATTGCGGAGAAGATAGATGTGCGCCACTCACATCGCTCATAGCCCCCCTCCTTATGTGCCAGTAGCCCCCCCCCACCCTTATGTGCCAGTAGCCGTCCCCCTTATGTGCCAGTAGCCGTCCCCCTTATGTGCCAGTAGCCATCCTTATGTGCCAGTAGCACCCCCTTATGTGCCAGTAGCCCCCCTTATGTGCCAGTAGCACCCCCTTATGTGCCAGTAGCACCCCCTTATGTGCCAATAGTCCCCCTTATGTGCCAGTAGCCCCCCTAATGTGTCATTAGCCCCCCTAATGTGCCAGTAGCCCCCCTAATGTGCCAGTAGCCCCCTTTATGTGCCAGTAGCCCCACTTATGTGCCAGTAGCCCCACTTATGTGCCAGTAGCCCCACTTATGTGCCAGTAGCCATACTTATGTGCCAGTAGTCCCCCTTATGTGCCAGTAGTCCCCCGTTATGTGCCAGTAGTCCCCCTTTATGTGCCAGTAGTCCCCCCTTATGTGCCAGTAGTCCCCCCTTATGTGCCAGTAGTCCCCCCTTATGTGCCAGTAGCCCCCCATGTGTGCCAGTAGCCCCCCCTTATGTGTCAGTAGTCCCCTCTTATGTGCCAGTAGCCCCCTTATGTGCCAGTAGTCCCCCTTATGTGCCAGTAGCCCACCCTTGTGTGTCAGTAGCCCCCCCTTGTGTGCCAGTAGCCCCCGCTTATGTGCCAGTAGTCCCTCCCTTATGTTCCAGTAGTCCCCCTTATGTGCCAGTAGACCCCCTTATGTGCCAGTAGCCCCCTATGTGCCAGTAGTCTCCCCTCCCCACCTTATCATGTGCCAGTAGAATCTCCCCCCCCTCACCTTATCATGTGCCAGTAGAATCCCCCCTCAGTTTTTCATGTGCCTGTAGAATCCCCCCCCCTCACTTTATCATGTGCCAGTAGAATCCCCCCTTAGTTTATCATGTGCCAGTAGAATCCCCCCCTCACCTTATCATGTGTCAGTAGAATACCCCCACTCACCTTATGTGCCAGTAGCCCCCAAAAAAACAAAAAACAAACACATACAAAAAACACTTATACTTACCTCCAGCAATGCGATGCAGGCCTCTTCCGGCCTGTGTCCCTCGCTGTACCGCTCCGGCGGCGCGATGACATCATCGCTCCGCCTGCACCAGCCTCTGATAGGCTGCCGGCCTATGCGTGCGAGTCCCTTATGGCAGGAGCCATGCGTGCGAGTCCCTTATGGCAGGAGCCATGCGTGCGAGTCCCTTATGGCAGGAGCCATGCGTGCGAGTCCCTTATGGCAGGAGCCATGCGTGCGAGTCCCTTATGGCAGGAGCCATGCGTGCGAGTCGCTTATGGCAGGAGCCATGCGTGCGAGTCCCTTAAGGCAGGAGCCATGCGTGCGAGTCCCTTAATGCAAGAGCCATGCGTGCGAGTCTCTTACGGCAGGAGCCATGCGTGCGAGTCTCTTACGGCAGGAGCCATGCGTGCGAGTCTCTTACGGCAGGAGCCATGCGTGCGAGTCTCTTACGGCAGGAGCCATGCGTGCGAGTCCCTTATGGCAGGAGCCATGCGTGTGAGTCCCTTATGGCAGAAGCCATGCGTGCGAGTCCCTTATGGCAGGAGCCATGCGTGCGAGTCCTTTAAGGCAGGAGCCATGCGTGCGAGTCCCTTACGGCAGGAGCCATGCGTGTGAGCCTCTTACGGCAGGAGCCATGCGTGCAAGACTCTTATGGCAGGAGCCATGCGTGCAAACCTCTTATGGCGGAACAAGTATCAGATGACCGTGTGAGCCTCTTATGGCAGGAGCCATGCGTGCGAGCCTCTTATGGCAGGAGCCACGCGTGCGAGCCTCTTATGGCAGGAGCCACGCGTGCGAGACTCTTATGGCAGGAGCCACGCGTGCGAGACTCTTATTAAGAATGATGAAAATAGCAGACATGTGGACACAGCTCAGGTGAGCAGGGAGTAAAACAGAGCGTAACAGCCAAATGGAAAGGCTGGTCTGGGAATGAGCAGGAAAGTGCTGTGACAGTAAAAGACGTGCGGATGCATCTGAGGGTGTGAGGCGTATGAAGCATGTTACAATAGTAGGCATAAGACATGAAATAAAAGCCGAAAGTGTAAATGTCGCTCAGGATACCAGCAGAGCATAAAGCTGTGGCAGGGTTTTTAAGAACATGGAGCAGTGAAATATGTGGAGTCTAAAGATGGTGGTAGAGGGGGGAAGGGGGAGACAGATGGCAAGGAACAGCTACAGCAAGAGGCCTAAACAATAGCAGCTGCATCCGATCTCCAAACATGACGTCACGTGCAGCCCGGGTAACTCTAACATTACAGAAAACCGGCTGAAGTAACTTTTCATACGAGATGAACAAAGCGAAGTAAAACTTGTAAGATTTATAGGAACTAACTCCTATTACCAAACAAACAAAGTTGAAATAAATAGAAATATTTAGCCCCAATGAACAAACCTGAGGTAGCAGATTCTGAGGCAAAACCACCCAAAGTCGGTTCCGACCGGCCAGGAGAGACGGCGCCAGCCCAACTTACTTACGTATTATGGCGTGTGATTGCTACGTTAGCAGAGAGCAAAATAACAAGCTCCATTCTGGCTCCATGCTACAAAGAAAGAATCCTACCACCAGAGAAGCTAGTTTGCTAATGACACCCAGCGGCAGCTGTGCACCTGAGAACACACGCCCGTGAGTGAGGCTGTGGCTCGTATATGACAAGCCTCCACCCCTCCCACAAATGCAGGCTGACTAATCAGCCTTACCAACATATATATATATATATATATATATACACACACACACACATACCGATACATTATTATTAGGAATGAACATACCCGTGGATGTTCGGGTTCGGCCGAACTTCGGGTCAAAGTTCGGGTTCGGGACCCGAACTTGAACCCAAACTCCATTGAAGTCAATGGGGACCTGAACTTTTGTGCACTAAAATGGCTGTAAAATAGCCGTTAAGTTGGAAATGACTTAAAATAACATAGAATAGAAAAAAATTAAAAAACAATATTCTTGAACTAGGAGGCGGAGGTCAAAGTGAAGTAGGAGGTTGAAGAACCGGTGGACGTGGTGGTGTAGGGGGAAGCAGAAGTGGGGGAGGAGGAGGTAGCCAACACTGTTTTTGTTTTTTGTTTTTTTTCCTTTATTTATTTATTTTTTAGTTATGTTTTTTAATAAATTTGGGAATACCCCAAAATATTAGGAAATAGAAAAGAGAATGCAAAGAAAAAGTGCGCTGGAGTCTAACAATGGCTGGGTGCAGACGGTATACTTGTCTACTCAGCACAAGGTACGGACAAGTCCTGTGGGATCCATGCCTGGTTAATTTTAATGAACGTGAGCTTGTCCACATTGGCTGTGGACCGGCAGCTGCGCTTGACTGTGATTAAACCCCCCACCTCCCCAAATGCCATGCTAAACACACGTTCGGACAATACACTGACCGTAGGGCAGGCCAGCACCTCTAAGGCGTAAAGGGCAAGCTCAGGCCATGTGTCCAATTTGGAGATCCAGAAGTTCAATGGAGCAGACCCATCAGTCAGTACTTGTAGGTGTGTGCACACATACTTCTCCACCATGTTGATGAAATGCTGCCTCTTGCTAAGACGTTCCGCATCAGTTGGTGGTGGTGGTTGTTGTGGCGCGGTGACAAAGCTTTTCCACATTTCGGCCATGCTAACCCTCCCTTCTGAGGTGCTGGCGGTGCCCCAGCTGCGTTGGTGACTTCTTCCTCCTCCTCCTCCTCTGCCTTCGCCTTGTGCTTCCACTGAGCCCCCGCTGTCAGGTGGGAATGCCATCGGCAGCACGTCTACCAGCGTGCCCTTGTACTCGCGCATCTTCTGATCACATTACAGTGACAGAATTAAGGAAAGCACGTTGTCCTTGTATCGGGGATGCAGCAGGGTGGCCACCCAGTAATCAGCACAGGTTAAACTGTGGGCAACTCGGCGGTCGTTGCGCAGGCACTGCAGCAGGTAGTGGCTCATGTGTGCCAGGCTGCCCAGAGGCAACGACATGCCTTTGTCTGTTGGAGGTGTATCGTCTGTTTCCTCTGTATCCCCCCAGCCACGCTCCAGTGATGCCCATGAGCTGCTTTGGATGCCACCCTGCTGTGAACACAGTTCCTCCTCCTCATCATCCTCCTCCTCCTCATCCTCCAGAACTGTGTCCTGGCTGGACAGTTGTGTACCTGACCACCAAATTCAGCATGTGCGCCAGGCAAGGGATGTGCGTCAAACCAGCTAGCCCCAGAGCCCTGAGATTTCGGCCGTTATCACACACTACCAGGCCAGGCTTGAGGCTCAGCGGCACTAACCATTTATCGGTCTGTTGTTCCATGCCCGTCCACAGCTCCTGCGCAGTGTGGGTATTTTACCACAGTTGCCCCTGACTACTGGAGCCAGAAAAGTAATTACAGTAATCTCCAGGCCTTTTATTACTGCTGAAATTAGAGCAAAATGTCCAATACTGATTGGATACCGAGTACAAAAATGTCTGCTAAATATCAAAACGTATCACAGAGGGCTAGGAATTAAAACTTAACCTTTATTCATTACTTAAGTATTAAATCACTTCATGAGACTAAAAAACTAAATAGACAAAAATGGACCAAACCACCACCAGTTAAACATATAAACACTCAGAGGGCAGGGCGGGTATTACACTTTAGGGATAGATATCCCTACTCAATCCCTAACTAATACATCAACCCACAGAAACACCCTGATGGTGGGTGGCCTGTGGTCTACTACTACTGCTGCTGTACAACTGCTGTTGTAGCCCACCAAACAGGAGCACTGCCCTGAAGTGTGCGAGGAGAAGGAGGAATCCACTGATACTGCTCCATGTACTCTGGAACCAACACCAAATCCAGAGCTTCTTGCTATGAAAGACCAAGGGTCTATCCTTTATTGCTGTCCGGAGAACCTGTCACCTTCCAGGAAAAGGCTAAGGCCTACAGTGGATCCTCCAGAAGACGGTGATCCTTCAATTCCAAGTTCTGCCACAGAAGGCCACCAGGAGATCGCAGATGAAGCTTCTGCTGGAGTTACAGCTGCAGAGAGCACCAGAGGCAGCAGTAAAAGCGATGAGGATGTCATGCAGCTTGAAGAAGTACTTTTGCACCCTCAACTATGGGACCCAGGAGGAAGACTTCCAGCCCCACTTGTAAGGGACCCCATGCTGTGCAGGTGCACGCTGCCATGGCTAGAAACACAAAGTAAAAAAGACAATGCAACAGCCCTCTGCAAACACAAATAAAGTACAATAATGCCATAATTATAGAAAACTTTCTGGTGCTAATGCTATGCCTATTTTGAAAATTTGAGATTGATTTCTACAAAATTATTTGGGCCCGTCTGCCAAACGTCAAGGCGATCTCTATAAGATGGGAAGCTAACACTAAATACTACCTGTTAAATGCCTAAATGGCCACCATAAGATTCAGGGAGTGCAGATTCCACATGCATGCGGGGTCCACTATGCTTTTTACCATTTTTGGTGCAATAATGGCTTCTAGTAAATCCAGGGATGCAGGTACCAACATGCATGCTGAGCCCACTCTATACCTCTCCTAGTGCCAAATGGCTTCCAAAAAATACAATGAGAGCAGGCTACAGCTTTATACTTACTCTAATTAAAATCAGCCTATGGGGGACAGGCTAGTTAGGGGTGCAAGACCAACTGGAGTCAGCCACACCTCCAGCTCTAGTACAACTGCAAAAAAAAGGGGGTCAGTCAGCACATCCCACGCCAAGTGGTAAAGTCACAAGCAGTCTTAACATCTTTAAAAGGTAACCCCACTGCTAAAAAAAATATATATATATATATGTTCCTAGGTGCCCTAAGGCACTGTGCGCCATCTTAGAAAAAAATGTGTAAAAGATGACGTAGCTTAAAGCATGATTAGACCTTGGTGCTGGAATGGATTACAGGATGAAGCCACCCTTCTGTTTGCTGGCTTTCATTGCATAGTGCTGGGATTACAAAGTGAAGACACCTGCATGCTTTCTTTGGTATTAGTGGCCACAATACTCAAAAGAAAACCAGGAATGATCACTTTTTGCAAACCTTTTGGTTCTCTGGTTATTAACGAGAGGGAAAACTGTGAATACTACTCATACAGGCAGGGACCTAGTGGTAGCTGTTGCTATATCAGTCTACCTATACAGTAATAGTAGATAGTCTCATGCAGCACTCTCACTTTCCTTGGGTACCCTTAGACCACGCCCTAAGCACAAGCCGAGGGCTGCTTGGTTTTAAGCAAGGGGGTATGTAACACCCCAGAGTGGTGTTACCACTTCTGCACCTTGTTACTATATTTTATGGTCTAACCTGTATGTCACCTATATATTTATTTCCAGGTCCCTCAACACTGTGCATTTATAATATTGTTGTGTAACTGTTCATGTAATGTGCCTTGTTGACCAGCAGGTGGCAGCACACACAGCAGAGCTATAGTTAGAAAGAATGGAACTCGCTATTTCAGTCCCCCCCCCCCCCGGTCAGAAGTGGGCCACTCCTGCTTGCCACCAGAAGGAGGTGGGGCAGTCCTGGTTTGTGCTGGTTAAGACTCCATGTTGGAGCTGCCAGGATTCTAACATATTCCTTGGCTAAAGATAAGTCTGACTAAAAAGTGAAGTGCAGCATAAAGAATACACCAATTTACAAAGTCAGCTTGTCAGTACAGCAGAGTGAGAATAAGATATAGCAGAGTTGAGTTTGCCTGCCAGTTTAATGCTAAAGCCTGCTGGAACCAAGACAAAGCCTGAAACTGTTTAGAGAAACATTTATTCACGTAAAGCGGCCATTGAACTTAATCTCAAGGTCTGGACTCAAGTTATTTCTTCGAATCCCTCAATTATTCCCCCTATTTTTTGCTTCAGAGCCAAAGCCTGGGGTCCAGCCGTAGGAGCACCGTGACACAAATAGAGACATTTTAGGCCACAACATACCATTCTGCATTTCCTACACCTGGGACGCGTTATAGGAGGGCCATGGGGGGATGCTCCTGTTGCATTGGCACTGATGGAAGCAGTTTGAATACATACAAACCTGCTTCTCCTGCCAGTTAACTGACAGACCACCTGTCAGTAAAGCATGGTGAAAGTTATACAGAGAGCAAAGTTGAATATCTTAGTTGGATATATGCGTATATATGTTGTCAGGATATCCAGAGTTGGTTTTCCTTACTTCTGAGAGAAAGTAGTAGATTTGTGGCTCCACTCCTCTGGATGAAGCTCCTTGACAGCCTGTTTGTTAATATAAACCTTTGGTAAGTGGTTTGACTGAACAAGCATTTGGTGGTTGCACAGATACGGTTGGAATGGAGCTCAGACCTTTTTTTGGATACACAATATTTCTACATGTGTTTCCCAGCCCCAGGCAGAAGCATATGTAGTGATGACTTTCTGAAGCTGGAGAATCTGACATTTATCATGTAGCAGATGCTGGGGTTTCAGCCCCCAACTTAAGCAATTGGAGAGTTGATGGATCAACCCAACAAACCCTTGTTTAGGCTCTTGTGACATCTGTTCTAAGTAGTTTGTATATTGTTTAGGAAGAAGCGGACATGAGCTATGCCCCATAGTATTACATCTATTGATGAAGTTAGGAGATCCAAAACCTTTATGGCATAGCAAAATTACACTTTGGGGTGAGAAAAGAGGTGACTCGCCCCCTCCAGGATTCCTCTCTACTCTCTGATGACAACTTTATTACTTAGCTGATGAGAGATTTTTTAATTAAATTAGGTATTTCAGTTTCTGAGTTAAAACTAGTTGTGACTCCTTGTAATTGATCCAGAAGCTATGATCTTATAACAGCTGCATGGTTGTGTGCTGATCCATCAGAAGCTGTTTGGTGGATGTCTTTACCTGACAGTTATGGAGGTATGGGATGACAGTCACATCTTGCATCATTAGGGACCTGTAAGAACTACTGTCATCTTGGTAAAAACTCTGGGGACAGATGAAATGCCTAAGGGCAAGCTATTGAATAAGGCCCTATGCTCACAACTGTATCCGTGTTATGGTCTGATCCACAAAACACTGATACTGCCCGTGTGCGTCCTACATTTTTCCATTCCAATCATCCTGTCCTGTGTTAAAAATGCCTGTTCTTGTCCACAAAAATATCTTTTTAGTGGGCCAGTGGAACAGACATATGGCTTTTTGTGGCCCCATTGAAAAGAATGGTTCTGCATCCAAAGCCACAAAAAATGCAAATTGGATGCCGAACAAATATACAGTCATGTGCATGGGGCCTTACAGATTCTTCATGCTGTTCTCTGGGATGCTTCATTTCTTTGTTGTGGTCACCTCCAAAGTTCTCATACTACGTATCTTTCTTATTAAATGTCTCGTTCTCATGGAAACTCCAGAAAGAAGTCTTGGAAACGCAGACACCGTGAGGAATGCCAGCAACCTTAGCTTCTGATGTCTGCACTACCTGTTCATCACATAGGCTTTATTCTCTGTAAAATGAAATTAGTTGCCTTCATAGGGAACAAAAATAAGACCTCCATCTCAATGTTGTATAATACACTCAGGGACTCCTGGGAGAACCCAATACTGGGGAGCTTATTCAAAAAGTGGGGTAACCAGTTGGGAGTGACAGAGATTGGACTGGTGGCTCTCTCTGGTATCCAAGCTGTGTATAGAGCAGTTTCAAAAGAAGAGATGAGGGAAACTCAATTTAAGATTCTCCACCATGCAATGTATGGTTTCGACCTGCCGATATCAACAGCCAGACCCGACAGACTCACTGCTTGCCCCAAATGTGATGCTCCGAAGACTGATCTGTTCCATGGTCTTTGGCAATGTCCCAGGCTTGATGTTTTTGGCTCCAGGTAACCCAGATCCTGAGGCAAATCAGTAATCGACAATCAGCTTTAACACTGTAGCTGGTGGTGCTCCAGGCAGATAAGACAGGGACATCAGAAGTTAGTGGGGGCAGGGACGAAATGAAATTGACCATGCTGGAACATAAAGTGGTGCTGGAAGCGAAAAGATGTCTATTAACAAAGTGGTTATCCACAGAAGTTCCTAGTATCGAAGTGCCAATTGGTCAAATCCGACGTATTTTTCAGCTAGAATGGCGGGATGCTATTACCAGAAAAAAAGTCTGGGGAAAAAACTATTCAGAACATGGAGAAAGTTTATCTTACATTATATACCAAACTCAGAATACGCTACTTTGATGGAACCTTTTAAACTCACAGCGTGGTATTTACAAGAAGACCTAAAGGGCCGATTAGGTGAATTGAATGTCTGAGAATGAGGGCTCTTAATATGGTGTAATAAGCCGGGTGTGTTTCATCTAGAAAGGATAGTAAAACACCAGTGAGTGGCCGAGACATCCAGAGAGGAGGAGGTGGAAAGGGACCAGGGGGGAGGGGTGATGTGATTTCGGAGGGGGGGGGAATGGAAAAGTTTTGCTATGTTACACCTTCTTGTATGGACAAAAAGAGACATGAGCAAATGTGTGTACATTGTAAAATGTATTTTCATTGTTATGATGACACTGTATTGCAATGACATGGCAACAATAAAATATTGTAAAAAAAAAAATGAAATGAGTGATTTTTTTTTTTTTGTCTTGGTTTTAAGATAATTGACTTCTGTGTCTGCAGCCTCTCAAGCCTGAAGAGGTCCAGCCTTTCCTAAAGTGGGAAGTTAAGAAGAGTTGAGTTGGGGTCTGAACGGGAGACCCAGGCTTCTACTCAGCAGGTGCTCTACTTGAAGGCTATCTGCTAATTCTTCTTCTGTGCAAGTTTATACCTCATCTGCACAAAGACAGACTGCATAATTACTAAAGCCCATTGAAAATGCATAGGATTGGACAAAAATATGCAGAATAAACCTAAATGTGACGGACTGTTCTACTTTCCAAGAACTGAGGTGTGTTCCCTGTTCATCCAGTAGTGGATGAATTACTACAGTAGGCAAATTCTTATGCTTCACCTTCGGCAGCATGTTAAATAGCCCTGACATCTACTTCTTTGACAAAGGCACTACAAATCTGGTTGAGCCAGTTGAGTCAAGATGTGTAAGAGAGGATGGCTTGGGGCGAGCTCCTAAAAAACGTACCATTTCTAAAGACCATATCAGGGTTCCTCTGTGATGCCTCAATGATCATTGTAAAATTTTCCTCTGGATTCAATTTCTTGCCACTCATTAATGATTCCAGAAGAGCTATTTGGATCAAACAGATGAAACAGATTCAAGAACCATTTTTTGTAATCTGCCGTTTCACCCAGATTCATTTGTTGCTTCCCAAGCAGAGAAAATTTTAGAACCTCCGAACAATGGTAATGGAGTCAAATTCAGACACTAAGAAGAATGCCCTGTTATATACTTCCGATGTTCAGGCAGATCTTTGACATCAGGAATATGGGTGTGCAGATAGTGGACAGACTGGGACATTTCTCTTCTGTGTGGTCCAGGGCTCCATCAAACACTTGTATCTCCTCAAAAATAAGAACAATTTAAAAACTTAAGTACAGAGAATTCCCTCCAGATGCCTTTTCCTCCAACATAATCACTAATCCAATTGTTGTTCATCTCCTCTAAGGATTTATGTGAAAGTGGTATTAGAAGTACCATCTTCAGAGAAAGGTTCCTAATAAAGGAAAACACTCAAAATGAAGACTATTCAGTCAGTCATGGTGTTTTGAAGAAAACATCTTTCTGGCCTCAGTACATTTCACGGTTATCTACCTGCACATGCCCTTATTACCCAGCCTCAGGAAATTTCTCAGAATTACAGTACACACAAACTGTGGCGTTTCTTCATCTGCAATTCACTTGTCTTAAGCATTTCATCTGTCCCCAGAGTTTTTAAGATCACAGTATTTCTAACAGGTCCCTATAATGATGCAAGATATGACTGTGATCTCATACTTTGACACTTGGTGGGTAAAGGCGTCCTCAAACAACAGCTTCTGATGAATCTACAGACAATCATGCAGCTGTTACAAGATCATGGCTTCCGGACAGGACTGGTGCAAGGATTTTTGCCACCCTAGGCAAAAGCTAAATTTGCCGCCCCCCTTTGACTCTGCCTATTGACCATACCCTTTGACCTGCCCCTTTTTTGTCAGCCACCTATTTATACAGACTGTACCCTTCATTGTGGCAAGGCCACATTTTCTCCCTCCAGCTACATACCATGTCATCCACAGATCCCCCTAAGTGTCATCCACCACTGATCCCCCTAAGTGTCATCCAGCACAGATCCCCATGTCATCCACCACAGATCCCCGTGTCATCCACCATAGATCCCCCTAAGTGTCATCCACCACAGATCCCCGTGACATCCACCACAGATCCACGTGTCACCCACCACAGATCCGCCTAAGTGTCATCCACCACAAATCCCCCTAAGTGTCATCCACAGATCCCCATAGATGTCATCCACAGATCCCCATCAGTGTCATCCACCACAGATCCCCCTAAGTGTCATCCACCACAGATCCCCCTAAGTGTCACCCACCACAGATCCGCCTAAGTGTCATCCACCACAAATCCCCCTAAGTGTCATCCACAGATCCCCATAGATGTCATCCACAGATCCCCATCAGTGTCATCCACCACAGATCCCCCTAAGTGTCATCCACCACAGATCCCCCTAAGTGTCATCCACCACAGATCCCCCTAAGTGTCATCCACCACAGATCCCCCTAAGTGTCATCCACCACAGATCCCCCTAAGTGTCATCCACCACAGATCCCCCTAAGTGTCATCCACCACAGATCCCCCTAAGTGTCATTCACCACAGATCCCCCTAAGTGTCATCCACTACAGATCCCCCTAAGTGTCATCCACCACAGATCCCCCTAAGTGTGCCTGCTATTTATTTATTTACTCATATTTCGTTACTTGACTGGTTGAGTCAGATTTAGCAGTTCTCCAGCACCTCATACACCCCATAAGGCTCCATTCAGACGTCCATGTGTGTTTTGCGGATCCGTGGATCCGCAAAACACAGACACCGGCAATGTGTATTCCGCATTTTGCGGACCACGCATCGCCGGCACTCTCACAGTTGCGGACAAGAATAGGACATGGAAACTTTGATGGAACAGTATAGACGGCTCTACAGCTCAATTGAAATGTAGGAGGTACTGGAGAACTGCTAAATCTGACTCACCAGTCAGGTAACGAAATATGAGTAAATAAATAAATAGCAGGCACACTCCTATCTGGGATCTAAAAATGGTTAGGTTTATTAATAAGATATTTGATAGTTAAAAACTTATATAAAATAAAAATAGATGATAAAAAATAGTGTGGAGTGAGGATACTGGGTAATGTAAATAGATTGGCAGTAGGGATTAAGGTGTTTGTTGTGGAAAAAGGTAAAACTTACTCTAAAAATTACAAGTAGTCATAGATCATATGTAATTCAAAAGGAGTCCATAAATAATATCAATAGTCCATGTAAAATAAGGTAGAATTCCTTCAATTAAAATATGTATGGTTCATAGAATAGGTAATAGTAGGATATAGTTACCACCTTTAATAGGATGTTTTATATTATATAATGTAGCTTTGAGTTTCAATGTATTGTGGAACTGTAATTGAGATCTAGACATCCATAAAGAATGGTAAATGAGTTCCTTTTTCTGGAATATAGGTATTATCCAGAGACAATGAGTCTATTGGTTTATTAGTGGCAATATCGTGTTCTAATGATCAGAGCTTTCTATTGATTTTCTTATGCTGTACAATGCTGTGGGGAAAAGTGGCGGTGCTCTTGAGCCTTAATGCGGCGTCCCGCACTGTCTCTGGCTCAAAGATCACTTACCCCCGGCTTGAATTGTTGTGTGAGTGGGCCTCTGATGGATAATCCTTGTGGTCTGGGTAAGAGGAGGACGGCGTCCCTCGTGGCTGCTTCTGCGCGCGCTTCGCGCACTGGCTGTGTGCTGTTACAGACGTCAGAGGGTCATGTGATCGCACTTTTGTCGGTCCTGTTCAGCGGGATATATTTTTCCAGGAGCGCTCCTAATGAGATTTAATTTCTCTGGCTTGGTCTGGTATGGTTAAATTTGGTACTTGCAATCCTCCACAGGCTTAAACACCTTTCGGGAATGCTCTCCCTTCATCAGTAAGCGGGGGATTGCTATACTCCATATCTCCTTTATAGTGTGGTAATAATTAACTAATTGATTATCCAATTAATTATTTAAATAGGGTAAAACAAGGATGTTAATTATTAGATTCATGATTAACATTTATAGGTGAGTGAAACCATGGTTGAATGAACTATATATAAAAAGATATATATGGATTTATATAAAATTTAAGCACATGATTAAAGTGTCTAGGATGTGCAATAAAATAGTGATTTAGGGTGTGAAAGTGAATGTACATTTATTTAAACTAATGTGTGTGAAAGTAGGTTAGTGTTTGTATTTATTAATGAAATTATACAATTTGTGGCTAATTATGTAATTAAAGACTAAACAAAAGCAAAGACAGGTGCACTCTGTGATAATACTAAACCCTCACACTGATGTAAAATTAAGAGGTTAGTTCGACACATCCTACTAGGAGGACATGTCTTAAGCTCGGGCACCACGCCAAGGTCTCTCAAAGTAGCCCGAGGCCCTATCACTCACCTACCTGTGCTGTTTGGGCAATACCAGGGGCCAGTGGGCAGATTACGGGAGCATGAGGCCTGACTCACAGACAGCTTACCAGTAACTTCCATGCCTGCAATGGGAGGTGGGAAGTGCCTGTGAGCCCCACCCGAGACCGACTGATATGGCCCAGGGCTTAAACAGGTGCACCTGAATGCATCCTGTAGATGAAAAACGGGCACATTTAAATAGGAGTTTATACACCTTGGGCTACTTTGAGAAACCTTGGCGTGGTGCCCGAGCTTAAGACATGTCCTCCTAGTAGGATATGCTCCCCTATATATATGCACAACCGCATGTGGGTTTGAGCATATCCTGCCTGTTTAACACCCCGTTTTCTAATGGTTTGTATAATTATATAATTAGGTGGATAACTTTATTTGAGTATAAATGTATAACTTTACTTGATATAACTTTACTTGAGTATAAATATATAAATATATAGATATATTGGGTTATATATAGCGTTCCCTATTCCTCCACTGGTCCATGAGATGGGAGACTCAGTGAGAGGGGGTACTTTCTGATGATTTATATGTGATTAACTGTGGGGTTCTGTATGTGGGACTTTGATGGTAACATGTTGGGACATTGTGCAACACTGGTCCATGAAACAAAAGACCCAGTGGGTGCAACATTGTCCGGTATGTTAGTTCTCAAGATATGGTTTATATTTATAGGGATACATAGTAATGACTGGGGATGTTATTTATTGGCCCACTGGTCCATCGAACAAGAGACCCAGTGGGTGCAACATTGCCCAGTATTTTGGATATAATGGATTATGTAGAATCAATTGTATTAAAATACATAGTAATAGCTGGGATGGGCCCACTGGTCCATAGAACAAGAGACCCAGTGGGTGCAACATTGCCCAATATTTTGTATATAATGAGTTATGTAGAATGAATTATATTATAGTTCTCAAATTATGATTTATATATATATATATATGGATATATTGTGATAACTGGGGATGTTGTTAACTGGAACATTGGCTCACTGGTCCGTAGAACAAAAGGGCCCGTGGGTGTGATAACTCCCGCCTATTTGAATATATGATTATGTGTAGATTAATTGTATTTCTCAATATTTAGTATCCAGGACTGTACTTCTTTTCTTTTTTTCTTTTTATATATATGTATACTTATATATTCCTTTGTACATGTTTTTCCGTATGGTTAGTTCTTGATTGGTGAAATGATTAAGGGAGCAGCCGCACGCCAAGGAGAAACCAGGGCGACTAGAACTTTCGCGCTGGTACCTCATCGGGGAACGGCGGCCCCCCCAATATTACAGGAAACCAAATATCTCCATTTCCGCGTTCAACCCATTGGTTAAATTCGAAAATTCTTCTAGATTCTATCTTAGACATTTTATGTGTATGATTGCCACCCTGCCAATCTTTCTTTACTTTCTCAAGAGCTTTGTGTTTTAATCCGGATGGGTCTTTATTATGGACAGATTTGAAGTGGTTTGATACTGTATGTTACTCGTATCCCTTTTTCATATTTGCAATGTGTTCAGACACACGTTTTTTGAGCGATCTTTTAGTGCGTCCAATATATAGCTTTTGAGATGGACATTCCAGGGCATATATAACTTCAGTAGAGCTACATGTTAGGAATTTTTTGATTTCTTGTTTATGTGAGTTTGTCTTGGAAACAACACAAGTGGTTTTCTTCTGGAATGATGTTGTTTGACAATTGTTGCATTTGCCACATCTATAGACTCCTGTAATGTCTGCCCATTCCGGAATTGTTGGTAAATGTTCAATATTTTGTTTAGTGGTTGTGGCAATTTTTAGGCCTAAGTTTGGAGCTTTAGTAAATGTGATCTGAGGGATATCTGGGATCATGGATCCTATTGTTTTATATTGTTTTATGTGATACCAATGATCGTTTATGATTTTTTTAACTTTATTATATTGGGGGTTATACGGAAACATCATTCTGAAAGTTGTGTCTTCCTGTGACTGTTTAGTTTTGATTTTGGTAAAAAAAATCCTTCCTCTCCATCTTTTTTACTAGATTGAGTGGTGAGTCGATGAGGGAAACTGGATATTTTTTATCGATGAATAGTTTTTTTCATTTTTGTGTATAATGATTGCACATCTAAGGTGCCTATGTGCCAATGAGGCTCAAATTCCAAATTTCCAACTATGTTAATGACCTAAATGGTATCCTTGATATATGATCTTATGTTCTTGACTTTTGGTTGAAGAAGGGTATCTATATATTGTGATAGGTTGCTGGTTAAGGATCCTATCCCTGAAATAATTGGGTGGCCAGGTGGGTTTTCTTTATTTTTATGTACTTTAGGGAGACAATATAGTACTGGTAGTCTTTTGGGTGTGTTTAATATATAACTGTAATCTATTTCAGAGAGTATTCCCCTTTCTTTCCCTTTTTCACAATAATGTATAAGTTCAGAATAGTATTGTTCTGTTGGGTCATTTTTCAGTTTTTTTATAGGTACTTATGTCTGATAGTTCTCTCATACATTCGGTATTGTAGTTGGTAACGTTTTGGACAACGATTGCTCCCCCTATGTCTTTTTCTTTTTGTAGCTGTTTGAAAGCTTCAGTTTATTTTTTGGACAAATTATTTCTTATTTTGATTATTTCTTTTAATTTCTTTTAATTTCCGTATATCCCTTTCTACACATTGTTTGAAGGCTGCCAGTTCTTGCCCTATTTCTTGTTGGGGATATTTTCTGGATGTAATTTTGAGGGATGTGTGTTCAAATATTGTGTTGTTAATACTTTATTTTTCATAAAATATTTCTTGAGGCAAAGTTTCTGAATAAATTTCTCTATGCCTATAAATGTATCGAATTTATTCAGTGTATTGGTTGATGCAAATTTTAGTCCTTTCAATAAGTTCCGTTGTGCCGTGTTTAGGGTAGCTTTACTTAAGTTTATGATGGTATCATTAATGTGATCTATCTGTTGTGTTTTATTCTTGTTTCCCCTTCCTCTGCGTATCTTTTTATTTCCTTTGTTTCGTATTGTCTTGTTTGATACATCTGGTGATTGTCTCTTCTTTGTTGTGTTTGGTAATTGTCTATTGATTGGTACTGTGTATTCTTCCGTTGTTGTGAGTTGTATTAGTAACGTGGTCTGGGTTCGTGGTCCTGTGATTGTAACCTGTGTCTCAGATTGTATCTGTGATTCTGGGGGGTTTGTGTGGGGAACATGATGATCTCTGTCGAATGTGAGGTTTGTGGTGTGGGGGAGTTCGATCTAAAAAATGGTGGTGTTCCTCTAGTATTTCAAATCTATTGGTGTCATTGAAAAGTGTTCTCTTGTGTTCTGTCTTCTCTCTCTCTATGATTGTCTTTTTCCTTATCTATATGGTTAATAATTTGTGTTTCTTTCTGTTCTTTCCTTTGATTGTGGTGGATGTTATTTCTTAATTTTTTAATTTTTTTCTCCGTTATTTCTTGTTCTGCTCTATCAAGGTTCTTACAAAGTTTTGTTGCCAAATGTTGTAATCATCATTTTTTGGGAGGTTTTCTGTTTTTATTTTCATTTCATCTAGTTGGGCTGTGATATCTTCCAATATAATTGATCTTCTTTTTATGATTAAGCGCATAAATGATAAATATTGTTCGTGTAGTAGTGTGTCCCATAGGTCTTGGGCAGGTGTCTTTAATAGTTGTAAACCTTTGCAGACTTTTTTGGGTTCAATATATTGTTTTAATGATTTAATTTCCCATTGTTGTTTAAGTTGTCGGACTAATAAAGTTTCTGTTTTTTTTAATATATCTGCCATATCTAGTTCTTGATCTTCTGTGTTTGTTGTTACAAATGTGTATGTTTCTACTTTAATTCGTTTGTTTTCCGCATGATCCCAAATATTCATTTTTATTGAGCAGTGAGCTAACGTCTAAGAGGGTGAATGTAATGGAAATATTGTAGTACAGTATAGACAGCTCTACCGCTCAATTGAAATCTATGAGGTGCTGGAGAACTGCTAAACTGCACCTGGAGGATGCGACCTAGGTCCACAGGTGCTGCATAAAGAGCCCAGCAAAAAGGCCCAAAAACCAAAATCAGTACACCGAATGTACCATAAGGGTAATGATGACAACTGCGCACACAGTGGTGCAGATGATGGCAAATAAATGGGTGGATCTTACCGGTCCAGTAGGGTGATGTCACCTGGAACGGAAACCAACACCCATGTGACGAAGGAAGTTCCTCCGGACTTGGTACTCTTGGGGCAGGTCACGAACCGGGGCCAGGCAGTGGGAAGTAGTGCTATCCCTAATGCACCCTACTTGGACTATGCTGTCCCTAATTACCTTCTAATAGGGAGTCATCACCCCAAAAAGAGCTGCCCCGTCCGCAACCTACCCCTTTTCTAATGGCCCTAGAACTCCCTCATTTAGAATATACACAGGGGGTTCTAGTGGCTAGCAGCTGATTTACCACCAAGTACCTCTTAGGAAGACCTTATGTATCTTATGAAGTTCCCACAATACAGATGTAACTAAGACTATGTTCCAACGCATTTCATCAATTTAAACCAGGGGTGCACAACCTTTTCTGGTTGGGGGCCACATTGTCAGCCTGAACCAATTCCAAGGGCCAAAATTAAAACTTAAAGGGGTATTACCAACTGAAATACTGTATTTTTGGCATATTGAACATAGAGTATATACTATAAATGTCTAGTCACAGTTCTAGGACTCCCATCTAATAAGAGAACACATGAAAGATACATGTAAGAAGCCATAAGACATAGACCTACATGGCTTTTACCAGATGTTTGGGGGCCGCACAGAATGGTATCGAGGGCCGCATGTGGCCCCCGGGCCGCAGGTTGTGCACCCCTGATTTAAACAAAAGCCCCAAGAATCATCAGGGGACACGGGGCTACAGGGAATGAACGGCTGAGGAGCGTTTACAGGTAACAAGGCTCCTTGGTTCATGTAGATCCCAGAGACAAGCGTATGGCTGGGCTCCAGACTGCAGAGACGCTAAAAGGAATCGTGTCCATAGAGGGCTTACTGTGTGTGGCTGCCATCATAAACGCTGATCAGCTAGCAATAAAGTTGTCTTCAGAGAGTAGAGAGGCAATGCTGAAGGGAACGAGTCACATCTTTTCTCACCCTAAAGCATCCTTTTGCTGTGCCATAAACATTTTGAATCTCCTAACTTCATTAATACATGTAATACTAGTGGGACATGCTCATGTCCACTCCTTTCTAAAAAATCTACATACTACTTGCGACAGATGTCACAAGAGCGTAGACATCTCTAGGTGCAATTCACCACCATCAATACACAGTTACAAAGTAGGGTTTCTAACATCCCCAACTGCAGTTTTTAATTAGTTTGAGGGTCTGCTGCATCCCATTCAGCCTCGTGGTACTCAATTGCAGCACAGTCATGTCACAAGTATAACAGGACCGCACAGTAGTGATTGTGGTGGTACCCTTACATGACTTATTTTTTAAGGAGACTTATGCCCACCTGTTTTGTTAGTGAGTGTAGTAAACCCAGACCTAGGGGTACTACAAATTGTTTATTGTTATGTGATATATTTTACTGTTCTGGCCAGTTACCAGCAAGGAACTGTTGGAAAAGGTTGGCAGGAACAGAGTTACCCCGTTTGCCCCCTCTTGGTAGGATTGGGCTGGTCTGACTTCTTGCCAAAAGGGGGACTTCTTGTGTGGCCAGAGTGAGGAGAGGAAGCAACCTGCAAGGCATCTGCTCCTGTTACCTAATCTCCAGAGGGAACTACTCCAATTGTCCTCAAGTAAAACCTTGAGATTCCACAGAAGCAGCGTGAACTGTTACTTCAGCATTGACAGACACTGCTGTAAAGTGAGGGACTACAACCAAGGCCCCCATCACCAAAGTATGGAACCTGCCCTCAGATTCCTTTCTGGTGCCAAAGAGAATTGCACTTAGAAACTGCTGCTATTGAATGTATTTGAAGTTCTACGCTGAACTTACGTGGTAAAAAAGACTTTTGTTTAACCCTGGCCTCCTTCTTTAGTACTCTAATTCCACTGCACCGATCACCATAGAGCAACAGCCTGAGGAAGTACACGGTGAGGCAACACCTTATCAGGGCCACTTCCACTCCTATCCTCTACAATGGGTCCTCAGGGGGGGACAGTTTTTTTTTTTTTACAATGAAGGAACATCAGAAAGGGGTGCATAGTTTCCTGTTCAAAAATATTTGGCTTTTAAAAAATGTCACGCATGCACACTAAAACATTTGTAAAAAAAAAAAAAAAAATACAGAAATGCAGAATAAACACTCTGATAAAACATTAAAAAATGCATGCATAACATGCTGACATAAAAAAAAAAGGACAAACCAATATTACCAATGCGTGAAAGGGGCGTTACAGTGTCAATCTCCGCAGCTTCCTGTCTCCCTATTAGTTTACTAAATCCCCCTGGATTATTTTCAGACAACTGTTCTGTTCTGCCGGTATGACAGATTATAGTATGATAGTAATACCTTTGCCAGGTGTATGCTGGTTTACAACAAGTCCAAACATAGGAACATTTTCATGCTGATTCAAAGGGAAAACATATTCATTAAAGGGGTTCTCCGGGTTTTTAATTTTAATGTCCTATCCTCTTCGCAAAGAGACTTCGCAAAGCAATAACTTCGGCTCATTGGAGGCAATACATTCTTATACTGTACAGAGCTCCTGCTCCGTACAATATTAGAATAAAGTTTTATGTAAATCGAGGTTATCAAAATCCAAAGCCTGTAGAACCCCTTTAATGCAAATCTATCAGCTTAAAAATACAGTGCAGTCTGCAGGCAGCAGGTTATAGAGATGGAAGAGCTGAGCAGATTGTTATACAGTTTTTTAGGAAGAGATCCAGTATAACTTGATTACTTATATTCATTGAAATCCCCGCTGTCATTGCTTGGGAGTCCACTGAGCGGTCATTAACTCCTTCCCAAAGCAGCAATTTTTCCCTATTTATGTTTTTATTTTTCATTCTCTTTTTGGCAACTTCTTTTTATCCTGGAAAAGATAAAGATGACTTATCCTCAGGATTGGTGGGGGTCTGACATCCCCGCCGATCAGCTGTTTCAGGGAGCCACTGCGCTCACTGGAGCTCTGGTGAGCTATGCAGCAGTTTTCTAAGGAAAGCGCCATACTCCACATAGTGGCAGTGCTTGGTATTGCAGCTCAGCCCCTTTAACTTGAATCGGGTTGAGCTGCAATTAGGCCATGCAATCGATGTACGGTGATGTCACATGGCCTAGGAAGAGACCGCGCCGCCCAATGCCTCTTCTAAAAGCTGATCAGCGTAGAGTCCCAGGTGTCGACTCTCACAGATCTGATACTGATGACCAGAGATGAGTAAAGTTCAAAAAAATTTGATTCGGCTACTTTGCCAAATTTCACAAAGAAATTTGCTTTGTGCATTTCTTTGTAAGTAGCGGGCACAATGCCGGGGAACGGCAATTACGTCGCACCCCCCCCCCCCCCCCACCCATCATTGGACGCCCCAGGTGCCACGTTCATCCCTGATTGCAGTATCTGAGATGACCAGTGGGGGCTCTCAGGGGTTAATCTGTTATAAAATAAATTGAAAAAATACTCACCTTATCCATTTGATCACGAATAGTCCACAAGCCCAGCTTGAAATCTCGAGTGGTGCGTGATGACGCCATCACGCTGGCCAGCATGGTAACTTCACATGTCACCGCGCAGGCCGGCAGGCCGGCAGGCCACCCTAAAGCCTGTTAAATACCGCTGTACTCACATGTAATGGAGCACTCTGATGGGGCCCAGCATGAAGTACAGTGGCAATTTCGGGCCCCATCAGAGTGCTCCATTACATGTATAATATGGGGGGGAGGGGGGGGAGCGCGCACTCACTCACTCACTTACTCACACCCGGCTGGTCGGCATTTCGCTTCCATAGTGAACCAGGGAAACCTCTTTCATCCCTGCTTCACTGATCTTCGCAGCTCAGAAGCTCCCCCTGCTGGCCCCACATCGCGTTGCTGGCTGTGAGAGGAGAGCTGAAAACCCAGGAATCTGCCTTCAGCACAGCCAGCAGCGTGATGTGATGGTGGGAGCCTGTCATCAGGGAAGAAGGTAAGTATGGTTTTTTTTTTCTAAGGCTGCAGACTGGGGGCAAAGGGCAGGACGGGGGCCATAACTAATTTGAGGGGGCACCTCAGCTGGCATAACTACTGTGAGGGGGCCATGGGGCACATATGAAGGCATAACTACTGTGAGGGGGCAGGTAATCTGGGCATAACCACTGTGAGGGGCACATATGTGGGCATATCTAATGTGAGGGACACATAATGTGGCATAACTACTGTGAGGGGGCACATATCTGGGCATAACTACTGTGAGGGGGCACATAACTGGGCATAAATATTTTAAAGGGGCACATATCTGGGCATATCTACTTTGAGGGGGCACATAACTGGGCATAAATACTGTGAATGGACACATAATCTGGCATAATTACTGTGACGAGACACATATCTGGGCATATTACTGCAAGGGGACACATAATCTGGCATAACTACTGTGAGGGGGCACATAATCTGGCATTACTACTTTGAGGGGACACATATTCTGGTCATAACTACTGTGGGGGGGCACATATTTTGCATTACTACTGTGAGGGGGCACATATTCTGGTCATAACTACTGTGAGGGGGCACATATTTGGCATTACTACTGTGAGGGGACACATATTTGGCATTACTACTGGGAGGGGACACATAACTGGGCATAACTACTGTGAGGGGGCACATAATCTGTCATTACTACTGTGAGGGGGCACATATCAGAGTATAACTACTGTGAGGGGGCACATAATCTGTCATTGCTACTGTCAGGGGGCACATATCTGAGTATAACTACTGTAAGGGGGCACATATTTGGCATAACTACTGTGAGGGGGGCACATAATCTGTCATTACTTCTGTGAGGGGACACATATTTGGCATTACTACTGGGAGGGGACACATAACTGGGCATAACTACTGTGAGGAGAAACATAATCTGTCATTACTACTGTGAGGGGGCACATATCTGAGTATAACTACTGTGAGGGGGCACATAATCTGTCATTACTACTGTCAGGGGGCACATATCTGAGTATAACTACTGTAAGGGGGCACATATTTGGCATAACTACTGTGAGGGGGGCACATATCTGAGTATAACTACTGTGACAGGAACAAAGGTGGGCATTAGTACTGTGTGGTAGCACTAGATTACCCTGCTATTTATTGGCATGGCTCAGTCTTACAGGCCAGCACAGCGCCCCCTGCTGGTGATTTCACAGGGTCAGTCACCATCCCTTCCTGATGTGATTATTCTTTTTTTCTCCCCACAGGGACCTTGTTCTGGATCCAGTGGACATCACGCCGACGCCAGCGACACCCTGGATGACGTAGGACCCGATTTTATTAGGACTGGGTGAGTGTAGCCATTGGGCTTAGGGCTCATTAACACGAGCGGATCCTGTGTGGGCAATCTGCTGCGTGAAAGAGAGCCAAGCCCCGTTCTGGACAGCAGACACAAGGAGCAGTGACATGATAGATACTGCTCTGTGCCGCTCTGTGACCTTTTTATTACAAAATCACAGTGAGATAAAGTTGCCACCGTGATTTTGTAGTTAAAAGATCACAGTTAATCGTGTTACTGCTCCGAGTCTCTGCTGTCCGGAATGGGGCTTGGCACACATTCACACAGCGGATTAGCCACACAGAAAGAGCCCTTAGTAGCCCAAAGTGTAACTGCCATATAAAAAAATTTTTTTTTTTTTTTGTTAAAGTGTAGGGCAAGTGATAGGTAACATTTTTGTAATATACTTTTTTTAGCCAAAACGTTTAATTTTAGTAGTAAACTGGGGCTGAAATGGCCCTTAGCAGCGCTCTCAGAAATGGGGGGGGGGGGTGGACGGGGAGGGTTCCCCATGAATCAGTTTCGCACCGGGGCCCCATGGATAGTGTGTACGCCACTGGGTATTACAGTTGGAAAACCGTGCCGCAGTTCATTTCTAAGCTCCACACAAGGTATATCTGCACTCCGAAACTGCCGACAGGCTCCAGAGCAACGACAAGTAATTACAGGTCAGCACAATGCGGCAGAGGCTTACATATAATGAAGGTCCTCCAATGTTTTAACATACACTGTATTTCAATTCATAAACAAGATCTCTGCTTGCTGAAAATATACTTTTTTTTTTCAGAGGTAGAAACAACATTCTGCAGCTAACACAAGTCCCATGTTTAACTTCATTTAGCTTTCCAGTGACCCTGGATAACTAAGCGCATTTACCATTCAGGGTCCTTGGAAATCCCACTAACAAGCTTTGTTAAACCTGTAAGGCTAAGTTCACATGTTGCAGATTTCTGCACGGATTTGTGGTGCAGAATTTGCGTTGCAAATCTGCATTCAGTACAAGTCAATGGAGTGTGGCTCACGCTGTGTACATGCTGCAGATTGTTTTAGTGCAGATTCCATTTTAAAATCTGCAGCATGTTCATGTTCTTGAGGATTGTGTGCGGATTTCCCTCCACTGAATTTAAAGTGTTTCTGTCATCAAGTTTTGACATTATAAGCTGTCTGACATTAGCTATGTGCTAATGTCAGAGCAGCTTGATAATGTCTTTTTTATAAAAATCCGATTTATATTTTGGCTGAAAAACGTACTTTTATAATATGAAAATTAGCCTCTAGGAGCAGGGGGGGCGTTGCCCTGCTCCTAGAGGCTCCGTGCGGCAACCTGCTGGCACGCCCCTTCTTACTTTGAGTGACAGTGCCGGGCAGCGATCCTCCACCACTGTCTCCTTCTGAAATCCCGCGCTGTCCTTGCTTCCGGGTGTACTCAGAGGTATTCAGCGCAGGCGTGGTGAGCTGAGGACAGCAGGCACCAGCGTCCTCTGCTCACCACGCCTGCGCCGAATACAGAGCGGCGGCGCAGGCGCGGGATTTCAGAAGGAGACAGTGGTGGAGGATCGCTGCCCGGCACTGTCACTCAAAGTAAGATGGGGCGTGCCAGCAGGTTGCCGCACGGAGCCTCTAGGAGCAGGGCAACGCCCCCCCCCCCTGCTCCTAGAGGCTAATTTACATATTATAAAAGTACGTTTTTCAGCCAAAATATAAATCGGATTTTTATAAAAAAAAGACATTATCAAGCTGCTCTGACATTAGCACATAGCTAATGTCAGACAGCTTATAATGTCAAAACTTGATGACAGAAACCCTTTAAAGGAGTTCTGAAATCTGCAAGACAGGATAGTTTACTTGCTGATTTCGTTGTGGATCTGCACTGAAATTTGCATCAGAATACGAACCACTGCACCAAAATCTGCGTAACATTTGATTGCAGATTTACTTGCGGATTTGATAAAGATGCAGCGTCCCACTAGTATGTGTGGGTACTGCAAAAGTGTATTATTGTATTTTTATGCCATCTCTTATCTTATGTCATGCTTTGTCATACATTTATGTGATTTAGGGCTCATGCACACGAAAGTATTTTCTTTCCGTGTACGTTCTGTTTTTTTTGTGGACCATATGCGGAACCATTCATTTCAATGGGTCCGCAAAAAAAATGGAAGGTACTCCGGGTGCATTCCGTTTCCGTATGTCTTTTTTTCCGTTCCGCCAAAAAATAGAGCATGTCCTATTTTTTTCTAGTTTGCGGACAAGGATAGGCATTCTTACAATAGATCCACAAAAATAACGGATCCGCAAAAAAAACGGATGCCATACGCAATTTGGAGACCGCAAAACACATACGGTCGTGTGCATGTAGCATCCTGTAAGATCCTCATTCACAGGCTAATTAGCTGCACTATACTAGTTTCACCACTAGATGGGGGAATAGTGTCCTAATCTATATATAGACCAGCTCAGGCCTAGTCAGGGGAGTCTTTGGGCCAGATTTAGCATTAGCTAAAGTCACTTTAATGGAGTGAAAAAGTAGCAAAAAAAAGCGCAATCGGTAAAATTGAAAATATTTTTGTGACTTTTTCAAGCTCTCCAGTTTTGTGAAAGTGGGCGTGTTGTCTTATGTAAATGAATCTCTAGACAGATTTACTATTGCGACCATTTAAAAAGTCGCAAAAAAGTCGCAAAAATATGCGCAATTTCACTCCAGGCGGGACAATGCTTATCTTATGCGACTTTTTAATAGAACATGCGACTTTTTTGTAAAGAGGTGCGACTTTTGTAAAGCCGCTTACTGAAGGATAAACTGCTACCGTAAAACCACATTTATCACAGTATTAAAGAGGACCTTTGACTGGTCCACAGTTTATGAGGCAAAGCTATGTACATGGAGAGCGGCACCCAGGGATGTCCCTGCACTTACTTGTATCACTGGGTGCCGCTCCGTTCGCCTGCTGTAGCCCCCGGTACCGGCGCTCGTGCTTCTCCAATTTTGCCTGGGGCAGAGACATGTTCTTTTGCCCTGGGCGTCTCCTTCTTCCAGGGTTGGAGCACTGGCCAATCGCAGCGCTCAGCTCATATCCTGGCCGACAACTGCAGAGGCTCTGAGGTGAAGTAAAAAAATAAACTCCCCAAAAAAAGACTTCATTTTGAAAACTACACCCCTCACAGAATTTACCAAGGGATTTAGTGATTATTTATACCCCACAGGTGATTTGCAAAAGTGAATGCACGCCAGATGGTGCAAAGTGAAAATTGCAATATTTACATAGATATGCCCTTTCACTGCCCAATATGTTGTGCCCGCAATATGCAGGGCTGTCTTTAATATTGATTGGACCCTGGGCAAGAATTTACTTGGGCCCCCTGGATCCCACCTTCCCACACCCTAGCATGTATCACGCCCTCCGCCACTATATATAATATAGCTTACAGTGAATTACTGTAAATACTTACAGTTCTGAAGGCTCCAGCGGCTCAGGATCAGTGCTCTGGGCAGACGGGCTCAGGGCTGGAGGTGGGCACCGCTCTGCAGTTCAGGAAGGAGACCGGGGCTCGGCTCACCCTAGCGTTGCAGTGCCTCCGCGTGATGTTACACCTCGGTATACGCAAAGGGCAGGGGAGGTCGGGAGGAGGAGCAAGCAAGTAAGTTCTTCCCTATGCGAGTCATGCCGTTTGCATAGAGAAGGATAGGATCGGGAAATGGAGCCAGGGGAGTGGAGGCAAGATATTTTACGACAATGTCATTGAATTTGTGGGCAGTGGCCAGCAGGGCTCAATAGGCAGCCACTCCTTTTGCCCCGCATTAACACTGTTATGGGCATCTGTAAAGGACAATGTTATGGGGGATCTGTGGATGACACGGTTATGGGGAATCTGTGGATGACACTGTTATGGGGATACTGGGGGGCCACTAACCTCATGTGGTCCCAAGATTTGGCGCCATAAGCAAGCCACCCTCTCATCCTATAGGAATTCAGAGGGGGGGGGGTAGAATTTTTTATAAGAGACTCTGCAGAAACAAAGGTGCCCCGGGCCAGGCTCATTTATAGCCATTATTGAGTAAAACTCCACTTGCATAACATCAGCAGGCACTTCTCATGATCATTGTTTCTTAATGTCCGTGCTGGAAAATTTTGCCTCTTCTCAGGAGGGCTCAGGAGCAAAGATGCACATTTGGGGCCCAATGTGGTGATTTACACCACTTGTGCTGACAACTGTAGAGGCTCTGGGGTGAAATAATAAATGGAACCCTGAGAAGTGACCCCTCAACGCCCCTCAAGGAATTTATTAAGGAGTAGAGTGGGCAATTGGATCCCACAAGTGTTTTGTAAAACTTAATGCAGAGCAGATGGTACAAAGTAAAAATTAAAATATATCCACGCATGCCATCTCAATATGTTGTGTCCAAAGTTCTATTATGTATTATGCTGTGTTTCTGTATTTTAGAAACACCCTACATGTGGCCCTATTCTCTTGCCAAAACGTATGAGAGTACCCAGGAATATAAGAGCACCATGCGCTTTTTGAGGCCCAATGTGGTGATTTACATAGCTTGTGCTGACAACTGCAGAGGGTCTGGAGTGAAGTAATAAATGGGACCCCAGAGAAATGACCCCATTTTGGAAATGCTGTCCTTCAAGCTATTCAGGGGTGGAGTGAGCATTTTGACCCTACATGTATTTTCCAGATATTAATGCGCTGTTGACCGTGCAAACTGAAAATTGAAATTTTCTACAGACATGGCATTTCAGTGCCCAATATGTTGTGCCCAGCTGGTGCCATCTGAGACTCACACCACACTTCTTGAATCCATAAGTGTGGACATAAGATGCTGTATTGGCTCATGGAAGGGCTCAGGAGGGAAGGTGCCCATTTGTCTTTTGATACATTGGTTTGCAGGTTTCATGTTGCTTGTTGCTTGTACCAGTACTGCTATTTTCTGACAAGCATACATTTTTTTATTTTAATCTTAAGGGAACTAAATGAGGGCTTATATTTCACGAAATGAGTTGCTATTATTATTGGTACTATTTTAATGTACAGCCCACTTTTTGATCAATTTTTATTTTACTCTTTGGGAAGCAGGATAAAGAAAAGGCAGCAATTCTGCCATTGCGTTTTGGCTTTTGTTACTGCGGCGTGTACCATACGGAACTTTATTCTGATGGTCAGTACAATTACAGAGATACTAATTTTATATACAGTAGTTTTTTTAAGTGTTTCTGCTTTTACACATAGCATGTTTAAAAAACAAAAACATGTTTATGTGTCACTGTTTTCTGGTGATGGTCTTGTGTGAGGCATGGTTTTTGTGGCATAAGGTTATGTTATCATCTGTACCATTTTGGGGTACAGAAGATGTTTTTAAGCTCTTCTTTCTGTTTTGGTATCGTTTTAATTTTATTTATTTAATTTCATGGTGTTCACCTAACGAAGAAGGTCATGTGATATTTTTATAGCACAGGTCAATAACCAGCAGGACAATACCAGATTTGTATTTTTAATTTTTTTTTTCAGTTTTACTCAAACAAAACATTTTTGGAAAAAAAAATGTTTTTTGTTTCATTTTCTGACAGCCATATTTTTTTTATTTTCTGGCAATTGTGTTCTTGGAGGGCTCGTTTTTTGTGGAATGAGCTGACAGTACCATTATAAGGTACATATGACTTTTTGATCGCTTGATATTATGAATTTTTTGGAGGGGGAGGTTACTATAAAATGTCGGGGTAAATTATGTGATATTTCTATAGAGGTGGTTGCCTTATGGATGCAGTGATACCTAATATGTATTTTTTTATTTGTTTTCTATTTATTCTTTTACATTTGAAGCGTTTCATTTTCTATTTTTATAAAACCCCTTTTTCTTACTTTTTATTTTAGTCCAATTATAAGGGTCTGCAGGGCCGGGCCGACACAGAGGCTGGGGAGGCTCCAGCCTCAGGGCGCTCCAGCCTCAGGGCGCAGGCAGGGGCCGGCCAGAGGGAGAGGGACTGACAGGGGGGAACCGCTCAGCGCTCCCTCCTGTCATTCCCTGAGCCGGGCCCCGTCAGAGCGCTCCTCTCACCTCCATTATGTTCACTGCTTCAGGCCTCCAGCATCAGGCCCCGCTGCCTCTAACTAGGAACACAGTAAGCAGGTGGGCGGAGCCTAACGGACCTCCATTAGGCTCCGCCCACCTGCTTAATGTGTGGCAGCGCTGGGGCCTGATCCCGGAAGCCTGGAGCAGTGAACATAATGGAGGTGAGAGAAGCGCTCTAACGGGGCCAGGCATTAAGTACAGTGAAAATGCCGGGCCCCCTTACATGAAGTCTGTGGGCAGTCGGGGGCACTACTAGGGGTTGTGGGGTGCACTACTGGAGGCAGTAGGGGACACTACTAGGGGCAGTGGGGGACACTATTAGGGGCTGTGGGGGGCACTAGTGGGTTGCACTACTGGAGGCAGTGGGGTGCACCACTAGGGGCTGTGGGGGACACTAGTGGGGTGCACTACTGGAGGCAGTGGGGGACACTACTAGGGGCTGTGGGGGGGCACTTCTGGGGGCTATGGGGGGCGCTTCTGGGGCCATTACTGGAGGCAGTGGGGGACACTACTAGGGGCTGTGGAGGGCACTACTGGGGCAGTGGGGTACACTACTGGGGACATTATTAGGGGCAGTGAGAGGCATTACTGGGCGATAAGGGGCGTGACAATTGCGGACACAGAGGGTGTGACTGGGAACGGTGTTGGGGAGGGGCCCCGATCCAAAGTTTTGGGGGGGGGGGCGCACTTGGGCAGCTCAGCCTCTGTTGGTGGTGGACCTTGTCCCAGCCCTGAGGGTCTGATCCCTGTTTCAATGCAGTTTACATGCTGTATTGTACTGCATTGAAACTGTCAGTTTCACAGTTGCCTATGAGTCTTGGGGCTGGGCCTCATAGGCTTCCGTACTTGGCAGGCCTGGAGGTCTTTGTAATTTCCCAGAAACAGGTATAACTCAGAAACCAACAAACAAAATCTGTAACAAATTGACCAAATATGACATCGGCAATTGATCTGATAGGTAAGAAAACCGCTTGTAAAAATCAGTTTACCTCTCTTAATAAGTCACTATACACCATCATACATCTTCCTGCAAATAATTTTAGGGGCCCGGCCAGTAAATTTGAGTTATTACGTAACAAAGGTCATGAGAACGACTGTACTATATTTGCAGTAACAATTTACATTCCACGGAGATATGTGAACCAGACAAGATGAGCGCCACATCTACAGGTATCTGTAGCACTTGTGTGCATGTAAGAGGCTGTTCACATTGTGTTTAGGTCATACATTCCATCCCTGAGACCTCTACATTCTTTCTCTGCTTGGTGGCAGTTCCCTTTTATAATTTTTCCTTTGCCTTTAAAGGGGTTATCCCATGATTAATATAAACAATATAATGGGATATCTTATAGTACATGACAACCTCTTTCTAACAAATCTAGACCCAGCCCTGTACCCCACATGGATCCAGACAGATCTCCCCATTCATTGCTCCAATTGTTCTTCCTAATTTATTTCAAGCTGGCAGCTCAGTTGGGCGTTTCCTTCCTCAGGGTGTGTGTCCCGTCTGCTGCAGCTGGTGGCAGTTGAAGGATGGAGCCAACTGAGCATGCACTTCCACCTCAACGAGAAAAATTTGAGAAATTATAAAAAGAGCAAACAGCAGGTGGCGCTAAACAGATAGATTTTACTGAATAAGCCTACATGCACATGGCAGTGGTTTTTTGCGGCCTCCGTTCCGTTTTTTTTGCAGGTCCGATGGTTTCCCATTCATTTCTATGGATCCGTTAAAAATGCGGATGCCTCTTCCGTCGCCCGGCCAGTAAATTTCAGTTATTATGTAACAAAGGTCATGAGAACGACTATACTATATTTTCAGTAACATTTACATTCCACGGAGATATCTATGCGGAGGCACTTTAAGAAACTGGTTCAAGACTTCAGTTTTTTTTTGCGGATCCGCAAAAAAAACGGAAGACACACGGAAACACAACCTACAAAATTTGCGGACACATGGAATGGATGTGGATGTGAAAAAAAAAGGAAGACGGATCCACGATTTGCGGACAGCAAAAAACAACTGTCGTGTGCATGTAGCCTAACTCAGTGGCTATTCTATATTTTTAATTACATTCAATTACAAAATTATGTAGATCCATGTGCTGGTTTAAAAATTGAAGAATATTTTTTAGTGGAAAATTTAGTACCTAAAGAATACCAATACACAAATAATGTAAAATAATAAAATTCTGGATTAAATTAATTAAAAAAAGGATTTTTCGCCAAAAATGAGTAACATGCAATCATAAAAAAAATGCCTCCAAAGGTGTACATAGCCATTAAATTCATGCTGTGTACAAGGGGATGTGGATCTGAAACTCGCTGCGTGGTCATGTCAAACGGGAACGCTGTTTTGGCTTCAGAAGGTTGGGTCTGGCTGTGGGCCGTGTGAGTGCCTGCCCCCCGACTCGCTTCCTGCTTCTTCTGGCGTGTCTATAGTATAGTTTAGAGAAATGCATGTCGAAGTGTTCTCTGGTCTTCCTGGATCGACGCTCCCTCATCATGCTTGTGGGTGGGTTACCTTTATGATGTCTTGATTATATATATATATATATATATATATATATATAACAAGGGAAAGATGTCTCCAATGGCGGCACTCAATTAAGTGGAATGGCGTGCCCGCGGTCGAAGGCCTGGACTAAGCCGTATGCAGACAAAAGAAGAAGACTGCGGCACCGCCTGATAGTGAAATAAGGTGGATCCTTTATTCACCCATGTGCATGCGACGTTTCGATCCTCTCAATGGGATCCCATTGACAAGGATCCCATTGAGAGGATCGAAACGTCGCATGCACATGGGTGAATAAAGGATCCACCTTATTTCACTATCAGGCGGTGCCGCAGTCTTCTTCTTTTGTCTATATATATATATATATATATATCTATATACGGTACATCCCAAGGCTACATGCACACGAACGTTGCTGGTTTCCGTGTCCATTCCATTTTTTTCGCGGATAGGATGCGGAATTATTCATTTCAATGGGTCCGCAAAAAATGTGGACAGCACAGCGTGTGCTGTCCGCATCAGTGTGTCCGCTTCGTAGCCCCGCAAAAAAATAGAACATGTCCTATTCTTGTCCGTTTTAGGCATTGTTACAATGGATCCGCAAAAAAAACAGATGGCATACGGATGTCATCCTTTTTTTTTTTTGCCGATCCGCAATTTGCAAACCGCAAAACACATACGGTCGTGTGCATGTAGCCTAAGGGCTCATACACACGACTGTGTGCCGGCCATGGTTGTATTGCAGCCCGCATACAGCGGGTCCGCAATACACGGGCACCGGCCGTGTGCATCCCGCATCACGGACCCATTCACTTGAATGGGTTCGCGAACCGGGAGATGCGGTGCAGAAGCACGGGTCGGAACCCCACGGAAGCACTACGGCCGTTCCTCCGTTTGCGGAACGGACAGATCACGGCAGCCGCACGGATGTTGCCCGTGCATTGGGGACCACAATTGCAGTCCCCAATGCACGGAACGGCCAGCATTAGCCCTTAGCCTGTTTTTTTCACTATGTCTTTCACTACTTTTAGAGTGTTTTTGATATATTGGATGCAGTGGCGTAACATGGGTTGCCACTTGCCAGCATCCGGGACAAGCCAAGTATTGCGCCTTCTCCCAACCTGTGGCCACACCCCTTTTTACAGATAATGTAGTCGATATCACTTGCAGTCATAATAACATGTTACCTGCAGTCCTATGTAACACCACAGATAACACAGTGATAACTCTCTGAGTACAGATAATGTAGTAGATGTCACCTGCAGTCCTATGTAACACCACAGATAACATAGTGATAACTCTCTGAGTTCAGATAATGTAGTAGATGTTACCTGCAGTCCCATGTAACACCACCGATAACACAGTGATAACTCTCTGAGTACAGATAATGTAGTAGATGTCACCTGCAGTCCTATGTAACACCACAGATAACACAGTGATAACTCTCTGAGTAGAGATAATGTAGTAGATGTTACCTGCAGTCCTATGTAACATCCCAGGTAACCCAGTGATAACTCTCTGAGTACAGATAATGTAGTAGATGTCTTCATTCGGAAATTAGACCACCATGATACCTTCTTTCAGATCCGTTTTGTCGAGCTTCACAGAAAATATTTTAGATTCCTCACTTTACTATCATCCTCAACACTGTCATCCTGCTGCTACCCCCAATATTGAGCTAGTTCTATTCAAATAGTCCCCCATGCTCCCAAACTGTCCTCAATGGTAATAGTGTTCCCTACAGCAGTGTTCCTCCACTCCCGTCCTCAGGGCCCACCTGCCGGTCATGTTTTCAGGATTTCCTTAGTATGGAGCAGGTGATATAATTAGTGTCAGTGCTTCAGGACTTACCTCAGATATTCATTCTGTGGGATATTCTCAAATTATGACTGGTAGGTGAGCATTGCGCCCGCTAGATTCAAAGAAATGCACTTATAGTTATACATTTTTAGCACACTGAATAGGTCCCACATCATATTTTAGGACATGTGCTGCTATCTTTTTGGGGGAAGGCGTGTAATGGGGGCCAGTGACTTGGTATAGCAGCGATCAGCAGCAACCTCCGGCACTCCAGCCGTTGTGAAACTACAATTCCCAACATGCACACTTGCTCTGCTCTTCTCAAAACTCTCATAGGAATGAATAGAGCACGCAGGGAATTGTAACATAGTAACATAGTATATAGGACCGAAAAAAAACATTTGTCCATCCAGTTCGGCCTGTTTCCTACAAGTTTCACAACAGCTGGGGTGCCGAAGGTTGCTGACCCCTGTGGTATAGCTACCTGTGGATACATTTTCCATGTTTTGATGTTTTTGCCCTATTATCCTCTTAATTATTTGTAAATAAATGTTATTTTTTATTCTATGTTGTATGGGTATTACCTTTTGTGCCTTTGGGGAGCATTTTTTTTGTAGGTTGTTTAGTATATTTAGGTGTGCCTGGGTCATTGTCGTGAGGCTTTTTTTTTTCGGTTCTTGGTCTAAATATTTATGACCCATCCATTGGCGCTGAAAACAACATAGTGGACTGACACAGAAATAGAAGGTTCCGTCCACTGTACAGTGGCAATTGGCAGGGTACTGCAGCTCAGCTCCCATTCTCTATCAGACCACTGGCAAAAACAAGTTCCGCCATATGTCTCAAGGATCCTTTCCTCGCAAACGTATAGCAGATATAAAGGGTAAAAGGAATCATATGTCCATTAAAACTGCACTTATGTCTAAAAGCGGACAAGTAATTAAACAAAAATCAAAGATTTCTTTCAGAGCTGTCCTGTAATATGAAAAAATAAGGAAAGGGAAATCCATTAAAGCTTTATCAGAGGGGGCCATCTTGTGTTTATTTGAAGGCCACATGAATGCTCTATTGTCTTGAGAAGTAAGCAGCTCTCGTCAAGTGTATCTTAGCTTTAAACAAGGTTAGGCCCTTACTGCTTTGCTACAGTAAAATGTTCCTGTGATCTGAGTACTACTGGTGGATATTTTCTCTGGATTCTCTTTGATATGCCAGCAGCCTCTCTTCAGATTTGGAAGATCACCAAGTGATGTTTAGAGATGTTGCCTGGCTTCATGTTACTGTCAGGTTTGTATCTGATATTTTTCTACTACTACCATGAGCTATAGCTGAATACTAAAGAGCATGTTCCCTGAAAAATCACAAATCGGGGGGTCTTACATATAACTGTGCCCTAGATTGTTGGGGGGCAACCAATATGGCCCTGGAAAACAACACCTAAAAGTGGCCCCATATTGTTGGAGGGTCTAAACTGACAGGAGGCGGGGCAACAAAAGTAGGGGGGTCAGCAAAACCATAGTGCAAAATACCACATATCACAATATATTGCCCCAAAAGCTGTCCCTCTCTGGTGACCATCAATAGAGGCCATTTTCTGTCCTACACCTCCAGTTGTCTTTGATTAAGATATGGAGCAGGGGGCTTAGGAGGTGAGATCCGGGACATAGATTAACTCAGGCGGGCATGTCGCTGGCCGGTTACATGAGAACCTGATTCTCACAAAGTTAATTACCACTGATAGCTTACTTATGTACACAGCCAGGGGCGTAGATGGGGGCTTGGGTGGCCCCCTGGGCATCGGCCCACCAGGAAATTTCCCTGTAAGGTCTGTGGGCAATCCTATCCATCATCACAGCAATATTGGAGGTGACCCAGCATTACTAGAGTCTTTGATATCATGTGGGTAGTTATACAGTGGTAAAAACAGATAGATATAAACAACTAAGTAGTCTAGTTCGTAGGCTACACAACCATGGGAAAGAATGCTAGCTTGAAAGTTGTCCAGAAGACTATCATCAAAAGACATTTGCTAAGGAAGCTGGCTGTTCACAGAGTGTTGTAACCGAGCATATTAATGTAAAGTTGAGTGGAAGGGAAAAGATGCACAAGTAACAGGGATAACTGCAACCTTGAAAGGGTTGTCAAGAAAAGGCCATTCAAATATATGGGGGAGAGTCACAAGGAGTGGACTGCGGTTGGAGTTAGTACTTCAAGAGCCACAACACACAGACGTATCCAGGACATGGGCTACAACTGTCGAATTCCTTGTGTAAAGCCACTCATGACTTGGAGACAACATCAGAAGCGTCTTACATGGAATAGGGAGAAAAAGGACTGGACTGTTGCTCAGTGGTTCAAAGTCCTGTTTTCAGATGAAAGTAGATTTTGCATTTAATTTGGAAATCAAGGTCCCAGAGTTCGGAGGAAGAGTGGAGAGGCACACAATCCAAGTTTCTTGAGGTCCAGTGTAAAGTTCCCACAGTCAGTGATGGTTTGTAGAGCCATGTCTTCTGCTGGTGTAGGTCCACTGTGTTATATTAGTCCAAAGTCAGCGCAGCCATCCACCAGGACATTTTAGAGCCCTTCATTCTTCCCTCTGCTGACAAGCTTTATGGAGATGCTAATTTCATTTTCCAGCAAGACTTGGCACCTGCCCACACCGACAAAAGTACCAATACCTGATTTAATAACCACAGTATCACTGAGCTTGATTGGCCAGCAAACTCATCTGACTTAAACCCCATAAAAAATCTATGGAACATTGTCAAGACTCAAGAGGAAGATGAGAGACACCAGACCCAACAATGCAGACAAGCTGAAGGCCACTATCAAAGCAACCTGGGCTTCCATAACACCTCCTTAGCAGAGCCACAGGCTGATCACCTCCATGCCACGCCGCATTTATGCAGTAATTCATGCAAGTGCTGAGTGCATATACTGGCCATACTTTTCAGTAGACCAACACTTCTATATTAAAAATCATTTTTTGATTTGGTCTTATATAATCTAATTTTGTGAGATACTGACTTTTGGGTTTTCATTAGATGTAAGTCATAATCATCATTAAAAGAAATGCTTGAAATAGATCACTGTGTGTAACGAATCTATAGAATATACGTATGAGCTTCACTTTTTGAATTGAATTATTTAAATAATATTGTAGGGAGCTGCATGTGTGAACACGGCCGGTGGTGACAGACTTCACTTGACTTCACAGTTTTAAAAGTCAACTTCAGTTTAATTAGCATCCAGCAGAATACAGGACAACAGTTATGCAATCACTTTGTGAAGCCACAGCACCAAATATAAGCACAAATCAAAAAATCAAAGACCTTACCTGTCTGGGCACTTACTAAACAGTATGTCTACCTTAGCTAGGTACAAGTCACAAGGAAATAAGGCTTCCAGAGAAGACAGGTCTACCAGCTTCAAGGAACCCTGATTCAAGGCCACTGATTCTGAAGGCTGATATCACACTGGATCGTTAGGGATGATCTGGCAGTGTATATTGCCGCCTATTACCCGATGAACAAGTAAACACTGGTTAATAGGGCAAGCATGATTAAAAATCATAATTTGCTTGCGGAAAATTGTGCTGTCTAATCATGATCTACTGCCATTAAACAATGATTCTGTATGGGGACGAGCGATGACATTAGCAATTGCTCCTCTCCATACTGTGGAGAAGATCACTGCATGTAATCGCAGCGGTCTCCTCCGCTGACAAGCAGGCGATTGTCTGTAAGGATAGATTCCCTCCCAAAAATCGCCTGGCTGATCGCCTAATTAAATACAGACCTTAATCGTATTGAACATCTGTGGAAGGAGCTAAAACAATTATCTGGAGAAGGCACCCTTCAAACCTGAGACATCTGGAGCAGTTTGCTCACGAGGACTAGGCCAAAAATACCTGTGGACAGGTGCAGGAGTCTCATTAAGGCCTCATGCAAAAAACGGATCTGCAAAAAATACGGATGACGTCGGTGTGCATTCCATATTTTGCATGTTCTAATAGAACAGTCCTATCCTTGTCCATAATGTGGACAATAATAGGACATGTTCAATTTTTTTGCAGAACGGAAATACGGACATACGGAAACGGAATGTACACGGAGTAACGCTGTTTTTGTTTGTGGACCCATTAAAAATGAATGGTTCCGTATACAGTATGCAAAAAAAAAAACAGAACAGGCACGGAAAGAAAATACGTTCGTGTGCATGGGGCCTAAGAGTTACAGAAAGCGCTTGATTGCAGTGATTGCCTCAAAATTACAGGCACCATCGTTTGTATCCAGGCCACTTTCATTAGTTTGTTTGGTATATTATTCTGTTCAACTATTATTCAAAAGCAATGTCTATTTTTTATTAGCTGATTTTCAGTAGATTTTAATTTATTATTACTTTTGTAAGTTTCAAGTTATTTCAGTGACCATTGTGGATTTTTCCCATTGGCCTTAAATAAAAATAACTTGTAAAACCCCTTTAACAGAAGGATGCCAACAATTTTGTCCATGTGTGTACTATAAATATACAACGTATAGTCTACGGCCCTGATTTATCATAGCCTGATATGATAACCAGGTGCGCTGCCAGATGCTGCGCCTGATTTATGATGATAAATGTGGTGGGGCTGCTGGCCATAACTGAGCCAGCCATGCCAGAGTAAGTGGACAGGTGGTAAGTGATGGCTGCATGACAAACTGGTCCCACTAATCTGTAAATCACTGGATTTTTTTCACTGCCATATTACCCCTCATTTTCTGGGATTTTGCCACATAGACATGCATTGTTATTTTTTTTGTTCTTTCTATGTTTCTAACTAGGCAAATGTAACAGCTTTCCAAATAACTTAGGTTATCTCCAGTGGCTGGTTTCTCAGATTTCACTGAGGGTTACATGACCTATGATGTCAGCTTCTCTCCCTGCTCTGATAATGTTCGTGCACAAGCCTGTACACGAGATGTCACTGTGCTGGCCACGCCCCCCTTCAGTGCCGGCTGCTGCTTATTGCTCTCTCCCAGGATTCTTAACCCCTTCAGCTACACAGACTCAGGGCTGAAGTGTTTACTGTGTAGCTGCAGGCAGTGAGGAGACAAATGCTGGGCACAGGTGCTAGTGTTGGAAGCAGACGTGTCAAGATGTAGCAGCAAGGGAAGCCCCCTCCTGTAGCTGGAGTCTCTCCAGAGGAAAGCAGCTCATACAGTACCATGACTCCTTACAGGTTTACAGACAGAGTGTCACGAAGGGGTCAACAGCCAAAGGCACCCCACTCCAAAGGTACCAGAATTGCTGCAGAGTCCAGCTCCCAGACTAAAGTCAGCAGAGCAGAGAGAGAAAGCAGAATATTCAAGTTTGCTTGCCAGTTTATGCCGAAACCTGCTGGAACCAAGAGAAAGCTGTTGAACTTTATAAAAGTCTGGACTTGACTATTTCTCCGCCAAAAAGAAAAAGAATACCGAGAAGAGAGCCGCACATCTAAAATTATATCAATTTTATTTGAAACAGACACAACAAAAGTTGATTAAAATCCTTGTATACAATAAACCAAGGCTCTGTGGGCCAAATAAGTACCACACAACACCCTGTCTCTACCACATATGGAAATAAGCATACCCCCACAAAAGGTAAATAGTTAATGAAAGTAATTTAAAGTGCATGAAAATCCATTAACATGAATAAAGCAAGTATTATACTTATCATAGTAATTGTAGAATGGGGATATGCATGGTGGACAGGGATAAAAGTGCCCAACGCGTATCGCCAGGCCTTGCTGGCTTCCTCAGGGGTGCCTGTTTGTAAAATGAGTAAAAACTCCTATAAATACATAAATTATGATGCAGTAACAATAGTTACCTGTGGTGTAGGCGCATATGCAAATTACTGGTTGACCTCCCCGGACGTGGAGGTGCTGGTCCCCGTTACAGGCTGGGCGCTGAAGCAGAAAAGCACACTGAAACCATCGGCGGGCGGAACTGCCAAGTGCGCCTACGCAACGGGAGGCCGGCGCACTGCATTCCATAAACCGGAAGCAACATGACGCACCAGACCCGGCGTGCGCTGCGTTCCATAGACCGGAAGCAGCGTCACGCAGAAGGTCAAAGAGCCTGGCATCTGCGCAGATGACTCATAGGGGCCAGAGGGCAAAAGAAAAACAAAACTCTAAATCTGAACTAAACAAATATGAATAATGTACCAAAAACGATTTATATAACAAGAAACTTAAATTATGAAGAAGTATGTATAGACCAAATATCAGGCAGACAGTATCCACCAAAAAATAATAAAAAATATACAAGATACACACATAACCACAGTACATAAATAATCAATGTGCATAAAGTGCAATAAATATAATTAGGTGTATAATAGCAGGCGATTAGTATTAGATGATAAAATTAATAATACCACAAACCCCATCCAACATATTAAATAAAACCATGATCACATGAATAATAACATAATCTCCATTCCATAATATATAAAAATAATCAAATGTGCATGAAATATAATAAACATGATTCATTTTCCCTTCTTATATCATTCTCTATTTTTTATTTTATCTTTTATTTAATATTTTTTATATATTTTATATGTTTTATATTATTTTCTATTCTCTATATTATTTTTGTAAGTTTTATATTATTACTTCTATACTTTTTTAGTTTTTATACCATTTCCAAAGGTACTGTCGCATTGCATATATCACAAGTGTGTCCAACATACATGTATTATTTCATTATAAAAATACCCCCCAAAAAACAATATATATATATATATATTATTGCCCTGATGCCCAAAGAATCAAGGCCTGCATCAGGGACCAGAAGAGGATATATACAAAATCACATAAATGGTTAATCAAGGAAACGGACGCCAAGATCAGAAGTCTTTCATAGAGGCAAGAATGTTCAGGGTAAGGCATCCAAAATTTAATAGGCACTAGGCAGACGAATAAAATCCTCCAATGATGGTTTAGGCGGAGGGTTCCACAGACCAGTGTTTCCCAACCAGTGTGCCTCCAGCTGTTGCAAAACTACAACTCCCAGCATGCCCGGACAGCCTTTTGCTGTGCGGGCATGCTGGGAGTTGTAGTTTTGCAACAGCTGGAGGCACACTGGTTGGGCAACAGTGCCACAGACGTTCCAGGAGATAAAAGATCCATAAACACACGAATAAAAATATCCCAAGAGAAATGACCAAAGTGATCCAAGTGAGATTTTCCAATAATTCCAATATGAGAGAAATACCTAAAATACAAACAAACAAACAAAAAACTGTGAATAAAGGAAAAAGATTGTAAAGTGAAAAGAAAGAAAAGAGTAATAAATACAGTTGGTTAATTTTGCATAGAGTAAAAACCGGTATTTCTCCACGTCCACCATTACTTTCCCCTTTATTGCTTCAGGGCCTAACTCTGGGGAGCGCCGGTATCCAGGTAGGAGCACCATGACACACACAGAAAAATATTGAGGCTGCGCGACACCACTCGGCATTCCTATTAACCTGGGACACGATCAGCGCCCGTTACAGGTACCAATAATAATGTGAACTCATCTCACAAAAAGCAAACCCTCACACAGAACCGTCCCCAGAAAAACAAAATATGGCTCGTGGAAAATGACACAAAAACTGTTTTTGTGTAAAAGTTGCAAACATTTTTTTAAAAATATGTAAAATTGGTATCTTCCTATAAAGTGAAATAAGGAGTGATCAAAGAGTTTTATGTACCCCAAAATTGCACTTCTTAACAGCTCAGTTAAGAAAAATATAAAAAAAACATATAGTTCTCCGAAAATACTGCAGTGTACCCAAACAGCAATTTAAGTCCACATTTATGGCTTTTCTGTACCCAGTAAAACCCACATAATTTAAAGGGCATGGTTTCTCTTTTAAAATTTCACCTCCTTTTTGCTTTAAAGGGTTATCTGAAACCCAAACAGATCTGGTCCCTGCTGCTGGATTCGGTCTGTGTGGCTCCTGGGCCGAATGCAGTGACGGCGACCAGGAGAGTATCATCACAAGTGTGGGTCTGGCACATTCGGGAGGTCTGTTTGAGTCTTTAATTCTTGTGGAACACCTAAAGGGTTAACAAGGTTTCGAAAATCCAGTTTTAAATAAGTTGAGGGCTGTAGTTTTTCAAAATGGGTGCTTTCTATTATGTAAGCCCCTCAAAGTCACATCAAAATTGGTCCTTAAAAAGTCGGTTTTGTAGTAATTAAGGCTAGGTCTACACAACGACATTTGTCACGCGACAATTTTTATAATGGTAGTCTACAGTGTTGCATTGCGACAGGAGTGAGGGAGTCCACCCAGTACATCCTCACAAATCATTTCTCAGCACAGAGTTTTCCTCTCTGTACTGCGATCTACTAGGTGGACTCCCTCACTCCTGTCCGGCTCACAGATCACAGCAATGCTGTGATAAGACTCCTGGATTGCTTCTGAGCCCTGTCAAGAGAGCGATCGCAGTCTCCAGGGAGCTGTTTCTCCCGTCCTCTTCACAGTAAAATGAAAAAGCACAGTGCGCATTCTCTAATATGCACGTTTACGTCCAGCTCCTCAACCAGGAAGTAGATTTTACTTTAGGCCCGAGCTGCTGGAGTTGACGCAGCCAGTCCAAGGACGAGCTTCAGAAACAAATACCTGATGGCAACCTTTGTAGGGTCCCACTATGATAATTCCCTAGCAAAAATGAGCCTCTTTCGATAAATAAATGTAGTTATGATTTTTTTTTATTATGACATAATATTTTATTTTTTATTTGTTTATTATCCCGGAGAACCCCTTTAAGGACTCAGCCTTATTTAACCTTAAGGACCCGGCCATTTTTTGCAAATCTGACCAGTGTCACTTTATGTGGTGATAACTTTAAAGCACGTTTACTTATCCAGGCCATTCTGAGATAGTTTTTTCGTCACACATTGTACTTCATGACAGTGGTAAAATGGAGTTTAAAAATTTCATTTTTATTTATAAAAAATACCAAATTTACAAAAAAAAATTAAAAATTAGAAATTTTCCAAGTTTCAATTTCTCTACTTCTATAATACATAGTAATACCACCAAAAAAAAGTTATTGATTTACATTCCCCATATGTCTACTTCATGTATCATTTTGGGAATGCCATTTCATTTTTTGGGGACGTTACAAGGCTTAGAAGTTTAGAAGCAAATCTTGAATTTTTCAGAAATTTTCAAAAACCCACTTTTTAGAGACCAGTTCAGGTCTGAAGTCACTTTGTGAGGCCTACATAATAGAAACCACCCAAAAATGACCCCATTCTAGAAACTACACCCTCAAGGTATTTAAAACTGATTTTACAAACGTTGTTAACCCTTTAGGTTTTCCACAAGTGTTAATGGCAAATGGAGATAAAATTTCAGAATTTCGTTATTTTTTTTGGGGGGATTTCCCATTTTAATCCAATTTTTCCAGTAACAAAGCAAGGGTTAACAGCCAAACAAAACTCAATGTTTATTGCCCTGATTCTGTAGTTTGCAGAAACACCCCATATGTGGTCGTAAACTTCTGTATGGCCAAATGGCAGGGCACAGAAGTAAGGGAACGCCATGTGGTTTTTGGAAGGCAGATTTTGATGGACTGGTTTTTTGACACTATGTCCCATTTGACGCCCTGCCGATGCACCCCTAGGGTAGAAAATCCATTAAAGTGACTCCATTTAACCGCTTACTGACCGCCTAACGCACGGATGCGTCCAGGCGGCGGCAGGTTTGTTCCTCCTGGACGCATCCGCGCGTCATCTTGCGAGAGGCGAGATTTGCTGTGAACGCGCGCGCATGATCAATCGCTGGCAGGCTGTAGATGTAAAATAAACGAAATCAAAGAGGTATATCAGACGCTGTTTTGTTAACAGCGTCTGATATACCTGCTACCTGGTCCTCTGGTGGTCCCATTTGCTGGGATCGACCACCAGAGGACCAGTTAGCTATGTAAAGTTGCACCAAACACTACACTAACCCCCCCCACCCACCCTCACTTATTAACCCCTTGTTAACCCCTGATCACCCCATATAGACTCACTGATCACCCCCCTGTAAGGCTCCATTCACATGTCCATATGTGTTTTGCAGAGCCGCGGATCCGCAAAACTCAGACACCGTCAATGTGCTTTCCGCATTTTGCAGATCCGCACATTGCCAGAACTATATAGAAAATGCTTTTTCTTGTCCGCAATTGCGGGCAAGAATCGGACATGTTCTATATTTTTGCGGAACGGAAATGCAGACCCGTAAGTGCGGATCCGCAATTCCGGATCCGAGCGGGACAAAGTCTGTCCCCGTAGAAATGAATAGGTCCGCAATTCCGTTCCGCAAACAGAATTGCGGACGTGTGAATGGGGCATAAGGGTCCCCTATCACCGCCAGTTAGCTACTTGTTAGGTAGCTAGCGCCCAGCCCACCGCACCGCAGTCACTGATTTTGGCAGAGATTTTTTCATCCACATTGATCGATGCGAATGAAGAAATCTGTGCCGTTCATTTTTTTTTTCAGCCCAGAGGCTGAACGGAAAAAAAAAATCTCATTACCCGTATGCTCAATATAAGCAGAATCGCAGAAACTCCTAATGCTGGCCATACGTGTAATGATTGCGGAGACCCTCAAATGCCAGGGCAGTACAAACACCCCACAAGTGACCCCATTTTAGAAAGTAGACACCCCAAGGTATTCTGTGAGGGGTATAGTGAGTTCATGTAAAATTTTATTTTTGTTAGTGGAATATGAGACTTTGTAAAAAAAAATTTTCTGTGAACTCGCCATGCCCCTCACGGAATACCTTGGGGTGTCTTCTTTCCACAATGGGGTCACATGTGGGGTATTTATACTGCCCTGGCATTTTAGGGGTCCTAAAGCGTGAGAATCCAAAATGCATAAAAATGTCCTGTGAAATCCTAAAGGTACTCATTGGTTTTAGGGCCCCTTTGCGCATCTTGCCTGCAAAAAAGTGTCACTCATGTGGTATCGCCGAACTAAGGAGAAGTAGGGCAATGAGTTTTGGGGTGTATTTTTATATATACCCATACTTTGTGTGAGAAATATCTCTTGTAAACGACAACTTTTTAAATTTTTTTATACAAAGTTGTCAATTTACAGAGATATTTCTCTTACCCAACATGGGTATATGTAAAAGTACACCCCAAAACACATTGCCCTACTTCTGAGTACGGCGATATCACATGAGTGACACTTTTTTGCAGCCTGAGTGCGCAAAGGGGCCCAAATTCCAACGAGTACCTTTAGGTTTTACATGGCTGCTCACAATTTAGCCCCACCCAAAATGCCAGGGCAGTACAAACACCCCACAAATGACCCCATTTTGGAAAGAAGACACCCCAAGGTATTCGCTGAGGGGCATAGTGAGTCCATGAAAAATTTAACTTTTTGTCAAAAGTTAGCAGAAAGGGAGACTTTGTGAGAAAAAAACAATAAAAATCATTTCCGCTAACTTGTGCCAAAAATCTTCTATGAACTCGCCATGCTCTCACGGAATACCTTGGGTGTCTTTCCAAATGGGGTCACATGTGGGTATTTATACTGCCCTGGCATTTTAGGGGCACTAAAGCGTGAGAAGAAAAATGCGTAAAAATGCTCCTCCTAGCAGGTACTTATTGGTTTTAGGTCCCTTTGCACATCTTGGCTGCAAAAAGTATCATACATGTGGTATCGCCGCACTCAGGAGAAGTAGGGCATGTGTTTTGGGTGTATTTTACATATGCCCATGCTGGGCGAGAGAAATATCTCTGTAAATTGACAACTTTGTATAAATTTTTTTAAAAAGTTGTCATTTACAGAGATATTTCTCACACCCAGCATGGGTATATGTAAAAATACACCCCAAAACACATTGCCCTACTTCTCCTGAGTACGGAGATACCACATAAGTGACACTTTTTTGCAGCCAAGATGCGCAAAGGGGCCCTAAAACCAATGAGTACCTTTAGGATTTCACAGGGCATTTTTACGCATTTTGGATTCTCACGCTTTAGGGCCCCTAAAATGCCAGGGCAGTATAAATACCCCACAAGTGACCCCATTTTGGAAAGAAGACACCCCAAGGTATTCCATGAGGGCCATGGCAAGTTCACAGAATTTATTTATTTTTGGCACATGTTAGCGGAAATTTATATATATTTTTTTTGTTTTTGTTTTTTTACAAAGTCTCATATTTCACTAACTTGTGACAAAAAATAAAATTTTACATGAACTCAGCATACCCCTCACGGAATACCTTGGGGTGTCTTCTTTCTAACATGGGGTCACATGTGGGGTATTTATACTGCCCTGGCATTTTAGGGGCCCCTAAAGCGTGAGAAGAAGTCTGGAATCCAAATGTGTAAAAATGCCCTGTGAAATCCTAAAGGTACTCATTGGAATTTGGGCCTTTGCGCATCTTCGCTGCAAAAAAGTATCACACATGTGGTATCGCCGTACTCAGGAGAAGTAGGGCAATGAGTTTTGGGGTGTATTTTTACATATAACCATGCTTGGTGTGAGAAATATCAACTTTTTAAATTTTTTTATACAAAGTCGTCAGTTTACAGAGATATTTCTCTCACCCAACATGGGTATATGTAAAAATACACCCCAAAACACATTGCCCTACTTCTCCTGAGTACGGCGATACCACATGAGTGACACTTTTTTGCAGCCAAGATGCGCAAAGGGGCCCAAATTCCAACGAGTACCTTTAGGTTTTACAGGGCTGCTCACAATTTAGCCCCGCCCAAAATGCCAGAACAGTACAAACACCCCAAGGTATTCACTGAGGGGCATAGTGAGTCCGTGGGAGATTTTTATTTTTTTTTTGCCAGAAGTTAGCAGAAATGGAAACTTTATTATTTTTATTTTTTTCTTTATTTTGTTTTTTTAATCAAAGACATGTAGAACAATAAATTTTGCGAAAAATTTATATAGAAATGTAGTTTAAAAAAAAAAATTACAACAGAAAGTAAAAAATGTCATTTTTTTGCAAAAATTTTGGTCATTTTTGATTAATAGCAAAAAAAGTTAAAATGTCAGCAGCAATTAAATACCACCAAATGAAAGCTCTATTAGTGAGAAGAAAAGGAGGTAAAATTCATTTGGGTGGTAAGTTGCATGACGGAGCAATAAACGGTGAAAGTAGTGTAGTGCAGAATTGTAAAAAGTGGCCTGGTCATTAAGGGTGTTTAAGCTAGGGGGGCTGAGGTGGTTAAGAAACTACACCCCTGAAGGTATTCAAAACTGATTTTACAAACTTTGTTAACCCTTTAGGTGTTCCACAAGAATTAAACGAAAGTGTAGATGATATTTCAGAATTTCTATTTTTTGTTACCTTGCCTAAAAAAAGTGTAATATAGAGCAACCAAAAATCATATTTACCCTAAAATAGTACAAACAAAACTGCCACCTCATCCCGTAGTAAATGGGGTCACTTTTTGGGAGTTTCTACTGTAGGGGTGCATCAGGGGGGCTTCAAATGGGACATGGTGTCAAAAAACAGTCCAGAAAAATCTGCTGTTTGGCATGGAAGATGCCAGCCGTTTTTAGCAGAGTGTCAGCAATGTGCTGACACTCTGCTAACCACTGGCCACCAATTAATATTACACAGGAGGCGGGCGGAGGATCGCGATCCCGCCTGCCACACCGCCCGCCTCCTGCAAACTGCCCGCACACCGCACCGCCACATAGGGGGACATTCAGCTGGGGGGGGGGGGGGGTTGTACATATTATTTATAAGCTTTATAAGGTTCTGATTCCCACAGTCAAAGACTGGGGGGATCAGAACCTTTGACGCGGCATTAGAATCCTCTGATTGGCTAGTCTCTACAGACTAGCCAATCACAGCGATCGCTGGCCGGGGACCGCTCTGATTGGTCCCCGGCCGGTTAGCTGAGACCTCTGGCTGTGTGTTTAACTGTAGGACGAGAATACTCGTCCTAATGCGCTAAGTACCGCTCAGTTAGGACGAGTATTCTCGTCCAGGGTCCTGGAGGGGTTAAAGTATTGTAAGGAATGTGTAAGGGCTGACGTTTCATAAGCCGGTCTTAATTTTTTTTTTAAAGTGCTGGCGTAAGATGTGACACATGTATTAAGAGAAGCACGCCTCTGAATTTAGGTGCATCTCGAGTGGTCCATACCTCAGAATCTAAAATCTACAGCAGCAAAGAGCTGCGGTAGATGTCAGGTGAAATTTACATCAAACACGGGGGAATATGTTGTGTCACAGCACCTCTGTCCACACCCAACCTACTTTTTAGAGAAATGGTAAGTGTGGCATAAATGGGCAAAAGGTTCCAAAGTTCTGCAAATGGAGCTTTGGTACACAAGTGATGGAGCAGCTTTAATAAATCCTGCCCCCATGGATTTTTGCTTCGAGACGTCACTTTTTTCTTTTACATTTGGTTGTAATTTTTCTGCATGTGTTTGTGACTGAAAATTGCGTAGACATGTGCTTTATGGAAAACAATCTCAAGATAAAAAATTGGCAGTGTTCTTCCAAGGACCACTCTCCGCAATCACCATCTGACACTCTGGCATTGTAAGATAAGGGTCATGCGAGAAGAGGTGCCAAAAAGATATTTAGAATCAGGGCTAGAACATCTACTGAATCGTTGCCCCCAGAAGACAGTGTTACAAATGACTACAGCCGTATTTATAAGACATCAAAGAATCCCAGGGAGCTTTATTATTATCCCCTCCATTCTAGTCCAGCGTTGGACCATGTGGTCCAATCCTAAAGGGGCACATTTATTAAGACTGGAGTTTTAGACACCGCTCTTAAAAACCCCTGCACTGGCGGTGGATCGCCAAAGTAATTTAGAGAGGCTGCTTCTTAATGTAAGCCAGCTTCCTTGCTCTCTACATTTAGACCATTTTCTACGCCCAAACCAGGCGTATAACATAACGAATGAGACAAGCCTGCCGGCCGCTACCCTTTCCCGCCCATTCCACGCCCCCATTTTGGGTATTTTGCACCACAATCTCCTCCAGAAATACGCCTAATTTAGGTAATGAATTGGAACATACTAACTAAAAAATATCGACTGTCTGGGAACCCAAACCAAACCAGGAGGGGGGCAAATCCATATTCCCTCCCCCCCCCATCCATATTCCCCCCCCACACACACACACTTTTCCTTACCGGAACTAACAACCACACCGCAAATCAACACAGGACTCCAACTTGTTGGGTGGTGATCGGCCACAGTTTTATTTATTTTCTTATAACGACCAAACACCGAGCTTTAACTGCTCGAAACCGTCAACCATCATGAGCGGTATGCCGGCCACCGGCCTCAAAAGTGGGCAAGTCCGCCATTTACTTCGCCCCGTCTTGTCATTTGCATATATATGCCGCCAGCTGTGACTTAACAGAAGTAGACCGAATCACTGTACCAAAACAAATAGTCATTAACATACCAAACAGGCAACTGAAAATGAAGTTATAGAAATATATATTCAATCATTTATTTATGTTTTTGTTTTTATTATTTATGCATTTATTTAATTTTTCTTTATTATTTTTTTTTTTTTGTAATACACTTAAAATAAACAGAAAGGGAGGGCGGGCAGGCCCAACGCTGGCCGGTCAAGAGGTAGATAAATGGGGGGGGGGGGGGGAATACTTAAAACAGAGGGGGCTGACTCCTGCAGCAGGTGGAAGGAAGGGGAGGGGCAGGCCAAGCAGAGGGCTGTGTTAACTGCTTACTGCTAAAACCAGCTCCCCATGTAGCAGAGCCGAACCAGCTCAAATCCTCCCCCACCACCAGAAAAAGGGGGGGGGGGGAGACACACAAGGGAAGAAGGGGGGGTCCCAAAAGTCCACGACCCCCTTCCTTAAACAGTCAGGGGCTCATCAACTTGGGATCTGGAGGCTGGTTGTGTTATTTGAAGCTAAGTAAAGTCTGGGATGCTAAAGACCTGAATCGGTGTAGTATAGAGAAAATTCCTGAGGTTTTGGAATATGTGATGAATACTATATCATCTAAAAGTATAGGCCCTTATCATACCTTCACTCCAGAATTCTCCCGTCAAAAAGTCTCAAAATAGGGCTTTTGCGACTTTTTTTGCACTCGCTTGCGCAAAATGTAAGCGATCGTGCACAAATCTGCCACTTTTTACACTAACTTGCGCAAAATGTGGCCACTTTTTGCATTTTTGCACCACTCACTCCAGTTTTGTAATATGGGTGGAAAAGTGGGTGTGCTTAGCTATGTTAATGAGTTCCACTGCAGATTAATCATTGCGATTTTTTTTAAAAAGTCGCAATCAAGTCGTAATCTCATTCCAGGAGGAGGGTGGAGAAGGAAAACTAGAGTAGCTTCTCTAGACAGAAGTGTTCGGTCTAAGGACAAGCCAAATTTATCAAACAACCTGGGACACAAGGTACTCCAACACAGACTCAAGCAAAAACTGACTTCAAATATTGTCCTTATAATAAATTCCTCCCATAGTCTTTAAACTATAAAAAAAGGTGGAAAATGTATTCAGCACAATGAAAAATATTGGGAGAAGCAGGGGTGTAGCTAAGGGCTCATGGGCCCTAGTGCAAGAGTTCAGCTTGGGCCCCCCCTTCCCTCAGTGCTTTGTGGCCAGGGGCAGGGAAGCACATAGCCTTCGTGCTGCCTGACGAAAAAGATAAAATGGCACCCCCACCCCCCATGCCAAATTTTTGACCTAACCCCTTCCCTCCAGCCAGAGGTGTAACTTGACCAACATGCACTTTCTATAATACTGATGTCTTCTTATACGGCACAAGGGTCTTTGGGCCCGGTTGCGACTGCTACCTCTGCACCCCCTATGGCTGCGCCCCTGGGAATGATCTCTATAGACAGATGGTCTCTGAGGGGTTCCTACATTTTTATATAGTCAGACATTTAGAATGTCCCAGTTTTATATAATTCATAATTTATGTTACTGACCAAAATATTTGTGAGATCGGGGAAAAATAGATCTACTGGTTGCCCAAAATGTAATGGCGGAGATGCTGGTAATATACATGTTTTGGATCTGTTCTTATATACAGGACTTTTGGGAGAAGGTGTTTAAAGAAATAGAAATATTCTATCAGGTACATCTGACCAGAGATACAGAAACAACAGTTTTAGGAATTTTCGGATTGGAGGATGGGGCAAGTAAATATACGGTAAGATGGCGGTAGGGAAACTATCGTACTTTGCTACAAAGCGTATTTTAAAGAAATCGATTGATCCAAATCCTCCAAGAGATATGCAGATAGAAACATCATTTTGGATAAAATGGTTTATGGCTGAGAACAAAAAATTCCCAATATTTAAAATGATCTAGTAGAAAGTTCAGTGTTAATACAAGGGACACAATGGGGGAGATTTCACAAAACTGGTGAAAAGCAGAACTGGCTTAGTCGCCCATAGCAACCAATCAAATTCCACCTTTCATTTTGCAAAGGAGCTGTGAAAAATGTGAAGTAGAATCTGATTGGTTGCTATGGGGAACTAAGCCAGTTCTACTTTCACCAGTTTTAATGACTGTTCTCTAATGTGGGTGGACTGCATGTGTGGTTCAGAGAAGGAAAATATTTGATCACCAGTCCGCAATAATCTGCTGCAGGTCCGAGGAGTGTTGTGGGATCAATCACACTTTCAAAACAATGTACGCTGCAACCCAGGGGCCTGAACTTAGATTTTGATTTGCAGGCAGTTTTACGTTAGCACCAGAAGCTGACAGGACAACTGTCTCCATGTGAATTTGGACTTAGGGATCTGCATTTTCCCATCAAAGAGATACAAGTGTAGGGTCAGGGTGTAGTAAAAAGAAGAAAAAAGAGGCGTTTTGAGTGACACATCAGGTGTCTGATTGTTGTTAACCTGATGAATTAAAGAGGGAGTATGCCCCTGACGAAGCTCAAGGAGCGAAACCTGGGTCGGGCAAAGGAAAAGACACTGGGATTTTTTAATGTGATTTTAAAGTGCATGTTTGTAAGTATGTACTGAATTAAAAAAATTTAAACAGCCATCGGAGCTTCACTACGGTGGGAGCCACTTGTATCCACAGGAATCTTTGAATGAAAAGAACTTGGGAACACTAGCAGACCCACCTGGTGTTGGTTGCAGTCAGGTCCGCTGTTGGGCCCTGTGAACGTGGACTTTCGCCACGAGGAATTGAACCAACTATGGAGCACACCTTTGATACGCCTATTGTCAGCAAAGTGCCGTGTAAGTACAATCTGTGCACTGCAGGGCAGCATAGCCATACAGATTTACACTATTGTATCCTTCCACCAATTTGCAGGATATCCACCTATAGGACATCTGCAGACCTCGATACGTTTCTGAAGGGCCCGGGGGAAAAAACTGTTTTATACCGCCTATTTATACACGTTTGGTTCAGAGACCTGAGAGAGAGTGTGAGGGTGTGAGGGAAGTCATTAATAGGGGTGGGTAATTGTTGGTTATATTTCTTCGGATACACTTGAACAATTTTGAAAATAAATAAAGAATGTTTGTAAAAATAAAATAAAATAAATTATTGTCAGAGAAAGCGAGTGAAGTACTCTGCCATCGCTGACAGTCCCACAGAGATGAATGGCGCAGCTATACTCATGCTTGACATGTCACTCCATTCAGAAAGGGGTGCTCGTGATCGGTAGGAATCCCGGTGGTCGGACACCCTCTGATAAGTTATCTCCTATCCAGCGCTCTACTTGAAATACTCCTTTAGGCCTCTTTCACACAAACTTTTTTTTTTTTGCGAATGTACAGGCCGTTTTTTGCGTTCTGTATACGGTCCATATACGGAACCATTCATTTCAATGGGTCCGCAAAACAAAACGGAAGATACTCCGTATGCATTCCGTTTCCATTAAGGCTGGGAACACACCTAAGCGTTTCTGAATCTCGCGTATGACGTGCGTTTTATGCGCGTTTTTGGATGCGCGTTTTTGTAACTAAGAAACGCGCATCATACGCGCGATTCAGTGATTCACCCCTATTTTAGCAAGGCCCATAGGCGCGTTAAAACGCCCCAAAGAAGCTCATACTGAAGCGACAGCGTTTGGCGTTTTTCAGCGCGTTCAAATGCGCTGTAAAACGCCCAAATGTGAACCATGCCCATAGGGAAGCATGGCTTTTCACATGTTGTGCGTTTTACAGCGCGTTTGAACGCGCTGTAAAACGCTTAGGTGTGTACCTAGGGTAAAAGATAGAACTTGTCCTATACTTGTCCGCATTACGCACAAGGATAGTACTGTTCTATTAGGGGCCAGATGTTCCATTCCGCAAAAAACGGAATGCACACGGATATCATCCGTATTTTTTGCAGATCCGTTTTTTGCAGACCGCAAAACCATACGGTCGTGTGATCATGCATAATATAGTACATGACAATACCTTTCTTATAAACCTAGAACCAGCCCTGTACCTCACATGGATCCAGGGATCTCCACATTCACTCCGTAGTGCTTCCGTGGGGTTCCTTTCCGTGCTTCCGTTACATTATGCACCGCATCCGTGATGCGGAATGCGCACGGCTGGTGCTCAATGTATTGTGGAAGCCCGTATGCGGCCCACAATACGGCCACGGAAAGCATACGTTCTTGGGGGAAAAAGGGCTTGGGGTGCATTCACACGACCATAAGTGTTTTGTGGTCTGCAAATTGTGGATCTGGCCGGCGCTATATAAATGCCTATTCTTGTCCGCAACATTTTTTTGCAGGGCCGCGGAATGGAACAATGGATGCGGTCGTGTGAATGCTCCCTTAAACTGAGCGCTTTTGACCAGCTCATTGAGAAATGCAAAAAAATAAGGGAAAGAACAAACAGCAGGTGGCGCTATACAGACACATTTTATTGGATAGCTCACTGGTTATACTGAATTTGTAATTACATGCAATCACAAAAGTATTCAGATCCAGGTGCTGGTTTGAAAAATGTAGAATATGTTTCGTGACAGAACCCCTTTCAAGGCTGGTTTAACACGCAACATTAATGAAAATGTTTTTATTGACATTTTAGAGCTTTTGTTCTACATTTATTTTGCGCGCTCAGATTTATTAAGGTCTATAGGAAAATATGAAACGTCCTACAGGGTCTCAGCAATCATTCGTGTAGATAAAGGACACCAGATATTAACCATTTTGGAATTCCTTATCAAATGCGATTATCCCTAGGTAAGCATTTACAGCATGCATTATCTTACCTGTGTGCATAGTGATGTAGAAAGCAGTTATAATATTACTTTTCCTAAAGTGTTTTTTTTTTTTTTATATTTGGTGATAAATCTATTGATGAAAGTCAACAGCTCCATTATCTCCCAGCGTGTAGTACCCAATACTTTCCTCTAGAGGGCGCCTGGAGGTTCCCAGCGAAGTGACACGCACCAGGCTCCAGCTTCCCCACCAGTTCAGGGCAGCAACCGGCGCTGACGAGAAGGAGCTGAGCCTGGTAGCCTTCACCCTGCTCCCCGGTGCCCGCATGGCAGAAGTGACCTGGATGTGAGCTCTGCCCCAGCCTGAGAGCCTGCAGTGGAGCCCCAGCTGCAGGGAGACGTCCCATCTGACAGCTGACACCAGGGGGAGAGCAGAGGAGCTTGTTGATCTGAACTGCAAATGGACTGATTCCCAGTGCAGCCAATAAGTCTGCCCCAGCAGTCCTGCCGTGTACAAGGTATGTCACAGGGGCACGGTGGGGTCGGG